>OX401982.1:3508117-4708382 GCA_947859335.1 Tortricodes alternella | reverse complement strand
TATTTATACGTAATTGTTACACAACACACCCTTTATAGTGCAAATGTAAAATGGTTTTAATACGGTTTCTTTAGAAGATCAAGTTTAAACGTCATTTTACTGGCGTTTTGAATAATTTTGCTCATATCATTTGCTTGTGAGTTTTTCATTAAAAACTGTGCTTATGAGTTGTTCATTAATAAGTGATCAATGTTAATTATTTATACGTAATTATTACACAACACACCCTTTATAGTTCAAATGTCAAATCCGGTCGTGTGGTGTGGTTAGACCATTGCGCGGTAGTCAAATGGTTTTAATTCGGTTTCTGTACAAGATCAAGTTTAAACGCCCATATAAATAATTTTGCTCATATTTGCTTGTGAGTTGTTCATGGAACAAAAATACCCGTTTTTTCGTCATTGCGGCGTTGATTCTCCTTTTTAGGGTTCCATACCCAAAGGGTAAAACGGGACCCTAATACTAAGACTCCGCTGTCCGTCTGTTCATCTGTTACCAGGCTTTATCCCACGAACCGTGATAGTTACAGTTGAAATTTTCATAGATGATGTATGTCTGTTGCCGCTATAACAACAAATACTATAAAACAGAATAAAAATAATATTTAAGGCGGCTCCCATACAACAAACATGATTTTTTTTATTTTTTTGCTCGATATTGATAACGGCAACAGGTAGACTCTAGAAATATTCACAGAATATTTATATATTCACTTTAAAAATAAATAAATAAATTAAAATAAAACATTTATTTAAGGGGGGCTCCCATACAATAAACGTGTTTTTTTTTTTGCTTGATTATACCCTTCGCCCTACCCGTATATTGAACCCTTCGTGTGTGAGTCCGACTCGCATTTGGACGGTTTTTTCCCATTTCGGTGTATTAACAATTAGCAAATTATTTCTAACGTGCGTAGAATATTAATTAAGTTTTGGAGCAGCGGCTAGCGATAAATAGCTATAATTTTCGACTGTATAAAAAACTCAACAGGAAAAAAAAAAAATTATTTGTAAAAGTACAATTGGTACAATAAATATACAACGCAGACCGCCCAAAACCGCATTAGTCACAGACAATTCACAAATATTCACACTTCCTGCAAAAGCCATTCCTGTCCCAAAGCAATCATTTATAAATAGGTATTAGTGGATTTAAGAATTTCTTTACTGCATTGTCGCCCAACCATTCAAATGGTAATCGAGGCCGGGATACGCGATGCAGAGGGATGATATATTACATGAGCTGAATACATTAAAATGTATTTTTGTAGGCGCGAACCCATTGAATGCGAAGAGGACTTTTCAAATAAATACATTGAAAACGCAGAATGGGAGAACTCTTCAGTGTAATTGACGTTTCATAATTTTTAGGGTTCCGTACCTCAAAAGGAAAAAAGGAACCCTTATAGGATCACTCGTGTGTCTGTCTGTCTGTTTGTCTGTCCGTCTGTCACAGCCAATTTGCTCCGAAACTACTGGACCGATTGAGTTGAAATTTGGTATTCATATGTAAGTTGGTGACCGCAACACGGACGCGTGACGTAAATATATGAATTTTAAACATAGGGGCCACTTTTTGGGGGTAGACTAGAAAATTAAAAAAAAAGTTATGCCACCTATATCGTGTGACATATCAAATGAAAGGGCTTATTGTAAGGATTTTAAATATATTTTTTTTTGAATTTTAAGTAAAATAGTTTAGAAGTTATTCAGGAAAATAGGCGGAAAATGACCATTCCCCCCCCCTTATTTCCGAAACGACTGGGGCTAAAATTTTGAAAAAAATACAAAAAATAGATCTTTGCCTATAGATTACAGGAAAACCTATTAGAAGTCTATGGTATTTAAGGTAACCTAGTAAATTTTAGATAATCATGTACGGAACGGAACCCTCTCCACGCGAGTTTAACTCGCACTTGTCCGGTTTTTGTAAATGATTTTTGGTGACGTGTAAACCATAATATTATACAACGAGGATTTTTTTTTTAAAGTAAACGAGAGTTACTTCAGGAAGACTACTTAAACCGGCGACTTTTCAAGAGTGAACCTCATTCCTAGCAGGAATTGATTAAGTAGTACTCCACTTGCGAATAACTCTAATAGCATTTTCCGCTGGCAGCCATTGGCCAACAGTTGGGAATCCGTAGGGATATAGTTAATAGTTTGCCCACTGTTGGAGCCACGAAGGGAGCGCCCCACCCCGAGGAGCCAGCGGCGGTCGGAGAGGGGACTCCAGATGGTCATCGGCATTAGATGCGAGCTGTCACTGTCATACATTCTTTTTAATAAAAAATTGAAGTTGATTTGTACATCCTTTTTCATTGCTACAAATATTTATAAGCCAAACATAATTTGGCCTTTACGAACCGGATATCACACTTCACGGACTTGGAGCCGAACCTGGATTTTCTGCATTAATCATTAAGAAGACAATCTCTTTATGGATGGCGAGAATCAGTGATGTGATTTTATGAACAATGAACCAGATGACAAGCGAATAACATACGCCTACAAGATAAGTAGCAAGCAGTCTAAGTGAGTCCGAACCATTAAGTTTGCCCTTTAGTGTTAATTTGTGTCCAATTTCTATAGTTTTTGCAAATTTAAATTAATAACTGCGTAAATAAGATCCTTATTATTCGAAATTAACAATAAACCGCATTAAGGATCAACGCAATCCTTCGATATTTCGCTTCAAAACTATCAAACAGTAACTGCGTTAATTATATTAGTTCATAGCAAGCGGCGCAGTTAGCGTAAACAAGTGACGTAGCGCAGGCCGCGACTACTTCGCCCCTGTTAACTACCTGATATTCTAACATTAAAGTTTAAAATAAGTTTAAACTTAACTTTTACGAATTCAATTAATTTTATAATCATTATTATTTATTATTGATTGAGTGATTATTTCAACTAGGCAATCTATTTGTGTATAATCACGCGATAATTCCAATGCAATTATTATTTCTTTTGCTTAGTTCGACTAGTGCGAATTAAAGCAAAATATTAATACGTATGAGACTGCAGATATAGCTCAGTTAGAGACTATAGCTATAGTTTAATACAATTAATCAATTTAGTAATTAAAATTATTATAATTTCATCTGCAAGTAATTATTGCGTTTGCTGGTATTATATTCGGTTTGTTCTTTGTGTCTGGTTGATAAATTAAATATATTAATTTTTCATGACAATGAAGGAACTGGTTCAGAAACGAGGAACATATAAGGGTCGTTTAACGAAATTTGTCTCATTCGTAGATTCGTTTAAAGATGTTTTATCTTGCAGCGAAGTTCTGGCTTTGGAATTAAAACTCCGCATGACTAGCATTGAGGCGATGTACGGGGAGTTTGAAGAAGTTCAGACTCAAATTGAATGCGTGGCAGTCGCGGAGACGGAAGCTCAGGTTCAAGCAGGACAAAGGTCAGAGTTTGAGTCTCAATATTTTTCGGTAATGGCTAGGTCTCAAGAATTGTTGAATAAGTATAAAAAGTCTAAAAAACGTACTAGTCACGCCTCTGAAACTTCCTTTAATTCAGCCAGTGAGAACGGTGACGATGAGTCGGTGAACCAGGTGGATATGGGCATTAGGGGTGTTAAGTTACCCACCATACAAATACCTAGATATAGTGGTGATTTTGGAAATTGGCTTGAGTTCCGCGACACCTTCGTGTCTCTTATACATTCTAATCAAACAATTAGCAATATTCAGAAATTTCATTACCTACGGGCCTCGCTAGAGGGAAGCGCTGCTCAGATAATTCGTGCGTTAGAGTTCTCAGCTTCCAACTACGCTCTAGCCTGGAGTTCTTTATGTGAAAGGTTTGACAACACACGGTTATTGGTGCAAAACCACGTTAAGGCTATTTTTGATGAAGACGAAATAAAGAAGGAATCGGCTTCTTCTATACGGCGGGTCTTAGACGCGTACACAAAAAATATGCGTGCTTTGCAAATACTAGGTGAGCCAACCGACAGCTGGGATACGCTGATAATTTATATAATCTCTGCAAAATTAGACGCTCGCACTCAACGTGAATGGGAGGAACACAAGGTAACACACAAAAAACTTACATTAGAAATATTTACAAAGTTTCTTAAAAATAGGGCAGATTTATTAGAGACCATCGAGTTAAGTAATAACCCAAGTACTAACAAACAAGATTCATTATCGAAGGGTACGAGCAGGCATGTTCGTGGTTTTCCTGCAGTTGCGCACTCTAATTACAAAAAATACAAATGTCCACTTTGCAAAGCTGAGCACCCTTTATACATGTGTAATCAGTTCATGCAGATGGCCGTAAGTGCTCGAGTGCAGGTTGTTGCCAACATGCAATTATGTAGCAATTGTCTTAGAGCAGGGCATAATGTGCGCATGTGTAGACTAGGACCGTGCAGGCAGTGCGGCATTAAGCACAACACATTATTGCACAAGGAGTTGGGTGGCGTTGGTGTAACTCCGGATGCGGCAGCACGAAGTACATACGTGCAAGATGCACCCGCATTATCATTGTCCACGCCAGAGGCATCCACGTCCTATGTTAAAAACATGTCAGCTGTAAGCAATCATTCCGGTCAAGTTCTTCTTGCGACTGCATTAATTCAGATTTTCGACATTCACAATAGACCTCATGAAGTCAGGGCCATTCTAGACTCAGGGAGTCAGGCGTCGTTTATGACAGAGTCTCTTCTTTGTACATTAGGTCTTAAATCTGAAAGGACTAAGTCTACGGTCGCCGGCATTAATAACTTGGTCTCGACAGTTAACAAACGATGCGATGCTATAATACAGTCCAGAATAAACACGTTTAAAACAAGAATTTCATTTTTACTGTTGCCAAACATAACTTCAACCAATAATGAAGTCTTTGACATCAGTACATTAAAGATTCCTGCTAATATAACACTTGCAGACCCAGAATACTATAATCCGTCAAGTTACGACATATTACTTGGCGCAGACATCTTCTGGGATTTGTTGTGCACAAATCAAATAAGGTTAGGCAATAATGCTCCAGTGTTGCAAGAGACAAAGTTCGGATATATCGTGTCCGGGCCTACTGGAAAAAACACTACAAAGAAAATTGCTTGTAATTTCTCTAGTTTTGATAAGATTCAAGACCAATTAGCTAAATTTTGGAGCATTGAGGAAACTCCTGAATCCAAAACACAAGTCTATTCCTCAGAGGAAGACTTGTGCGAACAACATTTTTTACAACACATGTCACGTAAAGACGATGGCAGATTCTCAGTAGGAATCCCTATGAAGCAGGATGAGACTGAACTCGGTCAGTCATTCGAACGCGCTAAACAGAGCTTTCTGTCGTTAGAAAGACGGCTTCTAAAGCAGCCTACGTTAAGGTCTATGTACATTGATTTTATGGCTGAGTATTTATCATTAGGCCACATGTCTGTGAGTGACATAAATAATCCTCATGAAAATGGCTACTTCATGCCACACCATGGTGTGCTGCGCGACCAGAGCACTACGACTAAGCTCCGCGTCGTCTTTAACGCAAGCGCACCCACGACTTCCGGCCTTTCATTAAACGATCTTCAAATGGTCGGGCCGACGATACAGAGTGATCTATTTACGATTCTTTTACGATTTCGACAACATCGTTATGTTATGGCGGGAGACATCGAAAAGATGTACCGTCAGGTCCTAATTAATCAAGATCAGCGCCACTTGCAGCAAATCGTTTGGCGTGACGACCCGTCTAAGCCTCTTCAGACCTTCACATTAAATACTGTTACGTATGGCACAGCCTCTGCACCGTTCCTGTCTGTTCGTTCTCTTAAGCAAATTGCAGACGAATGTGATAATGATCTTGTGCGTAAAATAATTAGCGAGGACTGCTACGTTGACGATTTATTGACAGGTCAGGAGTCGGCACAGAGTCTCATGGAAGTTCGTGCTCTCGTCTCAAAAGAACTTTCCTCAGGATGCTTTAATCTGAGAAAATTCAAATCTAATCTGCCAACCTGCAGCGATGGTTTGGAACCATCTGACAATTCCGTTAGTGTTGACTTGAGCGAGCATGAGCAGTCCAAGACTCTGGGCCTAAGGTGGTCACCATCATCCGATACATTACATTTCGACATTAAGACTGATCTCGACACTCACGTTACAAAAAGAGTGATTTTGTCGACCATTTCGCAAATTTTCGACCCATTAGGACTCTTAAGTATTTTTATAATTTTCGGCAAAATCATTCTTCAGAAGCTCTGGTTGCACAAACTAGACTGGGACACTCCGTTGCCTCAAGACATTGTTAAATCGTGGCTCAAATTCATTAGCGAGCTCACACTTCTTAATAATCTAAGAATTCCGCGACATGTTGTGTGCAACAATCCACACAATGTTCAAATTCACGCCTTCAGTGATTCGTCCCAAGACGCTTACGGGGCATGTGTGTACATCAGATCTACTGATTCTAGTGGCCATTTTCGAGTTCGGCTGCTGTGCTCAAAAACGAGAGTAGCACCTATTAAGGCAGTTACAATCCCACGCCTCGAGCTGTGTGGAGCTTGGGTTGCAGCTAAACTCTTGCAGAAGGTCTTGCAAAGCACACGTCTTCGCGTCAATAACTGCTTTCTCTGGACAGACTCGTCTGTTGTTCTAGGCTGGCTCAAGACGCCACCGAACAAGCTGAAGCCATTCGTTAAGAACAGAGTTGCAGACATCCAAGAAAAGACGAAGGCCTTTTTCTGGCGGCACGTTCCTACTTCAAGCAATCCTGCGGACTTGTTAAGCAGAGGTGTAAGTGCTGCTCAATCTGATAAATTGGACTTATGGTGGAATGGTCCAAAGTTCTTAATGGAAAGCGAGGATTTGTGGCCTAATAAAACATTTGATCAAATTCATTACGATTCACCTGAGGTGATATCAAATGTAGTAATGTCTACAAATTTAAACGAGTTGTTTCCATTCTCACGTTTTTCTCAGTTGCGTAAACTTAAAAACACTATGGCCTATGTTCTTCGATTTATCTATAACTGTCAAAAGAAAACTAAATTTCAGGGTCCTCTTTCTTGCTCTGAGAAACAAACAGCGTTCCAAATATTATTAAAATTATCGCAAAAGGAATCCTTTGATGAGTATGATACGCTAGCAAGTTATAAACAGCTATCTCCAAAGAACAAATTATTGGCATTGGGTCCTTTTGCTGATAAAACCGGTGTCATTAGGGTAGGT
Organism: Tortricodes alternella; assembly: GCA_947859335.1. NCBI lineage: Eukaryota > Metazoa > Arthropoda > Insecta > Lepidoptera > Tortricidae > Tortricodes > Tortricodes alternella. The sequence goes on along the minus strand of OX401982.1, from coordinate 4,701,185 downwards.
GGCAGACTTAAAAATGGAAATTTTCCGTTTGATAAGACTCACCCGGCTTTACTGTCATCCAAACACGCATTAACTAAACTTATATTTCGTTATGAACATGTGCGCTTAATGCATGCTGGACCACAGCTGTTGCTTTCATCTCTTAAAGGAGAATTGTGGCCTGTTGGGGGTCGTAATTTAGCTAGGTCTACTGTGCACAGATGCCAGCGTTGCTTTCGACTCAATGCACAAGCAGCTCGCCCTGTTATGGGCAATTTACCTGAGCAGCGCCTCCAGCCTGGTTACCCGTTCCAAACTACGGGAATGGATTACGCCGGTCCTATTTTAGCACTTAATAGAAGGGGTCGCGGTAGCAAGCTGGAGAAAGTTTACATTGCCATATTTGTCTGTTTTGTCACTAAATGCATCCACCTCGAGCTAGTTAGCTCGTTATGTAAAGACTCTTTCCTATCAACCTTGCGTCGCTTCATTGCTAGGCGTTCCAAGCCGTCAACTTTGTTTTCTGACAACGGAACTCAGTTTATAGGTGCACGTAATGAACTTTATAAATTCCTCAATGATAACGCTAGCAGCATTATAGACGAAATGTCAGATGAAGGTATAATTTTTAAGTTTATACCAGCATACGCAGCTCACATGGGAGGTCTATGGGAGGCGGGTGTGAAATCCCTTAAGTCGCACTTGCACCGCGTTTTAGGGAACGCTCATTTAGTCTTCGAAGATCTGTATACTGTCTTAGTCCAAATTGAAGCAATATTAAACTCACGTCCCCTGACACCTTTATCGACTGACCCACACGACTTAACGCCTTTGACACCAGGGCACTTTTTGGTAGGACGACCTATGACTGCCTTGCCTACGCCGACGCTTGTCAACGCTAATAAGAACCGACTTACACGTTACGAAAGAATAGAACAGCTGCGTCAGCATTTTTGGGCAAGATGGTATAAGGAGTATATCAGTGAACTTCAACAACGCACCAAATGGCGTTCTTGCAAAGGTCAACATTTGAAAAAGGGAGCATTGGTACTCATTAAGGAAGAAGGTCTTCCGCCGATGAAATGGCGTCTCGGACGAATCGTACAGATTCACCCCGGCAGTGATGGAATCGTACGAGTTGCAGACATAAATACCGCGAAGGGCATTATACGCAGAAGCTTTAACCGCATATGTCCTTTGCCTATGGATGATGAAGAGTTGAAAGACGAAGCTTTCAACGCCCGGGGGCATGTTGGAGCCACGAAGGGAGCGCCCCACCCCGAGGAGCCAGCGGCGGTCGGAGAGGGGACTCCAGATGGTCATCGGCATTAGATGCGAGCTGTCACTGTCATACATTCTTTTTAATAAAAAATTGAAGTTGATTTGTACATCCTTTTTCATTGCTACAAATATTTATAAGCCAAACACCCACATAAAACTAACATTGGACCGATATAACAAAAATATTATCATACCGTGTCATGTCATTGTGAATACCGCTACCGTTTTTTAAAAACGGTTGACATTTTCTGCATTGTATACAATGAAGGCCCAATGCAGTAAAATATTATCATTACGCCCATCCACTTACCAACGTTGGGCCAATTCGACTTCTGCCACCGTTGGTTTAAAACTGTTGATATTTGTGCGTTATATTGTTTCAGTTGGAAATTCTACAACGGCTCTTGGTTGTTGGCTTTACCTCAAAATGATTGTCAAATCTAACCGTTGTCCAACTAAAAAGACCCATCTGTGGCTCGACCAAAGGCCAACACTTAATGATATTAGGGAAACGAAAGACGTAAAAAAAAAACAGTTACTTATTTCAGGGCTAGTTACTTAACCTACTTTTTAGCAGTAACTTGCTAGTAAAGGAATTTCGTAATTAAGTTTAGATTGCGCCAAAAATCTCTCAGTGCGATTAACCACATTCACTTAAAAGCGTACAACCAGTTACAATTTGGATCCATCTCCTTCATGGTTAATTCTGAACATGTGACGGCATTACCCGGGAAAGGTGCACGAAATCACAATTAACATATAGATGTGGCACTCGGCCCGGTCCCTTTTAGTGAAATTACAAAAGACACATTCAGCAAGCCCTCGTGGAAGTTCTAACCCTGAGTTAACGACACAGAATAAATGAGGAGCTCTAAAACGCGCTCAAATCACTGCAGCACCTACACTGTAACTTCTTAAGTAGCTGCTTTAGTCTGTGGCAAACTGTTGCGCTAGGGCTGTCAATGAGAATAGAAAGTGAAGCGGTGTTTGTACTCTGACAATGGAATTCATTAGCACGCCCTGCCGAAAGCGCATGACAAAGGGTAGCATTTCTATTTGTACGCTCAAAAGAAGATCCGAGAATGTAGAGTTAATTCAGTGGCCTTGTTTCATTTTATTAGGATCGTATTTATTCCGTGTCGCTTTTTATACCGCACCTAGTCAATTTACGTACAGCGTTTCCACTTGTTACAGCATACAATTTGTAGCTGTTTTATGCTAGAATCGAATAGTGGTTATTCGAGTTATTTCACACACTATTTAAGGCACCAATCAACCACAGATTGACAAATTGCAACGTCAATAGTCAGTTGGCGCTTCCTTCCAATGTGTTGGAAGTTGGGTTGACTCGACCAACAATGTTCAAGTTGACTCTACCAATTGAGAGCGTGTCGGAACGTGCGTTGAGCGATGAACAGTTTAACGGCAGTTTCACTCTTTAGAGTTCTTAGTAAATACTAGATAAGTTCTTCTTATTTACAAGCTTCTTTAGAGCAGAATTTCAATCGTTTTTTTAATAATGATATATTAGGAATTGGAACGTTAAAATGTCTTTAGAAAATAGTACAACAGGGGCATAAAAAGAGCCATTTTTACCGAGATAATGATGATGAATATTATCATTATTGTGATTTTCTGGTTTTTGCTTTATAATAAATGTAATTATTAACAATTAGAAATGTAAGCTTACTATTAATCAGCTATGGATCGCAAGGTCTGAAAATAAAGAGTTATTATTATTATTATAATTATAAATTGAGGTAAAAATGGGTTTTATAGCCGAATGTCAATTCGCTCTGCTTTTCACTTCGAATGCAAGTAAAGGAAACTATAATAAATTATAGGAAAATCTAACAAACTAAGAATGCAAGAGGTCTACCAACTTTTCTGTTGAACTGTCGAAGTTTTTATTACGTTGTAATAAAGTATAGTTCTGTGACACTTTCCCACTATTGCATTATTTTTCTTAGTCGCTCTTCAAGAAAAAAGGATAAGTTATTTTTTTTCTATTTTTAATGCTTTGCTCCTAGTATTTTATTACAATATCTCTTTATTGTATATACAACACAAAAAAATATAAAAGCAAGGAAGAAATATAAAATATGATTGTTTGTGCAATCATATTTAAGCATACATAATGGCTTACTGATCGAATGTCGTAGTCTTAGAGAAGCCAAAGACTTATTATGCACAAGAGCATAAAAGTACTATGGCTGTCTACATCAAGCCTAAAGAAGAACTTTACGATCATGAGAAGTGTCAAAAATATGAAAAATATGACTATTTTTCCCATATACCTAACTACCTACCGTACAAGAACCTAGTAATGTTATAACCTTCATCTTACTTAATAGTAAGCGCAACAATATAAAAACACAGATAAAAAGCTAGTTATAAAAAAATCCAAAACACAAATGTTACAGTACGAGTTTTGCTTAACTTTCGTGCACGTGTAGATAGATATAATAAAAGTCTTTGCCACAAGATGGTATGCAAATACAAAATATCGATATCATTCTTTGTTTACAGAGGCATTTTTGGCAATATTCTTTTGTATTTGTCGAACTAAAGTAACATTGTTATTGAGGTGGGTTTGGGAAGGATTATGGAATATCGGATCAATCGGTAGGGACCCAATCAGTAGGGTCCCGACTAGCGGATTGCAGCCATTGTGATCCTTTCGCAACAAATGTACGGTTGGATACTCATTTTGACCTAAATTGGAGATTACTATTAGTAATACCTTTTTGCTTTTCTATTGGGGTAAGATTTCCTCTTGCGGAAACATCCTAGTTTGTTGAACGAAAGTTTTAGCAATCGAACCTGTTTATTTTTTATAAATTGTACAAATGGCGCACCAATAAATAATCAGTCATGCATAAACCTACCCTCTTTCATATAAACTACTCAACGGCGTCCTTGCATAACCATACAACTAACATCCCTTTAAGGTCTGTTCGCCGAGAGTTGATAAATATTATGATATCGTTTCGAAATAGCGACTGTCGCTTAACTATCGCAAACTGTATGACGGGCGTCGCTTGTCGCCGCGCACTGAGTTTCGCAGATGCAGATGTTGTCAACTGCGGTATCGCGTCGGGCGGACGGCGGCGAAAAATATATATTTGTTTTGTTCATATACACAATCGCCATATTGCAAATTAATGTCTTATATGTGCGCGTCAAATGTCACATAAATTCAATAATCTGTATTGGCTTCGGCCAAAGAAACGAAAAAGAGAAAAAATATCTATGAAATATGTTTAAAACGCGTTAAGTATGGATATGACGTGTCTTGTGTTTTTCTACAAATATAATAATGTCTTGGGTGTCGTTGGGTCGTTCTGTTCGCGTGTTGCTCTCTGTTTATACAGTTAGGCTATTGAATAATAATATTCTATGAAAAAAATATAATTTTCTCCCTTTAATTTTTTATAATCTTTATTTATTTAATAACAATTTTTATAATTATAATCATACATACATACATAAATAGCATCACGCCCGAAATCCCTAATGGGCTGGGCAGAGCCACAAGACTGCTTGTGGCCACGTTCGATTAATTAGTCCTAAGATGGTATGATGAACCGTATGGTGACAGGTGATCAGCCCATCGCCCATACAGATAGTTCACCATGTTGGAGAGGACCCGTCCCTTAGTCGACTTTTACGACATGCCAGGATGATTAGCATCTGCACGCATTCTATGCTATTTCTTCACTCCCAGTGCAGCAGAGGAGCAATTATAATCATCGGTTAGAATAATTAGCGGTCCGCTATTTGTAATGAGTTAAGAAGCCCTGAGTGTTTACTTTTTTATCAACTCTCACCGAACATACCTTAGCCATGCAAACACTTCAAAAGGATATCTGTGGAAAATGTATAATAACAAAACCCACCGATGATTTTCCATGCCAATAGATAATCGTCCCATCAAAAACCCATCAATTACCCAACTCCGTGAAAGAAATAAGTTGTAAACAGGTGTTTATAAACAGTTCGCATCGATCACCGTTTTTGCGGGCGCAAGACAAATGAAACCTTTGTTCCACCCATCTATCTCCGAACATGTCTGCTGACCGTTACAAGGAAATCGTTTAGAACACAAGTTGGTAACCCATAAAATATCAATTAGTAGTGTTTTTTCCAATACAAACTACTTAGGAACTGCAAATAATTTGTATTTCTATAATAAAATACATTTTGTCAATTAGAAGATATTGATTCTAAAGATTATTTTTCTTCTTTTTAAGTAAAGTAATAAACGACTGATTATAAAAAAATGCAGTTTTATTTTTTTTGCTTAAAATAATATATTTTTTTGCTGTTTGTGTTAGGTTAGGTTAGGTTACATGGTGCAGGTACCTTAATCATTAAAATAGTACATTAATACTGAATCTCCATTTAATAATTTATATGATTATGTAAGTCGCTAATTATTAAATAGAGTTTCAGTATTCTTTTACTATTTGAATATTTCCTTACTCGAAATAAACACGGCTTTACTCACGATTTATAGTCAGAATAGCCGTGTTTATTTCAAGTAGTTATAATGTCTCACGAAAGTATTAATTTGACAATTTGAATAATATTTTAATCATGAAAAATTATGTGTCTGTAAATACTTTAAATACTGTAATCAACGAGGCAGCTGGCGGCCTACTATTAAAAAACCGGGCAAGTGCGAGTTAAACCTGCATGGAGAGGGTTCCGTTCCATACATGATTATCTGAACTTTCCTATGTTACTTTAAATACCATAGACTTCTCATAGGTTTTCCTGTAATCTATAGGTAAAGAACTATTTTCTGTATTTTTATCAAAATTTTAGGCCCGGTAGTTTCGGAGATGAGGGGGGGGAATGGCAAATTTCGCCTATTTTCCTAAATAACTTCCAAACCATTCATTTTCAAATTACAAAAAGAACATATTTAAGATCCTGACAATATGCCCTTTCATTTGATATGCCACATGATATAGTTAGCATAACTTTTTTTAAAAAATTTCTAATGTACGCCCCAAAAGTGGCCCGCATGTTTAAAATTAATTTGTTTACGTTACGCATCCGTGTTGCGGTCAACAACTTACATATGTATATCAAATTTCAAATCAATCGGTCCAGTAGTTTCGGAGCAAATTGGCTGTGACAGACGGACAGACAGACAGACACAGGAGTGATCCTTATAGGATTCCTTTTTTTCCTTTTGAGGTACGGAACCCTAAAAATCACTGGCTTCTCTTAAACTGACGCGTGACACATGATGCTAATTATTCTGTTAACGATCCTCATCGATATTCAGACGAGGAAAATTACGGGATTCGATGGAAGTAATTTAAAAATAAAATATTTTCGTTAAATATAATAATAATAAATCAGGGGACAATCTTACACAAATCGATCTAATCCTAAAGTAAGCTTTATAGACTTGTGTTCTGGGGACAAGACAATGATATACATACTTATATAGATGAATAAATACTTAAATACATAAGATAGACTAATGAACAAACATTCGTGCTCATCACACGAATATTTGCCCTTACCGTGGATCGAACCCGGGACCGCTAGACTCGAAAGCAGAGTCACTACCAACTAGCGCTAACCATGTCGTCAATATATGCATACATTTTAACCGAGGCTTCGCACGTTTGGAGTAAGTTGTATAACTATTATAACCCAAAAAAATACACATCATTAAATCTGTTTGAGTCATAAAGTGACGGAAAGTCATTACAATTACAAATTTATGTTATTCATGTTTATTGTTTTGCTTTGTTAGACATTTTCAATCCATTCGTTTTACGCATAATGTATTAAAGCGAAGTATGGATTCTGTTTTTCAAGCCCTATACTTTGGATCTCCCAAAAAACCTTGGTGAGACGGTCACACATGTTTATCGATAAACATATCTATCCAAAAATTATGGATAGGCATTTTTATTATTGCGAGCCGAAAATAATAAACCTTATGTGAATACATCGAGTGAAGTATAAAATAAAGGGCCTTTTGAAAGACAGTTCCAGCAATATATGAACCTACTAACATATTTTTCTTGCTCCCGGATTATTTGAAACTTGCTTTTACTTTATAATTTAAATTAAATGCTCAAGGGGATTCGTTTTTTAAGTCCTGCTCCCAAATTGGTAAAACAACATTGATAATGGGTGACCCATGTTCTGTGTACCGGGTGTAATTCATCGCTCCGTCCCATTGGACACCGAAAGAACACAGTCATACTTAAAACAGTGTCACAATAAAAAAACCGGTCAAGTGCGAGTCTGACTCGCGTGCCTAGGGTCCTGTACTTAACAACTTTTTTATGTGATATAATTACAAATTTACGGTTTTATATATATATGAACATGACAATATGGAGAAATGATAGCAATGCCCACTTATAGCCTCCGGTTTTACCTAAAGTCTTGGGATTTGTGTGGTCCTGAAAAATATTTCAAGTTAGGTGTTTTTATTTACCACACAATCGATAGCATGCATGCTGTTTTTAAATTGACTACGGCCAAACCCATTCCCTTACAAGACTCTCCTGGTGGAGTATTTTACAAGGCCATCAGGGAATATTTCACACAACCTTCCCCGCTTGATTCATGTATCGTGCCCGGAATTAAAAGTACCCTAAGTTACCACCTCCCAAATGAATTTCTTCTGCCGTGTAGGAAATACACCAAAGGGATCAATAATAAAGAACACATTTCAACACAATTTTATTGTTTCATTACAATTTCAGCCTTGCTTTTATAAATAGTATTTTACATTATTTACATCACAAACATCATTTTCACATTTTTGAGTACAAATTCCGTAAAAAGTTTCGAATTATTATTAAATAATAACAGCGTTACATGTAGACAGATATGAGAAAAATATTTTGCTTTTATTGTGTTAATGATACGAATAACTGTTTTAATGATAAGAAGTACAGAAAACGGATCCAATGAAGAAAGTAAATATAACTTGGACCCTAAAGTAACGCCTCCTCTTATACCAACGATCATAACATTCTCAGATTATTATCTGTCGAGCTACAATCGCTCTTCTCGTACTGTCATTGTCGAGAAAGTCCTAAACTATTGGCTAACTGCGAACACCGGGCTACTACTTCATCTTGAAGCAGACTGAATGACATAGCTATTAATATAAGTCCAAAAACTAGGTAAGCACAGCAGGCTATCATTTGTATGTATTCACTTTTTGAGTTCTCTGTTGTTTGTTTCGAGGTTATGAAGCTAGTTGGAACGAAGTCTCCGAAACCGATGGTAGCTAAGGCTATGAAACAGAAGTAGGCTGCATCGAGAAAGCTCCAGTTTTCCCAGAAAGAGAAGATGGCGGCGCCGACGCAGATGTAGGCTAGGAGGAGGGAGAGGACGATGGAGACTGGCACGTGGCAGTGCTCGACGTGGCTGAGATGGTGCTGCACGCTGGTGGTGCTACTGCTGGGGACAGCACAGCTCTTGGATTTGTTCTCTTCCTTCCAGATCAAAGGCACTCGTGATGGTGTGTCGTGGGGGCATATTCTGGAATCAAATATGTATAAGCATATAAGCATAAACTGGCCACCATAAAGTCTCCGATTTACAGTTATGGTAAACTGAAAAATAGCATTGTACATTAAACCAAGATTTTTTAATTTGTGTTTAAAAAGTGCACTATAATGCACAATTAAATAAACTTGGAAGTGCTTCGTTTATTCAAACGTAAGTTTTATGCTGACTCTTGTTTAACCTGATTCATTTGTACTCATACATCGTAACCTAAGATTTTTTTACACGAGACCTCACTAGACAGCCTCTAAAAGAACAGACTTAAAATCTAAACAAGAACAAATTACTCACGCTTCATCAGGATCCTCGGAGTCCTCTAAGTCTTCCTGACTCCTGTTCAGCGGCAGTTCCCCACACTCCTCAGCAATGAGCTGCTCTATGACGGCCCCTCGGGGCCTGTGGATGGTGCCGCGACCCCTGCCTCGGCCAGGCCCGTGAACTGTAGCCAGGCATTTCATGCTACCCATGGTCCGCTTGCGGTCAAGCGTTTGAGTTTGGTTTGCTGATGATGTGTTAGGTTCTGTATATGAAAGAATGATGTTTTGACTGTCGCTGTAGCTACATTTTTTTCGGGCTTGATTCTGAAACTCTTAGTTTTGCTGCCTCCTTTTACCCAGTTGTTGCCTTTTTAAAGCATCGGAGACTCGTGATATTTGCGGAACGCACAAAGGCGTCCAAGGCATTTTGTGGAAAACATTAACTGTATTTTTCAGCAGCAGTGAATGCGCTAAACATTAGGATCTTGTAAGCTAACAGCTGCAATAGTCTGTACAAGTAAGTCATGTTCCTTTTCCTATTTTCCTCCTGACGACTCTCATATTGCAGAGGAGAAAGTTTATTGTACCACTTACCATCAGCCAAGGCACTGCGCTTTACACGACCCAGCGTCGCCGACTTAGGGCTGGGCGGTGCTCGCTCGAACACCTGTGAGTACTGGCCCCGTTCCCCGGCTCGGGCGCGGACGGTCCCGGGCCGGCGCGGCGGGAACGACGTGTACTGGTTGTGCTCGGTCGGCTGGGGCAACAGCCGCTGTTGCTCGTGAAGTTGGAAGTGGTTTTCCATCTGAGAGACAAACAACGTTGAAGAAGAAGAGAAGTGTACAAATGGCTGGTAAGAAATAAGAACCGGACAAGTGCGAGTTACACTCGCGTGGAAAGGGTTCCTTTCCGTACATGATTACCTATCTGAAATTTACTACGTTTCTTTAAATACCATACACTTCTTATAGGTTTTCCGGTAATCTACAGGTAAAGAACTATTATCTGTATTTTTTCAAAGTGTTAGCCCCAGTAGTTTCGGAAATGAGGGGGGGGAGGGAATGGTCAATTTTATAAATATATATTAATATTTTTGAATAAGGGATGCGACAGAGCTTCGACTCCAGCGCTTCTATTCGGAAACGCTAAGTGATATTGTACCGACTCGTACGCCAGATTTCTCATCCCACTCTTCCGCACGACGCGTAATGCGTAAGAGCGAGATGAGAAATCTCGCTCGCGAATCGCTACAGAATTACTTAGCGTTCCCGAATAGAGGCGCAGCTCGAAAAATCATATTGCACAATTTTCACGCTTCACTTCCTGTTATCCGTAGTTTAATATTCCCCACTCCCAAAATATTAATTCTGTTTAAGCAAGCGATAAATCGAAGCACTGCCTGCATAAATATGTTTCGAAACCTTACTTCTTCTTTCCTCCACGTATTCGGCACTTTCTTTTTAGTGGCACTGAGCCAGGCAGTTCGTGCGAGGCGTGCCAGCGACGCTCCCAGGCCTGCCAAGCACGCCAGGGTCAATGGCACGCCAGCTGCTGCGTACGCCACGGTGGCTGCTCTGCCAGCTGCCGTTCGGGGCGATACGTTGCCATAACCTGAACATGAGAATAAAGATTTAAAGAAAGTGGGATATTCCATAAAGGATTCATTTATAGCATAAACTTTTCATTGCCGTTCCATTTCCAGCCTTCCCTCTGGAAATGGAACTTCTTTCACCACCGCTAGACCCTTCAAAATGTAAAAACACTCAATTGACTAGGGTTTTCAGAAACGCTTATCGTTTGAAATTAATTAAATAACTGGTCGTTTATAGATGACTTTAGCACTTATGCCACTGTTTAAGTCGTAAAAATGTTAGCGAAGCTATGCTATTTGTTAAAATAATTAACACAATGTTATAAAGAGGAGTTATTTCCTAAAATTATGGTCACGTCTGAAACATCTGACTAGTTTGAAGCACATTGAGTAATGTATGTCATTTTCAATTGTTAAACACATAACTTATATACCTACTTCTGTGTAGGTTCTGTCTACCTGTACTTCTGTTTTCAACTATGTTTTGCCCGCTACTTCGCCCGCTTAGAATTTATTTATCGCCGCAGGGTTAAGAGGAGGTATATACAGGCTAACTTAAATAAACGTAACATTGGTTTAAAATTGTGTTGTCACTTTAACTTTTCATATAATACTGATTCTGACAGTGATTTATCGGTTAGCTTTGTTTGTTTTCGCAACTTCCAAATGATTGAGTTAAGACTTTAATAGTTTATTTTAGTGATCTGACAAACAATTTTGATTGTTGTAGTCCAAAGCAGTAAGTGTTATATCGAATCGAATAACGAAGAATATGATGCGGCATTTGGAACCAATAAATCTGAAAATATTACTCATGTTTTTTTTATCTTCTATTAATTAGGAAATGTCTGATTAACTCCTGAAAGATAGGAAAAAACACCACTGGGAAGTAGGTAAGTGCACCATTTGGAGCTCTAAAAGCCACTGCATTACACATAGAACCGCCTCTATAGACGATTCAAACTACAGTATCTTATTATCGACCGAGCGAGCGAAGCGAGCGAAGCGTCTCCGTTTCAGCTTGGGCAAAAATGCTTTCGTATGTCCAATTTCCAGCGTCCAGCGGATGTCCATTTGTTCTCGTCTACAGCTCGCAGTTCTCAACCGATTCTCGTGAAATTTTGTGAGGAGGTACAGTAAATGTACAAAAATTTTTCGTCGATTCAGTTTTTCGAAATATTTGAAAATGGCGGAGATATGGAGGTTTTTGCAATTACAAACTTACTGGCGGTGTTGGTAAACTGACTCGATGTATGGAGATATCAGTTTTTCAACGGCAAAGTTAAGTTTGTCGCAAGGCCAATCATTATTTCTTTCTTTTGTAGTCTTTTGTCGCGAGGTCTAAAGCTCACGGAGCCACTAGTGTATGTTTAGTTAGTAGTACCATAACCTACTAATTACCTTTTATTTCGTACAGAAAGGCATTATTCGAATATATTTTTTAAAAAATATGTCGCTTTTCATATGACGAATGATTTATTCGTTATTTTATTCGAATAAACCCACGAATAATTGGTTATTTTATTGGAAGAAATAGCACGAATAATAATTATTAGAATTTTATTAGAAGGATGCTTTAAATACGACAATAAGTAGGTAAGCTTAGTCCGTTGGTACAAAAAACAATCTTTCAGTTATTTATAAATATTATTAGGTATTCGAAAACAGTTAATTATTCAAATAAATAACTATTCGTGCCCATTCATTCGACGAATAAATTATTCACCATTTATGCGAATAAGAATAATCATTCCATATTGTTATTCGTCATTTGCGAATAATTTTGTTATTCTTAATCATTATTCGTGATTCGAACAAATTTTGCCCATCTCTGATTTCGTGCGTACAACCCTAGCATTTCGGTGCAGGAATAGTGAAGAATCCTGCACTCATCTGCGGAGTAATTCAACGATATGTGTGATGTCCCCAAACCGCACTGCCCGCGTGGGGACTACTGCCCAAACCCTCTCACTATGAGAAGAGGCTTGTACCGCGTAGTGGGACGTATATAGATACGAACCTATAGTAGTTATTAGAGTGATGCAGTAGATCAAAGCCCCAGAGAAAGTCCACTTGGAGTCCAGGGCCAGTTCCTGGGGCTGTACCTCTGGAGCCTGCCTGGCGGCCGCCACTATTGAGGACTCGAACTTCCGCAATTGCTCGTGGACCAACCGCGTCCAGTTTCGCTCGTAGAGGACATTCAGACGCTCTGGAAAGAATAAACCATGTAAGCCATCATTGATATTTCCTTTTATTTGAGCGCCATCTATTGATTAGATGTTATTTTGAACGGCCAGCTAATGGCAATAAATAAAGTAAAACAAAATCTGGTTTGGCAACGAAAGTGTTAATCCAAATTAACACTTTCATTGCTGAGAACCCAGTACTCTGGTAGCTGGATTCTCTGTTCGTAGCGAGTTTCGCTTCAAGATGAATCGAAGATTGAAAGCCTCACTTAATAATCGGTGGAATCCCTTCCAAGCTCTTCGTTAATTCCTACAAAGACTTTAAAAAAGCGGCCAAGTGCAAGTCGGACTCGCCCATGAAGGGTTCCGTGAATTATGACGTATAAAAAAAACTACTAACTAAATCTCGTTGAAACCAATTTTCGGTGGAAGTTTACATGGTAATGTACATCATATATTTTTTTTAGTTATTATCATTCTCTTATTTCAGAAGTTACAGGGGGGGGACACACTTTGGAAGTGCCCCTCGCGCTAACTATTCAGTTTAATTAAAATGATGTTAGAAACCTCAATATCATTTTTAAAGACCTATCCATAGACACCCCGCACGTATGGGATTGATGAAAAAAATTTTTTTTTGAGGTTCAGTTCTAAGTATGGGGAAACCCCAAAATTTATTGTTTTTTTTTTCCATTTTTGTGTGAAAATCTTAATGCGGTTCACAGAATACATCTACTTACCAAGTTTCAATAGCATAGTTCTTATAGTTTCGGAAAAGTGGCTGTGACATACGGACGGACAGACGGACAGACAGACAGACAGACAGACAGACATGACGAATCTATAAGGGTTCCGTTATTTGCCATTTGGCTACGGGACCCTAAAAATGGCAGTAAAATAATTTCTTTATAAATACAGGGTCCCGTGATAAATTCGCGAACAACATTCGAACAGAGTAATAAGTAAAGTGCAATAAAGAATTTTTGGTAGTCAGTTAAATATTCCTAATAACCCGACCATGATTTTGGCGCTATAAGCGCGACGCGTAACCGCTCTGCTAGTTACTAAACCCTAAACAATAGCCGCACCCGTCAAATGCTTTTAAATACTCCCTACATTGAACTGAAGTGATAATTTATATTCCTTACTAAATTCACAGGGCAACTGGAGTAAATCCATAGTATAAAGAGGAGGAAGTAAATTATCTTCACACAAACGCACCGCGCGCGGCTTGTATGTGTGCGCCAAAGTATCTATGCGTCGCCACACGCACACTTAAACAAATCTCGACCCGCTTAGTAAGGGGAAACGGGTCGAGATTTTGTTTAAGTGTGCGTGCGGCGATGCGGTGCATTTGTATGAAGATAACATACTTCCCTTCTGTTTATACGATGGTAAATCTCATCATAAATTAAGTATAAGGTCTTATTCCGCGCGCGGCTTGTATGTGTGCGCCAAAATATCTATGCGTCGCCGGACGCACACTTAAACAAATCTCGACCCGCTTAGTATGGGGAAACGGGTCGAGATTTTGTTTAAGTGTGCGTGCGGCGATGCGGTGCGTTTGTATGAAGATAACGTACTTCCCTTTTCTTTATACGATGGTAAATCTCACCATAAATTAAGTATAATGTCTTATTCCTGTATGATCTCACAGAAAAAGCGGCTGCGGCGGCTAAATGAAAGGCGCGAAATTTTAATTAAAAGGAAATTGCTTGTACCAAAAGTGTGTAACTATTATGGAAAACGAACCAGAAGATACTTAATACCTACACTATTTAATTATCTACCGGAAGACATTAGATCCTGCCAAGACATATCCAGACTTGTTTATAAAAAAAGATTAAAAAAGGCGCTGCTTGCCAAAGTGGATAAGAGTCTCTGATTGAAAATATAATTAAAATTGTATTGCTTAACTATTAAATACACTAACCAGATAACTATCGCACACAAATAAGTCACAAAATGTTTGTATTTATACATGTATAGTTTCCGGGGTCGGGTGGCGACGCGGCGAGCGTTTGGCGCAGGCACGGCTACCTACATTCCTAGATGAAATATATATAAATAAGAAAAAGTGCTTTAAAAAAGCAAGATGCCCCCGAACGCGCGCCTCACCGCCGCCTTGACTACGCAGTGGTTATTGATGTAGTGGAGAGCCACCATCTTTCTGCCAACAAACTGCAATGCAGTTTGGCAGATGATTGATATAAGATGTAACTATATTAAGAGGTTAAAACTAAATAAATAAAAAAAAAAAAAATAAGCAAAAAAAAAAAAATGTTCTAAATATGTATAATTATAATGTTAATATACCTATCCAGTGAAATGTAAATCGGCGTATGTATTATATAATCTGTGGCCGTACGATTAATCAATACAAGCAAATTATAGCCACCTACCAAATGGGTTTCGATTTTCAAGATTATACATTGTCAACGAAACATGACTTTTAAAAATCTATTATACTTATACTTTTATAAGCCATCAAAGCTATATCAAAAGATTTTTCTTTCATAAAGAGAATCCTTAAAAAATGGCCGTCCAATAAATGCAAGTCGCGAGATAAGATCTTCACAAGAGGCCATTATAACTTCGATGGCCGACGTTCAAATTAACGACAGCCACAATCACCGGCCCTGTTTAGTTTAATCAAAAGTTAAAAGAGCCATTTAACTTTTAAGGTTTCGAAGAATTTTTGCCACCGGCCCTTGTTGTGAGTAAGATCAGACGGGAAGAGTTTTCCTTACAGAATTCTAGGTGGAATTTCATAGCCTGAGTAACTTTTTTTATTATAAACTAGCTTTTACGCGCAACTGAAATGTATCTTTAACTACACCCATATCATAAAACCTCCATAGTGTAATCAAAAACCGTAGGAAATGACCACCATTGTGACAACCAATTAGGTAAAACCAGTGCTGCAATGTTATTACAGTATCGATTTAAGTATCGAAATGAGATTAAATTTGGAACAGCTGTCAAAACTCAAGTGGGTCTCTATTCTAGTATCCATAGATATTAAACAGTTATTGACACGAAACATCAATTCAGTATGTTTTTTTAATATAAACCGAACGACATTTGATCTCGAGTGACGTGAGAATAGAGACTTCACTCGTTTGTCTATGATTTTAAAAAAAATGGTCTTGACGGAGGATCGAATTGCCGCCATTATGTTGGTTTTTTCCTGAACGAAAGTAGAATTGTTGTGGAATTGAATAGAAAAAGTTGTGTGTAATTCACATTTTAGTTGAAAATATGAATAGTAGTCTTCTCGGAGTGACTGTGTGATGTGAAAATGTGCCGGATATCGGAAATATGCAGCCACGATTGCAACAAATAACTTGTTGCCAGAAAATATTGTTTCTGAACACATCATGGAGGATTTATAATATGTGTGTAGACAAAGTTATGTATGCAACTCTGCATAATTTGGCCTTAAAACACACTTGCGATCTTATTATGAAACTCGCTAAAGCTCGTTTCATGAAAACCGCACTAGTGTTTTAAGGCCTATCATAACGGTTGCACGTTGCATAAACTACTATAAAACAAAACGAATTTTCATGTTACCGACTTTTTGATGTGTAACATCTTTTCTCTCGCTTCCTGAAATATTTGGGAGTGGTTTCGTGAAAAGGGACGGAAGTGTGTAAAAGGAAGCCGGGGAAACGCGCGCTATTTGATTTGACCAATGAGCGCGCGCGGTGTTAGAGTTGGCCTTCAGATGGTACCAGTCCATTTTACGAGAGGTTGGTACTGTGGGCCAACAGTGAGCGTGTGTGT
This sequence comes from Tortricodes alternella, assembly GCA_947859335.1. NCBI lineage: Eukaryota > Metazoa > Arthropoda > Insecta > Lepidoptera > Tortricidae > Tortricodes > Tortricodes alternella. The sequence goes on along the minus strand of OX401982.1, from coordinate 4,684,542 downwards.
GACCAGAAAGTGAGAAGGAGAACGCATCAGCTGTGCGCTTAACCTACAGTATTGTGTATAAAGTGTGATATTGATATAAACTACTTTATGCAAATTATATAATAAAATATGTTGCTTATTGCCAAGGTGAGATGTCAGATGTTACACATCATATGCGACTACTGTAAGGCTCGCTCGTTTTTTTTAATTTAGAATCAGTTCTGGCGTTTTGCCGTAAATCGGGCGGATACATAAAAAATACATCAACGAGCCCTCATCGGGCCGCACGAACTTCCCGTAAATTAATTTTCCAGCCCCTATTTCACTCTTTAAGCCCCAGGACTCAATCTATATTAATACTAAATTTCATCAAAATCGATTCAGCGCTTTAGCCGTGAAACAGTAACAGACAGACAAAGTTACTTTCACATTTATAACACTGGTCAATAGTGGTTTTGTTGCCCGGGATATTAAACTAAATTCGAGAAATTTGATGCCAACAAGTAATGAAATAGTGAATGATTTTGGCCCTCCGGAGGAATATTGGCTCTGGTTTTTTAAAATCAAAAGTTCTTTCTTCTTCTTTCATGAACATAATTATCCGTAAACTGTGTACTTCAAACTAAATAAATCCACAGGGATATTTAGGACAACAAATACTTTATTTAATGCTACGTAAACAATAAATGTGACTGTTCTTATAACAAAATTGTTTTATCAAATTTCTGATTTAGATGTATTTTAAATTAACATCGTTATTTAGCAATAAATTATGAAAGTAATGTAAATAGTTCACCGAGATGGCTATTAAATGTTTTCTTCGTCCAACTGATTCCACTGCCAGCGAGCGCTTTACTCAACTCAAATCAGAATCCTAAGCAAAATTGTTTCATTAGTCGGATTTCCCCGTCTTTTCTACGTGATCAGTCTTCTTAAACTTCTAATTAAAATTCCAGTCAATAACAGAAGTATAAACAGGCTTTGAGAATATCGGACGCGACGCTGATTGGCTCATTCGAAAATAAACAGTTCGCTTCTAAATTTGAAACGTGATTTCAATGACGGTTACTAAATTGTATTTATTTTGATGCCAGCATGTGTAATGGGGTAAATCGAAGTAATGAAACTCATTGTGAGATAATCCGATCTCGTGATAATTAAATATAAACAACATTTAAATGGGGAAGTTCATTTACTTGGATAATTGGTTTGTGAATTTAATCTATTGCTTTTTGATTGAGCAGTCTTTTCAAAAAGTGTTATTGGTAAGTAATTATCACTTATATTTTGAAGTGATGAAATGTTCATGATTACGCAATACTTTGTCAATATTCGTGCAATCTTAGGCTTATGTTGATAGCAAATTGCAATAATACGAGTCGAGTACTTTGTAATATTATATATAGTACAAGCCGACAAAAAAAACTGTCCGTGTGTCAGCTCCGACGCACGACAGGAGTTCACTCCTTACGAACGATTATAATAAACCAGTACCCATCATACCATGCTGTGATTTTTCATTTCAACATTTGACAGTAAATAATAAAGTTTCATATTAATGAATATAAACATGTCACTCATTGAATACAATAATTAATTGACACTTCGGGTCCCGTCGTCTTCCGATTGAGATCCGAGTTTTACCGATGGAAACATAATATAATTCACTATATCTGTATGCAATGCGAAGCGACCGACGCATCTTCGGCTAACATCGTACCGTGTGACAGTGTGACATCGTAGTTTGAGTTTACTCCCCATCATTTTTCATACTCCGGGCTTATATATGAAAATCGATTCTTAAGGAGTAAACTCCAAAAATCTGCAGAAATATTTATAAAAATATTTATAGAAAAGCGTTAAGCTAATTCCGTACAGGTAAAATCGCAAGTGACAGCCTATTCATAATATTATAAAGTAGAAAAAAACCTTTTACATTCCGTAGAAGACTCCAGAATCTGCAAACCAGGGCAAAGCTATTTAATTGCCAAGCAAACACAATTTACAGAAGGTTCCCTGCATTACAAGAAACAGGAAAAAATGTTACAAGCAAACTGATTTTCAAAGTAATTTTGTTTTATTTAGCTTAGGTACCGTAGTGCTGTTTATACAACAGTAACTTATTTCACGAAATAAACTTTTTATCTAAATAATTTTGTTAATCCAAGATTAGAACAGAAATAGTTTTGGGCAATGATATTAAAAAACCAAAGACGCGTCTTTCATGCTCAGAATTTAAACCCAGAAAGCAACCCAATTGTGATCATTTCAATTAGTCATGCGACTTTAGGCCGAGTAACACATGTCGTGCTCTATTGAAAATGTTCTCAATAAAGCCATTCTTGAGCCAAATGTCGGTTCATAATACTACAAAAAAAATGAAAAGGAAGAACTAATGCTTTATTTTATTTATATTTATATTCAACGTAAATAGAAGATCAAAAATACATTTATTTTGTTCATACACGATCGCCATATGTCAAAATAATGTGTAATATCCGCACGTCAAATGTCACCTAAAGCTGCTCGGCCAAAAAGAAACGAAAAAATAAGAAAATTATCTAAGTCACGTTTTTAAAACGCGTTGAGTATGGATATAACGTGTCTGTCTATAATATGTCATTGGTTTTGGGGTGTTTTTCTAATAGTTATCAACCGAATTTTATATTTAGTTTAGTTTACTTTCAAGGGCATAGCATTTTAATATTGTAACGCAAGTGTTTATATTCGTTTAGTTGGCTTTGATATCAAAGCGAATTAATTAATTTGTCTTAGAGCGATTAAAATGTTTTAAAGAGCATGTGTACAACGTAACATACATTAAAATATAGTCAATCCTTTGAACTTTAAGACTATTCATATTTGAATTGAATACATTAATTTCTTAGTTTAAATCTCATTGATGTAATTATTAAGATCTCCAGGGAAATGAGCACCAAGTCCACGACGTGACTTAACACCTGCCTGACTGATGCGTTTAATTATAAATGCAATTAAGAACATCTTAGACGTCATCTATTATTAATAGAAGGACGTCAATTACTACAGATATAATTACCAAACTGCACGTTACGTTGATCAAAGACTGGATCAAGATTGTCTCAAATTAGTAGTTGTGTACAATGATATATATAATATTATTTTATATAAGATTAATTCATAATTAATTTATTTTTAGGGTTCCGAACCTCAAAAAGAAAAAAGGAACCCTTATAGGATCACTCGTGTGTCTATCTGTCTGTCTGTCCGTCTGTCACAGCCAATTTGCTCTGAAACTACTGGACCGATTGATTTGAAATTTGGTATACATATGTAAATTGGTGACCGCAACAGGGATTCGTAACGTAAATAAATAAATTTTGAACATGGAATCCAAATTTGGGGGGCAAATAAAAAAATAAAAAAAAAAGTTACGCAGACTATATCATGTAACATATTAAATAAAAGGACTTATTTTGAGGATCTTAAATATGTTTTTTTTGGAATTTTAAATTAAATGGTTTGGAAGTTATTTAGGAAAATAGGCGAAAATTTACCACCCCCCCTTACCTCCGAAACTACCGGGCCTAACATTTTGAAAAAAATACAAAAAGTAGTTCTTTACCTATTGATTACAGAAAAACCTATAAGAAGTCTATGGTATTTAAAGTAACGTAGTGAATTTCAAATACTTAATCATGTACGGGACGGAACCCTCTCCACGCGGGTTTAACTCGCACTTGTCCGGTTTTTAATTCATTCATTCTATTCATTAATTTTTAATTTTACTATGTTATTATTTTATTTAGTGGCATTTTATCATATTCATGTCATGACATTTAATTATATTGTCAGATATTTTATGGAATGAAAAATAATGTTATTTAGTCTAATCGTAGCTTTATAATAAATAGTTCACCTGTTAATAATTTTTATTTTTATTTGTATTTTATTTCTAATTTATTGCGCAATTTATAATGTGATTATATTTTGAGAAATTAATAACCTAACCTAACCTAACCTAAGTCGTGCCAAAAAGAAACTTGCAAAATTAATATAGATCTTACAAGTAAAATACGAGTAAGTTCCCGTCGACACGATAGAGACAAAGCGTTATATCGCGTGTTCACAAAAATTACAAAACCTAGATAAAGCTTTACAAACACAAGGTAAGCAACTTATGATTATAAAGTTAGCTATAATTGAAATTATAACAGACTTGTATAGTTTTCGGTAGGTTTTATGATCTAATCAATTTAATAGAAAATAGTGGCCGCTTTTTTCTGTTAAATTGATTAGATGATGGTTATACTTTGCAAAGCTATATTACATAGCATATACGTTGTGTATTAAGTTGCTTAACAACTTATACGGCTTCAATTTTAATAAAATACTTTCCTTTAATAGAAAACACAATAACAGTGATGAGGGCGCCACTGGACGGTCGGCGCCCTCTTAATTTCTGAAGGAAGGTAGTCCTTTCACTACTAATAGGTAAACAACTCCACTTTAATATGAAAGTAATGTAAATGTTTGTCCTTACCCATACATTCACACTCACCCATATTACAAGCTGTCAAGACATTCGACGTTGAAAGACGTTTGACAGTAACGCTATAAGAAAAACATAGTCATGGTTTTATTCTAGTTCTTTTTGCACTTCGTTGCTTTACTATCCATTCTTAATATTATAAACGCGAGAATGTTTGTTTGTTTTTAGGGTTCCGTACCTCAAAAGGAAAAAACGAAACCCTTATAGGATCACTCGTGCGTCTGTCTGTCTGTCTGTCTGTCTGTCTGTCTGTCTGTCTGTCTGTCTGTCTGTCTGTCTGTCCGTCTGTCACAGCCAATTTGCTCCGAAACTACTGGACCGATTGAGCTGAAATTTAGTATACATATGTAAGTCGGTGACCGCAACACGGACGCGTGACGTAAATATATGAATTTTAAACATGGGGGCCACTTTTGGGGGGTAAATCAGAAAATTAAAAAAATAAGTTATGCAATCTATATTGTGTGACATATCAAATGAATATTGTGAGGACTTTAAATATATATTTTTCTGAATTTTAAGTAAAATAGTTTGGAAGTTATTTAGGAAAATAGGCGAAAATTGACCACCCCCCCCCCCTTATTTCCGAAACTACTGGGGCTAAAATTTTGAAAAAAATACAGAAAATAGTTCTTTACCTATATATTACAGGAAAACCTATAAGAAGTCTATGGTATTTAAAGTAACCTAGTAAATTGCAGATAATCATGTACGGAACGGAACCCTCTCCACGCGAGTTTAACTCGCACTTGTCCGGTTTTTTTTATACCGTTTTCTTTTCTTTCTTCATAAAAAGTGGCACAAATGTAGTCTGTTATATAGAGATGGACATAGGGTACTTTTTATCCTAGCATCCTGGAAGGTTTTTAAAGCATCTTTATAAATACAGGAAATATGAGACATGCTACTGGTTGGTAGATGGCGCTGCGCCTGATAAACGAATTCCATGTGAATCAAGACGCGGGTTGAGATGACGATGATAAACATGACACGACTACATTTCGTGGCGAATTGAAGTCACATTAATGATCAAGAAAAGTTCTGGTAACTTTCCGAAATAAGGAACACTCTAATATTCCTATAAGTAGTTTAGTAGTAGTAGTAGTAGTTTTTTGTAGTGGTAGAGCCAAACAGTAATCCTCACTAGATGATTACTGTTCGAATTAGCCGGCTCGACCGGGGTAGTACCACACTCTCACAGAATGTCGGCGTAAAGTAATAGCTTGCTATTGCGTTTCGTACGGTGAGTGACGAGATCCGGTGGCCTATTCCCTCGTCCCCATCCCATCCCCATTCCCCATCCTCCCTAGACTGGCAACGCATTGGCAGCACCTCTGGTGTTGCAGATGTCCATGGGCGGCGGTCACCACTTTCCATCAGGTGGGCCGTCAGCTCGTTTGTCAGTCAATTGACATAAAAAAATAATAAAAAAAAGTAAAAATTTGAATAACCTAACAAAAGAGCTCGACATTGATGTGTTTAATATTAATACCCAAACTATGCGGCGTACTTTAACGAACAATTACTTTGAATGAGGATGCCCTTACCCTTACCCTTACCCTTACCCTTAACCTTATCCTTATCCTTACCCTTACCCTTACCCTACCTCGGTACTTAATTATTTAATTACTTTGTATTTTTAGCATTTTTTGTTTTGTTACATGCCCTCGCTTGTCTTATTCTTAGTTTGTGCATGAATGCCGACTTTCTGCGGTGTTAAACGTTATATACCTAATGTATTGCTATCGGTGAGAACCTGTAATTGACTTTTTAAATTATACTTTAGTTTCTAAATTGCTTGTGTAAGCTGTTGGTTTACCATAAATAAATAAATAAAGTCAGTGAACAGCGACGATTCATTTTTATTTCGTATAAAAAATACATTACCCGAAATACTTTGTAAATGTACTCAACACCAAAAATAACATTTTTCATCCAGGAATTTTTATTCGTTATGCTCACGAGATTTTCTTCTCAAACGTAAACGAATTTCTACACAATCTTCTTAAGAGTCAAGCGTTTCCTTGTTATTGCTCAGTTAATAGGATATTAAATTTTCAAGTAACGAACCAAACTTCGCGTTATTTAACATTTTTGCTTATGTGTAGAACTGCGTAGCGTTCACATGGTATTCACTCCCTGTTAGTCAAAAAAGAATAGTAGTTTATGCAACGGTTGCATAATGATAGGCCTTAAAACACTAGTGCGGTTTTATGAAACGCTCCGAGAAGACTACTTACTATTCATATTTTCAACTAAAATGTAAATTACAAACAACTTTTTCTATTCAATTCAACAACGATTCTACTTTCGTTCAGCAAAACACCAACATGGCGGCGTCCTCCGTTAAGACCATTTTTTTTTTAATCATAGACAAACGGATTAAGTCTCTATTCTCACGTCACTCGAGATCAAATATTGTGCAGTTATATTAAAAAAACATACTGAATTGACGTTTCGTATCAATAACTGTTTTAATATCTATGGATAGTACTAGAATAGAGACCCACTTGAGTTTTGACAGCTGTTCCAAATTTAATCTCATTTCTTTACTAACAACGATAAAGAAGTCATGTTATTTCTTTATCGCAGCACTGGTTTTTCCTAATTGGTTGTCAAAATGGTGGTCATTTCCTACGGTTTTTGATTAACCAATGGAGGTTTTATGATATGGGTGTAGATAAAATGTGTTTCGACGTAGTTACACATTCTATTGCATGCACAGCACAAATGGACATCGCACAAAATTAGTGATTTAATCCCGTATTTGAAATCGTAACCGGATCATTTAATTTCCATACGTTCACCTCACTAAGCACGAAACTGCACAGGAAAGAACTGCGCCGTAAATGAAACCGGTAAAACAAACTGCAAAACCAATTTTTCAATTTAGATCCTATCGCGTTTCAGTAATTTGTGGCGGAGAAATTTCATATTGAAATGTTACACGCTCCCGTCACGGACTACGGCCTTATCTCGATCTGGTACACAGCCCGTGGCCCACAATCCGAATTGAGTTCGTGATCCCGCATCCCGCGTGTACAACGTATTTCGTGTAATCTTTTGGGGCGGCTTAACGGCACTTTTCGAATGCCGTTAATATCTAAAATATTTCCATTATAAATAAAAGGCCAGTCAAATCTTATCGAAAATTTAAATTATGAACGTTAAGATACATTTGAGCTCAAAATTGCTTTGTATTCTAAAATGAAGTTCGTAAATTCGACCACGTTTGTCACAAATACAGATACAAATTCAAAAATGCTAGAAGGTAGGAAACCGCGCGTAAAATTTATTTAAAGGTAGTTTTTATGAGTTGAGTATAAAGCGGAAAATGTAAAATATTACTTTTGACAATAGAAACTCGACGAATGACCTATAAACCCGTACAGTTTATGTCTTTGAGGAAGTCGAGCGGAGTCGGTCGAACGCCGCTTGCGACAAATAATGGGAATTGGGTTGTTAAATGTTTAGAGCTGTCGAAGCTTATTGATTCTTACAACGCGAAAACAAGAGAACAGAATGTTTAAGTAATAATTTAATGAATACTCAAAATTTGAGGCAACAAAATATTTTTCTTCCAACTACGCTTTAATTTCATCAATATGGCCTTAAATACTCAGCACAAAGCAGCCCTTATTTGCTCTAGAGCAAATAAAGTTGCATACAAAATTCATTATTGCACTGTTTTGTATTTTTTTTTAAATTTGGTTAGGTTAGGTTAGGTTTGATCAAGATGTTTACACTCAAGAGTCAATGTAGAGTCAATGTAGAGTCAATGTGGAGTCAATGTGGAGTCAATGTGGAGTTAATGTGGAGTCAATGTGGAGTCAATGTAGAGCCATACCAGGAGCGAAACTGCTTTTTACGCAGCTTATCAGGTTTTAGTTTTTAACTTTACTTTGACTTTTCTTTTACCAACTTTGTGCAGTAGTTGAAAGAAAAGCAGATTATGCACCTCGCATTCAGTGATTTATTGCGCTCGTGTTTTTGGAGATCTCGCTTACGCTCAGGCTCCAAACTAACACTCGGCGCGATAATGAATCACTTGCTGCTTGGTGCAACAATCTACTATTTGTTGGTGTACATATATATCGCCGGCGATCCCCGCTGCTAAGTGTTGTGGCCAAATGGCAACAAGTGGCGGGGCTACAGGGGGGGGGGAGCGCATAACCTCGAACGCACCAATCACAGCGCTCTAAAAACCTCGCGCGCCCCGCAACTTTGGCAGCCTTATTTCTTAGTAAAAGTGAAGCTAAGCGGTGTCTAGGATATTTGGTCTGTGGTACACCCCACCCACATATAGAATTTTGAATTGCTTTAGTTCCGGTCCAAAATTCTTGTGTAGATGTGTAGCTAAAAAGCTTGTCTAATTTCATGCCCAAACATTTAAACAAAACCAATATAAAACGCAAACAAAAGGAAATGTAGGTATAAATTAAAAACATTTAAATTTTAAATTTGACGAGATTTGATTTGTTAACAGCGCCTCTATTCGGGAACGCTAAGTGATGTTGTAGCGACTCGTTAGCGAGATTTCTCATCCCATTCTCCCGCACGACGCGTAATCCGTAAGAGTGAGATGCGAGTCTCGCTCACGGGTCGCTGCAGGATCACTTAGACGTTCCCGAATAGACGCCCAGATTGGCATTCCTGACTTATATATTTTGTGTTTTAAAAATTGTCATGACACATTTCATAGATCACTTTTCTTCCTTTATCTTCTTTACTCTTTTTTACAAGTAGCAATGGTTGATTTTGCGGTGGAATAATACATACTGCGGATGTGGCAGGAGGGAAATTTATCGCGGGGATTCCCTTTATTTACTAGCTGCAATACAATTTCTCGCTTTGCGTCGTTTCACAATATCTGCAGAAAACTACACTTTACTCTGTTACTTTGGTGTTACATAGTTGGACGATTCGCTATGTTTTAGTTAAAAATACAGTGTCATTTTATCTTTGAGGGCAAGGCACGTAAACAATTTCTATAGTTGGTGATTTACTTTAATTTCATTTCATTTACTATTCTTGTAAATGTGAGTTTTCAAAAACCCTACCTACATTTATTGCTTATATGAAAAGCTTCCAATTTTAACTAATTAGTTTAGTCTAAAAACCTATTTATTTAAACCCTAGTACTGATTTCAAAGTGGCGTGTTTCTACGAACAAGGAAATCCTTTATATTGCGATAATGGGTGAGCGTCGGTTCTTAATATACTTAGGTCTACCTAACCACGTTACTTTAAATATGGACTTTAATGTATAACCTTAAAATCTACTTAACGTTGACAGCTGTGACCATAATAATTTTAGGCTCTGTGTTATAGGGATCCGTGCGGTTAAATCATTTTAAAATCCACGATTATTAGATGAGGTATATTGAGATACGAGTGTCCAAAATTGTGACAACGTAATATTTACATCTGCATTCTTTAAGAAAATGAAAATGACAATATTTATTTTGCAAGTAGGCCACATGGGCTCTTTTACATGTCTGAAGCTACTTACTACCAGCGCTTCGAAAGGTGACATCTGCTGAGAAGAAACGCCGCAAGAAACTCAGCAGTAAGTCTTTTTTTCCCAACTTTTACATTAGAGTTTTAACTAAAACTATTTTTTTTTTTATAAATTAATAATTTTGTAGATAAAAGGAGCAGGTTCCTGACAGACTTCTTGATTTGTTACCATCAACAAGATAAACTGAATTTGTTACTCTGAAATAGTTTTTAAGTTAATCAACTTAATTATTGCACTTACCATTTGCGAAATCAACGAGTCCGTTCTCATCATCATTCAATATTTATCAAGCTCCATTCAACTGCAATATTTTCATTGGTTTATCTCATTCAAACTCAGTCTACCGTTAAAAATGGTCAATACTGTAACTCAAATGAATTTAACATGCCGTGTACATATTTCTTTTTATACAGAACCCTTTGAAGCTTATAAAACTTAAGCTTGACTGCTTCATATCCAAGCGAGCGGGCATTGCTCTTATCTGATTGACCAAACATTGCCTTTACAAAGATAATAGGCCCAGATATTATGGGAAAACAAGTGAAATGTTTCGTGAATATTTTCATGTAAATGATTAGGTAACAACGTTGAAAGGCAGTGCCGTTTGTACGGTGTAATTTATCTTGGTTAAATTTGTTTATTATGATATACAAAATGGGGACATTAGAAATGAATTGGCTCATTGATCGTGTTTTATGTATATTATGGCAATTTTTTACGGACCTTTTGCACTGTAGGAAATTTACCTCTATCATATAATAAGGGATGCAATTGTTACTATATTGGTGTTGTATTAGTTTTTGGCCATTCCGACTATTAAATTCGAGGATAGATTTGGTTATATTATGTACTGCAGGTTTAAAATTGACATTTGACGATACATGTGAATTTGTAACTGGTAGTAAGCAAAATCCAAAGATTTAATATTGGGAATTCCATGTTACAAACTCAGAGATAAAACACGCACAACATCCTTTATAAAATATAGGTATTATTTTTAAATTTGATTAGGTGTCTTGATAATGCTTATTCTGAGTTAAATCACACTTCGGACACTATTCAACAATCCCAGAATACGTAATTATCTCTCCCTCCCACTACATAAGCAACATGGTGTTATCATACGCATAAATGTGTTCATGAGAAATAAACGTATTATATATAATAACATGACAATGAAAATAAGTAACACGTGTAATTCATTATAGCGTTCCCAAAAAGTCTGGAAAGGCAACGATAGAAAATGCTTTTAGCTAAAAAAAAAATACCATATCCTATAAGTTTATTGCCTGATGAATGAACATTCTAGTAGCTCGACCCCGTGCACCTTCGGTTTATTTAACGACGTGGTCCGAAATTAAAAGCCGTGCTACACGGTTGGCAACCGAGCTCCCAACCAAGGAGACCCCGTGGTGGTTGGTTGGTGGTTCGTTGCTCACCGCCGTCGCGTTTCCGTCTACACGGTTGCCAACAGGGCATTTGGTTGCAAACCACCTAACTACACTACACGGTTGGAAACCAACAAGGTCACCTTGGTTGGGAGCTCGGTTGCCAACCGTATAGCACGGCTTTTATACTTCTACTATAACTATAAGTATTCTTTATTAATTATATCCGATACACGTCATCGACTTCATGCTCCTAGAATTTCCAGTAATCATAATGGCTCTTGAAACAGCTATGCTCCCAACTTCTACGAAACAATGATAAGCATACACGAATTGCCTCTTATCAGGGTTACTCACAAGATAGAAGCTTTGTGTCACATTTCAACAGCTTAATCAATCCTTTGACATGCCGTGAGTGACATCCCTGATTAGAACCCCCAATCAATACTCAATATAAACAGTTGGGTCGCAGCCAACTAATTAGTCATGTAAATGGAACCTACGCTACGCGTTTGGTGACACTCTTGGTTTGAGTGACTTGAGTGATGAAATATCTAAGGCTTCGGAACTTAAACTAACGCATTTACTTGATGAATAGGGACTTGGGCTGGGATTTGGCTGACCTGCGTAGGTTTTGAGTTATTGGTAGCGCATACTTACAACGTGCAGATGTACGAAACTATGTTAATTGTAGTCGTGTTAAGAAATTCAGCATTCAAAATCCAAAGCGATATAGATGAATTAGCTGCGACCAATCTAAAAGTACTGTTTAATGCCTGATGGTACTCAAATGACACTTTAACCAAACTTACCAAACCAGACTTAGGCTGGGTTTTACAAAGATGCGTTTAATCATATTTCGGTCAAGAATGTCAAAAATTGTACTGATTTACCTACTAATATTTGGTCTAACGAACCTATAAAAATACAAGCTTTTGTAACCCTGTTCTATATACAAACTATACTTCACTCAGTAAATCTATTTCTTCGGTTCACGGTAAGTTACCGACGACTTCCCGAAGTTAGTTAATGACCTGCATGTCCGTCTTTATGGCATTCGCGAACAATGTCACCCGATAAGTGAAATATTATCGAACCAGTTTACCGCCTCGATCAATCCTTATCGGGAATCTTTTGTAATTTGTTTTGTGATTATACTTGTAATTATGATTTTTGAAAGTAGTTTGCTCGGTAGTCTTACCGGCCATTGAAAATTAAAATGAAACGAAATTGTTTGCCAATCCTAATATAAAAGTGAGTCCATCTGTCTATCTGTTTCATTATCAAGGCTGCTATTGGGCTGTTTCCGATGAATTTTGGCAAGGAGATTGCTTAACATCCGAAAAATTGCATTTTCCCGAGCGCATTGCGATAAACGGATTATTTGATTTAATCAGATGTGGCATTGGGTTAGTTTTGACAGCATAATTTATTTTAGCTCTAGCGTACAATACAAAATAGAGTACAAACAGAAAGTATTACTTAACCCAGGGATTGTGTTATGAGCTCTTAATTCCAGGCAGTTCCCGGCGAAAACTGAGCTGCCTGAAAATTTTGTATTAAGAACGCGCTAAAGCCGGCCAATTTTTCAGGCAGCTCAGTTTACGGTGGAAACTGCCTGGAATTAAGAGCTCATATTAAACCCCAGTTTCTTAAAATTTTACAGGAATTTGATCACTCACGATATTTCATTTGATATACCTTTATTAAAATTCAAACAAAGGCTTCCTCGCAGCAAGTAGGAGTACCATTATACCGCTCCATTTACCAATAACGGTAAACAAACCCGTTAGAGCATTTCATACCTAAATACTTCAGCTGAATTGAAATATACTGGTAATAGCAAGTCCGAGGCAATAACGGTCGGATAGGGATGTTACGAACGGTTTAATTCAAATAACGGTTTTATAGCCGAGTCTATTTACGCATTCAATATGTATATTTACAGCAGTTTTAAATCACCAACGGTTATACATGGGTGCGGTCACCTTGTGTGGCATTAGCCAGTTTATTACAAATATTTTGTAGCGAAATCTCGCTGTGGACAGAGCCGGTTGGCAATAACAGTTATGACTAACTCGATGGCGCAGTGTTAGTGCAGCTGCCTACTGTTCCAGAGGTCGTGGATTCGAATCCTGCTACAAGAAAACTTTGTGTGATGAGAACGAATGTTGATATTATAAGTCACTCATAGATGTTAAGTAGTTAAATATGTAGGTACATATATTTTATGTATCTATATAAGTACTAGCGGACCTGTCAGACGTTGTCCTGCAGCGCCATCTGCCGGGCTGATTTGTGAATCTAAACCATCCAAGGCGCCGCCCAAACGCACACAAAAAAAACATTCAAATCGGTCCAGCCATTTAGGAGGAGTTCAGTGACATACACACGTACAGTAGAATTATATTATATATAATAAAGATATAAGAATGTGATGGCTACTTTTTTCCTACGAAATATTTATTTAATCATTTATCATGTTGATTTAAAGAAGTTCAGACTATATTCTAATTATTTAAACATAATTTCCTGATTCAAAAATAGTCATTCACAATCCGAATCTGGCAATTAATACTCGTTATTATTTCTACCAAACAAAACTTTTTGGCCATAACTTTCAATTGAGTTTGTGTCTTGAAATAAACTTTTTATTACAATCTTAATGTTGACGTTGACTTTTATTAGCAAAAGTCTGAATAATTAATGTATTTTGAGGTGTGCTATAAACTGATATATTGTTTCTATGTTGTTTTATATGTCACACGATGTAGGATGCGTAACATTTTTTTTTAATTTTCTTATTTAGTCCCCAAAAGTAGCCCCATGTGTAAAATTCATATATTTACGTCACGCGTCCGTGTTGTGGTCACCGTCTTACATATGTTTAACAAATTTCAACTCAATCGGTCCAGTAGTTTCGGAGCAAATTGGCTGTGACAGACGGACAGACAGACAGACGCACGAGTGATCCTATAAGGGTTTCGTTTTTCCTTTTGAGGTACGGAACCCTAAAAACACACATATATTTCGGGAAGACCTAGGTTTGTGTTATGTCTTGATCTTGTGACTTGGCTCTACATAATTCATGTTTGTTACTTGAAATAAAAGGACAGAGCCATTTTCACGGCTTACCACACCGATTTTCATTTAATCAGGAATTAGAAACGGGCCGTGATTAGATAAATTAGATTTGTTAGAGCAGAATAATTCCGTTGGGATTGGTTAGGTCGGAAACCGCGGACCACGAAATTAATAGAGTAAAAATACGATTTAAACTGAAACTTGTAAGAGAAAATTGGAATTGAAACATTACATTAAAAACTACCTAACTAAAAATATTATTCAAACCTTTACCATCTAGTAAAATACAATATCTCACATTTGTGTGCTTTAGTATTAAAAAACAATGTTAAATTGAGCGGGTTTACAAATTAAACGCTACAACAAATTTTAGAAAGACCTTGCTATTTCCAATTCTGCCATTAAGAAGTTGCTTACAAGCAAGGAAATAAGACATCGATACACATATACATAGCATCACGCCCGAAATCCCTAATGGGGTGGGCAGAGCCACAAGACTACTTGTGGCCACGTTCGATTAATTAATTAGTCCTAAGATGGTATGATGAACCATATGGTGACAGGTGATCAGCCCATCGCCCATACAGATAGTCCACCATGTTGGAGAGGACCCGTGCCTTAGTCAACTTTTACGACATGCCAGGATGATAAGCATCTGCACGCATTCTATGCTATTTCTTCACTCCCAGACAGACTTCTTCTTAAGACATCGATAAACAGTTTTATTCCTGCAATAAGGTATTGATATACTAGTCTTCCCAATGCGGCACGAGAGGCGTACCACTGGTTGCGTTTGCGAGTCAAACTCTGCAGCTTCTGTGATTAATGGCCGAATTCAGAAACGCCACGTAAGCATTTGACTAGATATTAAGTAGTTAAATGTCCCTCAACTAGTTGACAACCTATACAGAAACGTCACTTTAATTAAAGCTATTTCCTGGGTAAAAACAAGTAATTATAATTAGTCCGTCAGTTACATTATCAAAAAATATTGGACACGTATTTTTTTGCTGTATCAAATCAATCAAAATTGACAAAGATAACACGCATCAAAGTTCGGGAGTGGGGGGCTAATGACGTCACTTAATGGTAAATAGTGTACAAAGTCGTGATGTCACGTGGAACTTTAAGGCACTACATCTTCGTAATTTTTTGTTTAATTGATAAAAGATAAAATATTTGTTCAGTATTTTTTTATAATGTAAAAGACGGACTAATTAGATTTTTTTTAGGAAACCAGCCTATTTGAGTGGCTTTTCTGAATTCGGCCATTAGGCAAGCAGGCGTCATTCGAACGTAGGTACGATAATGTTACGTACTTGAACTTGCGATACACAGTAAGGTTATAATTTTGAAACGCGTGAATAATTCTTTTGCCGGGTAGTCACAAGGTTTTTGGCTATTGCGCATTGTCCGTTTTTGTATTTGAAATTATTTTTATCTACACCCATATCATAAAACCTCCATTGGTTAATCAAAAACCGTTGGAAATGGCCACCATTTTGACAACCAATTAGGAAAAACCAGTGCTGCAATGAAGAAATAACATGACTTCTTTATCGTTTTTAGTAAAGAAATGAGATTAAATTTGGAAAAGCTGTCAAACTCAAGTGGGTCTCTATTCTAGTATCCATAGATATTAAAACAGTTATTGATACGAAACGTCAATTCAGTATGTTTTTTTAATATAAACTGCACAATATTTGATCTCGAGTGACGTGAGAATAGAGACTTCATCCGTTTGTCTATGATTGAAAAAAAAATGGTCTTGACGGACGGCCGTCATTATGTTGACGTTTTGCTGAACGAAAGTAGAATTTTGTTGAATTGAATAGAAAAAGTTGTTTGTAATTTACATTTTAGTTGAAAATATGAATAGTAAGTAGTCTTCTCGGAGTGTGTGTGATGTGAAAATGCGCCGGATATCGGAAATATGCAGCCACGATTGCAACAAATAACTTGTTGCCAGAAAATATTGTTTCTGAACCCATCATGGAGGATTTATAATATGTGTGTAGATAAAGTTGCCTCGCTAAAAGCTCGTTTCATAAAACCGCACTAGTGTTTTAAGGCCTATCATTATGCAACCGTTGCATAAACTACTATTGCACGTTCAACAGCACTACCCCAATGTACGTAGAATAGTGAAACCATATTCCTTCAGTCATGTTGCAGTAGAGGTGGGCACAACTCGTTATCAACTCGCAACTTTTATCGTGTCCCCATTCGAGTTAACGAGTTCATTCAAATTGACCGGCGCAGACGCGTCGGCCGAGTTCAACTCTCAACGCAACTCGTGCAATATGCCGTTTGTGACAAAGTTGCTGGATGCGGCGCGATAATGTTATTGTTTACTGAAATAGGAAAGTTTGTAGTGATTTACTCCTCTGCTGCACTGGGAGTGAAGAAATAGCATAGAATGCGTGCAGATGCTTATCATCCTGGCATGTCGTAAAAGTTGACTAAGGGACGGTGCTCCTCCAACATGGTGGACTATCTGTATGGGCGATGGGCCGCTCACCTGTCACCATACGGTTCATCATACCATCTTAGGACTAATTAATCGAACGTGGCCACAGGTAGTCTTGTGGCTCTGCCCACCCCATTAGGGATTTCGGGCGTGATGCTATGTATGTATGTATGTAGTGATTTAACTATATGTGAAATATATATTCTATAAAATGTGTTTGTAATAATTGACAACAATATCATTTCTTCCGTAATAAAAGTACAGTTGTATAACTTAGAAGAATTAAATATTTAAATAACTAACCGACGTGAACGTATAAATTTATTATAATTCTATTAGTACGGAATTGATTTCGCAAGTACCAGCATAGTACTTGGCCGGCCCTCATAATATCCATTTCGATTAATAAGATTGCTCATGTTAATTAATGTCAATGTATTAGTAGCCAATCACCGCAGAATAAAGTTTTATTACTTTTTTATTATTGGAAAAATGTATAAACCTGCGTAGAAATGACGAATCAAACGCCGCATGATTTTTGAAATTTAGACTTGAACATTTATTATTGAGTTTTTTTTTAAATTCTTGAGGAAATTATTCCTCAAGAACTGCGCGTTTTTTCTGAGATAAACTAAAGTTATCAAATCAAGTCAATCCTTCCATATTATTCCTCCTTCCTTCCATCCCTTGCCGGTGTTGTTCTCTTTGCTTATTTACCTATTGTAGCAACTGATAACCCTAGCGTACACGAAAGAGCACGTCTTATGCAACAGAGAGAGGCGGCATGATTAGGCAATTGTTCGTACTTAAACTGCGATTTTCTTAGAGAGTGATTCTTCTGTACGTTAGTATTCGCTACGCTCGTACGCTATTCTGTGCTTCCATGCGACTTTAATTATTTACATCTTTGTTAAAAAAAGAGAAATACATTTCTGCGTTGTGATTCCTACATCTGCGTTAACTGGCACGGGGTCAGGGGGCTACAGCACGAGCGTGCTTAAATATGATTATCGCGAGCATTTTCCTTGTGAATTATACCCTCGCTTTTTAAATTTTTGCTCCATAACCGCGAAGGCTTGTTGACTTTAAGTAAATTACGGGCTAAACTTTTGAAACGTTTATATCTAATATATTATGTAAAGGTATGTGCGAATATGTTTCATGGTTGTCGGAGGAGCGAATTGCATAGCTCATCGTTTATTCCGAACGTACGTACTAGTCATGGCGGACAACTCCTTCGATATAAAAATGTATTTAAACGTCACATGAAAAATTGAGACAGTATTTTAAAGACCCTTATGGTCAGGATTCGAAAATTATAATGAAAATATTTAATTTGTAAGTAGGCCACATGAGCTCTTTCACATGTCTGAAGCTACCAGCGCTTCGAAAGGTGACATCTGCTGAGAAGAAACGCCGCAAGATACTCAGATTATTTTATCTAGAACGGTTCGTTATTTGTAGTTATTAGTATTTACATACATACATAGCATCACGCTCGAAATCCCTAATGGGGTGGGCAGAGCCACAAGACTACTTGCGGCCACGTTCGATTAATTAGTCCTAAGATGGTATTGATATGGTGTAGTATTTCCAGCACTAACGAATTTGTTTTCTTTGTAGCAATTACGTTCTTTTTTCCAGATTTTTTGCTAAAAAGGTTCTGTTGTAACCCGGAAATATCTGACTTCCAGAACAGACTTCTAAAAAAACGTCAGAACTATTCATATCATAATTTTAATATTGACGAAAATTTATAACCACCCAAAAAGCTTTTGCGCGAAAAACGAATTTATTAATCTTAATTTCGGCATAAATTTCCGACCAACATTCCTTCACAATCCACACATGCTGCAAAATTTATATATTATTTTATTTCAACGGACCGAAATGACAAAATGCCTCGTAACCCCGGATGGTTGTTAATACGTTTTTTTTCTGGTTCTGATTTACCCTCGCCAAATACGACATAAATTTTGTGACATTCTGTTGCGTTAAACTTTATGTACAGAAATTATATGAATGACAACGATTTTTTTGAGGGCCTATCATGTATTTTATCAATCAGGGTTTGAGGTTTGCGATTTCAGTTACCTTGTTTCACTGACAAGTTAAAATTACATCCTTATTGGTAACCAGATATATACCGAAGCGATATCCTGCATTATTTGAAGCTTTTGAATATAGGTCCTTTGTTTCCAACCTCTGTAATTATTCCGAGAAATTTTTAATTTTGAACGACAAACTGTAAAGAATGTGCCGGGATAATATCGTAAATGTTTTTTCATCTAAGTATTATTATTATTAAAATGTCGATAGTATCTCTAGGAACTAAACACTACACCGACCTTGATTATAAAGTAGGATCGGAGAGTTCGTTTAACTTTAATAACGTGGGACCAAATTTATTAAGGCATCTTTTAGAGGTTTGTTACCTTTTATCCATCCTGGAATATTTTAACAAATATGATGGTTATAAATGTTATTTAATCTAAGTCACACACATCTTCACACCGCAGATATGTTCAGTATGTTCGTAACGAAAACTACACGAACTATCGAGTTAATATTAGTGAGTATAGTAAACGTTTATGTGACTCATGGTACGGGTTTAATCGAAAACTATTCGAAGCTCGTTTATTTTGTATTGACTGTAGTAACGTGATGTCAGTTTTCGATATCAACTCATAGTAGGGGTACAAGTTTCACCACGTTATAAATATCATGCATTTGTCTTGTGGGCTGGCCGTTAAGACACACATAATCCTAGTAAGAGCTTGAAGTGCTATATCCAGCTTTGAACTAACTGTTATAGCATCATCTGTTACTCCACTTACCGATATGGTTCAAACTGCAGTTACAGATATCAGAGGGTTGGAGACCTGGTGACCTGACATACAGGTTCCCCCTAGTTCAGGCACCAGTCTCTGCTGCGCAAGTCTTGTAAATGTTATATATATTAAGCACTTATTTTAGAGGCACTTTCTTTATTTTTATTTTTGCTCCTCTGCTGCACTGGGAGTGAAGAAATAGCATAGTATGCGTGCAGATGCTTATCAACCTGGCATGTCGTAAAAGTCGACTAAGGGACGGGTCCTCTCCAACATGGTGGACTATCTGTATGGGCGATGGGCTGATCACCGGTCACCATACGGTTCATCATACTATCTTAGGAATAATTAATCGAACGTGGCCACAAGTAGTCTTGTGACTCTGCCCACCCCATTAGGGATTTCGGGCGTGAGGCTATGGATGTGTATTTTAGAGGAAATTGTGGATTTACTATGTACTTGGTGGTGCAGAAATCAATAAAAAATAGTATTATTATATATTATTATATTAATGCTTATTTTCTTATAAAAGTAGCAACAAAAACGGAAAGAGGCGCACTACTGACTTTTTCATATAAATAAATAATTAAAATATGTATTTTCCTTCTTTAAATTGTCAATCGGATATACCTAGGCAATTTTATTTTTTTTGATATCCATGAGGTTTTAGGATTTACCTTTTACTTAAAATTTGCTTACACACATCATATACAGAACTCAGTACTGTACTCTGTTATCTATATATATAAAAATGAATTGCTGTTCGTTTGTCTCACTAAAACTCGAGAACGGCTGAACGGATTTATCTTATCTTAGTCTTGAAATGTTCGTGGAGATCTAGGGAAGGTTCAAAAGTACATAGGTTACTTAAATTATTATTCTTCGCAGACGAAGTCGCGGGCACCAGCTAGTATTTATTAAAAAGCAATAATGCATATGCCTGTCTTCTTATTGATAAAGCCGAACGATTCAAGGAAAAGAAATTTTCAATCCACAAAACGATAAATTTATTTCAAACTACCATTAAGTACTCGCCACAAAACTGCAGAGTGAATTCGAAAATGAATAAAACACTCGGTAGGAAACTAAAAGGTCTGATCGTCAGGCGGTTGGTCGGGACATTTTTACTGCCCCCGCAAAATAATGTCCGGCGAGGGTCGCAAAATACGACTCGTAATATACAGCGATGATAACTTAAGGTCTCGTACTTTAAGAGGACTGTGAACCAAAGGCAAGAATCACCCGTTTCATACAAAAGGCGATAACGATTCCCACCCCTTAAATTTTAATCGATTTTGACCAATTTTTGATAGGCTGTCAGGTCTAAATCTAGGTCTATACGTTTTTAAGGGTGCAATAGGGTGGAAAAAATAATTAACGGCATGTTCGTGCGTGCCCGATGAAAGCCGCGGAAAAATTCTAAATTTAAAAAGTCAGTAACATTCGTTGTAATTTAAAGATATATTTCCACGCAGACGAAGTTGCGGGTAAAAACTAGTAAGTAATATATATTTTACTATCGCGGAAGAATCTTCGGAAAACTTGAAGTTCGGCTAAAGTCTCTTGATGTGCAAGATAAGACGCCTACCATGACCCCAAAGTAACAAAGAAGAGACAAACTCTATAATTAGGATTAAACTAAATTTTAACGAAAGCATGTTTTACTGTATTTTAATAATACTTGAAATACACACGGCTTTACTCACGATTTATTGTCAGAAATAGTCCAACATGTTTCGAACTCCAATGGATTCCTTCTTCAGGGGTTGAGTGCGGTCGCGGTCAGAGCAACCCGCGCACCCCGCGCGTGCTCCGGCGCGTTGTATTTTAATAGTTTATATTTGGTCATTTAATTATACGTTTTTTATTCCCGAATCAAAACAACGATAACTGCAAATACTCCAACAGGTAACTAACATTTGTTTTTATGACTAAAAATAAAATATCAAGTTGTTTTCATATCCGTTATTTAAAAAAAAATATCTTTTTGAACGAATAAGTAGTCCTCAATGAACAAAATATTTTCTAATTAATTTGATATGTTATTTAAACTATATTTTTGTTAAAAGCTTAGAAACCATTCTTCTTCAGTATAATTACTAAATATCCGGTCGGACCGGATGAAGAAATACTAAATATTGAAAAGGGTAAAACAATTTTTTCGACGGCGTTACGTATACGGTGAAGTCATTTTATTTCTATGTACTTACATAATAATCGTGCGTTAATATAAAAGTAGCCAAAATGAAATTCAAAAGAAATGGACGGTAAATAATGTTGACCCTCATTGCGAGCATGACACAAATATATACCTTGCAAATGACTCCATTGCGGAGGTTAGCCCCAAATATATCGTACTTCGAAACATACAATTTAATCCAACAAGAAACGATCTGTCACCGAAAGGTTTCATCTAATCAAAATTCAATAGGCCCTTATAAGCAATGTATATATCCTATTCAAGAACATTCCCTTGTCATTTTCACCATTAACATAATCAGTGGCTAAATTTGGAACTAACGCTGCTTCATACGTAACTTAAAGTCTACAATTCGATGACAGCGCATCTCCTAGCGTCTCATAATAACTTTGCTTCCAAACAGACAGAAGAACATCTGACGATCGTCATTCTCCGGTAACATAACAGCAATTCTCATTCCCCTATAATATAACGTCAAGTAATCTTCGCGAAATGACACCCCAAATCTGACTTTATTGTCTCAAACGCTATTATTTAAGAGATTATAGGGGGGGGAGGGAGATTCAATTTGCAGACTGCCTGGGGACTGTTAAATGCTCGTTAGGTGATCCTGGAAACTGGATCGGTTGACGCCATTGTTCTGAGATTAAACTTTAAAGATAATTTTCAACAGGTGCGTTTTAAACACGGTTTCTCTTTTAAAGTATTTAGTGACCATTTCAAGCATTCGTTTTCTCTCGGTATCTTCTTAAATCGTTTGCTTAAGAAGATACCTTGTGTCTTTATACCTTGGATGTAATGAAACTGCTCTTCTGCTCTACGAAGATTCGAAGATTCAATTATGAGCAATCAAAAACGTTGAGTTGTGTTGCCAGTGATGACTTACGGCACTGAGACGTGGTCGCTCACTATGGGCCTCATAAGAAGGCTCAAGGTAACACAAAGGGAGAGGGCTATGCTCGGAGTATCCCTGCGAGATCGAACTAGAAATGAGGAGATCCGCAAAAGATCAAGAGTAACCGACATAGCCCAAAGAATTGCTAAGCTTAAGTGGCAGTCCACACGGTGGACTGAGATCTCGTCAAAATTGCGGGTCTCCGCTGGATGCGAGCAGCACAGAATCGGTCGTTGTGGAGATCATTGAGGGAGGCCTATGTCCAGGAGTGGACATCTTTCGGCTGAAATGATGATGATGATGAATGATTATTAGCAATCAACAACGTTGAGTGCTCTAGTTGGACTCGTCGCCGACTGAGGTGCTGTTCACATTAGAGAATCGCAACACAAGAGTTTCGCATCAGTCAGTATTATTTACTCAGTAGTAATTATGAAACTAACTAGATTTTGTCATTTCCGATATTGTTTGATCATAATTTCCGTACCGATAAATAGGTTGAAAGCCTACGACAAAAGAATTGGTATTACAGGAAATTAACTTCGGGAAAATGGAATAGGAAACTGGTTTTAACGAAATTTATGTCAATTTTGGACATGACTCTGTTTAAAGGCTTTTAATGTCCTTGATAGATTTCTTTAGATCAAGTTGCTTTGTAAATACCGCTCGGGCATACTATTGAAGCCAATACTTATTTTATATTTTAAGCTAAAGAAAAAAAACAGTGTAATACTGATTACCTACCTCAAAGTTCAAACTATACTTATCTCTTTCCATTAAATATGTCTGTATATAGAATTAAAATACGAATAAAGTTATTTTTAAGCAAGACAGTCGGACGCGATGGTTTTACAATGCGTCCGTCTTTGCTACAAAGTTAATAAGAGCTACAATATCGTTCCTTAATAATTTACGTCGAAAACAGGCCCTGGATCAATAAAGGAAATTTATACAAGACAATAGACAATTACTAAGGTATGTTCGCCGAGAGTTGATAAATATTATGATATCGTTTCGAAACGTCGTATGGTAGGAATTTGGAACGAGCTTGCAGCAGCAACGTTCCCGGACCGATACAACCTAGGGATCTTCAAAAAACGAGCCTACTCCTTTCTCAAACGGCCGGCAACGCATCCGTGATTCCCCTGGTGTTGCGGGTGTCCATGGGCGGCGGTGATTGCTTACCATCAGGCAACCCGCCTGCTCGTTTGCTCCCCTCTTAATAAATATATTTAAAAAAAATGAAGGGCGTCGGTTATCGCCGCGCGCACTGAGTTTCGTGGTACGAGAGACGCAGAGGTTGTCAACTGCGGTTTCGCGCCAGGCGGACGGCGGTGGAAGAAATATATTTGTTTTGTTCATATGCACAATCGCCATATTGCAAATTAATGTCTTATATGCCCGCGTCAAATGTCATATAAATTCAATAGGTAATCTGCACCGGCTTCGGCCAAAGAAACGAAAAAGAAAAAAAATATCTATGACACATGTTTAAAACGCGTTGAGTATGGATATGACGTGTCTTGTGTCTTTCTACATATAATAATGTCATTGGCTTCGAGTGTGTCGTTGGAGTGTTCTGTTCGCTTGTTGCTTTCTTTTTAAACAGTTAGGCTATTCAATAATAATATTGTATGAAAAAAAAATTTTTTTCTCTTTCATTATTAGCGGGCCGCTATTTGTAATGAGTTAAGAAGCCCTGACTTTTTACTTTTTTTATCAACTCTCGCCGAACACACCTTAAATGGCACTGTCTCGAAATTAGAACTATTTAATTGTATCGATTATTTTGACTTTACATCCTGTTGGTTCAAATTAGTTCTATACTTTAGATCACGGTGGATGTAATCTTATTAGTAGTATGACTTAAGAGAAAAAAAATGTACCAACACCCCACCTATATAAGAATAATATCTATTTCTTACTTATTGTTGCCGTGTTTGGTTTACCTATTCTAATACGAAACTTTTCCAACAATACCATTATATCCAGGTTTTATCTTGTCGCGGCACAACGTAAAGTTCACAGTGAAAGGTGCATGCGAATCAGTCCTGAAAAACCCTGCCTTTGTCACGCCATTGCTACAAGCGGAACAGAT
Source organism: Tortricodes alternella (assembly GCA_947859335.1). Lineage (NCBI taxonomy): Eukaryota > Metazoa > Arthropoda > Insecta > Lepidoptera > Tortricidae > Tortricodes > Tortricodes alternella. Next base: position 4,659,545 of record OX401982.1, on the reverse strand, counting down.
TTTCATTTGCCTTAAGTCGAAGAATTTACCTTTACAATAGTATATAAACCTCTGCTAGTTCTACTTTGATCACTGATCCCAGGGTTCGATTACGAGCCTTCATTCCAAATGAAAGCTAAGCGTTCTGTCTGTAGAGTAATCATCACTTTTCCGCTCCCCACCTTATTCTTAACTTTAGTCTCTCCATCCAAGATATTGTTGATTTTTATCTTCTCAAAAAATAATTGTCGTGTCATATCAAATAACCCATTACTTTTCCTTTTCATTTATTGACAAAAACCCCCAAAATTTCCTCTTTGAACTAGATTGGATAGAATTCTCGACCGCTTTTCTATATGCAGGTTGTCTAAATATCGTCTCAATCTGTGCTTTAGAATAACAAAAATACAGATTGCCATAATCATCGATACATATGGGTACATAATTATTGAAATTTCAAGCTTAACATATTTAAAATTCAGGAAAAACTGCATTTTTACAGCTCACGCTCTGGCTTTCTATTTGCACTGCACCGTACCAAATTTCATTTAAAAATACGAACTGAGTCGCTATTATTTTTGGGTTAGCTTGATTTTCAATTTAAATTTTAAATTGCTTTGAACTCCTGTTTTTGCTAAATTTTACTGAATAAATCAAATCTTAGTTTATACATCAAAATCATTACTTTTTTTATATTTCCGTAGGATTGATTCTTAGATATTGGCTACCTGACTTATAATATATTTCTTCTGTTATAAATATTTATTAAGCAATTGAAAATAGTTGATGCTATTTCTTTAATATTTCTATGGTACTGGCGGCAGAAGCTATAGTTAATATATATGAGGTTAACAAACAATTGCTTACTCTAAGTTACTCAGATCGTAGGTATCTACAACTCAGCATAACTATCAGACATTGCCAATACAGACAGCATAAACCAGTTTGATAAAGCATTCTGTAGATGAGACTTCGCATTGTTGTTCAATATCTGAAGTAAGAACACGCTGTACACAACAATCTGCGTTGGAGCTGTACGCAAATTAACACGCTTCTAGATTTAATTATTACTATATATTTAATTATGTAAGGGAGGAATATAAAGTCATTTTTTTTGTAAAATATATTAATTAAAGTATGCACCGTTGTTATCTATGCACTTTTGCCATCTCATAGGTAGTTCATTGATCCCTATACTAAAAAAACCATGGGGGCGAGAATCAATTAACTCTTTGAAGGCGGTTTGGACTGCCGCATCGGAGTTGAATTTGTTTCCTTGTAAGAAGTTGTCCAAATTCCGGAAAAAATGGTAATCTGTTGGAGCAAGGTCCGGGGAGTACGGTGGATGTCGCGGACATTCCAATTGTAGCTCATCTAAATTAGTGGTTGTTTTTTGTGCAGTGTGTGGTCTTGCGTTGTCGTGAAGCAGCAGTGGCCTAGATCGATTGACCAATCTCGGTTGTTTAGCAGCTAGTTCTTCCTTCATGGTTTGCAGTAGCTGACAATAGATATCTGCCGTAATCGTTTGGCCAAATTTTAGAACGCTGCAGTGAACGACACCGGCGCTAGTCCACCAAACACTCACAAGTAATTTTTTCTGAGTCAATTTTCGTTTAGGGCAGGATTTGGCTGGGTCTCCAGGGTTCAGCCATTGCGACGAGCGCTTCCGATTATCGTACAGTATTCACTTTTAATCACAAGTAATGATTCGATTTAAAATTCCTTCATTATTGTGTCGGTTGAGCAAAGTAACACAGCAGTCGACGCGTGTTTGCAAGTTCGATTCACTCAATTCATGAGGTACCCATCGTTCAAGTTTCTTTATTTCCCGATTTGCTTCAAGTGGATTAATACAGTTTTATAACTTACCCCGAAGCCTGCAGCTATCTCTGAAGTGCTTTGTGATGGATCCGCTTCCACGATAGCCTTTAATTCTTCATTTTCCACTCTGGTCTCCGGCCGTCCACGGGGTTGGTTCTGAAGGTCGAAATTTCCAGAACGAAAACTTTGAAGCCAAAAACGTACCGTGCTTTCTTTTGCGACACCAGCGCCGTACACATCATTAATCCTTCGAGCTGTTTCTGCAGCACTGGTGCCACGGTAGAACTCGTACTCGTAAATATACCGATATTTCATGTTTACCATTGTGCAGTAATAAGCGACGCCAAAGAAAAAATAATGAGGAAAAACAAATGAATGACTGTTTTCAAAACTCAAATGTACCAGCTAAATGAATCTATAAATTTGAATTTGGAATTCTTAACCAAAGAGGAGATATTTCAGATCAAAGTGGTCAGTAAACGCTAATTTCATATGTAAGGACCTAATAATAGCAGAGTCCATTTTTGTTCCTTGGGAAAGGAAATGGTTAGTTTCTACTGTCGCGTGTTCTTCAGTGATTGCGAAGATGTTACTTTTAAGTTAATTATATTCTAGAGCATTGAATAAAATGTTTTTTTTGTTGTCAAAATGCTGACTCACTTATAGACAACGCACAGCCTAAACGGGTATTCCTAGAGATTTGAAATTTGGAGGAGATATTCCTCGAGTACCCTAGAGGTGCAAGTAGGAGGGATTTTTTGAAATTCTATCCTGAAAGGGGTGAAAACGGGGTGATAAAGTTTGTATGGAAAATACCGCGGGCGAAGCTGTGGCGGGTCCTCTAGTCTCTAATAAATTGTGACATAATAAAGTATAGTCTTAGTTATATCTATGTGATTACACCGTAGTTAAGAACATTTCTAGTTGTTTAATATTACCGGGTACCTACTATCTAGACTTTGCACTTGAGTGGGTACCGCAAATTGTAAGAAAGTTCGGTGTAGCTCGCAGGAACTTGTTCTGTGCAGTTCTGGTGCTCCAAACACTATTACTGAGATGTAAATATACTTTAACTAAACTGTTTATGGCTGCTCGCGGATTTTCCCCCTGAATGTGTACCGCTCAAGTTTAGCTAACCCTCAAATACTCGCAAACGCTATAAGCAGCTCTAGACAAATAACATTTAAAGAGCGAAAGCAGAGTTAAGGAGATTTGTTAATTTAATTTATTATAAACATTGAAGTATTACATTACACTAGAACAGCGCCTCTATTTGGGAACGCTAAGTGATGTTGTAGCGACTCGCGAGCGAGATTTCTCATCCCACTCTTCCGCACGACGCGTAATGCTCACTCGCGGGTCGCTGCAGTATCACTTAGACGTTCCCGAATAAACGCCCTGACATCTCAAACAAAAGACAGCGAGCACTTGATGATGGACCGGGCATGCGCGCCGCGTCCGGCGGTGGTCGTTTTCTTATAGGCGTGTGTGCCATTAGGCCTCAACAGGCTTTACAAAAAATGAAGTTGAGGTGTCCACTCTAGTATACATAATTACTCAAACATTATATTAGTGATTAGATTAATTAATATTAATTAACACGTCAAATTTCGATAAAAATAGTTAATTTGTCTTATCTCAGAGCTTCTGACTGAGAAATACTTAAACATCTGCGCACGTTCCTACTACCTACACACATACCTATAGTTCTGCGTGAAGAAGAAAATATGGCAAGAATCATGCGTGTTCGCTACGAAGGATTTCTAGTACGAAATGAAGACGAAATTCGGACGTCCCACCGACATATTGGCTGAAACTAGATTATGGGTATTATTACTACAAACAATGAAGATCTCCTGTATAGGAACTAAAGTAAACCCTTCCATTACCACCTAAATTTACCTGCGACCCGTCTCCCACGTAATACGTTTATCGGAATGGAAGGTAAACTTCCCTTTGACGTATAAAGGTTCGATACCAAGAATAGGAGCCTGACAGTTGAAAAAACAGCCAAGTCGTGTCGAGTATCTTTTTAAATATTTTCACATACATACATACATAGCATCACGCCCGAAATCCCTAATGTGGGGTGGCCACATTTGATTAATTAGTCCTAAGATGGTATGATGAACCGTATGGTGACAGGTGATCAGCCCATCGCCCATACAGAAAGTCCACCATGTTGGAGAGGACCCGTCCCTTAGTCGACTTTTACGACATGCCAGGATGATAAGCATCTGCACGCATTCTATGCTATTTCTTCACTCCCAGTGCAGCAGAGGAGTGAAATATTTTCAATGGTTCTCAATTTAGAGTTACAAGTAAATTTTCCGTTCGCAGATATGTTTGTTGTTTTTAGATTTCCTTTGCATACAGAAAATGGTAACCTTTACTCGTATAGGCATGTATGTCTAAAAAGAAGAATTCTATTTAATAATATTATATGTAGGTAGAGGTACAGAAAAAGTATGTATCCTATAATCAATATTGATCCAATCAATATTTTTAGGGTTCCGTAGCTAAATGGCAAAAAACGGAACCCTTACAGATTCGTCATGTTTGTCTGTCTGTCCGTCTGTCTGTCCGTCCGTATGTCACAGCCACTTTATTCCGAAACTATAAGAACTATGCTGTTGAAGCTTGGTACGTAGATGTATTCTGTGAACCGCATTAAGATTTTCACACAAAAATAGAAAAAAAAAAACAATAAATTTTTGGGGTTCCCCATACTTAGAACTGAAACTCAAAAAAACATTTTTTTCATCACACCCATACGTGTGGGTATATATGGATAGGTCTTCAAAAATGATATTGAGGTTTCTAATATCATTTTTTTTAACTGTATAGTTTGCGCGAGAGTCACTTCCAAAGTGGTAAAATGTGTCCCCCCCTGTAACTTCTAAAATAAGAGAATGATAAAACTAAAAAATATATGATGTACATTACCATGTAAACATCCACTGAAAATTGGTTTGAACGAGATCTAGAATGTAGTTTTTTTTTAATACGTCATAAATCACGGAACCCTTCATGGGCGAGTCCGACTCGCACTTGGCCGCTTTTTTATTTATTAAATTTTAACCTTTAAAGTACCTACGTGTATGAGAATTTGTCAAAACTTCTGCTGATTTTGGTAGCTTTTAAGTTTACCAAAAACACATAGATCCATTGGTTTCTGAAGGAGCTCTTTGTCCGGTTATTACGGTATACCGTTTTCCTTACCGGCATCGAACGCTGTATTCAGCATGTGCTTCGTTGCGTTCGTTTCGTTCAGCTAAAGCTTGCCTTAAACAACTATTTGAAACTAGCAAACCCGGCGAACTCCGTTTCGCCACCAGATGGCTTCGTTTTATGTAACATTTCGTTTCGTATAGCTATGTATCAGAGATGGCGCTGTATGTGAAAAAAGATTTTCCCGCTTTTCTGTTGAAATTTTTCGTGAATTTTCTTTGCTATAAACCTCACGGAGCCCGAGACCTTTCCAACGAATGCAAAACCGTGGAAATCGGTTCGTGCGTTCTGGAGTTATAGCGTCAGGAAGGAAAACCCGACTTATTTTTATATAGTAGATATGATATGTGCACTAAGTAACTGTAACATTCTCTATGGAAGATTGGAATTACTAAAACGGTTAGTTATTGTTACATTTTCATATGAATTTCGTAAAAGCGGGGACAAAACACGGTTAGCGTCCTAGTTTCGCATTCATTCCGAACAGGAAAGTGTTGACGTGGCGGGAACAAAGGCAGGCTTGCCAGGACTCGCTCGCGTTTCCCTCGCTACTACACAATACACCGTCTGTTATTCAGTGGTGAGCCAGCAGCTTTTCTATACCGACACGACAATGGACATTGTGCGCGCCAAACTGATCGGAATACAATTATCATGAGTTGCCAATCGCTCGAATGCGTTCTAATTCAATATCGCTTGCAGCTCTTTATGTTTTTGTTGCTTTATTGTTGGGAAATGTAACTGCGGCTTAGAGTAAGAAATACTCTACATATATAGAATAATTTCTCATGACAATTAAGTAACATTCAGACGTGCAAGGCAGGTAAACGTCATATACACGTTCATGTTCAGAATTGAGCTTGTACAGGATGCAGAGCGTGACCAACTTAAAAATAGAACAGCTGCTAAGAGAAAATACTTATTTGTTAATGACATCTTAACCATAAGGCAGATTTAGACAGGGTCAGTGACTGACTTCGAACTCGAGACAAGTCAGCGCTGACCCGAGAAAAACCAAATGTAAATTGATTTGGAGTCAGTACAGCAGTGAGAGGTCAGCGCTGACTTGTATATTCGCATACGAATATTTTGAGGTCAGTCGGTTCGGCGCCGATACTGACTTGTGCACTGACCCTGTCTAAATCTGCCTATACCTCGCAAAATAGGCGCGATTAAGACGCCGAGTTGCGGAAACCCAGCCCGCGTGAACTATAACTATGTATATATGACATCTTAACGTGCGACTCATGTTCTCGCACATTTACTGCTATCCAATTCGCACCACGTCAGTTAACGTCTGAGAAGTTAGCTACTAAGTAGCGTTGCAGTCAACGTTTTTAGGTGTCAAAAGGGGCCGAATACGGTCCGAGGCTAACTTCACATAACTCACGTAGTGCGAATTGTAATTCGCTATTGTAAGCCCTATTAGAGCATGCCGACAAACCTCCAACGATTAGATCGTAGAACCTTTCACCGTAGTCGAAACTGTATATATCGTTTCAGAATTCCTCCTCCTCCTGAAAGTTCCTCCTGTTCCTGAAAGTTAAGAACCTCGTACCCTCTTTTTTTTTCGTTTTAACTAACTATATCTGCATATAGGGCATCAGCGGTCCTAGCAAAGTTTGACACGGGGATAACTTAACTTTCGTCAGCACTAGTGTGAAAGAGATGAACTTAGACATAAGATGGTGTTAACTTATCCTCGTGTCAACCTTGCTAAAGCCGCAGATATAGTTATGTACGAGTATGAAGAAAATGTTAATTTAACCGTTAACTTTTGGCTTATGTTTCTTACCCTTTCATTTAAATCCCTAAGATAAAAGACAATACTCCGCCAAAGTTTTATTTCCAAGCAAACTTAACAAAAGTAATAATTATTACAATACAACAGAACTTACTTTCAAGAGAGGATTCAAAGGAAATGTAGAAGACAAACTCTTTTGACAAGACACCAAGACTACAGGCTCTCGATTATTACGCATTTATTATTTGACCGATCTTTTGCTTAAAAATGGGATTTAAAATTACGGCAACGTACAGATATAGTGAATAATGTTTCCATCGGTAAAACTCGGATCTCGATCGGAAGACGACGGGACCCGAAGTGTCAATTAATTATTGTATTAAATGAGTGACATGTTTATATTCATTCGTATGAAACTTTATTATTTATTGTCAAATGTCAAAATGAGAAATGACAGTATGGTATGATGGATACTGGCCCCCAATTCTCGATGCATTCGAGATAATGTCAATTGCGAGATTAAACGTCAGATTCATACAGTTGTGTCAAATGACTGTATGCACTGACGTTTAATCTCGATTGTGAGATTATCTGAAATGCACCGAGAATTGGGGGCCTGCTGAAGCTAATTGAGAGAGCACGATAATACGAAAATTTCCGATAAAACACGATGGAAACTAATTATGCACTACATCTAGCCCTTTTTACCTCGGCGTTTTGTAATATTATCACTACAGGGAAAGACTAAATATAATACAATTAAGAAATAATCGCGAAACATTAAGACGATGATCGGTCTATTATACTATTATATAATTAATCTTCCTGCACATTGCCAGGTTGCAAACGACCTGTTACGCCTCCTCTCAACCTAGCCATCCATTAAGCCTTTTAAATCATAAAACGCAGTATTGTTCAAAGCCATTTATAAAGGTTAAATTACAGTAATTTCGACCTAAGAGGGTTATACTCGCAAATAACTTAATTGTACGTGGCTCAGGATTTACATAATACCACCATTCAACGCTTTTGTACAATATTTTGCATGGAATATACATAATTAAGCTTTGAAGAAGAAAGTTTTGAGGTTTAGCCTGTTCTAGACTGCGAAACTAAGCCGGCACTTAACGCGTTATAATCTGGCTATGGTGGATTTTCCTCATTCATTTAGAGGGCAAGCCTGGCCCTTGGTGAATTGATTGTTGTATAAAGTCAACAATTAATAATTTTATAGGTTATAACTGTCAATATCGATGACAGGATACATTTGTATAGCGTGTTGCTAGTTTTGCCTGTAAATTGTCACTTGTAGCTCAAGCGTATAGCGTAAGAGATAAATACAATCATAATTGACAATCCAAACTAGGTAACTTTGTAACTTGGGTCAGCAATAATACACTAAAGCACACAAACGACCAGACTCCAAGTCTAATACAGGTACTTTATAAATGGCGATAATCGAGCCCGCGATCTCAGGCTTCGTAGTCCAAAAGTGGAACCACTGGGCAACCGATATAGATAATACCTATTTAAAAAGGACAAGTGCGAGTTGAACACGCGTGGAGAGGTTTCCGTTCCATACTTGATTATCTGAAATTTCCTTTGTTATTTTAAATACCATAGACTTCTTATAGGTTTTCCTGTAATCTATAGATAAAGAACTATATTCTGTATTTTTTTCAAAATTGTAGGCCCAGTAGTTTAGAAATAATGGGGGGGTTGAATGGTCATTTTTCGCTCATTTTTCTAAAAACCTTCCAAACAATTTATCTCAAAATTAAAATTAAATATATTTAAAATTCTCATCCTCTCCTCTCCTTTCATTTGATGTGTCACAAGATATAGTTTGCATAACTTTTTTTAAAATTTTCTTCTTCACCCCCCAAAAGTAGCCCCCATGTTTAAAATTCATTTATTTGCATTACGCGTCCGTGTTGCGGCCACCGACTTACATATCTGCACCAAATTTCAACTCAATCGGTCCAGTACTTCCGGAGCAATTTCGCTGTGACAGACGGACAGACAGACAGACACACGAGTGATCCTATAAGGGTTCCTTCTTTCCTTTTGAGGTACGGAACCCAAAAAAGAAGTAAATCAATAGAGCGGCTAAAGGATATCCTGACCTCTACTCAAAAGAGGACTCTACTCAAGCAATCCGTAACGGACACTTCTCGCTCCATTGTGCAAGATCGGAAACTTTGGTGATCGGCAACTTGCAAGCGCCGGCCGCCGCGGCTTCTCAACTAATAATTGTATTGCTACATTGCGCTGCAAAGTTGGGACCTAGGGTGTTAATAAGGTGGACGCTGTTTATATCAATACAGTCTGAAGGTGTTTGAAGATATCGCTTGCGAAACTATGTTTATTAAAATTTAACATTGGTTCGTCGAGGAAACAGAAATAATTTGATCTGATTCTTAGATACAAAAATCAGACTTGACAATTAACTTGCAATTACAGTCTAGAAAGCTGCACTATATACAATTAAGCTATGAAATCCTTTCAAGTTTCATGCTACTTCATGATGGTTTCTGATAGAACCCTCTGATGGACGGAGGCATTTCTATGTATCCTATAGTTAGTAGAAGTATAAAGTAGATTCAATTTTAAAAGGTGATTCTAAATTTAAAATTCTCAAAATTAAAAATAAGAAAGTCAAACTCAACTTTGTATAGTGCAAAGTTGTCAAAATCTACACTGAAAAAAACCGGACAAGTGCGAGTTAAACTCGCGTGGAGAGGGTTCCGTTCCGTACATGATTATCTGAAATTTCCTATGTTAATTTAAATACCATAGACTTCTTATAGGTTTTCCTGTAATCTAATAGGTAAATAACTATTTTCCGTATATATTTTTTTCAAAATTTTAGTCCTAGTTATTTCGGAAACAAGGGCTGGCAATGGTAAATTTTTGCCTAGTTTCCTAAATAACGTAAAAACCTTTTATTTTAAAATTATAAAACAAAAGTTAAGATCCTCACAACAAGCACTTTCATTTAATATGTCACAGGCTATAATTTGCATTTTTATATTTCAATTTTCTAATTTACCCCCCTACCTATTTTAAAACATGGCCCCCATGTTTAAACTTTATTTATTTACGTTACACGTCCGTGATGCGGTCATCGACTGAGATATGTGTACCAAATTCCAACTCAATGGGTTTCGTAGCAAATTGGCTGTGACAGACAGACAGAAACACGGGTGATCCTATAAGCGTTCCGTTTTTTCCTTTTGAGGTGCGGAACCCTAAAAATTATCCAAACCGCAGCTCAATTACGTAGCACACTTGGTATCGGTTTGGCTCGAAATGTAAACCAATTGAGTCTTCACTCTGTGTAAATAAGGGTACAATTGGTTTAATTTTCGCGAAAGCGATACCAATTGGTGTTACGTAATTGAGCAGCAGACTGCGATCCATATGAATCAAGTACGTTTTTCAAATCCGAAAGAACAAGTAACGTAGGTTCCATTTTCAAGCGCGCAAACTTCGGGAGCACTCGAGATTGGATAGCACTAATCAGCGGTCCTCAAACTCTCGGGTGAGTTATATAAACTGATAATGACTATTAGAGTTAGTGCAAGTTTATAACGACTGATATGCACGCTTGATACGTTAAGTTGGTCGTTAGCTCCCTGACTTATGTGTTGCTAATAGGTACTAAATCGAATGTCATGGGGATTTGTAAATAATACATACATACATACATAGCATCACGCCCGAAATCCCTAATGGGGTGGGCAGAGCCACAAGACTACTTGTGGCCGCGTTCGATTAATTAGTCCTAAGATGGTATGATGAACCGTATGGTGACAGGTGATCAGCCCATCGCCCATATAGATAGTCCACCATGTTGGAGAGGACCCGTCCCTTAGTCGACTTTTACGACATGCCAGGATGATAAGCATCTGCACGCATTCTATGCTATTTCTTCAATCCCATTGCAGCAGAGGAGTAAATAATAGATGGTGATTATTTGGGCATCTTCCTCATTTTTCTTTCCATTTTCCCAATTCGCGATGATAAATAATCATACTCGACATGAACAGATTCAGTTGTCATCGCTTTTAAAAATTGAACGGTTTTTATTATTGCGTAATAAATGCAGTATTATATACAGAGGTATATCAGATAAGGAACGCATTTGTGTCTGTATTGGTATTGCGTACGTTCAGTGTTCCATATTTTAAACATAGAAATACACGTTTTACAGAAAATGAATCTATTTACAACTACTTCATCTACAAGTAAAGTAAAATGAAATACGAAAAACGTAGCAAAGATACAAACTGCAAACTAATAGCGTGGAGACGATACACGACAGTGACAGAGCGGTGAAGGCAAGATCAATGTGGGATTCGAGGACCTAAAACTAGCCTATGAAAAATCTAAAACTCTCAAACCTAATTATGTCCACGAAAAATTGCCGTATTCATCACAAAATGATCTAAATACAAATAGGTACAACAGCATAATACATAAATTTAATAAAACTTAATAAAAACTAAATTGACTCTAAAAAACCGGCCAAGTGCGAGTCGGACTCGCGCACGAAGTGTTCCGTACCATTATCTATAATCCAGCAAAAAAAATCACGTTTGTTGTTGAGACCCCTTAAATATTTATTTTATTTTAATTTAATTATTTATTTTTAAAGTGAATATATAACTAGAGTTTCATTATCATACTTTCAAAGAACTTATTTGTGAGGTAAAGTATTATCGAATGTTAAATCATTTAGACATTGGATGCTCAAATAAGACAACCTATATCAATCATTTCGAAGACTTTTGTATAAATATCGAATAAAAAACCGGTCGAGAGCATGTCGGGCCATGCTCAATGTAATGTAATGTTCCGTAGCAATAATAACTCCGAAAACCATAAACAGTTAGTTTTCTATTCAATGCTACTTGGTATTCTTTTCATTGGGTGAAAATAACTTAGTCGCCATAACTCATGAACCAATGAAGCCTACTTTGGCGTGAAAGCTTTCCGTTTAACTTCGTTGTATAAGTTTTCAATTAAGATATTTTTCAGACTTTTAGAAGTTACATTTTTGATACCTTCAGAGCTCAATATTTCCTAAATATCCTCCAAACCTAAAGATCTATCAAACGACATCTTGTTTGACGTTGTATAAGAAAATGTATATTTTCACTTTTGCTTTAGGTGTATTGGATCTACAAAACAAAAAAAAACACTAGTTATATACTGTGTGGCTCTTCTTCATCTGTATAAAATTTCAGCTTTGAAACTTTAATAGTCTTTGAGAAAAGTGGCTGTGACAGCGACGGACAGACGGACAGACGACATGGCAAAGCTATAAGTATTCCTAGTTTGAGTACAGAACCCTAAAGTGTATTTCCTTCCTGTACCGGAAACGTCACGTGACTGCCACGTTATCGGCGTCGCGTCGTCGGTGATACCTTTTGTGTGTTTTTAAGTACCTATCGTAAAATAAACGATACCAAGTGGCAATGTAGAGATTAAATTTAGTGTGAACGCGATTTGTTGTACGTGAGTGGAATATTTCTTTAGCTTAAATTGCAATACCGTGAAAAAAATAAAGTACGTATTTGACTTTGTAGATATCTCAACGTAAGATCGCTGTAATTATTCAGAGATGAGATAAAAAATGGAGAACTCGTTCTTCAACAAAATCATAACCAATTTAATTTTAAGTCAAATTGATAAAAAAAAAATTTTTTGAAGGTACATATATTATGCGTTAATCAAACAAGATTTTCTGGATGTTTTTCATAATTTTAGGCCCAGTAGTTTCGGAGATAGGGGGGAATAGTAAATATGCGCCTATTTTCCTAAATAACTTCCAAACTATTTACCTTAAAATTCTTACAAAAACATATTTAGGATTTTCACAACGAGTCCTTTTATTTGATATGTCACACGATATAGTTTGCAAAACTTTATTTTTATTTTCTAATTTACCCTCCAAAAGTGGCCCCTATGTCTAAAATTCACATATTTACGTTGGTTGTGACAGACAGACAGACGGACAGACAGACAGACAGACACACGACTGATCCTATAAGGGTTCAGCTTTTTCCTTTTGAGATACGGAACCCTAAAAAGAAATTTAATGATACATTACTACCTAACTGCAAAGGCTAAATACGTAATATAGGTGTAACACATGCCATATAATTTAATAAGATTGTTATCCCAGACGTGAATCCTGAAAAGTACTATTAATTAACCGAAAAGGCGAGAAGGGGCAAAATTCCTCTCTAAGGCTTAATTAACCGGCCTTATTTTATTAAAGTACTGACCAATTAATTATTTGCGTGCCTAGAAAACTTTCCCAACCGAAAGGTTGTGAAGGCGAAGCTTTATAATTATCGTATAAGTTTTGGTTGTAGTATTTCTCTAAAAAATCATGATATTACGTTTAATTTAATACAGTTCAGGTCAAGAGTACCCTAAACCGGCGAGCGTGCATGAAGAACTTAATGAGAGTAGACGAAGCGAAAGGTGTGTCAGGATCGTAGCAGGTGGAAATCTGTGGTCTCTGAACCCCTTTGGGAAACAGACGTCATATATGTATGTATGTAATGTGTGATTTTAAAATTCTGATAAATGTTAGCCCTCTCTATACTGCGAGAATATAACCTACAATATTATTAAAAGTAGTTTATATTCTCGGAGTGAAATAGCATGATGTGAAATGTATAGGTAACTTCACCCAGAAAATGAGTTAGTTTTTATTTTTTTTAGTTTAGTTACCTACACATTCCACATCATGCATCGTGCATAAATATGCACACTAACATTATTATGGATTTCAGTAAATCTGGGCCTGTATTCGGGACTGCTGTCATTTACTATATCGCCACTAAAATGCCAAAATCGCGAATGTGAACGTCAAACACGTACAGCACAACGACACATTCGCGGTTTTGGCATTTTAGTGACGATAATAGTAAATCACTTAGCAGTCCCTAATAGAAGGTCCTGAAATTAAATACATTAATTAATAGGGAAGATGCATTTTTTTCATCTTGTATTGGAAAGTGCCGAGTAATAGAAACCGATCTGTGTACGCAACACATTATTATGTTGTTTATTTTATGAGTTATGGAGCTTTGAAAAGTCATTGTTCATACCACTCGCAAAAACACTCCATACAAACTGTAGGACAACTATGACGTCACAGCATTTGTTAGACTGTACAAAATGTATGGGGCTTAAACGAAATCTACAATTATTACCGAAAATACTGTTTATAGACCAACATCATAAAAATAAAACATTTCATAAATTTGATGAGGAGGTCCAAAAAACTAAAATCAGATCTATATATTATTAACTAATTTTGTCTCTTAATAAAATAACAAGTGCGAGTTAAACTCGCGTGGAGAGGGTTCCGTTCCGTACATGATTATCTGAAATTTACTAGGTTACTTTAAATACCATAGACTTCTTATAGATTTTCCTGTAATCTATAGGTAAAGATCTATTTTCTGTATTTTTTTCAAAATTTTTGCCCCAGTAGTTTCGGAAATAAGGGGGGGGGGGGGGGGGGATGGTCATTTTTGCCTATTTTCCTGAATAATTGCTAAACTATTTTACTTAAAATTCAAAAAAATATATATTTAAAATTCTCACAATAAGCCCTTTCATTTGATATGTCACACGATATAGGTGGCATAACTTTTTTTATTAATTTTCTAATTTACCCCCAAAAAGCGGCCCCTATGTATAAAATTCATATATTTACGTCACGCGTCCGTGTTGCGGTCACCAACTTACATATGTATACCAAATTTCAACTCAATCGGTCCAGCAGTTTCGGAGCAAATTGGCTGTGACAGACGGACAGACAGACAGACAGACAGACAGACACACGAGTGATCCAATAAGGGTTTCGTTTTTCCTTTTGAGGTACGGAACCCTAAAAATGAATAGTCAAAATGATCTGATATTTCTGTAATATGATTTTGTTTACATTTACTTGCATAATTATATCATTTTAACCTCATTTTGATTTTCATGCATCTACCCCATTCAAATAAAATCCATCAAGACCTTATATTTTAAACGATCCCCTAATTGAATTGTCAATTAAACCCGCAGGCGCTTATTATGATCACTAGCCAAGTTTTTTTCTTTCGAGTCCATTAGGCAGCACTGCCCGACGGATCCTTAATAAAATTCCTTTGCAAATATTACGCAATCTTCCTCAGCGATAGTAAATTAAATTGTAGAATATAAAATGGTATCAAAATACGTTTTTATCATATTCATTTAGGGTTCCGTTCCTCAAAAGGAAAAAACGGAAACCTAATAGGATCACTCGTGTGTCTGTTTTGTCCGTCCGTCCGTCTGTCACAGCCAATTTGCTCCGAAACTACTGGACCGATTGAGTTGAAATTTGGTATAGGTACATTATGTAAATCGGTGGCCGCAACATGGACGTGTAACGTTAATATATTATTTTTAAACAAAGCCCCCACTTTTGGGGGTAAATTAAAATTTTAGTAATAAAAGTTTAGCAAAACAGCGTTTGACATATCAAATGAAAGGGCTCATTGTGAGAATCTTAAATTATTTATATAATTTTATAATAAATTGCTTTGAAGATATTGAGGAAAATAGGCGAAAATTTACCAAAAAAATTACAGAAAATTGTTCTTAACCTATAGATTCCTGGAAAACCTATTAGAAGTCTAATGGTACCTATTTAAAGTAACATGAAATTTCAGATAATCACGGAACCCTGTCCACGCGAGTTTAACTCGCACTTGTCCGATTTTTTAACGATGCCTTTGCTGTCAAGCTAATAAGAGCTACAGCAATATATTGCAGCAAAATCATTTGCAATATCGCTTAAGCAATGTCAAATCTAGGCCCAGAGCCACATAACAAATGAAACAGACTAATATGATTCTGTGATACCTTATAGATCACGCACACACATAAATCACCCTCTAATATATTTTTCCAGTTCACGAACCTATTTGACCTTATGAATACTTCTAATACCCTTAATACTTATTATTCAAACAGAGGACGGCCATCACGATAATTAAATCAAGCATTCATAGTATCGGATACTCATGAAAAATGCAACGCCAATTTGTGGACTGGCCCCGGCGGCGAACATTTTTAGACTTTTTAGTCGACATCGATATGATGCTTATTCGAATTTATTGTTGTAGGGAGCTACGAACAAAGGTAATAGGCTAAAGCTACAAGGGGAAGCAGTAAGAAAGGGGGGAGGTACTGAAAGGGGGTAGCATTTCAAACGTTTCAGTGGAGTCAGTTCGTATTCTTTAGTTTTTGTTTAGGTTGACGTGACATGTTGCAAGTATTATTTGCCAATACATACCAATATGAATCAGCGTTCACGCTGTTCGCTCAAAAAGTTACAGAAAATCATTTATCTCGCCACACATAAAAAGAGCGCTCTCGGCCATATAAAATGTTTAGCCGTCAGCGCTCTTTTTACATATGGCGAGGTATACCTTACCTTTCCGTCGAAAAGGAAAGAAAGTAAGATCAATTTTTGTAACCCCTTTTAATACCCGTGTAATAACAAAATTTAAGATATTTTTAGCCTTAAATCCATAGGAGTTTTTTATGTGGCCAATGGTGGTAATTTGTGTTTCGAAAGAGAGGCGTCACTTGCCTTTTTATTCTAATACATTATCTATAAGCAGCCCGCTTATAACTATTATGCAGGAACGGTCATTCAGGGTGATATAGGAGCCTTTGTTTTCCAACCGGGCCACTGACGATAAATTTGCGTCTGCAGATGAACAGTGGACTTCAATAAATATGTCATCAGTCTCAATTTGATAGGGACTGCATTGCATACTTTTAAATCTTCAACGTATAGAAGGAAGAATAAATCTCTATTTTTGCTATTTCAACACACCATTAATAGATAATCCCTTCCTCCGAGTCTGAGAAAAAATGTATAGCAAAAAAACCGGCCAAGTGCGAGTCCGACTCGCGCACGGAGGGTTCCGTACCATTATCTATAAAAACGGCAAAAAAATCACGTTTGTTGTAAGGGAGCCCCCTTAAATATTTATTTTATTCTGTTTTGTTGTATTTTTAGGGTTCCGTACCTCAAAAGGAAAAAAGGAACCCTTATAGGATCACTCGTGTGTCTGTCTGTCTGTCTGTCTGTCCGTCTGTCACAGCCAATTTGCTCCGAAGCTACTGGACCTATTGATTTGGAATTTGGTATGCATATGTATGAGTAAATCGGTGACCTCAACACGGATGCGTAACGTAAACAAATTAATTTTAAACATGAGGGCCACTTTAAGAAAGTTACGCTAACTATATCATGTGACATATCAAATGAAAAGGCTTATTGTGAGGATCTTAAATATGTTTTATTTGGAATTTTAAGATAAATGGTTTGGAAGTTATTTAGGAAAATAGGCGAAAATTTACCATTTGCCCCTTATCTCCGAAACTACCGGGCCTAACATTTTGAAAAAAATAAAGAAAATAGTTCTTTACGTATAGATTACAGGAAAACCTATGAGAAGTCTATGGTATTTAAAGTAACATAGGAAATTTCAGATAATCATGTATGGAACGGAACCCTCTCCACGCGGGTTTAACTCGCACTTGCCCAGTTTTTGTTATAGCGGCAACAGAAATACATCATCTGTGAAAATTTTAACTGTCTAACTATCACGGTTCATGAGATACAGCCTGGTAACAGACGGACGGACGGACAGCAGAGTCTTAGTAATAGCGTCCCGTTTTACCCTTTGGATACGGAAACCTGAAAAAGTCGGGCAAGTGCCAATACGACCATAGTGATTTATTAATAACGTCACATACAAGCGTATGCGCGTCGAGGTAAGCACCTTTCTTAATGTTTTTTTATTTTTATTTATTTCAAATACAAAATACCAACAATATGCAAAACAATCTTCACATTCTTAAACCTAGGTGGTTTGTATGAATGCTACTATCTGTGCGGGACGACAACATAACCATCTAACTAATTAATAAATAAATATACGTCTAAATATGTAAAATATAATTGAAATGTAACTTTAATAGCTTAAGTTTATTAAATAAATAATGCTTGTACACAACACCACACACAACACCAAAAAACAATCCCATTGGCTCAACTTACATAACTCCACACTACACCCACTAGTTGCGCCCACCTCATCACATGTACACACCGACCTCTCGCCCCATTGGCTCAACTTACATAACTCCACACTACACCCACTAGTTGCGCCCACCTCATTTCATATATATACCAGCCTCTCGCGCCGAAAAACAATTAGCGTCTCCAGTCCCGCTCCGAACACAACTAGCAAGCAAGCATCATAACTACAAGTGACTTCTTATTTGAAGAACCCTACATGAATATTCTCATGCGAGAACTTCACAGTCCTGTCTCGCATATTGGTCCATTCGACGCGGATAAGAAAAAAGAAAATGCCAGTTACAAGGAGCATGATTGGAACCTCATCCGCCGCTACGACGACGACGCCGACAACCACGACCGGCATCAGCGGCACTACGGACGGTACTACGACCGCGGCAAGCACGAAGATCGCCGGAACAACAGCGTCAGACAACACGACGCAACCACGAGCGGGCGCGAACGAAACGCCCAAACCACGGGACGAGGCTGCCAAGGGCAAAGAGGCACCCGTCCAGTCGGCCCTAGCCCAAAATGATGATATCGCCGACGACACTAAAACTCGAAAAAGCCTATCGAAGAGGAAGAAAGCACAACGAATTGCACAAGCACGACTGGAACTCCTACAGGCCAAGATGGAGCTGGCCGCCGCAACTCTCGCGGCCGCCGAACAAGCAGACTCTGACGACGAAGACGAAGCTAACACCATCATCACGGAGCACGACAACACGCACCGGGTGAACGACTGGTTGCAGAGCCAGCAACGACTAGCCATCGATGATAAGCCCTACCAAGTTCCTGCAGACGCGCTACCAGTGGGGGACGACCCCACCAAGAAGACTACAGCATCCGGAAACGAACCGGCTGCCGCACTACCAGCGGGAGGTGCTCCCACCAACCACGACGAGTTTGTACCGCTGTTTTACGAGACCGGTGCACTACCGGCGGGAGACGCTCCCACCAGCCACGACCAGTTTGTACCGCCGTTCTACGAGACTGACGCACCACCGGCGGGAGTTTTGCTCACCACCTGCGAGCAACCACTGCGGACAACCGGGGGTGTCCCGGACAACTTCATGCCCCACCTGGGGGCACACACGCAGACCAGGGTTTCCCCGGTTACGTCACCACAACTGCCGTCGACGACGAAGGCGCTCGCCCAGCACGCGCCACACCCGCTAGCTGCACTCACGACGGCGATTACTACGGCAATAGCAGCGGGACAAACAGTACGACGAACAGCGGATTTGCCCGTTTTCGCAGGCTCGCACCAGTACTGGCTGGCTTTCAAGGCGGCCTACAACGAATCTTCTACGCATTTAAGTGAAAGTGAAAATGTCGCGCGTTTACGAAATAGTGTAAAAGGACGGGCTCGTGAATCCATTGAGGAACTGTTAATAAGTGGAGCGTGCGCGAACGATATTATGAAAGCGCTCGAATCGCGTTTCGGCCGACCAGACGCGATCGCTATCGCGGAACTCGAACGATTACGCGGACTGCCGCGGCTGAGTGATAATCCTAGAGACATTTGTGTTTTCGCGAGTCGAGTGAGTAACATCGTTGCGACGCTGCGCGTACTCGATCGCGCCCACTATCTATATAACCCCGAGGTAACAAAGTGCATAATAGACAAGTTTACTATGAACACTAAATATCGCTGGTTCGACTACGCCTCGACGCAGCCACGCGAAGAGGCCGACCTCCTAAAGCTGTCGCGTTTCCTACAGCGCGAAGCCGATATCTGCGCCCCTTTCGCCCCGCCAGAGTACGTGCAGTCATCAGGGCAACAGCAGTATCAACATCAGGAACGCAGGCCGCAGCGAACGCTCGCTGCGATCGAGAAGAAGTCATGCGCCGTCTGCAAGTCCACGACGCATACGGGAATCCTGGACTGCGCTAAATTCACGAAGGCGGCTGT
Source organism: Tortricodes alternella (assembly GCA_947859335.1). NCBI lineage: Eukaryota > Metazoa > Arthropoda > Insecta > Lepidoptera > Tortricidae > Tortricodes > Tortricodes alternella. The sequence goes on along the minus strand of OX401982.1, from coordinate 4,639,694 downwards.
CATTGATCGGTGGGACCTGGCGCGTAAGAGTCGACTATGTTTCAGGTGCTTGCGCTACAGAGGGCGCGAGCACAAGTGCGCTAACACGCCGTGCGGAGTCAGCGGCTGCGACAAACAACACCACAAGCTGCTTCATGTGGTAAGAGACAATACACATACAGTGTCCACAGTTACAGACGCGGCTACAGAAACGGTCTCGTGCGCATGGGCGCGCGGGCCACAATCGTATCTCAAGATTCTACGCGTCCACGTGTCCGGACCCAGCGGTGAGCAAGACGCCTGGGCACTCCTGGACGACGGCTCCACTGTCACACTGGTAGACGAGCAGCTTGCTGAGAAGGTGGGGGCGACTGGCCCCGTCGAACCGCTGCACATTGAGGCGATCGCAGATTTGAACGTGAAACATGGAGAGTCACGGCGAGTAAAAATCTCACTGAGCGGCAGTGAACGAGACTATGACATACACGCACGCACAGTAAGTAACTTGTCCCTATCTATGCAGCAAGTCGACGATGACGTGCTGAACGGGTGCGACCATCTGCAAGACCTTAGAGGTGAGTTGACGTATGACTGCGCCCGGCCGAACATCCTCATAGGTCAGGATAACTGGCACCTTCTCGTTGCACAACAAATGAGGAGAGGCCGACAGAATCAGCCGGTCGCGTCACGCACCCCCCTGGGATGGGTGCTGCACGGTTCACATACTCGCGCGCTGGGTCATCGGGTCCACTTCATAAACCACATCGAGGACTCCATGGACAAACAGCTGGAACACTACTTTAATATCGAATCGCTTTCTATTAATCCAGCACGTCCCAAGTCCGACCCCGAGGTACGAGCGCTGCAAATACTAGAAAAAACGGTGAAAGAAATAGAACCAGGCAGGTACGAAGCAGGTCTACTGTGGCGCAGCGATGAGGTAAAAATGCCATACAATTATGATAACGCACTTAACAGACTTCTCGGGATCGAGAAGAAGATTGACAAGAACGCAGAGCTCAAGATTAAGTATGAAACTCAGATGGAAGCACTCGTGTCCAAGGGCTACGCTGAGCCCGCCCCCGCAGCGAAAACTCAACACAGGACGTGGTACTTACCACACTTCGGTGTCATCAACCCGACTAAGCCGGGAAAGGTACGGATCGTGCACGACGCTGCGGCGCGCACCAAAGGGGTCAGCCTTAACGATCATCTTGTGTCAGGCCCCGACCTGCTTCAGTCCCTACCCGGGGTCATGATGCGATTTCGCCAACACGCCATAGCAGTAACCGCCGACATAGCTGAAATGTTTATGCGAGTCAACGTACGAGAGGAAGATCGCGACGCACTAAGGTACCTCTGGAGGGGCGGAGCCCGTGAAGACACGCCCCCCAACGAGTTTAGAATGACTTCACTCATATTCGGGGCCACGAGTTCACCGTGCACTGCAATTTACGTGAAAAACGTCAACGCTGAGAAACACAGACACACTTATCCTGAGGCGGTGAACGCCATCGTAGAAAATCACTATGTAGACGATTACCTTGACAGTTTCAGAAGCGCGAGCAAAGCCATCGAAGTATCCAAACAAGTCAGAGAAATACACAAACAAGGAAATTTCGACTTGCGCGGCTGGCTATCAAACTCCAAAGAAGTGATGACAGCGATGGGCGCCGCACAAGAACACCAGCCTGATGTGAGCCTCGACGACAGCGCGCAATGTGAGCGCGTCCTGGGACTCGTGTGGAAACCGGGCCCGGACCAGCTTTCTTTCAACCTGGACATGGCGCGCGTCCCACCGGCAGTGCTGAGCTGCGGCACACCAACGAAGCGCGAGGCGCTGAAAATCGTCATGTCGCTCTATGACCCACTTGGACTCGCCTCACCAGTAACGGTAAGAGCAAAATGCATATTACAGGAGGCGTGGCGAAGGGGCGTGGCCTGGGATACGCGCCTCCCCGACGACTTGGCCGAGCAGTGGACCGAGTGGATGAAACACCTACAAAGCCTACGAGACGTCCACGTGCCCCGCGCCTACCCAGGTTACAGCGATGCAGTCTCCTTACAATTGCACGTGCTGGTGGACGCGAGCGAGTCTGCATATACCACAGCGATATATTGGCGTGCCGTAACTCCGGACAAGCAGGTACACATATCACTCATACTAGCCAAGGCGCGAGTCGCCCCGCTTAAGCTCACTTCGATTCCCCGTCTGGAACTACAGGCGGCGGTGATGGGCGCTCGCATGGCAGATGCAGTTCAGCGAGAACACAGAAGGCAGCCGGACAGCACTACATACTGGACCGACAGCAGAACAGTACTCCACTGGATAAGGAGTGGCTCACGCACATATCGCCCTTTCGTCGCGCACCGCATAGCGGCAATTGAGGAGCTAAGTAAAGTCAAAGAATGGAGGTGGGTACCCACCAGACTCAACACAGCTGACGATGCGACCCGCGACGTGCCCCAGGACTTCACCAAGAATCACAGATGGTTCACAGGGCCGGAATTCCTCAGAAGCGACGAGCAGGCATGGCCGACTGAAAAAAAACACCACTCTCAGTCATCGAGCACCGAGGACACGCCCACCCCTATAATAACAGGTGAAGAAAAATGTCACACACTCACACAGAGGTCACACAAGACAAACATTAACGAAGCGATCCCAGACGTTGAGCGGTTCTCCAAGTGGGAAAAGTACCTGCGGGCCACGGCAAGAGTCTTACAATTTTTAGAACTATGTCACCCCAAAGAAAAAACACATTTCAAGCGAACCAAACCAAACTTTCAACCCGACGAAGTATGGAAAAAACAGCAAGAAAAGCTTACAACAACCAAAACCACCCGCCCCGCCCCGCGACAAACAAAAAGGTACGTCACGCTCGATACAGATTTACTACAGCGGGCAGAGAAATTCATCGTTCGCGCCTCACAACTACAATCGTTCGGAGAGGAGTTAAAGGCACTACGGGGCAAACAACAAGTCTCACGAAGCAGCAAATTAAGGTCCCTCTCCATTGAACTAGATAAAGAAGACATTATAATACTGCATAGCCGCATAGCCGCAGCACTCGACGTCCCAAACTACGTCAAAACTCCGTCACTACTGGATGGCCGCCACCCGGCGGCAAAACTTTACATTTTATATGTTCACAGAAAACTAAGTCATGGCAGCGTCGAACTTACCGTCAATGAGGTGAAGCAGAGGTACTGGGTGCTCCATCTCAGACCAACCACGCGCCAACTGGTACACCGCTGCCTGCCCTGTATCATCAGAAGAGCCACACCACCTACCCCACCTACCGGTGATCACCCTATATGCCGCCTGGCGCACCACCAGCGCGCCTTCACCTACACCGGTCTGGATTATTTCGGGCCGGTCACCGTCACCGTGGGTAGGGGCACGCAGAAAAGATACGTGGCACTATTCACGTGCCTCACCACACGCGCCATCCACCTGGAAATGGCGCACTCGCTAAGCACCAACTCTGCGGTCATGGCGCTGCGCCGCATGATCGCTCGCCGCGGCTGCCCGACGGAAATCTGGTCGGACAACGGCACCAATCTTCGGGGTGCCGACAAAGAGCTCCGCAAGGCCCTCGACACTGCCACTGAAGAGGAGGCGTCAAACAAAAACATCAACTGGCGGTTCATTCCCCCGGGCGCCCCATTCATGGGGGGGGCCTGGGAACGTATGGTCCGCGCTGTCAAAACCGCACTTGAGGTGACGCTGCACGAGCGCCACCCCACTGAAGAGATCCTGCTGACGCTCCTTGCGGAGGCTGAATTCACTGTAAACAGCCGCCCCCTCACACACGTCTCCGTGGATCCTGCCGACCCCGAAGCACTAACCCCGAACCACTTTATCCTGGGGGGCTCAGCCTGGGCACCCGCCCCAGGCACCTTCGATGACCAAGACCTCGTCGGCCGCGCCACCTGGCGCAGCTCACAAAAACTCGCTGATAATTTCTGGGCGAGATGGGTACGAGAATATCTACCTGAACTTCAACATCGGCGGGAGCCCCACGGACGAGGCCCCTCACTCACCATAGGGGACCTCGTCCTAATTGCCGATAACACACTGCCACGCAACACATGGCCGCGTGGCAAAATCACAGCGATCTACCCCGGCGCTGACGGCGTCGTTCGAGCGGCAGATGTCCAGACAAAGGGAGGCATCCTACGAAGACCCACGAAGAAGATGGTGGTGCTACCAAGTCACCCCGCACGAGAAGAAGCTTCAACGCCTGCAGCGATGAACGGCGGGAGCAATGTGCGGGACGACAACATAACCATCTAACTAATTAATAAATAAATATACGTCTAAATATGTAAAATATAATTGAAATGTAACTTTAATAGCTTAAGTTTATTAAATAAATAATGCTTGTACACAACACCACACACAACACCAAAAAACAATCCCATTGGCTCAACTTACATAACTCCACACTACACCCACTAGTTGCGCCCACCTCATCACATGTACACACCGACCTCTCGCCCCATTGGCTCAACTTACATAACTCCACACTACACCCACTAGTTGCGCCCACCTCATTTCATATATATACCAGCCTCTCGCGCCGAAAAACAATTAGCGTCTCCAGTCCCGCTCCGAACACAACTAGCAAGCAAGCATCATAACTACAAGTGACTTCTTATTTGAAGAACCCTACATGAATATTCTCATGCGAGAACTTCACAGTCCTGTCTCGCATACTATCTATGAATGCATTACATTATTCCACTCGTAAGCCATTATAAATATTTACACCCGTCATGTGAAAAATATGTTCGGTATCAGGATTCTTTTGTATGTAGACGTATTAAATAACTGATTTCCTCACATTCTTACTCAAACTACTGTAAGCAAAAATGCGTAGTTAAATATTTTCTTCAACACATTTTTTCATATTAAACCAGTACTATCAGTGGGAACCTTAAATCGATTTTCTTTTAATTCTTGTTATAACAAGTAGGTTTATAATATTAAAATATGTTTAAATTACGAAAAGCTACCCAATGCTCCAAAACATTTCTAGTTGCAAAATTTAAATAGAAATCCATGGAACACCTCGTATGAAGCCACAAAGTAATTTTACAAACTCGTTGTACGAATACTGGCAAAATATGCATTTTTCATGAGGACGATTTGCAAAAGGCATGCCGTGTAAGTAAGTGATAGTGGACTTTTAATAACTGGCAGTGGAGTATGGAACTGCTATTTTGGTCAAACAATATAGTGATGCATTGGTCTGTAGTTTCTTTTTTAGGGAAGAAACTCAGCTTTATCTTAAAAGTAAAAATATTTATGGTAAACTCTCAGAAATCCCGACAAAACCCACCTTAGAAACACGAGGTTTAATACCCATATATAACGTGTTTACATATTACAAATGCGAAAGTAACTCTGGCTGTCTGTCTATCTGTCAGTTACGTTTTCACGCCTAAACCGCTTAACCGGTTTTTATGAATTCTTCTTCTTCCAGTGCCTCTCCAACTAGTGAAGGCTGGCAGTCAGCTCCGCATATTTCACCCGGTCTTTGGCGAGGTTAAATAGCTCCACGACACTTGTGATCCCGGTCCATTCCCGGATATTGCGCAGCCACGACTTCTTCCTACGTCCAACAGCTCTTCTTCCGGCCACCTTGCTCATCATTATCAACTGAAGAAGCCCGTATCTTATTTTTTATGAATGGTATGGTAAATTTTAGCGAAATCTGTACAAGGTTCCTTACCAGTATCAGCCCCCGTAGCATACTAATTTTTATCGCACGCATAAAGCATTCCCTTTCGCACCCACCTGTTAGTTAGAAAGTGACAGATGCTTTATATGCACGATAAAATCTAGAGCGCTTAGGTCCTCAGATTTACAGGGTAGCAGTAAATTAATTACCAAAAGGGCTTTATTATAGAACGAGATATTGTGTTGGCGGACGAATCTGTATACGTAGGGTTGTGCAGAATGATTCTTGTGAGATGTGAGGCATAAACGTTGCCGTTTCCTTTGCTGACGATAAAACGAAACTTTGACAAAAGAAGTTCTTATTCCGATGTCAAATGTAACTCTTCAACAGAAGAGAAAAGAAAAGTTCAATTCAAGTTTTATGTGTATAAATTTAATATAGTCATATCGTTTGGGCCCTTATTTGGCATTAGCTCAGCGATGTGGTATATCATATTATTCATATCGCTTTGCTTTGTCTTACTTTGCAAATCAACATAATAACGACAATGATAAAAAATGGTATGGTTGCAATCTGGTTGACGGAGACTAATACGAATCAAATGCTGAAGACACGGTTATGAAAATTGGCCATCAGACCAATGTGGAATATAGGCCCAGAAGTCAGAGCCTCTATTCGGTACTGCTAAGTAATTCATAATGGTTGTCAACGTGTCAAAACTGCGAATGTGAACGTCAAATACGTACAAAACAACGGCATTGACATTATAGTAACGATATAGTTAAATCACTTATGTAGGTTTTAAGTCGTTTATTAAAGTGAACACAGTACAGGCGCCTCATTCGGGAACGCTAAGTGATTCTGTAGCGACTCGTAAGCCAGATTTCTCATCTCGCCCTTACGCATTACGCGTCGTGCGGAAGAGTGGGATGAGAAATCTGGCTTATGAGTCGCTACAGAATCACTTAGCGTTCCCGAATGAGGCGCCAGTACATGACTTGTATCGATGAAGGTGGCGGGCGGACTGACAAACGCGGCGCGTGAGTGAGCGAGCGCGCGGCGAATGAATGGAATGAGACAACATGCGTTTGCAACGTTCGTATTAGAATAACCGTCTCACGCGCTGTAGGCGCGTAGTTTGATGCGCGTTTGGCGTGGCGTTTAAATTAACGGCCATGCATTCCTACACTTAGTATTATCGAACCTAAAGCTTTTGCAGTGGGACAGCTAGACCCCTTTTTAGAGTCTCGTAGCCAAATGGCAAAAAACGGAACCCTTTTAGATTCGTCATGTCTGTCTGTCTGTCTGTCTGTCTGTCTGTCTGTCTGTCTATCTGTCTGTTTATCTGTCCGTCTGTCCATCCGTATGTCACAGCCACTTTTTTCCGAAACTATAAGAACTATGCTGTTGAAACTTGGTTAGTAGATGTATTCTGTGAAACGCATTAAGATTATCACACAAAAACAAAAAAACAATAGGTTTCGGGGGTTCCCCATACCTACTTAGAACTGAAACTCAACAATTTTTTTTCATCAAACCCGTACGTGTGGGGTATCTATGGATAGGTCTTCAAAAATGAGGTTGTAATATCATTTTTTTTTAAACTGAATAGTTTGCGCGATAGACACTTCCAAAGTGGTAAAATGTCCCCCGCCCTGTAAATTCTAAAATAAGAGAATGATAAAACTAAAATAAAAATATGATGTACATTACCATGTAAACTACCACCGAAAATTGATTAGAACGTGATCTAGTAAGTATTTTTTTTTTACAATGCCATAAATCACGGAACCCTTCATGGGCGAGTCCGACTCGCACTTGGCCGCTTTTTTATGAAATACACGTATTCAACAAAAATATTCCATTGTCTGATTTCAGCGACCTCAAGAAGCAAATTGCCTATATAAATGACCCAAATACAATGTCTCAGACGTACATATTCGAATGCCTTGCCATGATTGATTGGCACGTCTTCCAGTACGACGTCATATATTGTGACGTCATATTGTGGCAATATTTCAGCAGCATGTATTGTTATAGCTAGGTGGTTTAATGTTGGCACATGTATAAATAGCAGGAACTAAACGTTTGCGTGTGAGAGATGAATGGATGGTATTTAAAACGATATTGGGGCCAATTCGAAAGTGTGTTCACTAAATTTAAGTCACTAAACTTGAAATGAGAAACTTCAAACTCGATTCTGACAGCTTGGTGTTATACAAAATCGAGTTAGACGTTTCTTATTTTTCAAGTTTTGGAAACTTTAAATTTAGGCGACACTATTTCGAATTGGGCCCATTTTTTAGTTTTTTTCTCCTCCGCCTCCTCCTCCTCACCTGCACTGGGAGTGAAGAAATAGCATAGAATGCGTGCAGATGCTTATCATCCTGGCATGTCGTAAAAGTCGACTAAGGGACGGGTCCTCTCCAACATGGTGGTCTATCTGTATGGGCGATGGGCTGATCACCTGTCACCATACGGTTCATCATATCATCTTAGGACTAATTAATCGAACGTGGCCACAAGTAGTCTTGTGGCTCTGCCCACCCCATTAGGGATTTCGGGCGTGTATGTATGTTTTAATTTTTGTTTTTCGTTTCTAATTTCAGGGAAAGGATTTCAAATAATTTCCACCTAGTACAAGCAACCACAATGCTTTTAAAAAAAACCTTTTTTTTTTTTAATAACTAGTAACTGATCTTTTGTACTGTAGAGATTGCGGTGATACCAAAGATGGAAGCAAGGAGTCTATTCGGGAACGTCTAAGTGATACTGCATCGACCCGCGAGCGAGACTCGCATCTCGCTCTTACGCATTACGCGTCGTGCGGAAAAGTGGGATGAGAAATCTCGCTCGAGAGTCGCTACAACATCACTTAGCGTTCCCGAATAGAGGCGCAGGAGAACAGTAGGTGGATACGAGCTGAATAATATATCAAATTAGTAAATATAAATATCTCAAGAGTTATTTTAATAGAGAACCCATTCTTTTACATCATTACGGAAATGGACTGCCTTCGCCAATTTCAGGTAATTCAAGGTAAAATGAATTGGACTCCATTACTCCGACTATTCCAGTTCGACATCTCGACGTTTGGACTTCTGTCCTAATTCGATAATTGTAGACGACGGTCCTTTGCTATGAATAATGTAGCTCCTTGGGGAAAACCGTTGCGTTTAAGTGTGATCTTATAACTGTTATGTTGGCGTACCTGCGCCTCTATTCGGGAACGCTAAGTGATTTTGTAGCGAGATTTCTCATTCCACTCTTCTGCACGACGCCTAATGCGAAAGAATGGGATGAGAAATCTCGCTCACGAGTCGCTACAGAATCACTTAGCAATCCCGAATAGAGGCGCTGCTTTGTGGGTTTCATAGCCTTCCGGATGTAGTATGAGGGTATGTGGGAATCATACATATTCCGGTTTTATTAAAATGGCTGGTTAATTATTAATTTTAATCGGGTTTCAGGAACTTGCCTGCGGGCTGTGCTTTTGATGTGGGTTCGATACGATAGTTAATAAAAAAGAGAAAAATATATTTTAGAGAACATTATAATGTTCTCTTTTGACAAGTTATAACAATCGGCAATCGTGCATAACTAATTGACATAGTTCTGGACCCCTTAAATATCCGTTTAAGATTACGAGTATGACGCATATCTTAGACAATAGAAAAAAACCGGTCAATTGCGAGTCGGACTCGCGCACCTAGGCTCCCGTACTACGCCAATTAGGCATGGTCTCAACCAATCAATAATAGACTTTATGTTGATGATATAAAAACTTTGACAGTTGCAAATAAGTTAGCAAATTGTTAGGGGTAATTTTCTGGTTTGATTTCAATATATTTTTTCACCTATCTATAACAGAACACCATTGAATTGATATTATGTGAGACTATGGAGTATAAACTAAAATATGGCCAAATTTGATATCTGAAACTTAAGCCCTTATGGAAGTACAGCTGTCACAAATTGGTTTAAAATCAGTCAATTTTTAAGGTATTAATGTATGGGGAAGTTCTCAGGCTTAAAACTTTTCGATATTTATTTATTATTTGCTAATATTTATGCTATACAACACATATTCTGTGAAAATTGCAACGTTCTAGCTCTTACCGTTGCTGAGCTAGAGGCCTCTAACAGACAGACGGACGGACGAACGTTGTAGATTCAGTAATAGGGTCCCGTTGATGACATTTTTCTATAAATTTGTGGGTGACGTGGAATAAATTATTGTTGAAAACTCAGCGCTGATTTTTAGTATTTTCTCCGATTTTATAAACATATGTCTTAAGTAGCGATCAATGCGTCGCGTCCCAATAAAAGTGTCCATTTACAGCAGATACAACCCTGAATAAGATATTTGAATACTGCTGTTATTCCACTTAGTATGCATGCCTGTTCTGCTGTGCCACAGTTTGGGACCGTAATCGTTTGTACTGGAGAGTTGTTTAGTAAACCCGCAGTAGGAAGGAGTTCAAACTGTGTGTTATTCTTGGCTAGTCCAAGTTGAGTCCGCGTTGACGAAGAATCTGCTCATCGCTATCATTTTGTTAACTGTAAAAAAATATCTGAATTCAAAAATATTTTCTGCCTTCTATTTTTCTTAGTTCTTAAAAATATATTCTTCTATAGAATTACGTCATTGTAAATTTAAGATAGGTAGCATACCGTCGGTGCGAATCCCAAAATCGCTACGTATTTATGGTCTACTTTTGAAGAGACAGTTATACCGTTTTTTCTTTTACAGTTACTTAACATGTGTAGTTGTATTTTTTATTGATAACTTGGTAACTTTTACATCGATATTGGTTTTGAATTTTAAATTTGATAGACTGAATTTAAAATGACTTAAACAGCAAAATTGGTACATAGCGGATTTAATTTGTAACATTAAAAATCTATTTTCTTAAATTATGTTTTTCGGAATATTTGGAACATAGCGGGTTTTTACTTACTATATTTGGAGATATCCTGGACTATTTACAATTTAAAAAAAATATTATAATCAAAATTTCCTGATGCCAGCTATATTAGCACTACTAATAATCTCCATGTGTAAAAATATGACAACAATGTCGATGATAAAATATAGCTATGTGCATCAACGTACACATAGCGAACCAAAAAGATCACTTTTTTAAATGTTCGTTATTATTTAAAAGTCGCTTATAGTCCAATTTTACACTGCGCATTTATCAAGGTAAATTTAAGCCGCCTAACACATAGCGAAAATTTAATTTTCAAAACAAATTTTGTGGGCTGATGCAGAATAAAAATAAAAAAGTTTAGTGTTAAAATAAAATAAAAACACAAAAAAGCACATAGCGGTTTTGGGATTCACACCGACAATACGCTAAGTCCTAGAAAAAAACATATCTCGCCGTACTCTAAGTAAGGCACAAGTCTGACAAAGTGATTCCAAATCGAATCCAATCTCACCAAGCCCCTCGACTTATTTACTCTGACAACAAGCAAAACTGTTACCGGAGGCTTTTTTCACACTTCTGCGCTCTTTAGACAAATACACTTTTATCTAAAATTTAACGTACGGGCGGCATACGAGACAAAATTACGTTTTTAAACGATCATCTACAACATGATTTTTGCAACCAGTCAGATAAGGCCAGGCAAAGAAAGAAAGAAATAAAGTAAACACAGATGCGAAAGGATCTCGCCATTTCACTGTTAAAATAAATCAGGGGACAATCTTTTACACAAATCGATCTAGTCTCAAAGTAAGCTCTAAAGGCTTCTGTTATGGGTACTAGACGACGATATAAATACTTATATAGAGAAATAAATACTTAAATAGATAGGAAACATCCAAGACTCAGGAACAAACATTCGTGCTTATCACACAAATATTGGCCCTTACCGGGGATCGAACCCGGAACGCTAGCTTCGGAGGCAGGGTTACTCCCAACTAGGCTAATCGCGTCGTCAACTATTATGAGTTTATACTTTTTTTTCTTGAAAAAAAAATAATAATAATTTATTTATTTACCATATAAGCAAACAATACAATTTTCTTACAATATTACATAAGCTAGCATGAACTCATTAATTATGTTTAGCCACCGCTGCTAAACTAGGTGGGAACCTGTATTTCAGCAGTCAGCGCTCATCCCCTAAAGATAACATTTTTGTACTGTGATCCAGCTAACGATAGCCATAGACAATAATTCTTCCAATTAATATTATCTAAATAGTACAAGACAAAAACAGTAACCAGGATTACAAACATATCCTGGTAAAATAAGCTAAATATTTAATCTCCGAGCAAACGCAAGTAGTATTTCTATTACCGACTAAAATCAATCAACACATAAAACACTACCATGACTCACTTATAGACAAAGATCAGCCTTAACGGGTGGTCCTAGAGGTTTGAAATTTGGAGGAGACATTCCTCGAATATCCTAGAAGAGCACTAAGAAGGGATTTTTTGAAATTTATCCCTAAAGAGGTGAAAAGGGGTGATAAAGTTTGTATGGAAAATGCCGCGGGTGAAGCTGTGGCGGGGTCCAGTAGTTTAAGTATAATTTAGTTATCCTTTGCACTCTTTAAATTGTGAAATGAACTCTGGTGATTAAGATGTTAGTATCCCGGTCTTCTTTACTCATCCTTTATAAGATAAGACCGGAAATGCCCGTCTCATCTCGTACAGGCTTTCACACGAGGCGAGGCAAGGAAGTGTTGCATCCATGAAAGTCCACTTACACTTCTCAAAGGCTTCCTTGCAATCGACTGTACAGCGTTGAACATGTTCAATACATGTCTTACATCTTTTACACTTTAAGTGGTCAAGAGTTGTTGAACATTCTAAAAGAATGGCGGAGCAAACTATTTCAACTAAAAGGCGAAGACACAGTAAAACGTTTAGGTAAAAACGACGGCAGCGCGACACAAATCCCGACATCTGATTGGTGGATTCATATTATTCGTGTTGTGACGATCAAGTGAACCTTATGTGCTATGTCAACATGTGTAGCAAAGATGCAAATAAATTAGGTGTTTGAAATGTTATCCGTCTGGAAATACGTCAACGTCTCTTTGATTCGTCAATCATGTTTTGAATTAGCCAGCCAATTTACTACGTGGCTCGGGAATTCAATTTTAATAAATAGCCAAAATACCCTCGCGGAGTTAGGGAAGACACAGTTTAGGTAAAAACGACGGCAGCGCGACACAAATCCCGACATCTGATTGGTGGATTCATATTATTCGTGTTGTGACGATCAAGTGAACCTTATGTGCTATGTCAACATGTGTAGCAAAGATGCAAATAAATTAGGTGTTTGAAATGTTATCCGTCTGGAAATACGTCAACGTCTCTTTGATTCGTCAATCATGTTTTGAATTAGCCAGCCAATTTACTACGTGGCTCGGGAATTCAATTTTAATAAATAGCCAAAATACCCTCGCGGAGTTAGGGAAGACACAGTTTAGGTAAAAACGACGGCAGCGCGACACAAATCCCGACATCTGATTGGTGGATTCATATTATTCGTGTTGTGACGATCAAGTGAACCTTATGTGCTATGTCAACATGTGTAGCAAAGATGCAAATAAATTAGGTGTTTGAAATGTTATCCGTCTGGAAATACGTCAACGTCTCTTTGATTCGTCAATCATGTTTTGAATTAGCCAGCCAATTTACTACGTGGCTCGGGAATTCAATTTTAATAAATAGCCAAAATACCCTCGCGGAGTTAGGGAAGACACAGTTTAGGTAAAAACGACGGCAGCGCGACACAAATCCCGACATCTGATTGGTGGATTCATATTATTCGTGTTGTGACGATCAAGTGAACCTTATGTGCTATGTCAACATGTGTAGCAAAGATGCAAATAAATTAGGTGTTTGAAATGTTATCCGTCTGGAAATACGTCAACGTCTCTTTGATTCGTCAATCATGTTTTGAATTAGCCAGCCAATTTACTACGTGGCTCGGGAATTCAATTTTAATAAATAGCCAAAATACCCTCGCGCTGCTATCAATACATCAATCCCAATTTATTGAAGGATAAGTTACCTAAAAGCTGAGCAAAGTGGTTTCTAGGCAATTGAGTAATATACTTGAATATACTTCGACCATCTTTATCATCGAGGTTGTGTATTAATTAGCTTTTAATGACTTTATTTTTAAAATTTTCAGCTTTCAGAATCAGAATCAGAATCAGAAATCATTTATTGCGTAATTGTGGATTTACAAAAGTTGTTCAGAAAAGTCAAGGCGCATCACAATTAACCGTTTTCCGGTATACAATATAAAAAACTTATTCTGACAAAATTACAATTACACTTATTATATTTAAAAGAAAGATAAGAAAATGAATAAATAATTAACATGTCAAACGAAGAGAATATGATTGCAAATTTATATATATAAAAATGAATTGCTGTTCGTTAGTCTCACTAAAACTCGAGAACGGCTGAACGGATTTATCTTATCTTAGTCTTGAAATGTTCGTGGAGGTCTAGGGAAGGTTTAAAAGTACATAGGTTACTTAAATTATTATTCTTCGCAGACTAAGTCGCGGGCACCAGCTAGTCAGATTATATAATTAGATCATAACATAAATTATAGGACAATTACGATTACAATTACTCATCATTCATCATATATTACAATTAAAAGTCCCTTACACTATTTCGCATTCCATAAAAAAATCATTCAGAGAATAAAAACACTCGTCAATTAAAAATAAATTAATAAATAATTTTTCATTTTACCTTCCAGTCTTTTTCATATCACATGGTAGACTACGATGATAAGTCAACGAAAAATCATTTCCCATAATGTACTTTACTCTCTTCTGAAAAAAGCGCAAAAACACAATTAACCTTTTGGAGGCCACAGTCGGCAGTAGCCGACCGTTGATTTGTGTGCCCCTAACGCCACGACATGCCGTTTTCCATACATTTTGTCGGCTACAGCCGTCACTCGGCGTCCGGGAACTGGTTCTCGCATTCAGCCGTGGCGTTCAAATAGTTAAGAACAAGTCAGGTGATAACTGATAATTAGGTAGGTAAGTAATAAGGTTTTCGTTTTAACCGTAAAATTTCAGTAGCATAGGGGAAACCTGGGGAAAAAAGTATTTATTTTTCTGACTATTTCTTATTTATGGAGGATCGAGAAATATGTGTGGAACAATGACCGATGGGGCTGTGAGGGTCTGTCCTGCGAGCGAGTGACGTTAAGTAGCCAGAAGGCTTTCACCGAAACGTTTTAGTAAAGCTCTTTGTAAGGGACTATCTACCGTCGGGCCACCAAAAGTGCAAAGTGCATCTATAAATGTTTAATTGTGAATTGTAAGGAATATTGGAAACCGTCAATATACCGAAAGAACGACCAAAAATGTTCAATATCACGCCATATCCACAACAGAAGGAGATCTACAGAAGCT
Organism: Tortricodes alternella; assembly: GCA_947859335.1. Lineage (NCBI taxonomy): Eukaryota > Metazoa > Arthropoda > Insecta > Lepidoptera > Tortricidae > Tortricodes > Tortricodes alternella. Next base: position 4,624,608 of record OX401982.1, on the reverse strand, counting down.
GGTTATTTGGGTGGTTAAGGATTTTAAAACACCCGACAGCTAACTTACCATACTTACTCGTATTACAAAAACACCAGAATGTAAAATAAAAATTAAATATTTAAAATCAAAGAATTCCGTCCCATTCAAAACTCAGTAAGTCTAAGACTGAGATCATTTGCATAGTAGACTTAATTTTCGACATTGCATAGCCATTAAAATGATCATCTAACACTTAAGTAACATTATTATGTCCCTGCGGCCCCAACATGCAAGACTCAAAGATAAGTTAAACCCGTTTAACTCTACGACTATCTCTTTCGTCGGCACTAGTGTGAGAGACGCACTTAGAGATAAGACTGTTTAACTCCTTGTGTCTTGCATGTTAGATCCGCGAGTCCAGTTCTAAGAGACGTACGGGTGTTTCCATTACATTACATAACAATCTCAGAAGACGTGTTAAGTGAGGTAGCTGAGATCTACATTCTACAGATATCCCAAGCAGCACAAAGTCTGAAGAGCTTATACAGCCATTATAACTCTAATTTGAGCGTTTTAAGGTATGCATACGCTCTTAAACAGCTTGTGTGCTACCTAGGATAATAACAGTAGTATTTATTATTATAAATCTTATGACCTTGAATGGAAAGGAGCGTATAAGAAATTATTTAACGATATCACTATTTCCATGGCCCTATCATAAGAGACAAGGCGGGTGTTTCGACTACATACTGTAATGACAATCACAAGGGTACTTGTCGAGTGAAGTAGCTCATCTGACAGGTACATAGATCCAAGATACGAAGAAACCATGATTTTGAGTAATAATAATACAATAATAATACAAATAAAATGTTTTAATGTCTCCAGTCTAGTTAATAAATAAGGCCACTTATTAGTACCTATGACTACGGAATCCTTTAAATGAGATAAATTATTTCAATTCCTAATTTTTGATGCTTTAGCAATGTAGGTAGGTACTTTTAAAAACAACGTACTTTTTACTATAAAAAATAAAGTAACAACTTACGTTAATTACGTTGTATTATACAGATATATTTTTAGAAATACTTTTGACTCTTTTTGGTAGGTTAAAACACTTAGAACCAAGTCATAAAACTATGAACAGACTATGCAAATAACTTATGCGTATCATGCGACATAAGCAAGGCCGAGGTCACAAAGGTTATTGCTTCTGGTTCGAATAACACGCCAGCAAAGAAATTTGGTCACTGTAAGTGTAAAAACCTCTACGGTATAACCAGATTTCTTAAGGGTTGGAATATAAAACAACGAGAACAATCCCAGGCCAGCGCCTCTATTCGGGAACGCTAAGTGATTCTGTAGCGACTCGTAAGCCAGATTTCTCATCTCACTCTGCCGCACGACGCGTAATGCGTAAGAGCGAGATGAGAAATCTGGCTTAGGAGTCGCTACAGAATCACTTAGCGTTCCCGAATAGAGGCGCAGGTGTGCTCCCCGGGCCTGGTATCCTAGATGAAATCGATAAAAAAGAGGGTTAACTTTTGCGGTAAAAACAATTATATTATACCAAAGGGCACATGAGACTGAACAGTGCTCAGACATCCGTCTTCTTGATTCTTCTTACATATCGAGCTGTCAAGGACATCATTGACAAATGACTAATTCGACTATGTGAGAAGTTGGGCAATTAAGAAGTTGACTAACTACGATATTGTCGTTACAATAATTCACCCATTTACTAAACGAACGAATTCCGATAGAGGCAAACTGCAAAGTAGACCAATTCCGAAGTCGGCAAATTATAGTTATGACAAAATAAGAAGTAGACGAATGTCGCTGACACCTATAAAACGATCCGACAGCCATCGGCGCTTTTGCGTTCACGAATGTTTAAATCCTGAATTGGCATGTACAATATCCTGGAAAAATCTAATTTGTTTTGGGAAAATTTGTCAAAGCTGAAACATAAAAAAAACAGGCGGCCGTCAAACGTCCTTTGAAATATGCGTATAGTCAATTAAAACGTAACAAATAAGCGGGTTTCCTCAAAATGGCGACGGAAGGCCGTAATTAGAGTCGGGTCGCAGGTAAATTTACACAATTATTAATTCTTTGATGTTTAGCCTTTGTCGCTCGTATTTAAAAAAAGCGCTCCAGCCTCCATTGATGTATTGATATCACCATAACTGTTCAGGAATCGCTTTCAGGAAATGCCATGGCTTTGATATGAATCGAGTTTTCTGAACGAATGAACGCGAAACATTATTTTTATCTGCTGCACAAATTGAAAGAGGATGAAAATGTGAAGTGGCTTAAATACCTAGATACCACCTGAAGCGTGGGCGTTTTATGAGCGTTTTCACCTGACTGAGAATGTTTTTTTTTTATCGCGAATGACGTTTCATTCTGAATAAAATAAACTGGTAACAAATCTAAGCTGAGATAAATTGGAGCAGGTTTTCTAACGTGCTAAGAAAAAAGCACAAAAATCATCAACAGTTTTCCCAACAACATATTATCATATTATATTATCTTAAGACGTATGAACCTACGGCTTTTCAAACAAAACGCGATAACGATATCCACCCCTTAAATGTAAACCGATGGTGACCAATTTTTGATAGCTTGTCAGTAAGAACAAAATCTAGGTCTATTCGTTTCGGTTTCTTCACTATAATTAATGAACTCAGTTTTATTGCCGTTTCAGTATTCTCATACAAAACAAATTTCAGTGATTATTTGACTTTGTTGATCTTTAATCGATATTCACAAAACGTATAGACCTAGATTTTGTTCTGACTGATAATCTATCAAAAATTGGTCAAAATCGGTTAACATTTAAGGAGTGGAATTCATTATCGCCTTTTGTACGAAAAGAGTTTTTTGCCGTTGGTTCACAGTCCTCTTAATCAAACGCTGTGCAATCATACTTGTTAAATGCCATATATCCAAGTTTAATTCAAGACACCATACCTAACGACTCATAAATAAATTACAGTTAATATGTGTACATATTAACTGTAATTTATGCCCCAGTCCAAGAGCTTACTTCACCACCCGCATTTGTCCAAAACCTATTAAACTCGAGTTGATTTAGTGTTCATATTGCACCGTTTTGCATTAGCTTGCAAACGCAGGACCAGTAACTAATGAATATTATAATTGTGCAGCACATTTAATTCTGACCACCCTACAATTCGGGTTTAAGTTCTGTGTATGCAAAAGCAATATACAGTTATTTACAAAGTTATAATGACTTGGACTGGTGTAGTGTCCATTTGTACCTTTTCATCACACTTGCTCGGAAAGGGTGTTATTATACGCAGGCGTATAGAGCAGCTATAGCCGATTTAACTCCTCTATGGGCCCCGCCGTCAGCGGGAGCTCACGCGGGCAGTGCGCGCCCCAGGTCGGCGGAGCCGCGCACGAGCCGCAGACGGCGGGGCCGCGCGGGGGCCGCAGCCGGCGGAGCCGCCCCGCGGTGATCGCGATGTACAGTTTGTTCTACCCACCTGATGGTAATTCACGGTGTACAATGGGAATAAAATAAATAAATTTGTTTTTGTCTAATTTTTGTTTCATTACCTCGCAAATGTGATGAAAAACATAGTGTGTATCACGGGCACTAAGGGGATAACAAACTCAAGTCATAAAAGCCCTCGGGCTTCTAACAGACTCTGGTTAGTTATCCCCTTCTTACGGCCCTAGATGCACAATGTACTATTTCATCACACTTCCTCGGAAAGGGTGTTATTATACGCAGGCGTATAAAATAAGGCGACTAAATTTTTATTTCATTCAAACGTGTTTGCGAGATATTGTGAAGTTATTTCGTTCCAGCGTTCTTGTTTAAGAACTATTTTAACTAGCCCAGCTCTGCAATTGTAACTGGAACTGCATGTTCCGTGCGCTTATTATACACATAAGAGACCAGTTACAATATAGTTTTAGATTTTCAATTGCCCCCACCGACATCCACTGAAAATTCAATATTATACCTAGTAATAAAAGAAAGTTGCGCCATTATCGCATTTCATTGTTTCAATGACTCATAGACGTTATTCTATAAAATATAGACATTATATTCACTGGAATTATTAGAAGTCGGTATTCGATATATTATTTTGTTGAACATTGGAATTCAATAACGGACATTAAAAATTAATAATAATAAAATCGACATTTAAAACTCTTTGAAAAGAAAGAAATAAAGATTGATCTTCGGGCGTGAATTACGTACTAGGGCAGTGAAATAAGATCCAAAACAAGGGTTTTGAAGAATTAATTTCCAGAAAGCTGGAAATCATTTTAATATCTTCATTTGGTCCTAAATGCGTTTTCCGAGTTGCACCATCCCAGCATAACTTTTGGGAGACAATTAACCACGAAATTTTGATTCCTTTTTCAGTTTTTCGCTTGCAGCTCGAAAACCGATAGAAATCGATTCGATCGATCAGATAACAAACTCGAGTCATTAAAAGCCCTCGCCCTCGGCGTCGGGCTTCTAACAGACTTTCGTTAGTTATCCGCTTCTTACGGCTGAACAGAGTGGTTTGAACAGAGTTTTACAGTTTTAACAGAGTTTTAAATAAAATGAATAATCTTAGTTTCTGTATTCATTAATCATACATTGCGTTTATACAATAATCACCTGTGTGGAATTACGAAGAAATCAAATGTGCAGACCGACGATAAAGTTAGCAATCATTATTTAATTATTCAGGAGTTACATGGAAATAAGAAAATTGTTGTAAAACACAGCGCATATTATACTCACTCTAGAATTATATTAATTCGAGTCAGGCGCGATTTTATGAATGGTTGTGAACTTTTTTAAATGGACACTTTAAGGAGTAGGTGAACATAATCTATTCTTTAATATTAAATGACCAATGTTTATCTCTATTTGAAATATATTTATAGCTTTTAGTTTCTGTGTTTTGGGAGAAAATTACGAGTTACGTGTCACTTTAGTTAATAGTTACTAGTAAATTATTAATTATTTAAGGTAAAAAACAGAAAATGAACACAAAGTGTTAAATCCAATTTGTTTATGTTAGTTATTTGCTATTAAAACTATATCAACACTAACTTTTAGCCACATTTTCATCTTCGTCGAAATGTTTCTTTAAAATATGACAAAGTTCCATGTTATAGACTTTTTAAACTTTGATTTTTGCCGAGAATAATGTGATCTCATCGGGCATCTCTCTCTATTTTCTTAAAAAGTAACTTATTTCCTTTTTCAGTGCTCAATCTATTTCTATACAAAAGTTCTTCCAAATCGGTTCAGTGGATTCGCATTGAAAACGTAACAGACAGAAAGACAGACAGGTGGACAGACAAACAGTTATTTTTATTTTATAGTTGAAAATTGAAAAAAAAATGAAAAATGTTTATTCCAGGAAAACTTAAAAACTACTGAACAATGGTTTTGGGTCCTGCGCTAGGATTCCCTGTGTTGCAGGGCCCAATTTGAGAATCTAGCAAAACGGATACAGTTCGTTTGTAGTATTAGTATGGATTTAACAATTGTTGCATTTGGTCACGTATAATCTGTCTTGTGCCTGAAAGTAACCATTTAGGTGACCGATACTGTTACGTCGTATTATTATTAGAAAATTTCTAATTCCATTGTGTTACGTCATGCGGCGAATCAGCGGGGCGAAGTCACAACGGCGTGAAAATCACCGTTTATTTTATTAAATCACAGAAATGAGGGGCGTTTAGGGGAATCCCCCTGCCGCAGAATCGTTCCGACGCGCCTAAGCCTCCATAAAACACGAACGAGATGAAATGTACGAATATACGGAAGATAAGTTTGATTAGAAAAATACATCGTATTTGACACTTGGTGTAATGACACTGATATTCTGGCCGAGGATAGAGCAGTTACATTTTGCCGGGTATGTTACTGAATTGGTTGGATCGTAACACAATAGAAATTGCAATTACATGCACACAGCGCGGCTAATTCGAAAGTGCGTAGGTATGCTAAATTTAAAAGTCGCTGTACTTGAAATAAGAAACGTCAAACTCGATTTTGATAGCTTGGTACCATACAATATCGAGTATGACGTTTCTTATTTTAAGTTTAGGGACTTTAAAAATTTAGAAAACACTGTTTCGTAATGGACCCAGTGTCCGTATAATGTTCCCCATCTAGACCCGGTATTCAACTAGAGTGGTTACTTGATATTCAGTTCAAGAAGGTCCTCATATTGCTTGCATCAAAAACGACCTTTCCACACAAAGGCATCAAAGATTGTATTCAGCTTTTGTACTGAAAGGCTTCATTTTAATCACGAGTCTGTGAATGTTTTAAGCTACAAAATAAAGTCGTACTTATTTTTTGGACAGTATTAAAAAAAAACCCTTTCTGTACCCTTATGTGTAAACACATTATGATGACGTGATGTCGAAGTCAACACACAAAACGCAAAATACAGTGTAACAGGCATACTGTACCTCTAACGACTCTTACCTTGCCAAGGTTTAATGAACGAAACGGACGCAAAACGCTTTGTGCTAACCGCTAGATTTTTCAACCACAATAAGGTGGAAACTTTTTCAGCATCTAGTCCGGTGACTGTTCGTTGGTGGCGCACAGTGGATTCGTTTCCGAAAAATGTGCAAATAGGATAAAAAGTGGGATTTCAGGTCTGTCTTTTTTATAGAATAGATCTAAGCTAGGTAATCTTAACCTTTTTCCATTCTTACCTTAGATCATATCCATAAAAAACAGCCCTGAAATCCCAATTTAGGTCTTATTTCCTATCTCCTGACACACCTTACAAAATACCGAGCCGTTCGCCGATCCTCGAAACAAAATGATATACGTTATTTACCTTGCAGCTGCCAAAACATTTTGCATTTAAAATATACATTTTTCACAACAATGACATCGCTTTGCCTCAAACAATACAATCATTCTGATTGAATCCAGGCCATAAAACCCGTGTAGCATCGCCCAGGCTATTCTCGCGCAGCCCGAACTTTCCCGGGGAAAATCAAACCGTACTTATCGGATCTAACGTTTACAATGGATTTTATTCTGCGACGTGAGAAACTATGGTATTGGAGTGGATAAAGTGGGAATGGGAACTTGCTGTTTGTCAGCTTTTCTAAAAAAACACGTCGAAGAGAAATCGAATGTGCTTTTTTGCTACTGTTTTAGGCTTACATTAGTAGAGGTCACATGTCGTGTTCCAATAAAAAAGGTTATGCGATCCCAACGATGCCGACGCATCGGTTACCCACTGCTTTTATCATTCGCATTATATTTTTATTATTTACGTCATGTCATTAAATTTGACGATATGTCATTGCCATTCAATAATTAGATATAGGAGACGCGTCAATATGTAGTCTAAACTTCAGTCTCAAGAGACATGCAAAGTGTCCCGATAATCCAAACCTGGAACATAATTTATATATTTAGTAGGGCCAATGGATATTCGAAAGCTACGTGCCCAAACACTGATTTTGCGCAAGCTTATAAAATATGCCTGATTTTCTATTAAGTCTTCTAATTTACCGCCTTCAATTACCAATTATTTGAATGTTCAGTGCCAAGTCCGTGATCTAGCTACAGGATTAAAAAGATCACTGTATTCAACTCATAAACTTATTGCAAAATGAACTTTGTTTTATGCAGCCATCACTTTATCACATTCTATCTCATGAGATCTTCTTTGAGGCTTTTAAGTGGTCTTCTGGTTGATCGGCAAATGAAAGTGAAAACATTTTACGGTTGGTTTATTTGGTAAGAGCTACTGCTCAGAAAGTCAGTTACTGTACCTTCATTTTCACGCCTCATTTGGTTATACAGGGCGAGTCACTGCGAGGACTAGATAACACACTGGATGCGTTCAGAATAGTTTATGATTTTGTATCATGGAAACATAATATTAAAGTATGTATAGGAAAACCGTGAGCTAAGCTGCAAGGAAAGTTCCTACAAAGGCATGGAGAGTAAATTATTGCACCCACCCAAATTTGCAACTTGCCTATAGTTCACAATTAAGGAGGATTAAGTTAACAACTTACTTAATCTATACAAAACAATTATGTAATTTGTTGAAAAATCCCTCCAATGTTTATAGCGGCAAAGATTTTTATTAATTGTTTTCTCAGTGACAGACGGATTTACTGTGGTCTCGAAGGATTATTCGACTTTCATGCCAATATCGTTTCTTCCTATTCGCAATTCTGCACAATCTAAATTCTACGCAATACTACTTCCACCACATTCGCTACTGTGCACAGTCATTATTTGTGTAAAGTAGCGATTCTTCCTATTCGCAATTCTGCACAATCTAAATTTCACACAACAGCTGCTGCGCACAGTACAGTAGCGAATGTTGTGAAATACTATTCAGATTGTGCAGAATTGCGAATAGGAAGAAACGATATTAGCATGAAAGTCAAATATCCATCTGGAAGACAGCAATGTGTTTATTTAATTTTTGCTACTAAAAAAAGTAGATACCAGGATGTTGTGATTGCGTCAGTTTAAAGTCTAACCCAAAATTACCAGTTATCATTGCAATCGTTCAGAATTAGTTTTAATCATAATGAATATTTATACAAGCATGAGCATAGCATCAGCTAATGAAAAACATCTATCTAGCTTGAAGAAACCGAGTTCATTAAAAAAAAAAACACATTGACATACTAAAACCTGATTACTTCGGAATTATTAATGAGAAAATTTGTATGGGCATTTGTGCATTGCGACTGACAATTCTAATCAAAATGTCACGTATGGGTCGTACGCCAGGACATATTGGCTCGGATTTCTCGTCGAATTGCACAAACTCCCCGAGGAACCACCTAAATATATTTTTTACGGTTCCCTACTTCAAAAAGATAAAATCGGATCCCATACAGAAGCACTCGTCTGTCTGTTTGTCTATCAGAGCCAATTTGCGCCAAAATTCCTGGACCGATTGAGTTGTAATTTGGTACACTATGTAAGTCGGTGACCACAACACGGGACTTGTAACGTAAATAAATTAAATTTAAACACGGGGGCCACTTTTGGGAGGTAAATTAGAAAATTTAAAAAATAATAGTTTTGCGAACTATATTGTATGATAATATTAAATGAAAGGGCTTGTTGTGAGAATTTGAAATATATTTTTGTTATAATTTTAAGATAAATAGTTTTAAAGTTATTTAGGAAATTAGGCGAAAATTTACCATATCTCGATCCCGTCCCAGCCCATCTCCGAAACTACTGGACATATTTTATTTTTTACTTTTGATTACAGAAGAACCTATAAAAAGTCTATGGTATTTTAATTAACATTGGAAATTTCAGATTATCATATACGGAAACCTCTCCACGCGAGTCTAACTTGCACTAATTAGTCCGATTTTTATTGGAAATTGAAGTTGCTCGCGTCCTTATATTTTACTCTCCAGACGTGAGCCCCCAGGTGGTGCAAAACGAGCAACACACTACTGGTGGTAGGTTTCGACCGCGGCTGGTCACCACCCCTTTGGCAAAGCCGTTCCACCAAGCGACTCAAATCGTGTTCCGGCATGATGCCTTGAGTAGCCATTTGGAGAGTTTGAATCTGGACGGTTGCACCGAACAAGCGAACGACCTTTCACTTCCCGTTTCGGTGCCTCGTGCAACTATCTTCCTTTCCATGCTTATTTCCCCTAGAGTATATAGGCATTTACTGGCCAATCGCATTCCACCTTCGCCGCGTCATCACTTTCCATCAGATGAGACTGTTGTCAAGCGAAAGCCCATTAATAATAATAAATCATACTTTTTTTACATTAATACGTTTAATGAACAATTCGAAGACGTACCATAAACTATACCAAACAAAATCCTCTCTCCTTATAACGGACATAATACCCTTTCTACTCAATCTACATACATACATACATATTATCACGCCCGAAATCCCTAATGGGGTGGGCAGAGCCACAAGACTACTTGTGGCCACGTTCGATTAATTAGTCCTAAGATGGTATGATGAACCGTATGGTGACAGGTGATCAGCCCATCGCCCATACAGATAGTCCACCATGTTGGAGAGGACCCGTCCCTTAGTCGACTTTTACGACATGCCAGGATGATAAGCATCTGCACGCATTCTATGCTATTTCTTCACTCCCAGTGCAGCAGAGGAGACTTCACTCCCAGTGCAGCAGAGGAGAATCAACTACTCTACTCTACTCAATCTAATAAACCATAAAACATCCCGTGGAGTTCCATTTAATTTTCCGTCGAAACCAACTATTTAATGACAAAGACCTAAAGAATAAAAACAATTCCACCGATGTTACTGTCCCCGGGGACTTCTTTTTTTATGTAACGAGCGTGATTTGCAGATGTCTTTATGGGCTGTCCTAATTTTCTTGGACACTTTAGGGCCGTTCATTGGATGTTTATTTCCATTATGTATTGTAGTAAAGGGTGCGAATCAGTGGACTATGTAATGATCTAAAGTTCCTTTTTGCCCTGCTGTCTGTTTAGTATCGAAGCATATTTTTTGGTAATTGAATATTAAATTGTATTTCTCTGATTAGTGGCTCAGAATTTTGATAAAACAATGATTATTGAACCGTACATTATTGAAACGAAGACTGGAATGTTTACAATTATCACCAATGGTATCGTAATTGTAAATCGTTATCTTATACAAATAACTGCTTCTACTGTTAATTATTCGAAATCGTAATGACGTCTTTACTTTAAATAACTTAATTTAAATCTAAAAAATTTACCACTCTAATTTGTGGAGTAAAGTTTGTGAATAAATCTTGAAGCTAACAATTTTCTTAAAAGTTTTTGGTTCAGAACTTAATAATAATAAAATACAACCAATACAACGCCCCAATTTAATTCCGAACATTCTTTACAAATTCTTTCGCAACTTTAAAAATACTTCACCGTATAATGCCTTTCCTTACTCAAAATAAACGTCTTAAAAAATGCTTGGAAGTTTTATTTCACCTTAAAAGTTCACAAAGGAAATCCGAAGGAGCCCCGAAGTAATCTGCAGTAAACTCCCACTTTCGCTAGTTCCAGTTTATTTTGTACGGGTCATTTGAACTCACTAGTCAGTCCCCTGGCACACGACTCAATGTTTGCGTATACTGAGCTGAGGAATTAAAGTCGTCGGTTCAAAAAGATTACATCTTTCAATTCGAAAAAGGTCGAAAATGGTTAACGCAACAATGCTGACGTTTGGGTGGCGGGAATGGTTTTGGTGTTTGAACAACAATCGCGATACGACAAAAGAAATAAAGTAGTTTAACTTCTGAAAATAAAACTCTTTTTTTCATTTATTTTGTTCCTTGGTATTATGTTCGCCAATCGTCAGAAAATCTAATCAAATTGCACACACAAGTAGGTACATTGTCAGAATCATACGCTTTGCAACGAAATAGAAATAAGAGCGTTATATTTGTTACTCAACAACTTCAGGCATTAATATCTGTAATATTCGCCGAAGAAACATGATTGTCGGCAATAATTCTAGTGGACATCTAAGGACCCTCGTGTGAATACCGGACAAATTCTAAACATTAGTCAGACCTGGTCCTGGCAGCCATCATTAATCCAGCCAGTCATTTATCTTGATTTCAAAGTGGACAAAGGAAACAAGTGATAAAAAACCTATTGACGCCATACGGTTCATGAACTCCATTTTACTGTATTTAAAAATTACAACAAATTTAAACAATGATAATTAGGCGGATTGTGTAATCCACTTTTAATATGCTAATGTTAATTATTATAAGTACTTAATCTTCATACTATTCTTCTATATCTGTTTGCATCCTAGCTCCAGTGGAAGCGTTAGACTAGCGTCAGTGGAAGCTGGTGTAACGCTGGCAGCTTGTGTGGGTTAAGCTTCAGTGGGAGCTAGCGTGACACTGGCAGTTTGCGTGGGCGTAGCGTCAGTGAGAACTGGCGTAACGCTGGAAGCTTCTGTGTTGGCAGCATCTGTGGAAGCTTGTGTGGAGGAAGCGATAGGGGCAGCTGGCGTGACGCTGGCCTCACTAGTTACCTGTGCGGTACTGGCAGTCTCAATGGTTGCTTTTGTGGTGCTTACAGCCTCAATAGCTGTCTGTATAGTGCTGGCGGTTTCAATAGCTGCCTGTGTATTGGTGGCGGTTTCAGTAGCTGCCCGTGAAGTAATGGCGGCCTCGCTAGTTGCCTGTGTGGTAGTGGCAGCAGTAGTTGGTGTACTGCGAGGACCGACTGTAGTTGCATGTGTGGTACTAGTGACTTCACTGGTACTGGCAGCCTCAATGGTTACGTGTGTGGTACTATCAGGCTGGGCTTCAGTATTTACCTGCGTGGTACTGGTGGCCTGAGTGGTTTCCTGTGTAGTGCTCGAAGCCTCCGTGGTCGCTTGTGTAGTGGTGGGAAATGGAATTGGATTTTGACAACTTTGGGGCTGTTTCCTCCCAAACACCCCACAAATATTCTTTAGAACTGATACTGGATCTTTCGCTATTTGCCTTGTTTTTTTGATTATTATCAATGGTGTTTCAGATGGCATCTGTTTTTTGAATTCCCTTTCGGCTCGTTTCACTAGGCGTCCTCTTCGAACACATTTTTCGAATTGATTTTTATCAAGCGGCTGCAAACTTATACAATTGTTTTCACCACTAGCTTCGCATTTCAAATAATCAGCTTGCAAGTACAGGTTTTTATTCAAATTCTCCAAAACGCACATGCGTTGGCCGCCATCTCCGTTGTCTTTAAAAAAAATGTCAATTTTTAGGCCGATGCCGACATTTTGTGCAATCCAAGGCAAGGTGTTCGTAAAGAACTTCTTGTCATTATCTGATGAGATATCGGATAAAATCTTGATCCTACATGCTTGAGTGTTGATCACTTCTACGACTATCAACAAAGCAAATACTAACTTGGTTGCTGTCATTGCGTAAAATTAACTTTAAATAAATAAGTAGTTCTGAATGCTTTATATAGGTTGCCAGCTGTGATGCATCGTTTTTACACTATATTTATGGCTAAAAGGAGTATTTGACACGTCGCATCCCATTTCTGAAATACCATTGGAAAATATTTACTGATAACTCTTTACTAGGAATAGTTGTAGTTATTTAGCAATAATAAAGATTTTATTACTTTCAACAAACACGTTTGTTGAAACTTATAAAAACATTATTTTCTCAGAAAAATAAGTTATTGTGAAAAATACCACCTTTTTTAAATATACTTATAGTTCATTATCCATTCCTTCTTTTTATGATACAAGTATTATAGCAGCAACTAGCTTATCCTTTATGGTGATTCGTACGTGGGTGAATACTTTTAGGGTCCTTTTGTAACGACTTTTGTAAACTAGTTATGTTAATTTTATTTCTTACTAGCTGCGCCCATGACTTTTTCGCATGGTTTCGGAATAAAACCTCCCTGTGTTTTATTCCAAACCATTTGCGCGTGATTTAAGAACATACTTAACATACTTTCACATTTATAATATTAGTAGGATATAATAGAATTGTCATACCAAATACTCATTAACAATCATGATAACAAACAGAAAAAGCACCCTTAAAAATCCAGACACTCCCGTTTTCGAGTAATTAGGGCGAATCCTTTGCGAAGGCCTTCTACCTACCAAGAAGACTCACCAAAAAGTGAGATGCTATTCTATTTTAAATCGTAACGCGATGCTGTTTCAGTTTAAAATTGAACGGTGTTTTACTTAAGCTTGGACACTTTTTGATATTCAAGTATACTAGGTACTATGGTGGAGTGTCTGAGTGATGACGTCATTAATCTGTAGCCTATTATAAGTTACGTATTCTACTAGGTTCGTGTTATATTGCTACTTAAATTAAAGTATAATTTGATACACAACACGAATAAGATCGTTGGTACCACACCTAGCCAGGAACGAAGCCTAACCTGCACCACCCGGATAAACCAGAGTACAGATATTTTAAGAGTGACATCACACATGTCCAAGCGTGTCGGGGATAGGTACAGTACTATGAGGTTATTCATTTTTATTCTGCCTGAATTTGTTAGGTACTAGAATGGTAGCCAGCACAGTTACAGTTGGCCAGCATACCTGTATGTTGCTTTTCTATAGGTTCATCTAAAACAAGGAGGAACATATTGTGCCTTCTGCCTTGAGGCGCTTTTCGAATTAAAACTAGATTTCGAACGACACATTTATTAATTTATTATTTATTAGCCAAATAAAATTGTTGTGTGTAGACCAAAGCGCTGCAAAATTGTCACATGTCATAATTATTATCATATAACTACAAAATAACTGATAACGCATGTTACTTTGTTTCATGCAGCTACTCTAGGAGAAATACCACAATGTTACTAAATACTATCCAGACGCATTTCAGGTAAATTTATTAATCTACCTAAACCGAAACGCTGTGATACAAAATATGCAATGACGTGGCGCTAATAGCTACGTAGTTCTTATCCTGAATAATCGAATATTATGGAGATCGTGGTAACAGCCGAGGTCGTTTCTCTGAGCCAGGTCGCCGATCGAGAACCCTTCTCTCTCAACGATTCTCGATTTTTCAAGCTGCAGACCCGCTCATTGTTGTATACGTTTCATCTTGATTTACTAAAAAATCATTTGCGTAATGAACCTTAAATGGTTTGTTAAATCACTCTTAATTTGCGTATCAAATGGCATCCGCGACTCCACATTTCACTTTGACTTTTTAACAGGCAGTTTGCAGAAAAAGTAATTTTACGCAAATGGGAACGGGCTCAGGTTAATGGCTCCGGGCTTCAATCGTGTCCCGGACGATTTGACGGAACGAGCCGTGCCCTTTGTGCGCGTGCGGCAGATACATTTGTGTGCGTTGGGATGATTGTGATTTAGCCAAAATCATCACTAACAGTATTCAAGTTTACTTTGAATGGTTTGCAGATTGAATGGATTGCATGATGTAAATTAAGTTGAGTTTATTTTGTTATTAAGAAGAACGTTCGATCCTTTTCGTACATTGAAGAACGTACCTACTTTCTGTGTGCACTGAGAAAAATTTTGATGCTATACCTGCATTACCGTAATGTATTCGCAGCCAAGTCCAAATAATGTCGAAGCATCCGAAATAATGTTGATTGTTACGTGGCGTTTGTAGTCCGCAACATTATCTAAGTAGCCCGCAACATTATCTATGTAGCCGAGTCTCTACTTACGTTAGGTACGTTTTTCTCCAGAATTACGTACGTGTCATCCAGAATTACGTATGTCGGTACAGTAATTTTTTCTCAGTGTGTTGGTTCATTTTTCAGGTTAATTTATATTGTTACCAGCATTTTTTTTGTTTTAAATAACAAATGGATACTCAAGGCAAATAAACTTTATATTTATAAAAAAAAAGCACAGTTCAGTTTGCACTTGAAAATATAAAAAATATCTATAGTTAGCTAATAGTTTGTTTAAATGGTATCAATGATAGTAAAGGGACTTCTTTTTACTTATATTTTATTTATTATCAAACCGTTACCATCACACGTTAGTTCAGTTACAGTTTCAATTTCGATTCGTTTATCAGAATTGCTACAAAGCAACAAAGCAAATAGTTTTCCTTTTTTACGAAACAGTTTGGAGCAATTGCACAGTGACATAAAGGAATTGAATGTAAAGTGAGATAAGATTTTCATTCTAAGAAAGGTCCAAATAAAGGCCCTTGAAGGCAATTTGAAACGGGGATCGTGTTTAAAAAGTCACACTTTGAATATAAATAAACCGTTGACTGTCTATAAGACGATCAAAAAGATTCATTATAATCAAAATGTCAATAGAAAAGAAGCACTATTTCTTGGCTAATTGCAGAAACTAATTATTTGAAAATAATTGAATAAGATAGAAGATAAGAAGAAGCTAAAACTTGCAACACCAATGTCATACATCTGACGTGCATTGTTGGTCAGTTTTTGCCTGTAAAATTCTTAGAGTATACAATAATAATAGAGTAAACGGTGATACCATCAAGCCATGCCACAAAAAATATCAACTACAGGCCACACGGATTAGTACAAAACACATGCGCATTTGTTTGGCCTGTAAGGTTATGATACTAAATAATATTGGCAATTTAGTGTTTATTTGTGACAGCATTATTACAATCTTATTAATTTGGTCATACTGTCACTGGCTGACGTAAAGTGAAGAACCATATTTGAAATCGACGTACTAATAAAATACAGCCATCTCGTTTTTTCATTAGGGCGCTGATGTTTGCGGGAGCAGCGTAGCATTACAGTCGTAGGTTCAATTAATTTACAGCTTATCTTTTACTTCTATAATCTAAGGTAAAATTATAACTTGTAGTTTCGTTAAACGGGCCACTGCTCCTTGGTTTGGTTTAAGGATACTAGAAGACTAGTAATATCTATCAATGTACAACTTTTAGGATGCACAGAAAATGGTAGTTAAATAGCTTTGGGTCCTTAAAATCACAGAACACAGAAAGAGGTTAGAAAGGCCGTCTGCCATAATTTGTAGCGAAACCGCTGTCGCCGACGCATCCCCGCCCCCTATTACAACTACTTACACAAACGAAATAACTACGAGAATACGCACACACCCACAATAATCAAAGTCCGCTCGTGATTCGTGCGTTCGAATAGCCAGCCGTTGCCCCGCCCATTACATCTACAGTGACAAAAGCAATTTATTTTACATTTCCACTAGGCCTCGAGCATATCGATAATAGTTATCGATGACAAGTAGCGCCCTCTATGCCGCGTTTTGAAGTGTATACTACTATTTCGTAGTTAATCACTCTATAATGAATAATAAATAATAGTTCATGTTCCACAAGTCATTCTTGAATATAATCAAGTTACGGTAATGCTTAAAACAAGTCTGGATTTCAAATTTGGGTGCGGTGAATTTGCAATTTGAAAAAATGCATTGTCATCGGAACTGAACCAACATGTAAAAATTCAGCTCCGGACATACATACATACATACACAGAAACATTGCAAGTTAAATAAAAGCTTTTAAAAACACACAAGCTATTATAATATTAAGTTTAGACATTATACACCGGCTTTACATCAAGCACCGCCACTTTTAGGTAAATTGTTTTTATATTATTAGGAAAAACATTGATAAAAATACAGAAGTTAACATAAATGATAAATAAATCCAAAATACTTATTATAATAGGGTATAACAGGACCAAATGTACTTAAACTGAACTCAGAGGAATTACGATAACAAGTTACTCTGTAAACCAGCCTTAAGGTGTATTTATGGTCGCAGCTGTGTACGTGCATTAAACGTATTTGTTGAAAACGTTCTTATCATTCATTCTTTTTTGGTCCACTAATCCATGCAGAAAAATAAATAACATAACGAACACATTGTTTATCTATAGTCGATAACACTAAGTTTGGCTACATCACTAGTCTCATTGCTTGGTCACGTAGGCCGTTTTTGAGAAAACCATTAAATAACTTAGTTTTTAGACTTACCTGAAAAAGAAATTCCATCTTTTGACACACTTGATACTTGGCTTCTCGCCCTGCACGTAATTATTGCACAAGACGGCATTTTCAATGGTCTAAACCTGATTTTGCCGCAGCTCGACACATAGACACAGCTCGCGCGCGACTGACAGCGCTGTCAGCGAGTTGTGTTTTAAATATGCTTACTTGCTCAACTGCACGGCACGCGTGCCCCGCCTACATCGCCTTTCTAACCTCTTTCTGTGTTCTGTGCTTAAAATGTATTAAATGAATGCACCTGTCAAGAAATGACAATCGAATTATCACTCTAAACGATTAGGTATAATTTGAAATATATAAAACACACTTAGGCCACCTACTCACAGGCCGGTGGATTGCTTAGCGCCTAGAGCGAAGGCACCAGCCGTATTCCGTTACCCGTGTTACTACCCATTTTACTACAAGTAGTAACACGGGTATTTTTTTGCCCGTGTTACCACTAAATGCTCTGGTAGTACATACATACATAGCATTACGCCCGAAATCCCTAATGGGGTGAGCAGAGCCACAAGACTACTTGTGGCCACGTTCGTTTAATTAATTAGTCCTAAGATGGTATGATGAACCGTATGGTGACAGGTGATCAGCCCATCGCCCATACAGATAGTCCACCATGTTAGAGAGGACCCGTCCCTTAGTCGACTTTTACGACATGCCAGGATGATAAGCATCTGCACTCATTCTATGCTATTTCTTCACTCCCAGTGCAGCAGAGGAGCAGTAACACGAGACATTGTTTATTTCCCATGTTACTACTACCTATTATCATGATTGAAACTTTTTCCTTTTTTGATCACCAAATATTAATTGTGGTTGTAAAAGTAAGTAGGTAGGTTAGGTTTGTTAGGTATCTTTAGATGCCCGAAGGGCAAAACCACCCAGAAGCAGCTCCCAGCCCCACCCAGCTCCGTCGAAAGTCAGATGACAAATATAGTAGTAATATGGTAAATAAAAAATGTACCGTGTTACTACCAGATCAGTTAGTGGTAACACGGGCAAAAAAATACCCATGTTACTACTGGTAATAAAATAGTTAGTAACACGGGTAACGAAGGCCGGCAACACTGCGCGTTTGGCGCCTTCAATAGTCACCTGACTCGCTAGGCTCTAGGCGCTAAGCAAGCCACCTGCCTGTGCGACCTTAGCCTTATAGTCGACCGCGGTACCTTTGACCACGGGTAACATCAAACGGCCTTAAAAAATAATATGAAACGTTCAAATACTTGTAATTAGCGGAAAGGTCAAAGGGGATCCCGCTTTAACCTTCATCCCCCCTTCAAGAGTTGTGAACTTATTAATACAAATATTATTGTGGGAAAACCTTTTCCAAAAGGTATTTTAAGGCCGTTTTATTTAACCCAAGTATTCAATGTTATTGGTTGACTGTACTTTAACTTTTTATATATTAGGTGCAAAAATACAGACAGAATCATAACGTACACGTTTTCCTTTGATGAACTTCATACAGGAATATTCGATATCTTTTTTTTTTAGATCATTACATATACATATTATCACGCCCGAAATCCCTAATGGGGTGGGCAGAGCCACAGGACTACTTGTGGCCACGTTCGATTAATTAGTCCTAAGATGGTATGATGAACCGTATGGTGACAGGTGATCAGCCCATCGCCCATACAGATAGTCCACCATGTTGGAGAGGACCCGTCCCTTAGTCGACTTTTACGACATGCCAGGATGATAAGCATCTGCACGCATTCTATGCTATTTCTTCACTCCCAGTGCAGCAGAGGAGTCAGAGGAAAATGGAGATCATTAGATTGTTATTAATAAACTATTTTGACTTTTAATCCTGATGACAATAAATATTAATCTTTGCCGTTCAATAATTAATGAATTTCTTATGTTCTTGATAATTTTTATATGAATTTTCACATTTTAATTACCCATTATATTTTTGCATGTATGTATGGTAGAAAGTAAGCACATTTTAATATTATAAGATCATGTACCTCCTGTGTTCTTGCAATAAAGTTCTTATCTTATCTTATATAAAAGCAATAACCATAATTTTTTAAATAATAAAACACTGAGCCACAAAACTAATTATTCAATACTCATGAATCACAAACCTGACATTGATATTAAATGATTTCACGAAGCGTTTTGTAATTATTGTATTTTGTTCGAACAAAATGTTGAACACAATACAGGAATTTAGAACTTCCTGGCGCAAGATGTAAGACCACAGCGAGGCTGAAATAACAGGGAAAGATTCTAAGGAGCAGCGCCTCTATTCGGGAACGCTAAGTGATTCTGAAGCGATTCGCATTACGTGTCATGCGGAAGAGTGGGATGAGAAATCTCGCTCGCGAGTCGCTACAATATCACTTAGATGTTCCCGAATAGAGGCGCAGAACTGTTGCATGTGTTCTCGTTGACTCTAAGTGGTACTAATTTATTGAAGGAACGTAAAATAAAACCTGTCTTTGCGGTTCACGCATGGCTATTCCTTTATAAAAATATTCTATGATTTATAAAATAAAAAAACCGACTTCAAATAGCCTCTGAAAAGTACCTAAGTTTTTTTTTCACATGTTATTTATTATCATGTGGTTTAACGACACACATTTACTACATCAAGTACCTAACAATAGCATAATGCCAATTGCTCATCATCATTTACAAACTGTTGCTATCCACGGTGCAAAGATGTCAATCGTTGAGGAGTTCCCCTGGTTCTTCAATTTTACTACATGAATTTTCATGGACATAAGTTGCTTCAGAACTTTATACAGCAATTTAATCGCCAACCGTGAAATACTCAATATTTAGGAGTTCCGGTGATCATCCATGGTCTTCATCAACAGTTCCACTTCACAAATAATCCTTTTGGAACGTAACTGCTTCAGTTATTACAGAAAATACTAAAATTGCTATATGCTTGCCTATAATATTTGAAGAGTTCTATCGATTCCTCATAGATCCTCTCATCATAACTCAACTTTGACGACAACTGGACCAAACTGGAGGTATACCCTACCGATTAAAAAACAATTTTCAAAATCGGTTTATACATGACGGAGTTTTGAAGTAACAAACATAAAAAAATAATCGAGAACCTCCTCCTTTTTTTTTGAAGTCGGTTAAAAAATGAGTAATAGAGGTCAAACTAGAGGCTGTTTATCTAGCAATACTGAGGTTATAGGCACACTGAGCCAATGAAATAAGTTATTTAAAAACAAGAAAAATCTTCCCTGACGTCACCTCGGCCGGTCTGGAAAAATAGGAGAATTTTAGAACAAACAGCTAACATAGTCGTTCATACCTACAGTTTAGTTCAGTTAGAATATAGGTCACAATCTAAAAAAGTTAAACTGGGCAATAACTTTGAAGTAATTTCATTAAGTGGTTACTAACTCTTAATACTTGCTTTATTCGCGAAAATCTCCTGCCGTCTTACCACCATCTTGGCTCATGTTTCATCTACAGGGTGTTTGATAAATGGCCACACGCCTGCGCTCATTTCCACGGGCGCCTTGATTGATTAGTTCCAATATTGAAATTTGCAGCCGCCTGTATCATGGTTCAGGGAACTCCGGACAGAATAAGGCAGACTAATGAAGAAAGAGTTTTTTTTTAAGAAAACAGATTACGGTGAGTATTAATAAAACTATGAGAGGAGGCCAGTGTCCAACAGTGGGACGTATAAAGGCAGCTTCGCCCGCGGTATTTTCCATATAAACTTTACCCCTTATGGGATGGAATTTCAAAACTACCCCAAAATCAATTTATTAAATTTTCACCCCTACAGGGGTTGATTTTTTCAAAATGCTTTTGCAGTGCGCCTTTGTTTTTATTCAGAAACCTAAATTCTCATTTTCATGTTAATAAGCTAAAAAATGACGGATATCCCTACAAATTGTTAACTCCTTTTTCACCCCTTTAGGAAATGATTTTCGTAAAATCCTTTCTTAGTGGGCGCCTACATTACCTAAAAATTACCTGTACCAAATTTCAGACTTCTAGCACCAGTAGTTTTGGCTGTGCGTTGAAATGTCACCCGATCAGTCAGTCCGTCAGCTTCTTCTTTTATATTATATATAAATATTACAGATGATGATAACATAAATTTTATTTAATACAGAGTACGGCCGCCACGATCATTTTATCTCTTTATTGCCTTGATACAAATGCAAATGTTTAAATTATATTAGATAATATTATATCGTCAGCTGTAATATGAATTAGCGTAATTGCCAAAATGACGAAATTGAGTTATATAAAATATACAGTTCGACTGCAAATTGTGCGTTCTTTCGTTTGATGTCTTTAAATCCTCGGTATCCTGAAAAATGTGGCGATTACGTTAACGAAACTCCAAGGTTTTTTTCATTGCCATTCGTTTTTATTTTATGTATAAAGAGGTATGAATTTTCGAACATTATCTATATTAACCAAAAACGAACCCGATAGCGTCTTTTGGAGAAATAATCCCTTTATTTACGAAGCTTTATTTATAAACAAAAATTACTTTAGTTGAGCTCCTAGTGCAGTAATATTTCTAGTTCAAGCTAGCTTCATAACCCATTTGACTTAATAACATACTAAGTAAATATACATTGACGTACGCCAGCCAAACAAACGCAATATACAGTACGATCTCAAATTCCGACCAAATTACTCAGTCCATTTCCACGCTTAGTTCCATGAAAACAGGCTAATGAATGCCGAATAGTTCGAGAGATAAGCGTAAGCGTCATTCCTTAAACGGAATCCTACATCCTGTATATAAAAGTGTTTTTATAATTCATTAAAGTTGTTACATTACGTTTGATATTGTGGAAGAAAGGGCATTATAACTACTGGAAATAAGATTTTCAGGGGAGGAGACGTCAACGAAGACTTTGACCCAGACACTCAGTAATATGTCCGTCCGTCAATCTTAAAATAACCTAGAGTGTATTATTAATCTTTTCAAATACATACATAGCATCACGCCCGAATACCTAATGGGTTGGGCAGAACCACAAGACTACTTGTGGCCACATTTGATTAATTAGTCCTAAGATGGTATGATGAACCGAATCTTTTCAAATGATGATAATAATGTTAATTGGAACAGATGGCCGATGGGGTTGAAGATTTCTCGAGTGGCGACCGCGTACTGCGCCTCTATTCGGGAACGCTAAGTGATTCTGTAGCGATTCGTAAGCGAGATTTGTCATCTCGCTCTTACGCATTACGCGTCGTGCGGAAGAGTGGGACTGAACGAATAGCGCAGCGGTGGACTTGTTTTTTAGAGGACTGACGACCTCGTGAAGGTTTTGGGACTCCGTTGTAAGCGAGCAGCACAGGATCGGTTGTTCTGGCGATCATATGGGGAGGCCTATGTCCAGCAGTGGACGCATTTTGACTGAAATGATGATGATCATTTGGCACAACTGGATTATTTAATAAACATACTCTGCTTAATTATAATGCAGAGTTAAACGGACGAGATGATAATGTTACTTACTACATCAATACAATAAATATTTATCGATTGGACTGCTCGCATTGCACGGCTCTACACGTCTGAGGGGAGGGTCGTAGCGTTACCGATCCTTCCCTCCTTGGTGCGGGTGGCCCCCGGTAAAAACCGGGGCGGCCGGGGGGCGTCGTTTTGGTTGAATCTTCGGGATCCCACGGCGCCCCCGAAAACGGCAGAGACGGTAACGCCGGAGTGGTTTTAGTGGGTATGCTCCCCCTTGGGAGAGAGTCCCACATAACCCCTGCGCTTCCCCAGGCGCGGGGGTATGCGTAATGCATTTCCACTCCGTTAAAAAAAAAAAAAAAAAAAAAAGGTAGGTAGTCATTTAATTCTTATTGAAAGAACATTAAAATTTACATGTCAAAAAGAATAATGCTTTCACAAAAAGATCGTCACTTAAAATAGAATTATATAAAAATAAACTAGAAATAATTCTAGACATAATCAAAATGTCACAAAATACATAAAACAAAAATAGAAAAAATATGTCAGGAAATAAAAAGTATAAACAGAAAAAATAACAAATGTCAAAATAATAACAAAATATGAAATGGCAATAAAATAATTATGTGAAATTTAGCCTTCACTATATTCTTTGACGGAATACAGTGATCGCGTCAGTAATATTTCTTTGAGTCGACAACCAAACCTTTAGGTTATTAACAAACAATTTTTTTATTATTAATTCGGAATACCTATATAATATTTTATTTATTTATACACCAATAAAAACCTTGTAAAAAATTTACAACATCGTTTAAATAACATTAAAAAAACTTAAGTATCTGGTATGCTTATCAATTACAAAGGCGTTCACAAGTACGTTGCGGCCCTAACAGGCAAGACACAAGGTTAAGTACGTTAAACCGTCTTATCTCTAAGTGCGTCTCTCTCACACTAGTGCCGACGGAAGAGATAGTCATAGAGATAAACGGGTTTAACTTATCTATGTGTCTTGTCGTGTCTTATTTTACTACCAAACTTAAATTTATCCTTAAATTTGAGGTGCGAGTTATGAGAAACACCAATCGCACAAAATATTTAGTTTAGTAAATTATACTTAGAAAATGACCTGGCTTACTTAAGTTAAGTATACAGTCAATAAAATTATAAAAAGCTAATGTACAAGCTAATGTGGGTTAATACAGAGGACAAACATCGAAACTAATAATAACAGTTCATATGTCTTCCTGTACAAATTATAGTTTCAACGTGTCATTCCGTCCATGATTTATCATCCATGATTGATCGCATCGTGACAGGAAAGTCTGTGTTATTTTATTTTTTAAATACTGTCTACAGGGCCTGGGTTCAACATTGGTCGAGAGATATAGAAATCGATCATTACTACGATAAAGAAATGTTGATTCATTCTGGTTATTCTGGTAAGTACTTTCTAATATTCAGTCTTATTCGACTTCAAGTTGTGTAACAGGCATGTCTATTTTGACTGTTACATACCTTGAAGTCGTACGAATTTACAAAATTAGATAAAGGCAAAGCAAAGCGATGTCATAAACCATATCGCTTAACCGCTATCGAATAGGCCTTTATATTTTAATTTGTATTGGATTGATGATGCTAAAAAGCAGTTTCAATTGTAAAAGAAAAAGTGACAGCTTATAATTTTTTCATCACACTTGCTCGGAAAGCCTGTTATTATACGCAGGCGTAAAGAGCAGCTGTAGCCTACTTACCTCCCAAGGGCATTTATGGATTTTGTATGGGTTATAACTCCCGCTGACGGCGGGGCGAGCCGCAGCCGGCGGAGCTGCCCCGCGCTGATCGCAACGTACGCTCAGTTTATGAACACCCACCTGATGGTTATTCACGATGTAAAATGGGAAAAAAAATAATATATATACTTTTTTTTGTCTAATTTTTATTTCATTTCCTCGCAAATGTGATGAAAAACATTGTGTGTATCACGGGTAGTAAGGGGATAACAAACTCGAGTCATAAAAGCCCTCGCCTATCGGCGTCGGGCTTCTAACAGACTCTCGTTAGTTATCCCCTTCTTACGGCCCTAGATGCACAATGTACTATTTCATCACACTTGCTCGGAAAGGCTGTTATTATACGCAGGCGTACAGAGCAGCTGTAGCCTACTTACCTCCCAAGGGCAGTTATGGATTTTGTATGGGTTATAACTCCCGCTGACGGCGGGGCGAGCCACAGCCGGCGGGGCGCGCGTCCCGCAAGCCGGCGGAGCTGCCCCGCGCTGATCGCAACGTACGCTCAGTTTATGAACACCCACCTGATGGCAATTCACGATGTAAAATGGAAATAAAATTAATATATATACTTTTTTTTGTCTAATTTTTATTTCATTTCCTCGCAAATGTGATGAAAAACATTGTGTGTATCACGGGCAGTAAGGGGATAAGAAACACGAGTCATAAAAGCCCTCGCCTATCGGCGTCGGGCTTCTAACAGACTCTCGTTAGTTATCCCCTTCTTACGGCCCTAGATGCACAATGTACTAATTAATGTTACTTTTTGTCACTTCGTTTCGTCTATTGCTTATGATTTAAAACCGATTTATCGTTTGTTCTAGACTATATATGTTAAAGACAAATCGATGAACTATAATCCAAGTTTACCTATTGTTTAAATTTCCAGTTTCCAGTCTGCTAGTCAGCTTGAAAAATGAGGTGAGACAAGGCGACCTGGTAAAGGGGGAAGAAAATAAAAACACCTTACGCCGTGTGTCGACGTGGGTTGATTTGATTCTGGTTTAATAACTTCATCTTGTAATGTCGTCGTTTACTGCTAAACTTCCAAGTGACGTATTTTATGGCGAGCGAAAAATTTTGCCAATTTTTAAAATGGAATTTCTGTCTGTCTGTCCGTCCGTATGTCACAGCCACTTTTTTCCGAAACTATAAGAAATATGCTGTTGAAACTTGGTAAGTAGATGTATTCTGTGAACCGCATTAAGATTTTCACACAAAATTAGAAAAAAAGACAATAAATTTTGGGGGTTCCACATACTTAGAACTGAAACTCAAAAAAATAATTTTCATCGAACCCATTCGTGTGGGGTATCGATGGATATTTCTTCAAAAGTGATATTGAGGTTTCAAATATCATTTTTTTCTAAACTGAATAGTTTGCGCGACAGACACTTCCAAAGTGGTAAAATGTGTGTCCCTCCACTGTAATATCTAAAATAAGAGAACGATAAAATTAAAAAAATATATGATGTACATTACCATGTAAACTTCCACCGAAAATTGGTTTGAACGAGATCTAGTAAGTAGTTTTCTTTTAATACGTCATAAATCGTAAACCGCAATTAACCTTTCATTAGGCTTTCATTCAAACAACTAAAATATAAAAAAAAACATTAAATTTCATAAACATAAACCTTATGCATCAACCGTGATCCATATCATTATATAGATAATGGTATGGAACCGTTCGTGCGCGAGTCCGACTCGCACTTGGCCGGTTTTTTTGGTTAACGGTATATTCCGATGGCTAAAAAATTTTTTTTTAACTTAATCTAATACAGCATCCTGCAACTGCTATAAATAAATAGATTTTACACTTCAAATAATAATGAACTGCCACACCATTTTCTTAATTTTCATTTACAATTCTTAAAACCAGTAGTGACCTTTACACTGGACCTTTCATCGCTTCTTAAAATAAACAGCGTAGTTAGCAGTTTCACAAAGGCTCAAAGAAGTTTTATTTATGTTTAGTTTTTAGTGAATTTTCGAGGGCTAATTAATGAAGGAAGCTCGGGGTGCGGTTTGGACCCAACTTTATCGTCTCCCGATTAGGGCAAATAAATAGGCCTCCATAATTGGTTGAACCGGACTAAACAGCTTATTGAAGTTCAGGTAAGAATTTCAAAAATGTGGAAAATAGTGAAGTAATCGAGTCACTATTTGAATGTGCACTCAAATGTTATGAGTCCGCTCATAATCGCCAACTTTGACACGTTTAAAACGGCGAGTAAAATTAGTAACATTCCTAGTAAATCATAAAGGCAAAAATCATATTATAATTCTATAATAAATAAATACGCAAACACATTCCAATATAAAATTTAATTTCACAAATGCGTCATTTTTAATCCACGTGCCGCAGTTAAATTAAATATCATCTTGTCACCCCTGTGGTTATATAAATAGAGGCGTGTTTGCTGTGATATTGGATATCGATGTGACTTTGACAAGTCGTTGGTGAAGTAATTGAGTTTTACATTATATTCTGGATATTATGCGGGACTTAGGGCAATTTTGCCGCCAAGGATCGAGTTCCATTAGCAGACTTAGGCCGGGTTTTATAAAGATCCGTTTGATCACATTTCGGACATGAATGTCAAATTTTGTACTTTTATTAACCCTTACCGGATTAAAACGAATCAATCTGGTCTCAGTTTGAGGATAAAAAATATTCCATTTCCGTTCTATTCCATGTTATCTACCTGGTTTTAATTAATAAAAAGTAAATATCATTAAAATTATCGATATAATCAAAAGCTATATCGTCATCATGAGTAATGAAAGTATCTTACAACAATGAAAAAATATTTAAAATTTATAAATACTTTTAATTACCTCTAATAACATTATAAATGTGAAATTGTGTTTGTTAAATTTATTTTGCTGTCACGGGGCAATGGAACAACAGATAGACATGATTTTTTATATCGAGATAGTTTACGGTCCGAAAAGTTACATGGGCTACTTTATATTCCGGAAATATGCACAGTTCCCTAGGAAACAGCGATAAACGAATTCCACGCGGACGAAGTCGCCGGCAAAAGCTATTAGAATAATCATGGAACAACATGCAAACTAATATACTCGTATATTATTTACTAAAGAGTTTCACTTCTTCTCTATTATAGGCTACTAGCGATCCACCTGACTTTGCACGAGTAGCACTAATTATATATAGCCAGATGCTACCAAACATCACAGGATCACCCGCTGGCTTATCTAAAGATTGCCTGAAAATTTCATCAAAATCGCTCCAGCCATTTTGGAGTCCATAAGAAACGATGCGTGTATGTATACACAAATCGATTTATATATAAGTAGATTATATTCCTTGTCCTTGCCTTACCCTGATATAATTAAATAACCTAGTAAATGTCCAGTAAAAAATACTATTTCAGTTTTATTTATTGTAATATATTACCATGGTCGAACTTCAAGTTTATAAGACCGCATTATCCGAAGAGAATTACGAAGACTCAGGCCGATTAATTGACTACAAAACATTTTTCAAGTTAATCGTTCGGATGGGGTTGTTTACGAAACTGGACGAAGGTTTGATGGGCATTCATTTGGAAGTTATTGGTTAAGTTTTGAATAGAAAACAATGGTACAATCTGTCATTATCATCTTATCCGAAAGACGTCTACGGCTGGACAAAAGCCTCCCCAATGATCGATACTAGTACTAGTAGGTAATGCAAAAGTGAGTCCGAGTTTTTTCCGTTTTGAAGGCCAGCGGCCCTAACAAGCAAGACACAAGGATAAGTTAAACCGTCTTATCTCTAAGTGCGTCTCTCTCACACTAGTGCCGACGAAAGAGATAAACGGGTTTAACTAAGCTTTGTGTCTTGCATGTCAGAGCCGCAGAGTTCGGACCGACCAATTTTGATACAAATTGAGACGACATAATCTGTTTTTAAAACCAAACAAACAGTCAAACCATTCTTAATCTAAATCATATTTGTTGGATGATTCCTTTCAAAGAACTACTTTCAAATAACATCAATAACAGAATCCACATCGATCACAGGATCATTTATCAATATACCAAATTATCAATTAAATGATCTATATTTTTTAAGCCCAGTGTGCAGTGCAATGTGTATATCGGTTTTTTTTTTCTTTCAATCCGATTTCAATTCGATAGGCTTTTTAAATAATTCCTCTATAAATATATAAATGAAGTCTTTGAAAATAATGTAAATACTACATTTACATTATTAAAATCATCCGCCCATAAAAATACATTGTTACCGCAAATTCGTTGTCAGAGACATACTGTCCACTAAGCGAGGGTCCGATGAGCAATTTCCTGAGATGTGTTTGCATGAAAGGTCTGTTGAACAGCTTTTTAGACTAAGCCATTTTGGCTGACCTTTACCGGCATAAAGGCCAGGCGAGTTAGAAGAAGATAAGTACCAAGCTTATGATGTATTTCCACCAATAGAAGAAGAAGTCAGGTCAATATTCTGTCAATATAGCTTATTGCAGTCCACTGTCGATATAAATCTTCCAGTCCTCAGTCCAAGGGGGCTAGCGTGCATTGTCTATCTAGTCAAATATGTAAGCGATGAACTGAGCGACAAATGAATGACTCGCGAGCAGGTTGTGTTAGACGTGCAATGCAGTGGTAGCCTCTCGCTCTAAAATGTTCAGCTGTCATGTTTGGAATTGAATTTGATACAGGTAGCAGCATATAAGTCTAGCGGTGAACGAAATGTGGTAGAGATATTGCGCATGGGTACGACTGCTCACACTCCCGTCACTGTCCCCGCTCACTCCCACACGATAACCGATTATCGACTAATGCGCAACAACGGTCACTGCTAGACTTTTGTGCCGCTACCTGTATTTACCATGAGCATTTTTTTTTTAATTCCGAGTTAATGCGGGTCCAGTGCCAATCCATACTGGGACCGCATGGAGATTGCTGCCAACGCCCGCTCACTATGACAGTGAGAGGAGGCCTGTGCCGAGGACGTACCTATAGGCTGATGATGACGATAAACTAGTTTATCAAGGATTGCTCGCCATCCAGTTGCAAACTGGGACAAACCGGTTTTTAACCAACTTCAAAAAGAAAAGGAGGAGGTTGGGTTGTATTTTTTATGTTTGTTACTTCACAACTCCGTCATTTATTAACCGATTTGGAAAATTCTTTTTTTAATTGGGAGGGTATACCTCCTGTTTGGTCCCGTTGTAGTTAAAGCCGAGGTGTGATGACAGGATCTATAAGAAATCGATGGAACTCTTCAAATATTATAGGCACGCATATAGCAATTTTATTATTTCCTGTAATAACAGTTACGTTCCAAAAGCATTATTCGGAGAAGTGGAACTGTTGATGAAGACCATAGATGATCACCGGAATTCCTAAATGATAAGTATTTCACGAGTGGCGATAAGATTTAATTGCTGTCCATGTGATAAAATAGAACCGGTTGTGAAGAACCAGGAGAACTCAACGATTGATAGCCTTGCACCTTGGATAGCAACAACTTGTAAATGGTGATGAGCAATTGGCTTTATGCTATTGTTGCTTGAGGCAGTAAATGTGTGTTGTTAACTAACATGTGAAAAAAACTTACTTTTCAAAGGCTATTTGAAGTCAGTCTTTTTATTTTTTTAATTATATGACTAGTGGCTCCGTGAGCTGTAGACCTTGCGAACAACTTAACTTTGCCGTTGGAAAACTGATATCTCCATACATCGACATAGGTCGGGTCAGTATACCAACACCGCAAATATGTTTCTAATTTCAAAATCCCCCATAACTCCACCATTTTGAAAAATTTCGAAAAACGGAATCGACAAAAAAATTCTATATAATTATCGAACCTGCTCACAAAATTTTACGAGAATCGGTTGAGAACTGCGACCTGTAGACGAGAACAAATGGACAGACGCCGGACATCCGCTGGACATGCGAAAGCATTTTTTCCCAAGCTGAAACGGAGACACTTCGGTCGCTTCGCTTGCTCGGTCGATTATGGTTCGCCGATTGCTAGCGCACGGAGGCTTAAGCACGCTACAGAAACACATGACTGGTCATTAGCTTATCTAGCCGCATGGCGTCCTACATTACGTTAACCGATCCATTTGCTGGGTTTCGAACTTGAAAAGTTGTGATAACGAGTCGATACATTGGCGTTTAGGCCATAAAGGCACTTAAAGACATCATTGATACCTACATGACAAACATCAAAATGAACTTAATATAACTGAATTCGCAGATTAAAACTGGAAGCCCCGCATAGACGTGTTATCAAAGATTTAAGTCGACGATAAATAAAATCCGTCAATGTGACGTATTGGATTAAATCTGATTATCCCTGACCGTAGCCGTTTATTTGCGGAAGGTACACACAGTGAACAGATTATTACCCATAACAACATGAAAGTTAAACTGACCTAAAGTAACTTCCCACTTTAAAAGCCACTACCTAAGTCAGTTTGTTGGTTAGGTTTCCCAGGATGGTAGACATAAGCAGTGGCGTAGCGTAGTGGGGGTGGTAGGGTAGCCCGTCCTAGGAGGCACTTTTATGGGGCGGCATTTAACAATAAATAATAATAATATCTTGTAAACATTGCCACCATTTTCTTTCATATTTTTGTCGCACCACTGAGCTTCGGTGCATTATGATGATTGTTCTTGCCGAAAAGTTCTTTAGAATTCATTTATATTTTAGTATTTTAAACTGAAATACCTAAAAAAGGGGGCGGCGAAATTTTCCTCCGCCCCAGGCGGCTAACACCCACGCTAAGCCACTGGATTTAAGAATCCTTTGTTGGATCGAAGAAGAAAAACACGGCAAAGGAGGATTTGGCTCGAATTTTATAGAATAGGTATATTTTTGTGAAATATACGAAAATCGAGCAGTTAGGAGTTAAGAATGGGAATAATTTCAAAACCACTCAGCGTTATTTGTATTTTAAAATACGGAATAAAGGGCCTTATAGTTCGCGGGAAATCCTAAACGTAATTCCTACTTAAGTATTCACATACCCACGGGAAACTGAAAATATTCACGAAGAGAACATTTTTGTGAAACTTTTTATAGAAGCGCTATTTATAAAATTTTAGGACAAAACATTTTTGTAAGGATTTTGAACTTTTTGTGAACTAAACAAAAACAAATGTATTTTCATTTAGGAACCATCTGCCCGCGAGTCTGACTCGTATATGACCGGTTTATACTTTGAAACCCAAAATGTATAAAGTAATTATAGAACGCGGCGAAGTAAAATTTTTTTGTCGCCTACTTGGTAGGTACTGGTTTTATTTGGTGTGCTGTGTCAGTGACACGCGAAAGTGACATCTATGTGTCAGTAACGTTGCTCGTGATAGTCGGGATAGACTATATGTATTGTGTGCATCGGGCCTGCCGGCGGAATAGGTACCGGCGGGAATGAAGAGAAATTAAATGTTTTTGGAACGTTGATTTTTTTTTCTTTACGTATTTATAAGAAATTAAAACTTTCGTGAAAATACACACGGCTTTACTCACGACCACGACGACCAGCCGCAGCCGGGCATGTCAGCAACGCCTGCGCCTCCCCCCGACGCCCCCGCGCCCGCTCTCTTTGCACGGGCGCAGCGCGCTGCACGGCGGGCAGTGCGCGGGTTGCTCTAACCGCGACCGCACTCAACTCCCTGAAGAAGGACTCCATTTGAGTTCGAAACATGTGGGACTATTTCTGACAATAAATCGTGAGCAAAGCCGTGTGTACTTCAAGTGAACTTTATATTTGTCCACATACGTATTCGGTCACTAACCAGCCTTCTGTAACGTCCATAGAAATGAGAAACGAAATGAGGGACGGGATTTGTTAGACAATAACGTAGCAGCTGCTGTGTAAAAAACTGGTTTTTGCCAAAGTGAGAATCGTCGTCGAGCCTTCGCCCGGCAAGTTAGAGAATCGCACCCCCGGCCCTGAATACCGCTATTTAAACTGAAAGATGCTGAAAACGTGAAAATAATGGCTGCGTTGTAGCCATTCGCGGCGATCGCTGATTTATTGAGGGAGTTTTCTTGCCAACTATTATTTTATATTCTGCCCTTACCTAAGATCTATTTACTATCATCGTGAATTTGTACCTTGGTTATTTTTGGGTAAAGTATACTTTGACAAAGAACATATTTAAAAAAATATATCGTAATGGCAAACCGCGTATGGAACGATATAAGGAAATGACCGCACTCATTTGACTGAGATATTTTGAACCCTTCCCAACTCTGGGTGCCATCTGATTTCGTTTGCCTTATCTATTTGGAAACACTACACTAATTTATTTAGAAACGTTAATATCGTGCCGTAAATATTATATTATTATTTATACTAGGTTGTTTTATTTCTAGAGAGCCTAAGGAAGTTTCAGAAACATACAATATCAACTCTCGTCAAAATTCAAACGAAATTATCTCAAACACAATCCAGACCCCAGGTGTTCTATAAATTATTGAAGTGCAAAAAGGACCTATTTATTTTCAAGTCGATAATTTTATATCGCGAGCCAAACGAGATTAGTGTCCCGGCAGCTTGGAGGGATAAAATTGCTTTTCAAATTCATTTAATAGCTTCATTATAAACGAGAATTTGGTAATAGATAAAATGGGAGAAGATGCGCGTAAATTATCGATGCACTATCATATTAAGTTATGAAAGATAAACGTATGTATGTATCAACATTATTTCAGCAAAGGTCCATCAGAGTGAGCGCGGCATTAGATCAAGCTATAGGTTCGATTTTGTGTTGTGTTAAAGTTTTGCTTATCCCACCGGGTTATGTTTTATATGACTTCAATACTCCAATAATGGTTTCCTAGTACTTACCTTACTATTTTTATCAAAAATAACACCTGAGAGACCCTTTTTGAGCTTGAGACGATAGGGTTTGTTGTCAATCTAGTTCGCAATTCGCAAACCATTAAATTCATGATCATATTTACAAGTTAAATTACATTATAATACTTAGTACCACCTAATATAATAATATTTACTATCTCAAGCTACTTTAAAAATAATTCCTTGTATATATAGAACGCCTTCTCGATTAGCAATTTTATGAATTTTTAATTAATGATTACGTGAATTTCGTTTATTCCTACTGAACTATATATTCTTTAAATTGTGTTGAACATGACAGCAGCTTGAAATACGCCTGCATTACCCTTCAAAATAGGTACCTAAGTAATCCGATTAATCGAACCAACTTCTCCGATGTTGCGAGTCGGGCGAATTTGTTAAGTAATTTGTTTCGATCTGTTATAGGCTTGTTGTTCCAAATACTAGCAACGCTATATGACCTAAAAGTATTTTAACACTGATTCTTTATGCATCTTATTTTACAGTTTAAATCATTTTTCATTTTGCAGTTTAACATTTATATCATTTTTGACAAAATGATTTCGTCAATTTAAAAAAACAGAACTAGGGTACTAAATAGAAAAGTTCTTAGTAATAAATAGGTTCACAATTATCTTGGCTTTGTAGAAACATTAAATTTCTTAACATTATAGTACCTAAATAATCTACCCTCTTATCTGTATAGTAGCCAAACTTGACACTACCTTCTTTTTGACATTTGTTCAAGATAAGTACTAGCTTCATGTGTAGCGTGTAGCGGTGGATGGCGGTCAAAGTGTTGACTGAAGTATCAGTATTAATTGCACTGCAACATCTACGCGCAGTCATTGTACCGTTACCTTCTTAATTTCTCATCGTATTTCTTTGCGCAATGCCATATTATCCTCTCGCCCGAGTCAATCGTGGAAGTGCCTGAAACGAGGTCGGTGCCTTGGCCCGGGAAATAGAGCGAGTGTCCGTGATGACGATGACGGGGTTGGGAGAAGGCAATAGGGAGAGAGGGGGTGTAGTTGACAATGAAAGTAAATATGTATTGAATGATTAAATTATGTAAAAGAAATTGTGTCATTTCTTTGGGTAAACTATGGTAAATAAAATGGTTTTCCGACAAAATAACTACATTAATAAATTGTAAAACGGTTAACATTGATATTAATACAAGAAAGGAGACCTTCCCAAAGATGTTTCGGTTGATGAAAAAGAAATCACTGCGTTAGTTTTTGCTATGATAGAAAGTGGCTTTCAGCAAAGTTTAAACCACCAAATATTGGAACTGAGCGGGTGACTTACCGTACCAGTGGCGGACTAACGGGGGGGCGGAAGGGGCAGCCCGCCTCGGGCCTCCGGTCTTGGGGAGCCCCCAAATGCCTCCGCGTTCCCCTGATCATGGGGTCTTAACTCGAATAAATTATAATTAGTCTTGAAGAGGGGGGGGGGCTCATTCAGGTTTGCCGCCCCGGGCCTCTGACAGGCTTAGTCCGCCACTCAGTACATTACAAAATAAGTTGCTTTATACCTACCTATAAACAATAGGATCCATGGCATACGACTCACACTCAGTCCCTACTTTTCCTATAGCATTATATTATAATATTTTCATCACACTTGCTCGGAAAGGGTGTTATTGTACGCAAGCGTATAGAACAACTATAGCCGATTTAACTCCTCTATGGGCCCCGCCGTCAGCGGGAGTTATAATCCATACAAAATCTATAACTCCCTAGGGAGTTATGGATTTTGTATGGTTTCGAACTCCCGCGGGCAGTTAAGTGCGCCAGGTCGGCGGAGCTGCTAGGGAGCCGCAGCCGGCGACGCGCGACCGCAAGCCGGCGGAGCTGCCCCGCGCTGATCGCAACGTACACTCAGTTTATGAACACCCACCTGATGGTAATTCACAATGTAAAATGGAAATAAAATTAATATATATACTTTTTTTTGTCTAATTTTTATTTCATTTCCTCGCAAATGTGATGAAAAACATTGTGTGTATCACGGGCAGTAAGGGGATAACAAACTCGAGTCATAAAAGCCCTCGCCTATCGGCGTCGGGCTTCTAACAGACTCTCGTTAGTTATCCCCTTCTTACGGCCCTAGATGCACAATGTACTATATGTCGTCCCGTCATATCGCCAACAAGTAAGGTAATTTTAAAACTAAAATGTTATTTTTGCTAAATGAAATCATCAATAAATATTTCTGTGATTCCGTTCAAAAATCCACAGAAATTCACAAATTTCAGCAAGCTAACAATTCTGACGTAAATCACCAGCAAAACTTGAATAATTACCCAAGTTGTGAGTAATCCTAGAATTTATGGGCGCGAGTTTAAAATGGCGCCCTGTTCGACACAACTTGTTGAGTTATTATTATTTGGCCTTCAGGTTACTAATAAAAGAACCGAATGATGAATGATTTAATTATAATTTCGCTTGTAATGGCGTGATCTTGACTCGTTTCTTGGGAAAATCAACATCAAATTATTGAAAATGAAAATGAATATATTTATTTTGCAAGTAGGTCTTTTAAATGTCTGAAGCTACCAGCGCTTCGAAAGGTGACATCTGCTGAGAAGAAACGCCGCAAGAAACTCAGCAGTATGTCTTTTTTTTTTCAACTTTTACATTAGAGTTTTAACTAAAACTAACACATGAAAAGGGCAGCAAACAATCCTAATAGGTAAAAATTAATTATAATAAATAACTAATAAGGGAGATGTATAGTCTCCGCGTCTGGACAAGTTAAGTGAGTTGGAGATGTATAAAGCCTCTAAGGGTCATAATAAAAATAAAGAATTAATGAAACATCTAAATTGACTACCTAATCTAGGTTATTATTTATTTAAGGTTTATTATTTAACGAGCCTAGAAATTCTAGCGTAACTCCTTGAATATTTAGGTACATGTTGCATTGCGTTTTTATTATAAATGCGACAGTAACTCTGTCTGTCGTGCTTTCACGCCAAAACGATTGAACCGATTTAAATGAAACTTGATACACAGATAGTCTAGAGCCTGAGAAAGGGCATAGGCTACTTTTAATGCGAAAAAAGGGTTGTAAGGGGTTGAAAGGGGGGGATGAAAAGTTGTATGGAAGTATCGTCATTTTTGGAGCTAGAAGCTTGAAACTTATTTCATAGGCTGTTGATTCGATTATATTCGATAATCAAGCATATTATATTCAAAATTTGTAGAAGTTACGTTAATAAGTTATATATGTAGAAATAACAATGGGGAATAGGGGTTTAATTTTGTATAGAAATATGTAAGGTTTATGTGAATGTTTTATAAGTTTGCGACAAGGACAAAATATTAGAGCTATTCTGATGTAACATTTACGGAGAACTCATATTAATACTTGTACCTTATATACTTATATACTTAAATAATTTAATAAGCTATTTGCAGTGAAACCCTGCAAAATAGCTCATTATTAAAGTATTTATACGTATGTGTCTTATTTGTAAAATAACTAGCCTAAATAATTAAAAATGCTACCCAAAGACACTATTCCACGCGGACGAAGTCGCGGGCACAGCTAGTGTTCTAATATATTTTCCGTGGACCAACCGAAGGAGCAGCGTTCTTGGAGTATAGCTATGACCAACCGCGGCCGCCAACCCGCCTGCCAACCGTGGCGACTACAGCAAATCCCCCCAGTTTTGGGGGAGGCCAATGTCCTGCAATGGACGTTCATTCAAAACACCCTGTCAGTTTTAGTGGCCTTTTTGTGTTATTGTATGTAAAAGACTTACATACATACATAGCACCACGCCCGAAATCCCTAATGGGGTGGGCAGAGCCACAAGACTACTTGTGGCCACGCTCGATTAATTAGTCCTAAGATGGTATGATGAACCGTATGGTGACAGGTGATCTGACCATCGCCCATACAGATAGTCCACCATGAAAATGAGTAAAAGACTTCTTATTGCTTAAAAGATTGATAATCATTATATTTAAGAGCTGGACTCCAAGATAACATTACATAAATATTTATATAGTAAATCTATAAATATGTTACAAATATTAATGTATCTGAAAATAACACTGAAGTTGAAAGCTTTTAAAAGTCAATTTAATTTACAACCTGTATTACTCGCGTATTCCTTGAACCCGCAGAACTTTGTGTTACCTAGAACAGAAAATGAAATATTAATATTGCTCAGTAAATATTATTCAAGAGAAGGTAAGCAAACACTTAGTTTAGTATTTGAGGTTAAGCAAATCAGGTTATTGAATTCTTGAACTCGTTTTAGCACTGGACAAGTCATCATCAGCATCATCATTTCAGCCGTAGGACATCCACTGCTGGACATAGGCCTCCCCCATCGATTTACAAAAGGGCCGGTTGGAAGCGGAACGGAAGCCCTCTCTTTTAGGTCGCCTGTCCACCTTGGGGGTGGACGTCCCACGCTGCGCTTACCGGTCCGGTCGGTCGGTCTGGACAAGTGGCATAAAACAATGGCCAAGTACGAGTTGTTTGTAGCGGGCTAAATTTAATTAAAAAAACCCGTATTCCGTTAATAAAAGTACTTATGTCAAGGTTAGGACATGACGTTCTTCTTTTTAACCTGCCTGAATGGAATGGGTCTATGCTTGAACTACAAATGGAAAAAATATAAGTTCGGTACATAAAATATTATTTCATGACATGTCCAATAGTGTCCATTATACGAAACGACAATTATTTAAAATGAAATTTTGACTGATTCAACAAAGATATCATATGAAAGTTAGTGCTCAAAAAAATTATTATCACATGAGGTTATATCGATTAAGCCACACCCACATATAATTATATTCTTAGATTATAGGCTCTGTGGCCTCTATTCCACATTGACACACATATAATATATGATATACCGTATTCCTTATAGCGTAGTTAAAATTGTTTCTGTGTACTCGAAAGAAAAGCTTTAAATAATAGCCTAATTAAAGGTAGATAGCAGAATATTCATATTTATATTCATATTCATATTCATTTATTCAGTAATATTCATACATTGTCAACATTATTAGGATGATCAAAAATTGGGTATTATATTATACATAGGTACATACATACATACATACATAGCATCACGCCCGAAATCCCTAATGGGATGGGCAGAGCCACAAGACTACTTGTGGCCACGTTCGATTAATTAGTCCTAAGATGGTATGATGAACCGTATGGTGACAGGTGATCAGCCCATCGCCCATGCAGATAGTCCACCATGTTGGAGAGGACCCGTGTCTTAGTCGACTTTTACGACATGCCAGGATGATAAGCATCTGCACGCATTCTATGCTATTTCTTCACTCCCAGTGCAGCAGAGGAGGAAATGTATAGGAGTATTATAAAACTCATACGATTCAGGAATTGAAGACCTCCATTATTTATGAACCTGCATATTTTTCAATAATAACGTCATACGCAGACAGTTGAATGTAGAAACTTATATCTATAATCGAGCAAAAATCTTAATCTTAATGGATCGCACTAAACCATCACGACTGTCAATTTCTCCATCCTAAAAAGCCAAACTATTCGAAACCCTGATTCAAATTCACCCTAAAACAATATAAAATACCTTACGCATTCAAAACACATTGGATACGAAATCCCCTTAGCCTAATCCAAAGGGACCTTGTTATCTTTACCGGGACCCATATGAAGGTATTTCCTAAATGAAAAGATTAAGGTGACCGGTGCCGGATTTGAATTCACACGAGATCACGTAGTAGTCCCTTGATAAGAAATTATGCGACTTCAAAGGGATGGGAGCTTAAATGTATAGCTGAACCACTTTGGTAGGCATCTGCGTATGTGACAAGACATGGAAAATTATTAACATCAATTAGCATTTAGGTGCCCCACAGCTGAAAATAACTGAATGCAATTCACCACCATCAAAAGTTTATCCAACCATAAACAAACAGAGAACGATTATTACGGACAAATCTAGCGAGTAAGCGATCAAAACCTTCAAATACAGGCTTTTCAACGGTCGTAGAAGATAAAATATTATTATGACCCAAATGTGGAATGTCGGATGGGACTAGATACCTAACATTATGCCCCGAACGGTACTCGAAACTTGGCTCGCCTCCAGCGTGCGATAGAAGAATTCGAGTATCAAATGTGCTCCAAATTTACATTCCTTGGATTAAAAGTGAGTTTGTTCAAATTCGAATTTGAATTCAAATGATTTATTCTGTCATTAGGCCACACGGGCTCTTTCACATGTCTTCCAATTGCAATATTTTCTTGTAACAAACATGGAATACTTTTGTTTGAAACTCAAGGTTCAAGTCATAACCATAATGATAGAAGATTAAACATTAAATTTTTAAAAGAACCCCGGTACAAAAAACAACAGGTTACAACAACAGTTAACTGGATACCAAATTTCGAATTGATTAGACCGGTCGCAGGTGCTCACATCCCTTCATCAACTAGAAAAGAGCTGATGATCTTCAAACGGAAGAACAGATTTACTGGAATCATAGCTAAGAAGACTCTCGACTAAGTCACCGTTCAAACAAAAACACATCAAAATCGGTCCATCCGTGTAAGCTACGATGCCACAGACAGATATTTATTTATTTATTATTAGTTCATTATTTAACATTGTGTTTGATACACAGATACACACGTTAAACTTATAATGTTTGCGTCGGAGGTTAAAAACAATTTCCTCGTGTCTGCTGCCATTCTGTCCGAACGGGAGTTTAATATCGTATTTTATTTTTATTTATGTACTGCGACGTCAAATAAAACGGGGGGATCAATTTTTATTCTCATTTTTGAGCAAGTATAAAAAATAGAACGGTATATTCACCATTTTATTTTCAGTGCAAAGTGAAATTCAAGTGCTGAGACTCAATACCGTCCGTACTGGTCACTATCTCAGTAATAAACGAAGTGTAACTTGCATTCATACTGCATTTGAGCAGGCTTGAAATTCAAAACACAATAACACTCTTAAGTCTTTTGTAATACAGTTGTATTTCAGTTTCCCTAGACCTTTGTCTCGTTTCTTATACGGGTTGCTCCATGTTCCAAGATTTGGCAGGTCACGTAGTTCCAATCGAGTGGCTCAAATCTAGAACCAGACCAATTGGATAACTGTCGGTATAAACAGCTGGTTTCTTCAGGATGACTGGAGCAAACTTAAAAAATCATGGGCTGTATTTTAAAAGTAGTTTATCTACACCCATATCATAAATCGTCCATAGTGTAATCAAAAACCGTAGGAAATTACCACCATTTTGATAACCAATTAGGTAAAACGAGTGCTGCAATGTTATTCCCGTATCGATTTTAGTATAGAAATGAGATTAAATTTGGAACAGCTGTCAAAACTCAAGTGGGTCTCTATTCTAGTATCCATAGATATTAAAACAGTTATTGATACGAAACGTCAATTCAGTATGTTTTTTTAATATAAACTGCACAACATTTGATCTCGAGTGACATGAGAATAGAGACTTCATTCGTTTGTCAATGATTTAAAAAAAAGGTCTTGACGGAGGATCGAATTGCCACCATTATGTTGGTGTTTTGCTGAACGAAAGTAGAATTGTTGTTGAATTGAATAGAAGAAGTTGTTTGTAATTTACATTTTAGTTGAAAATATGAATAATAGTCTTCTCGGAGTGTGTGTGATGTGAAAATGCGCCGGATATCGGAAATATGCAGCCACGATTACTAGTCTAAGCCTACTATTCATACATTCAACTAAAATGTAAATTACAAACAACTTTTTACAATTCTACTTTCGTTCAGCAAAAAACCAACATGAATTATGAAAGCAGTAATGGCGGCAATTCGATCCTCCGTCAGGACCATTTTTTTTTTATCATAGACAAACGAATGAAGTTTCTATTCTCATGTCACTCGAGATCAAATGTCGTGCAGTTTACATTAAAAAAACATACTGAATTGATGTTTTGTATCAATAACTGTTTTAATATCTATGGATACTAAAATAGAGACCCACTCGAGTTTTGACAGCTGTTCCAAATATAATCTCATTACGATACTAAAATCGATACTGTAATAACATTACAGAACTGGTTTTACCTAATTGGTTGTCATAATGCTGGTCATTTCCTACAGTTTTTGATTACATTATGGAGGTTTTATGATATGGATGTAGATAAAGATCTGTTAAGTTCATTTAACACTGAAAAGTTTATTTAACTCCGCACTTTATTAATTTACAATACCGGACTTTTTATGCGCATGTTGCACATACAGGGTTTATATACCTAATAATAAATATGAAAAAATAAAAAAAGAATGTTTATCCGCTTAAGAGACTGTTATCTTAATTAACTTACTAATACTTTGACGTTGTAAATTCCTTACTAAAAAGCAACGACGACTGACGAAGGACGAAGCATTAAGTCATAATTTAAAATACAACGTCAAGAGCGCTAGGGTTTAAAAATCATAAAGTTGTCCATTGCAAAAAATATGTCAGTGCAAGTTGCAATGAAACCAATTAAATTCTCTATTCATTTGAACGCGACGCTTTTTGCGAAGGATGCGTCTTTATAAACAGCAATTTTATTTAAAAATGCATTAGTCCGTGGTTTTAGGTTGGTTTTACTATATCTCACTTTTTGGCCTACAATAAGCTATGATATAAGATATATATCTTATAATAAGCACGATAATATAAGATATATATCTTATATCATCGTGCTTATTGTAGGCCAAAATGTATGACAACCATATTTATTACCCGACTACAGCGAAGCGAAATCGAGGATTTTTTTTCGCGAGTACTTATGTATGTATGTATCTTACTTGTTTCTTTCTTTTTGAGGTCACACAGTCGTTTTTTAGGGTTCCGTACCTCAAAAGGAAAAAACGAAACCCTTATAGGATCACTCGTGCGTCTGTCTGTCTGTCTGTCTGTCTGTCCGTCTGTCACAGCCAATTTGCTCCGAAACTACTGGACCGATTGAGCTGAAATTTGGTATACATATGTAAGTCGGTGACCACAACACTAACGCGTGACGTAAATATATGAATTTTAAACATGGGGGCCACTTTCGGGGGGTAAATCAGAAAATTAAAAAAAAAATTAGGCAATCTATATTGTGTGACATATCAAATGAAAGGACTTATTGTGAGGACTTTAAATATATTTTTTTCTTAATTTTAAGTAAAATAGTTTGGAAGTTATTAAGGAAAATAGGCGAAAATTGACCATTCCCCCCCTTATTTCCGAAACTACTGGGGCTAAAATTTTGAAAAAAATACAGAAAATAGTTCTTTACCTATAGATTACAGGAAAACCTATAAGAAGTCTATGGTATTTAAAGTAACCTAGTAAATTGCAGATAATCATGTACGGAACGGAACCCTCTCCACGCGAGTTTAACTCGCACTTGTCCGGTTTTTTTTATGAATAGTTTATGCTACAAGCGTACATTTTGTAAAACCGCAATTTCAGGAACATTATAATTATGTTACCATAACCTTTCTTTTGCGAGGTCGGAGAAAATTACAAAACATTCGGGGTTTCTATTAACGAGGACTTCCCCCAAATTTTAATTAAAAAATATTTAAGGTTTCAGCACAATTTGAAATGCCAATAACAAATTAGCATTTGCATGAAAACAATGGGGGGAAGATATTTTGCAAGCTTTCGCTTTAAGATTAACATTATAACACGTATAATCCCAGATGGGGTAGATAGCATCAACCACTCATATTATAATGTTTTTGTCTTTTATAGTAGAAAGGCAGCCGTAGTAAATTGAATACTGTCTTGAACACGACGTCATGGTTAAAACTTCACATTATTTAATCAAATTAACCTCGTAAGTTCCAAATCCATATTAAGTGATTTCGAACGCCTTGTTACTTTGCCTATATTCGGCTTAATTGAAGATGCATTTGTCCTCAATTTAGGACGATAATCCTTACAACGCGACGAATGAGCTCATGCCACCATTTGCCTGATAGTCCATTTACATACATATATGCATTAAAGCAAGGTATTAT
Organism: Tortricodes alternella; assembly: GCA_947859335.1. Taxonomy (NCBI): domain Eukaryota; kingdom Metazoa; phylum Arthropoda; class Insecta; order Lepidoptera; family Tortricidae; genus Tortricodes; species Tortricodes alternella. Next base: position 4,581,023 of record OX401982.1, on the reverse strand, counting down.
GATATTTTCAATTGTGCCTGTTAAATGCAGACAGTTTATTTATACTATTGCTCTGCTTGTAACAGAAAAGACGCTGGAGAGTTTTCATCCTAACCATCTATTTTACAGGCATTTTTTTGAACTGTGCTGGGGCTTACGTAAAACTTTTAATAAACTTATTCGTCCATTCAAAAGAAAAAAACACAAATATCAGCCAAATATCGCCAAATATTTATACGCGGATTTCAGAGACAGATTTAAAAGTTTTAATAATTTCTGTTTTATTTATTAAATAAATACTCCTCTGCTGCACTGGGAGTGAAGAAATAGCATAGAATGCGTGCAGATGCTTATCTATCATCCTGGCATGTCGTAAAAATCGACTAAGGGACGGGTCCTCTCCAACATGGTGGACTATCTGTATGGGCGATGGGCTGATCACCTGTTACCATACGGTTCATCATACTATCTTAGGACGAATTAATCGAACGTGGCCACAAGTAGTCTTGTGGCTCTGCCCACCCCATTAGGGATTTCGGGCGTGATGATATGTATGTATGTATTAAATATAATGATAAAACGCAATGGATTTATCAAATCTTTGACGTTTGCCTTAAAGTTTCTGTATCGACTAGAGCAAACAGCGGCTTAATCCTTATTCAAAGTTACAAGCTTCACATCCCAACTCAAAATCATTTACAGGTATTTAATACAGCTAACTTTTATTAAAGTTTCATTTTAAGTTCAAAAGTTATTACGAGCGCATCGAGTTTGAATTAGTTTAGAGTTTGTAAAGTGCATCCTGATTCTCATTGCCTTGTGGCGAAGAATGGACTTTGAAATGATCTTGTAATCATGTTTGCGCAACTTTGCTGGAGCCCTCGCGTTGTAGTTGAGAAAAAAGTTTCTCAGAATTATTTACTTATAAACACTCACCTAAAGTCACGAAGTAACTATTATTTAATCTGTGGCTAGAGCCGTACTCAAGTCAATTGAATTTTTGAAAGACGCCCGGTAACTATTCGCCTTATTTTTGCTAAAAGGCTTATTACGCCTTCCTAAATTAGTCACTTACGAGAGGGATGCCGCAATACGTTGGAATGAGATGGAGATATCTCCATACGTAGCTAACGTATTGCGGCGTCCCTCTCGTAAGTGACTTATTTAAACAATGTTCCGGCTGTGCTATTTTATCATTTTCATCTAAAACAACCAGACCACGTCAAAACAGATATTACAACAATGAAGTTCAACCTCCGCGGTCCAAGAGCCACTTTCTCAGTTAGAATAATAAAATTAGCCCGAGTGTGACTCTTGTGTCATACTAGTGTCACACTTTAGTTACCTCAGTAATTCTTCGTCGCGAGAGCCCTCCAGCCAGGCCTAACCTTGCTCTCGTTTTTATTCTTGAACCTTGACATAACCTTGGCTTCCACTAATTGGACGAGCTTTTATTTGACAATAGAATTTTCAACAGGAACAGATTTTACAGAATTAATTTGACACCTGCTGAATTTAGGAAATTTTTGTTACAATACTCGTAAAAATCAAATTATAGGTAGGCACAGCGAAGCATTTTTAAGATTTAACAAGTTTAAAGAAACTTGTTGAAATATAATTCTAGGCGATGTTGCAAAACACATTGTAATCAAATTGAAATTTATTTAAAAATTTAACTACTAAGTGGTTTTCCGCCCAGCTTACCTATTGGATTGCGTCATTTTAAAATGACGTTAAAACTACGCGATCTTTTTGGTGGATTTCTTCCTCACTCACTTATTTTCCTCGCACAGCTCGCGTCGAAGGTAGCCGAAGAGTTTAGACTTTAGAAAGAAATAAGAAAGTAAACTTATTTGGAACATAAAAATATTAGATACCTACTTACTAATCTTAAAACTTAACCGTGTCATTAATAACTACAACTGACGTAGGTACTTATTTTAACATTAAAACTTGAAACTTCATGCTAATGCTACAAAACACATAATTTCAAATTCCATTACAGAGACCTTAGTTCAACGATATATGGTCTATGGTCGATTGGCAAAACTTTGAAAGGACAACAATGCGTGTATTATCGCAAACTAATGATAACGTCGAAACTAAACCGCGCTTTTCACACGTCGGCATGATAAATGATGAGTCCTTTCGGATTAGTCAATTGTGGGATGGAACCACCGACTCATGGCTTTGAGCTGCGGCCTTACTTGCAGGCGATGGAGAGAAACTTTGAAAGTCGCAAGGCGTTCAGAAGAGCTGTTTGGTATTTAACAATAAACTTTATGCAAATTCGACTAGAAACTCTAATGGAAAGAAATTTTAATGAAAATTTAAATAGAGTCATAGATTAACACATAAAAACTAAACCAAATTATACACTGTCCGGCCAGACCAACAGATTATATATAAAAAATATAGTTTATAAAAACAAAATACACGCTTTTATCAGTAAAGCTAGAGTGCCACTTTCCATCTTCCTGCTCCATCATCAAACCGACTTCACCAAGTGTATTGTATTGGACTTCTTAAAACAAACCAAAAGAGCTCAAACGAGGGGTTTACTAGCCACTGAAGAGTTCCACTATCCACCTCTTTTATCGCTATTCACTCGGGAACTGTATTTTTACGGATGGGAATTAAATGAAAATATTTATTTTGCAAGTAGGCCACATAGGCTCTTTTACATGTCTGAAGCTACCAACGCTTCGAAAGGTGACATCTGCTGAGAAGAAACGCCGCAAGAAACTCAGCAGTAAGTCTTTTTTTTTCAACTTTTACATTAGAGTTTTAACTAAAACTAACACATGAAAAGGGCAGCAAACAATCCTAATAGGTAAAAATAAATAACTAATAAGGGAGATGTATAGTGTCCGCGTCTGGACAAGTTAAGCTACTTAGAGATGTATAAAGCCTCTAAGGGTCATCATAATAATAATTAAAATAAAGAAACATCTAAATTGATTACCTAATCTAGGTTAAATGAATATGTAGACAGTCTCCACGGTCAAGTATAAAGAAGGAGATGTAAGGTCTCCAAATATCAAAATAATAATAGTAATTTGAAATAAAAATATTTCATGTCCTAATATGCTATATTATTCTTTGCTACTGTCCGACCTTCCAACTGTCTATATGCTAACACGAAGATGACCAGTTTGGACGCCAAAGAAGGAAAAATAAAATTAAACTATCGAATTTTTAATATTCTTTTATAATTGCTACTTTTCCACTATTTTACACTTGCATCATTATAATGTCAAACAAAAAACAAAAACAAATATACGCATCGAATTGAGAACCTCCTCCTTCGGATTTATTAAAGTCGATTAAAAATAGATAAAAATCGGATCGGAGTACATTTTATTCGCCGATGGCAAAGGCAACAGGTAGAACCAAGAGTAAATACGTCCAGTATTGTTTTTGATGTAACTTGGAACAATCCGTTTCGCCTACGGCAACCCTCGGATACGTTAAATAAATACGATTACTGGGAATGAAAACCTGTATCAATAGCTCATGGCGGTGCTATTTGCGTTAATGGTTTGAATTAAATAAAAATATAAAGAAATAAAATACGGGATTACCTTTTCGGAAAATTTCTACGAAAACGAGAGTTGAGAGCAGAGAATCTAAAAAGCTTTATTAACTGTTTTTTTTTGTAATTCTGATGTGTTATCAAAAAAACAAAACGCAAGAAAAAAACATGTTTTTTTAACTTAAATACATCTTGAGTTAGACTTAAACTCTTATTTGTCAGACATAACGTAAAACTTGCAAAAGCTGTAACATGCATGGCTTATGCTGACTGCACTAGGTATATATTCAGCCAGCCAATGTAGAATTGTGCTGAAACAAGCGCGGATCCACTGTTGTGGGCACGATTTCGGCATGCTCACAAGCCTAACAGACTTGTGACGTCCTTAGTAGGAATGCACTATATCGATCATGACATGAGAGACTTCAAACTCCGACTCTCACTTGGCAGATTTTCAGGCTATGACCATCTTTTTTGAGGGCTTTTACACGCTACGTACTGTTTATAAGCTAAGCCATGGATACACTAGTGGAGATGGTTAGATACCAAGTCACTCGTAAATCCAATGATATAATTTGATTGGCAATTTAAGCTGTCATAAAAGTATATGTCAAGAGTACAATTTTAATAAAGTATTCCCTTTCTGGCTTATAAGGGCACATCCAGAGAGTAAAACTACTTGTTTCACTTTAATGAATAGTAATAAATATTAACATAAACGCAATATATGTGCCATGTCGGTTTCTTTGGTACTAACAGCTAATATCCAAGAAAAATAGCACAGTTCCCGAAAGAATTGCCGTAGGTAAATGGATTTTATATGGACAAAGTCGCGGAATAAAGCCTGTCTAAAAATTCACATATATTCATATAAATATGTGTAAATTTCCAACATGTGTACCCGACTAAAACAAAACACGTAAAAACAAAAATCAGCCGGCGGGTCTTATGAACTAAGGGTGTCAACATCCATCACGGCTACAATCTGTTCCCTAATACTTGCAAACCGTCCGTGCTGTATAAATCATAGCCCTACCACCCTTCGGAAATCCGCTTTATTATTTATCATCCAAATTCCAAATTCCAAGATTGATGCGTCTTATACAAACGCCTAAGAAGGGATTGTCTAAAATTATGCTCGAACGGTACAGTTTCCCTGAAAAAATATTGATGAGGGATGATTGATTATAAATGAAAGGGGAGAATATTTGCAGATGCCATTATGATATTACCTTACAGTACTCCTCTAAACACTGGATTCCCGGTATCATTTCCAAATTGACATATGTTTTAGTAAATGAAGAGATATAGGCAAGTAATCTATTATTTCGAATGAATATTATGATTATACATACATACATACATACATATTATCACGCCCGAAATCCCTAATGGGGTGGGCAGAGCCACAAGACTACTTGTGGCCACGTTTGATTAATTAGTCCTAAGATGGTATGATGAACCGTATGGTGACAGGTGATCAGCCCATCGCCCATACAAATAGTCCACCATGTTGAAGAGGACCCCGTCCCTTAGTCGACTTTTACGACATGCCAGGATGATAAGCATCTGCACACATTCTATGCTATTTCTTCACTCCCAGTGCAGCAGAGGAGGACATTATGATTATGACATGCTTAAATCTCTGTGACCCTAGAGTACTCGTCGTTAATAAGTGTTGTGACAACGGGACGACATTGAAGGGATCGGATGCCGTCCCGTGGAATATTTAATGGCTTCCTTAGAAGGGTTTATTGGTGTTAAATGAAGCAAGCAAGGTATATCACAGCTCAACAGCGTTTTGGAATCCATTTTGAATTACATCCGGGCTACATATTTGAGAGTGCTATGCTGGAGAATAAACGCGGAAACTACTTATATCCACAGTTTCACACTACATTTTGATTTCAGCAAATTTTACGTTTAAGGTTTAGGCGTTAGGAATAAACCACTACAAAATCAATGGTTATCTTAATAAGATTCGAGAGAGACGTCTATTTCTTTATTTACTTTTTCTTTGCTAGTTTTTGTATCCAACTGTTGAGCGACGTCCCATTCTAGACTTCCCTGTCTTGTGGTGTGGTTTTCTATCGTGCAAAGCGCTGTATCTGCGACGAGGTCGTTGCTGACGCATAGAAAACCAAGGCCTCTATTCAGGACTGCTGAGTGATTTACTATATAGTCACTAAAATGACAAAACTACGAATGTGTCGTTGTTCTATACGTGATTGACGTTCACATGGTTCATATGCGTGCGTGCAGCAGTGTGAATGTTAGAGAGCCGCACCACTATACGCACTGTGGACACTTGTTAGTGAATACTAGGGTGGTCCTTATTTTGCAACTGTCGAAATTTTACCCGCTCACCCTTTTTTTGTTGTTTATTCTCTAATAATAAAAATAAAAATAATGCTTTATTTTTTATTTTCTGATTAATCAAGTTTAAGAGGTCGCTACCAGCTATCAAAATTTACAAAAATTACTTTTTTATGCGAGTTTTGCGAGGAACGCCATTTGTTTCTTTAAAGGACTATTTATTAATTCATATTATATGACTAACTTAAGTATAGCATAGCACCGGTAGAACACGTTCGTACACTTCTCTCCCCCCTCTACACCCGTTCACGCCCCCTTTACCTAACTGCGCCCATGCACCTTGCCCCGCAATTCAGAACAAAACTAGTCATTGCGGTTGGAGTGCCTATTTTTTTTGGGCCGAAATTTTAATGCTATGTTATGGCGTCTACATTTAGTGGAAAGTATTTATCACCAAGAAAAATGACTAAAATATGGCTATGGACCCATTAGGGACATTTATAACAGAAAAATTAAGTGAAACGTTAGTGTAAAACGGTTGCCAAGCCAAGATATTTAAAAAAATCAAAAATCATAGGGAAAAATTTATCAAACGGTTTCTTCTGATGCCGATTCGTGTAAAACAGTTGACAAAATAACTAAAGAAATAATTTCTTTCGCAAAATAACAAATAATAAACAAGAAGCTGTTGGACCTTATGATTATTTAATTAGGAGGAATTGCTGACAAGGAGTTATATTTATAAGGCCTGCTGGACTTTACCACGCATGGTGGAATGCCAGGGCAAACTATTGCCTAAAAAAATATTTGTTTTGCCATTATTTAGTTGAGCAAAAAAGAAGTGAAAGCTGTAACTGGAATTTTTATTTTCAAAAATACCCCGATTGCAAAAAATAGAGCCTAGTATTTTAATTATTTTATTAGTTAGCTTCAGAATGCTGATTTTAACATCCTGTTATTTTGATTTTTCAAATAAAAGGTTTTTTCAATAAATATTATAATTACAGCCTTAGCATGATTTATTGATTTAATTGAAATTTCAAAGCTCGGTAGCGACCTTAAATATTGTTCAAATATTAATAAATTAAATCTGTAATCGTTTTTAGGGGTAGAAAATCGTTTGAGAGCGTGAGGTACGAAGAACCAAAAAAATTTTTTTTGGTCGCTTAAGGACCACACTGGTGAATACGCTGCATTCTCTATCGAAACATTGTAATGCGTCTAAGGTTGGGAACTCTACCATGCGAATGGATTTAATTACCTTTATTAGTTCGCACGCGAACATACAATTTCGTGTACAGATATAGTGAATAATATGTTTCCATCGGTAAAACTCGGATATCAATCGGAAGACGACGGGACCCGAAGTGTCAATTAATTACTGTATTCAATGGGTGACATCTTTATATTCATTAATATGAAACTTTATTATTTAGTGTCAAATGTCAAAATGAAAAATGACAGCATGGTATGATGGGTACTGGCCCCCAATTCTCGATGCATTCGAGATAATGTCAATTGCGAGATTAAACGTCAGATTCATACAGTGGTGCCAAATTACTGTATGCACTGACGTTTAATCTCGATTGTGAGATTATCTCTAATGCACCGAGAATTGGGGGGCCTGCTGACGCTAATTGAGAGAGCACGATAATACGAACATTTCCGATAAAACACGATGGAAACTAATTATGCACTACATCTGTAAACTTAGATGGTTGTCAATTTGCAAGGTAAGTACTGTCAATTGTATTGGTGAAAACAGCTTTGCTCAAAACAGTTTCATAGTAAACTATAAGTACTTATAATAAGGTCTAATAAGGACCCAAGGTGTAGTTACTCAAAGTGCTGGCGGCGTGAATATCACTGAAATTTAATGTCCCATTTTTTCCAAGTGAAAACAGAGTGGTACAACTGGGAATAGTTTGATATTTCTGCCGTGCTTGTGACTTTCTGTGACAGTGGCACGAGCCCACAAGTTTATCGCGTGGCGGGGATATAGCAACATCTGTCCCTTCATAACTTTTCAATAGAACTTAAGGACAGTGAAATCAATAAATTGTATTCAAACTATATTTGTATGCCCGTTCCCTTGTGCCTGCCAAAGATACAAAATTATCTCTTTACCTCTCTTCTTAAAAATGAGCTCCGATTTTTTGTTACAAATTCGTTAACACATTCATTTAGGACTTACATTGCCAAGAACTTTTAACTACGAAGCGGAAAACGCATTAACGTGGCAAGAGATAAAAGAGAAAACAGAACTGTGTAAAAGAAGCTCCTAAGTTTGAAACACATTTTGTGTGACTCCAGTAAATCTAGTTTTTAAGTCAACGGTTTTCATGGACATTTTTTATAACCGCGGATAGATAGGACAGTAAAACCAATAATTGTATGTAAACTATTTACAGTTGGTATGCCCAAGCCTTTCAATGAGCCAGAGATATAAAATAAATAAATAAATCAGGGGACAATCTTTACACAAATCGATCTACTCCCAAAGTAAGCTGTAAAGGCTTGTGTTATAGATACTAGACGACGATATACATACTTATATAGAGAAATAAATACTTAAATACATAGGAAACATCCAAGACTCAGGAACAAACAGTCGTGCTTATCACAGAAATATTTGCCCTTACCGGGGATCGAACCCGGGATGTCACTCCCAACTAGGCTTACCGCGTCAAACGGAAGTCTCTTTTAATATTTTGTTTATTTACGAGATCCGATTTTTTATAGTGTTACAAACACAGAGAATTTAATAACATTTTTAATAATTGATTTAACATATTATATCTATTACTCCACGTTTAGTGAAGCCGTAGTAAAACAACGATTGCCGTCGAAATTTCAAAATACAAGTTAAAAAACCGCGGATACATTCGGCTCGCGTTTATCCCCGCAGCCTTGACCAGCAATGCGGAAATAGCATAAGTGGCCCTCGGAGCCGCTCCAACTAGATAAGGGTGCTCGCGTTTAGACCTTCGCCAATGCTCTCATATTGTTTGGCTATGTTTTACACTAGCACAAGAAATGTTAAATTGCTGTTTGTTTGATTGAAGCAAACGACGCGCGGCTGAAGAAAAAGAAATACATGTTGTATAGGCTGAAAGTTTAGGTATCAAATGTTACAAAAGCCATAAAAAAAAATCTTTATCTACACCCATATCATAAAACCTCCATTGGTTAATCAAAAACCGTAGGAAATGACCACCATTTTGACAACCAGTTAGGAAAAACCAGTGCTGCGATAAAGAAATAACATGACTTCTTTATCGTTTTTAGTAAAGAAATGAGATTAAATTTGGAACAGGTGTCAAAACTCAAGTGGGTCTCTATTCTAGTATCCATAGATAATAAAACAGTTATTGATACGAAACGTCAATTCAGTATGTTTTTTTAATATAAACTGCACAATATTTGATCTCGAGTGACGTGAGAATAGAGACTTCATCCGTTTGTCTATGATTAAAAAAAAAATGGTCTTGACGGAGGATCGAATCGCCGCCATTATGTTGACGTTTTGCTGAACGAAAGTAGAATTTTGTTGAATTGAATAGAAAAAGTTGTTTGTAATTTACATTTTAGTTGAAAATATGAATAGTAAGTAGTCTTCTCGGAGTGTGTGTGATGTGAAAATGCGCCGTATATCGGAAATATGCAGTCACGATTGCAACAAATAACTTGTTGCCAGAAAATATTGTTTCTGAACCCATCATGGAGGATTTATAATATGTGTGTAGATAAAGTTATGTATGCAACTCTGCATAATTTGGCCTTAAAACACACGTGCGATCTTATTATGAAACTCGCCTATCGGCTCGTTTCATGAAAACCGCACTAGTGTTTTAAGGCCTATCATTATGCAACCGTTGCATAAACGACTATTTTGTAATATCACACTCGACGAATGCTATTCGTTTTTTATTACATTTCTGACAAGATTTTACTAGCTTAAATGTTGTATTTTCAACTAATGTAGGATGAAAATGAGATAGATCAAATGAAATGAATAAATAAAGTCGATGCTTCGATCGACGTCAAAAACTGTTTGAATTGAGTAGCAAAAATTATTATTCGAACAATATTGTCACTGTATTTTATCAGACAGATCAAATCATGTTTTCTTGTTTTAAAAAATTCTATCCCTCATCGCTAATACAATATTTGTATTTACGTCCCGAATTCAATGTTTATTTCATAACATAAACGAAATTAGGTTGTTTTCTCGACATTACATTAGCTGCCGACTCTTAGTCATCTTTTATGCATTGATGTCAAGCACAGAAACCTTTCTTCAAAAGTCGTAAAAAATACGGCTCTGTCGATGAAAAATAAGCGCATTGTTTTAAAAGAAATCCTACTTATACTTGAATGTACGATCCAATTTTATTTCCTAAAATCTGTCAAAATTCCCTAATTACTTTCAAGTTTTGAAATTAATGAAATTATATATTATTGATTAATAAAAACATTATAAGTGAGGCTCAAACCGTGTTGAAGGGAAGTTTACGTAGGATTTTTAATGACATTAAATTTTAATATTATGTGAACATCAGTCGTACTCCTATAATATAAGGCCTTCTGTGCCGAGATAAAATATCAAGTTACGACAGTTTTGTTTAATTTAACCCAAATATCATACGTGAAATCTTCTTTCACCATTAATTCAAAGGTTCGCCGGAAGAGACCCCTTAATGGGCTTATCCCTTTAAGGGACCTCTTCATTTATTCGCTTTATTCACCTTTGTTCTAATTAAATTATATTAATATACATAAAACAATACACTGCAAAATTACAAATACAGAAGAAGAAGGAACCCTGCCCTGCTTGTCCAGTTTTTATTGCACAAAACCAAGTCTTATCCATGCTAATATTAAATATGTTTCTATCTGCCTCTGTTGTGATTTTACGGCGAAACCACTGAACCGATTTTGATGAAATTTGGTATGAAGACATTATGAGCCCTAGAAAAGGACATAGGTTACGTTTTTTTGAAGAAAATCAACATACATACATACATATTATCACGCCCGAAATCCCTAATGGGGTGGGCAGAGCCACAAGACTACTTGTGGCCACGTTCGATTAATTAGTCCTAAGATGGTATGATGAAACCGTATGGTGAAAGGTGATCAGCCCATCGCATCGCCCATACAGATAGTCCACCATGTTGGAGAGGACCCGTCCCTTAGTCGACTTTTACGACATGCCAGGATGATAAGCATGTGCACGCATTCTATGCTATTTCTTCACTCCCAGTGCAGCAGAGGAGTGAAAAAAAAGAGTGAAGTGAGTGGAGTGAAGAAAATCAACCCCGTACAATTTATGTACGGGAAGTTCGTGCAGGCCTATGACAGCCTGTTGATGCCGTTTGTATATATCTGTGCGATTTACGGCTAAACCGGTAAACCGATTTTGATGACTTTTAATAAAGAGCTTTAGACAAAAAATCCCTGAAAGGTTTAAAGGTTTTTATGGGGGTAGAGTAATAAAAAACATTATATTTTAAAGATACATTTCCAGTAAAAGCTGGTACATTAGAACACGGCATTCCGAAGCCGGCATTATGGTAAATTAAACATAAATGTAGACCTTTCAGCATTACACAATGACGAATACGAGGCCTAGTTAACAAAAAGCTTCGTAGTCGAAGAAATTACTAAAATAAAATCATTCATTTTTACATAAAAATTGTCTTAAAACAAATAAAAGAACGCTGTTGCAGTTCTACCAACTACCAGTGAAATAACAGAGCGCAGTACCAATGAAATAATGTGGCTTCGGAGAGAATAACAAAAGAAGAAAATTGTAATGATTGACTGCAATAATTGACAAGAATGTTACATTAAAATGGCCACTTCACAGATACGGTAGTATAACAGAACCGGACAAGTGCGAGTTAAACTCGCGTGGAGAGGGTTCCGTTCCGTACATGATTATCTGCAATTTACTAGGTTACTTTAACTTCCATAGACTTCTTATAGGTTTTCCTGTAATCTATAGGTAAAGAACTATTTTCTGTATTTTTTTCAAAATTTTAGCCCCAGTAGTTTCGGAAATAAGGGGAGGGGGGGGGGGGGAATGGTAAATGTTCGCCTATTTTCCTAAATAACTTCCAAACTATTTTACATAAAATTCAGAAGAAAATATATTTAAAGTCCTCACAATAAGTCCTTTCATTTAATATGTTACACAATATAGATTGCATAACTTTTTTTTATATTTTTTCTAATTTACCCCCCAAAAGTGGCCCCCATGTTTAAAATTCATATATTTACGTCACGCGTCCGTGTTGCGGTCACCGACTTACATATGAATACCAAATTTCAGCTCAATCGGTCCAGTAGTTTCGGAGCAAATTGGCTGTGACAGACGGACAGACAGACAGACAGACGCACGAGTTATCCTATAAGGGTTTTGTTTTTTCCTTTTGAGGTACGGAACTCTAAAAAAATGTTCTTTTAGCCCTGGCAAGTTGCTTCTCTTGCTCTTTATTATTCGATCATGTTGCAGATACGCTACCAGTATATGTTGAGATGCTTCCAAGTCGTCTCACTTTTTCCCGTCTGAGTCTGCTCCAGGGCGTCTATTCGATTCTGTTAAGTGATTTACTATAATCGCCACTAAAATGGCAAAACCGCGAATTTATCGTTGATTTGTACGTGTTTGACATTTACATTCGCGATTTTGCCATTTTAGTGACGATCTATAATAAATCACTTAGCAGTACCAAGTAGGGGCCCTGAGACACTACCAAGGTTGACACGAGGATAAATTATCCCCATCTTATATCTCAGTATATCGCTTTCTTCAATGCTAGTATGAAAGAGACGCACTAAGGGATAAAATTAATGGGGATAACTAACCCTCGTGTACAGCTTGCTAGGGTCACTGTAGTCATCTAATATGAATTCACTCATACAAATTCCTTTTCATAGTTCATGTCATCAAATTCAAGCTTATTTAGCTTTATCAAGATATTTTCCAAGAATGCATGTCAGAAATAGCTCTTAGAAAATATTGCATGAATGAATACCTCATGTTTGATGTTTTTGTCAAAGGAGACATTCCGACACAATTTGTACAATGTGAAGATAACTGAGATGCTATATCATAAACAAATGGCTTAGCAATTTAAATAATGACGTCAGAAATGCAATCATGGTTATATTTGAAAATTGTAGGGATATATTTATCTGTTTAAAGATGCTTCTATGGTATGCATGTTTGAGGTCGCTGGAGGCCGTTGGACACGGCGTGTGTTCATTTGTTGTGGAAGTCTTTGCGGAAGACAAACCATGATCATCATCAATACTTTATTAGATCATTTAAAATTAAAATCATGCTCCATGAAACTACGTTTTGAATTTTGGTATTAATGAGCTATGAGAGGTTAATGACGCTACGTAAAAATTTAATTGGCATTCAAACTAAAGCAAGTTTATAGGAACGAGCAAATGAAAAACGTTCAGATATTCAATAGTATTTCAGTGTCAGAAAATATGGTAAGAGTATAGATACTTTAAAAGCTGCCAGTGGGTGTTATTTTGGAGAGATAATGTTAACTCTTCATTCTTAGAATCAATGTACATATTGTAGTAAATAATCTGCATTGACGTGACAAATTCTTTCTTTATAATTCTTCTAAGCAATACTGCTAAATCAAAGATGACGCACATCGTTATGAATTGTAACATAAGAACATAATTAAGTGTAAGGCAGCCATGATGAGACATAGTTAACAGCATGATCTCGGCTCAAATTTACGGTACTTCCAAGCAACTCGAGAGGGTTAGGTTTCCGCTCTTCGTGTACTTGAGGGGTAAGCCTGCACACATTAATTTTGGCTGTGTACTTGGTTTACATGAGCCTAATTTACACTGAGAAGGCACTTGTAAGTTTACAGCGAAGAATTTTGCATGGGCGGCGCTTTAATATTGTTTTGATTTTAGTTACTTAACGTGTAGAATATATATATATTTTTTATGTCAATTGACTGACAAAAGAGCTGACGGCCCACCTGATGGAAAGTGGTCACCGCCGCCCATGGACATCAGCAACACCAGAGGTGCTGCCAATGCGTTGCCAGTCTAAGGAGGATGGGGAATGGGGATGGTATAGGGATGAGAGAATAGGCCTCCGGTTCTCGTCACTCACCGCAAGCTATTACTTTACGGCGATATTCTGTGAGAGCGTGGTACTACCCCGGTCGAGCCGGCCCATTCGAACAGTAATCATCTAGTGAGGATTACAGTTTGGCTCTACCACTACAGAATATGTCTACTGTTCAGTCAAATCAATCAAAATAGATTGAGGTAAATATTTAATTGTTTCGCAAGTTCTGTTATATTTACTATTCAAATCATTAAGAGCATTAAAAATACAAAAAATAAAGTCAACCAACTTGATTTTCGTAAAAGCTTCGATAAAGCTTTCAACAAAATTTTATGTATAAATTTTACTGAGTAATAATTACTTGTAAATTTTATCCGATGCTATCCTATTATCCCAAAATCTATTATAAACTTGGAATAACAAAGTAAATTAAGGAAATCAAATTGACCGACTACTGTCCGTTATTATAATTATTTCCTAAGTTACCCCGGACTTGGGGCTATTTACTTCCAATAACTATTAGTATTTTACAAGGATTAGTTTGTTTTGTATCGTATCATTAAGTTTGATCGACCTTATTAATTATTTCACGCTTGAATACATTTTATTTACCATTCTGTTTGAGGCGGTTATTTTTAATTTAAACTATTTAAACTACATTAGACATGAGAAATTCAACGAAAACGCATGTCCGGTAGTAAAAAATTAAACAGAATGCAAGAGCTTTTTCTTTGTAGTGGTAGAGCCAAACAGTACTCCTCACTAGATGATTACTGTTTGAATGGGCCGGCTCGACCGGGGTAGTACCACACTCTCACAGAATATCGGCGTAAAGTAATAGCTTGCTATTGCGTTTCGTACGGTGAGTGACGAGATCCGGAGGCCTATTCCCTCATCCCCATCCCATCCCCATTCCCCACCCTCCCTAGACTGGCAACGCATTGGCAGCACCTCTGGTGTTGCAGATGTCCATGGGCGGCGGTAACCACTTTCCATCAGGTGGGCCGTCAGCTCGTTTGTCAGTCAATTGCCATAAAAAAAAAAAACATTTAATTTCGTCGTAAATATGGACAGATAAATAAAACTTATTACAATAAAGCAACCAAGATAGACCTCAAAAGCTTCCTGACAATCTGAAACACGGTTTATTCGAATACCGAAATAATAATGTAATACTAGAATTTGTATTAAACATTTACGAAATGGTTCTAATTAATTTATACAGAAAATAGAATTGGTGAAATTATTAATGTGGAATTTGATGATAGCTTGTGAAATAATTTACATAGTGGCGGCTGAGGAACGAGATTAATTCGTTGGCATTTTAATCTTGTAATCCTTGACGCAAATGTTTTTATTCCATTACATTTTCAATTTTGATGAGTGACGGGAGGCGTCAGATAGGTGATATTTACATATAATTATTTAAGTGGGAAAAGTCTGTACATTGAAAATAACAATGAAATAATGTTACGGGGCATACCACTACTAACTAATACATTCCTCATACTAACGCATTCCCCTTGTTCATGGCTGATTTTCGTTTTAAAGAAAGTGTTTATTTTTAAATTCCATTTTTTTTGTAATTTTTTCTTATTTAAACAAACAACCATAACCGACATACAATTTGCACCTCATGATAATATAAATACTGAACTCAAATAATAAATAATAATAATGTACTTGTCATAGATTAGGAGATGAAGATGAGTAAGTCAGAAATTCGAAGGCATTAGCAATTTTTTTTATTATCTTTTTAGCCTTTTAAAAATTATTTTATTAGCCTTTTAAGGAGTTCAGTTAAGTGACCTATCAACTAGTGATTTCGGAGATCAGTCGTTTTTCTTCGCTTATTGATTGAGTTTTACATACCGATGTTTTAGGGTACCCAAGGGGTAAAAATGGGACCCTAAAACTAAGGCTCCGATGTCCGTCTGTCCGTCCTTCGGTCACCAGGCTGTATCTCATGAGCCATGATAGACAGTTGAAATTTTCACAGATGATGTATTTCTTTTGTGGCTATAACAACAAATACTAAAAAACAGCATAAAATAAATAATTCAAGGGGCTCCCATATAAAAAACGTGACGTTTTAGCCGTTTTTAGATAATGGTCCGGAACCCTTCGTGCGCGAGTCCTACTCTCACTTGGCCGGTTTTTTAAGGCTAACACTAGGTACTGACAATCACAGGTGATATAACCGATCTAAAAAGCGCGATTGTAAACACTTTTTCATAGAATTTGATAAATTAATAATTACTATATAAAAACCGGACAAGTGCGAGTTAAACTCGCGTGGAGAGGGTTCCGTTCCGTACATGATTATCTGAAATTTACTAGGATACCTTAAATACCATAGACTTCTTATAGGTTTTCCTGTAATCTATAGGCAAAGATCTATATCCTGTATTTTTTTCAAAATTTTAGCCCCAGTAGTTTCGGAAATAAGGGGGGGGGGGTGGTCATTTTTCGCCTATTTTCCTGAATAACTTCTAAACTATTTTACTTAAATTTGAAAAAATATATATATTTAAGATCCTCACAATAAGCCCTTTCATTTGATGTGTCACACGATATAGGTGGGTTAACTTTTTTTTTTTAATTTTCTGGTTTATCCCCAAAAACTGAACCCTATGTTTAAAATTCATATCTTTACGTCACGCGTCCGTGTTGCAGTCACCAACTTACATATGAATACCAAATTTCAACTCAATCGGTCCAGGTAGTTTCAGAGCAAATTGGCTGTGACAGACGGACAGACAGACAGACAGACAGACAGACAGACAGACAGACAGACAGACAGACAGACAGACAGACAGACAGACACACGAGTGATCCTATAAGGGTTCCTTTTTTCCTTTTGAGGTACGGAACCCTAAAAAATATATACAAATAAAAACATTACTTTTGAAATAAATATATACTACACAAGCTATCCAAATATTAAAATCAAAATTATAATACGCACGAAACACTTAACGGGCTAGCAAAATTAGGCACTCATATTTTAATGATCAATCCTTAAAGATCAAAGACTGAAGGAGTATTAATTAACTTATTAGAAGCTTTTAAGGCCTATTATAAAATAATACGTTGCTTAATGAACAGGTAATTCGGTCTCTGTTTATAATATGGAATATATTTTCCATCTCTCTTTGTCTCCGGTCCCTAATTGCTCGCTTTTGGCCCACCTTAATGACTTCCCCGTTTCGACGACATTGTATTTTAAAATGACGACCGTGCTTTGTTTTTTTTTCCACACATGAAAAATTACAATTTATTGTGACGAAAACTTCTGCAAACGCGTATGCTTCTCGCGTAAAAACATTTTTTACATGTTCATTAATTAAAATTTGTATACCGAATTGCTCAATATTAAAACATTTCCAACTGTTTCTTTGGCTATCATATTCACTTTAGGTAACTAATATCACAGAATAGATAATAGTACTAACGTACAGAAGAATCACTCTCTAACAAAAACGGTGTTTAGGTACGAAAATATACCTAATCATGCCTTCTCTCTCTGTCGCATAAAACGTGCTCTCTCGTGTACGCTAGGGTTGTCAGTTTTTATCCGCGTCATTCAACGACAACAACACGCGAATCGACCAGCGACTGAACGAGCGGCAACCTGCTGCGATTTACAGCTCCGAGCTTCGCGACGGCCGATCGTATCTAAGTGCGGAGTGAAGTAATACATATGAGTATTTCTCATAAAGTTTGCACATAATTAACGTGCTTACGTCAGCAACTTTTAATTTTACCGTTTTGTTACGATACTGTTAACTCATTTTCCAAAAGCTTTGCATACATTTCTTAAGTAACTGTGTTAATTAAGAAAGTAAACAAATTAATTATATGTAAAAAATCACTGAGAAAAAATTACAACCAAACTACTTCGGTTATTTCAGTTTTAACCATAATTTGGTAAGGCGTAATTAAAGTTAATTGTATTGCCTTAAGTTATGTAGTCACTTTTTTAAGTTACAGATAAACCAAAGTTCGGTTTCATTTAACAAATTATTTTTTACAATTACCCGATTGGAAAATCAGGTATTAAAATCGTAACAAAATAGTAAAATTTAAATGTTACTGACGTAAGCACTATTTGAGAAATACTCTTATTATATTAAAGGTACTGTATGATGTCTATTCTCTATCAATATTGCCCGTTTCCTTATCTTTACTTTCGGCTACTATTATAGAAAACGTGTAACACTTTGTTACAAAAATTTAAAGTGAATAATCCTCTATAGCAAAATCACCAGTGGCATTTGTCCCACTAATCCTATCACTCAGTATAGATACATTCATATTAGAGAGTATTAGGCCTAATGCAGGGTTATAATACATGAACGAATAGGTCATCCTCATAATGAAGGGAGAGTGAGCATTAACCTTAATGTATGCATGCATTAGTAACTTTAGGCAGACAAGAGATGCTGTTGAATGCATTATGAAGCTCGTACTGACTATAATAACAAATAAGGATCAAACTCTTCTATACACAACACAAGGAGCAATAGGTGTTTTATATGGACGACTTTTTGATACAGATCAGACATGTTTAAAGAATAGAAACTGCAAACAGATTGTCTGTCAGACGGAGAAATATATAATAAGCAAAATTAGACGACACATATTTAATGTGTTAAAATTTAATAAAGTTGAATGCTCGTATTTATTAATGCTATCATAGAGTAGATAAAGAAGTGACGTCATACTACAACTATTAAGGCTAAACGTTTCCTCCTGTTGCGAAGCCAGGTAAAAAAGTCCACCAGAGTCACATTTTATAGCGTCGCTTTTTATATTCTTGTAAATATGCTCCAGTCATGCGATGAGATTGCATATAATGGCATTATTATCATAATTTCACACAAAATAAATGGACCCTATTCGTGATTTACCTCTACTAATATTAAAGAAAATATGGCAACGTAATGAGATGCGTGATTTGTTGTCTGTTTTTTATAAACGGTTTAGTAAAGCTGAATGCGGACTGGCAGCTAAATTCGAAGCTATTTTGAATATAAAAGATACTTTGATTATGGAACATTGTACATTATGTTGACACTTTTAAAGGTATTGAATTTGTTGCCACCTAACATGAATAGGTTAAATAGGTGGATAATTCTGGGTAATAAACTAGGGTTAGTAATAAACTTTTTCTGTTCTGTGGACAAAAATAATGAAACCCATGAAAATCGTGAAACAGTTTTGATTTTAAATTAAATGAATAATGTCTCACGAAAGTCATTATCTTCTGGGAATACAAAGATTTTGCAGTATCAGAATAATTAAATTAAATAGCTTAATTGAACATAATGAACCTTTACAAGTTTTCTTATGAAAAATGGTAAGTTGGTTTTAAATAAAATTATTACTACGAGGCTTTCGAGATTTTACAGTATGAAATACATGAATTTAATAATTACCTTGGATAAATTATTAGGGTACTCGAATCTTATTTGTCATTATGTTTTCAATGTATAAGAGGACTGTGAACTAACGCTAAAAAGTCATCCTTTTCATACACCATTTTGACCAATGTTTGATAGGTTGTAAGTCAGAATAAAATCTTGGTCTATACGTCTTTTGAATATTGATTAAATCAAAGTCAAGTAATTGCCAAAGTTTGTTTTGTATGAGAATAATAAAACAACAACATTAAAAAAATTACAAAAAACATACAACCGAATTAAGAACCTCCTCCTTTTTTTTGAAGTCGTTTAAAAACTGAATTTATTGATTATAGTGAAAAAACAAAACGTATAGACCTAGATTATGTTCTGACTGACAACCTATCAAAAATATTTAGGTCAACTTCGGTTAAGATTTAAGAGGTCGAAATCGTTATCGCCTTTTGTAAGAAAAGCCGTAGGTTCACACTCCTTTTAAAATCGGACTCAACATTGTTCATGCGCAAAATTATGTCCAACATCCTACTCGAAGACGAAAAATTTCATTTCAAAAGTTTCAGAATAAATTCTGAACTCGCAGAGGCGGATACAATTTAAACAAAATTAAATTCAATGCATAATGCGACCAGTGCGATGTTTAAATTTAAATCAAATCCCAAGTTTTAACTAAGTTTTGTTATAAAGCGCTTTTTGGAATAACTTGTATTTTGCCTCGCTACTTAAATTTTGTTTTAAAGAAAAAAACAATGTGGTATTTAATGCATAAAAGAAAAACTGGAATAAAAAATTGCAAAATTTAATTAATTAATTTGTCTGAAAACTACATAGTTTTAAGTTATAAAGGCATGTTTTCTACTAAAGTATTTTATTTATTTTGTTTACTTTGGTTTCAAAAACTAAATCTTTTGTGTGGAGAAAAATTCCGTTGATCATAAATGGTTTAAGCATAAAAAAATATAAAAAAATCCTGACTACGCTATTTCAGGCACTTAAGATTATAGCGACAATGTCGTCTGAGAAATTGAATTTTGACTTAAATTATACAATTAGAAAGTATCCCCATTGTTTTTCGGAAATAAATTTCGCGGTTTGTCCAAGTAAAAAAAAATTCTTTTGTTTTGATGTAAATAACGGAACAGCCAACAATACATGAAAGGACGACAATGCTTTGAAAAATGCTTGAAAGACTTTAGCTTTATAATGAAATAAAAATACTCCATTGAACAAGCATTCTGCGCTGGTTATTTTTGTAGAAATCTTTATAATTACTAGTATTAAGACGCAAAAGCAGAATTTCAATCAAGAATGTTTATTATTTTAGGCATAAGTGATTTAGAAGCATTTATTTAAGGACGATCTATGTATTATGTGTCGTATAATTTTAATCAATTCGTAGTTATTCTACAAATTGATTAAAAAAAAATGACAGGATTTGTAGTGTATTGTACCTTCATAGCCAAAAGATGATATTTGATTAAATTTATGTTTATATACACCCATATCATAAAACCTCCATTGGTTAATCAAAAACCGTAGGAAATGACCACCATTTTGACAACCAATTAGGAAAAACCAGTGCTGCGATAAAGAAATAACATGACTTCTTTATCGTTTTTAGTAAAGAAATGAGATTAAATTTGGAACAGCTGTCAAAACTCAAGTGGGTCTCTATTCTAGTATCCATAGATATTCAAACAGTTATTGATACGAAACGTTTGTTTGCAGTTTATATTAAAAGAACATACTGAATTCAGTATGTTCTTTTAATATAAACTGCACAATATTTGATCTCGAGTGACGTGAGAATAGAGCCTTCATCCGTTTGTCTATGATTTAAAAAAAAAATGGTCTTGACGGAGGATCGAATCGGCGTCATGTTGGTGTTTTGCTGAACGAAAATAGAATTAATTGAATAGAAAAAG
This sequence comes from Tortricodes alternella, assembly GCA_947859335.1. NCBI lineage: Eukaryota > Metazoa > Arthropoda > Insecta > Lepidoptera > Tortricidae > Tortricodes > Tortricodes alternella. Next base: position 4,559,723 of record OX401982.1, on the reverse strand, counting down.
TTGTTGGTAATTTACATTTTAGTTGAAAATATGAATAGTAAGTAGTCTTCTCGGAGTGTGTGTGATGTGAAAATGCGCCGGATATCGGAAATATGCAGCCACGATTGCAACAAATAACTTGTTGCCAGAAAATATTGTTTCTGAACCCATCATGGAGGATTTATAATATGTGTGTAGATAAAGTTATGTATGCAACTCTGCATAATTTGGCCTTAAAACACACGTGCGATCTTATTATGAAACTCGCCTATCGGCTCGTTTCATGAAAACCGCACTAGTGTTTTAAGGCCTATCATTATGCAACCGTTGCATAAACTACTATTTCCTAATGCCTATCAAGTTGTATGACTCATTGAAGAATTTGTCGGGTTGGCAGTGCCAGTGCTTCACTCAACGACGTGGCCACGGCTGCGATTTTTAAATTCTTGACAGGCTTTCGCTGAACCACAGTCTCACTTGACAGAAAGTGATGACACGGCCGAAGGTGGAACGCGATTGCCCAGGAAATGCCTATTTACTCTAAGGGTAAATAGGCGTGGAAAGCAAAGAAGTTGGACGAGGCACCGAAACTGGCAATGAAGAATTGTTCGCTTGTTCGGTGCAACTGTCCAAATCCAAATAGCTAAACAATGTATGCCGGAACAGAATTGGAGTTACTTGGCGGCATGGCCGAGACGAGGAAGTAGAGACCAGCCGCAGCTAAAACCTATCACCGGTAGGTTGCTTCGTTTTGCACTACCCGGGATCACGTAGGGGACTTGAGAGTAAAACCTAAGACGCGAGCAACGTCATGATGTCTTCAATCGTGCTGGCGAGTCGGAGGATAACACCAGAGCCTTCCCTAGTAGCATTTTCCGTTGGCATCTATTGGCCAACAGTACGGAATCCATAGGGATATAGTTAGTAGTGTGCCCACATAAAACTAACATTGGACCAATATAAAAAAGAGATTATCATTACGCCCAACCAATTACCAACTTCGGGGCATTGTGAATACCGCTACCATGTTTAAAAATGGTTGGCATTTCTGCATTGTATACAATGAAGGCCCTATTAGATATTAAGTAACGTTGGCCCAATGCAGTAAAATATTACCATTACGCCCATCCACTTACCAACGTTGGGCCAATGCGATTGCTGCTACCGTTGGTTTAAAACTGTTAGCATTTCCGCATTATATTGTTTCAGTTGGAAATTCATCAATGGCCCTTGGCTGTAGGCCTTAACTCAAAACGCCGGCCAAATCTAACCGTTGTCCAACTAACGAGACCCATGTGGGCCGACCAAATGCCAACACTAAATGAAATTAGGGTTAGCTGAGATTTTACAAATACTCCTAGACATGATCCACACGCCAAGGTTGCCAACTCTTCAAAGAGGTATACCCCTAAACGCAAGTCGATAAGTCCCTTAAACCCCCTAAATCACTACCCATCGTTTTTGCAAGCTTTCTTTACCACAGACTGATAACCCATACCATACTCTTGTCAATGTCAGCAGATGTAAAAGGATAAGTACATACGAAAGCTGCAATTAATGCTGTCATCTTTCAAGCTTAAAATCATTTTTTTACTAGTATTTAATACCCGCAAAAACCCCCTAAGAATGTTTTGCCTCTATCAAATGCCAATCCACTTATTTTGCCCCTAAATTTAGGGGTAAACCCCTGAGGTTGGCAACCCTGCGACACGCGCGCAATTACTCCGGAGATCGAGTTATTCTCGCAGAAAAACAAATAAACATCGAAAGAAAGTCTTAAATGTTATTCAAAAATAAAGGTGTGAGTGAGAGAGTGCTGAAGCACGACACGTTGTGTTAATGTTCGTCGTTACTTTTACGGTATCATCCAACCGTTACGCGACTAATGGTCTGCAGCACTTTGCTCAAGAAAAAAATCACTTCAAACAAACAAGTAACGTTAGAGAGAATGTCTTTTACGTATAACATCTCTTTGTAGCAATAGCGAAAGGATTATTCGTCGCTGGGATGTTCGTTTGAAAAACAACTTTGTCGTTTCCGGCTTAGGATTGTTTTCTGGTTGGTTTCTAATCGTAGTTAGGAATGTGTCTCATTGCAAGCGCCCAAGAACTCTTTCGGCGTGTGTAATGGTTTTAAGACGCTCTTATACACAAACTTGAGGCAAAATGTGTTTTTAGGGTTCCGTACCTCAAAAGGAAAAACGGAACTCTTATAGGATCACTCGTGTGTCTGTCTGTCTGTTTGTCTGTCCGTCCGTCACAGCCAATTTGCTCCGAAATTACTGGATCGATTGAGTTGAAATTTGGTACACATACATAATGTAAGTCGGTGACCGCAACACAGACGTGTAAAACATGGGGCCACTTTTAGGGGGGAAATTAGAAAATAAAAAAAGGTAACCTTGGCGTGTAACATATGAAATAAAAGGTCTCATTATGGTCCGATTAAAACTTTCGTGAGACATTACTAAGACTAGAAATAAGCACGGCTTTCGGGTCTCTTTATGAGTAACTTATTTTTTAAAAATAATTTTAAGATAAATGATTTTGAAGTTATATAGGAAAATAGGCGAAACTTTACCATTCCCCCCCTTATCTCCGAAAGTAAAGGGTCTAAATTTTCGAAAAAATACAGACAATAGTTATTTACCTATAGATTACAGGAAAACCTATAATGTCTATGGTATTTTAAGTAACAAAGGAAATGTCATACAATCACGGAACCCTGTCCACGCGAATTTAACTCGCACTTGTCCAGTTTTTATTTTTTCTTCCAGCTATAGTAAGTATGATTACGAAATCTTTGGAATAATGGTGCGGGAATAGGTTTTTTCGGTGTGGAAGGGACGGAGAGTTGTTCCATAGAGTAAGGTACAGTGTTAATCAAAGTGTTACATCATTTCCGTACGTTTCATTATATTGGTGGGATGACGCTAAGGTGCCACGCCTTTTCGTCCCCTAAATAGTTTTTAGTTATGCTTTAATATGTATGTTAGTCTGTAAGGTGTGTATGGACCACTGATGCCTGAAATAAATGGTTTATTATTATTATTATTTGCTGTATGTTCTACGTCTCAGCTTGCGCTGGTAATTGGTGTCATCTACGGGACAAAGCCAAGTTATTATTATTATTATTGTTATTATTCTCTTTATTTTTCTTAAATCTTAGGATTAGGTTTTTATAATATTTCTATCAAAAGTAAAATACAAACACTATAAAAACCTAACCTAGGGCGCCGCCGGCAGCGGGGCAGGGCTCAAGCTACCGGCGGTTAGGGCCGCAGACAGAGGAACCTCCTAACGATGCGCGCCGTGTCCAGGAGTACCGCCTTCTGTATCTGACCCTTGATCCAGCCATCAAGCGAGAGTCTCTTGAGGTGTTGGGCGAGACTCTTCGCTATGAGACCGTTCGCAGAAACGATTATCGGCACAATGATCGTCGAATCAACATCCCACATGGCGGTCACCTCGTGAGCCAAGTCAAGGTACTTGCTGAGTTTGTCCTTCTCGGCCTTCACTAGGTTCTCGTCATGGGGGATGGTGATGTCAACGAGCACTGCCCGGCGCTGCGATCGATCTGTCAGCACGATATCAGGCCTATTGGTAATAATTTATTATTATTATTATATTATCTCTCCTTTCTTACACACAATTCACAAGTACAAATGTTCAGATGTTACGCTGTTACGAGTTTAAAACAAAATTAACACGGATATTTTTGCTGGATTCGCACAATAAGCCGTTTTAAGCGCAGGAAATCCGTAGCACCAGTGAAAATATTATTCCAACCAGTAAAGTCAATGGTTATCTTTTTAATTTTAACGCAAAACAAATTGAATCGCTTTCATAAAGGAAAGTTCAAGGCTTTCAAATTATCTTTAAAAAACTCTGCAACTTTCGGAATCTTGCATAATTCGAGGCGGATAATTTGGAAAACTTTTAATTGGGGAGATGTTCTTGCAGTTTTTTTGTGGAATATGCTCCTTATTTTGAAGTCTGAAGAGCGGCCTAATGACATCGCCAGTAATAATATTTCTCAATAATGCATTATTAACGGTACGCATTATATTGCTTAAATCCTGGATCAAAAGCGTCAATATCACGTAATGAGACCAATACACCCATTTTAATATAATGTATGCCCATTCAAAATGGCTGTACGCTTGACTGACATAATCGTGGTATAAAAATCTATTAGAACGCCCTCGTGCCCTGAAGAACGTAGCCACTCTTAGAGCTGATACCTGTTCTGGCAAGGTTCTTGTGGTGTATTGCCTTGCTTTATTTTCCTGATGATCTGGTGCACACAAGTCACACATCAATTCATAGCACATAACGCCCTACGTGTGTCACTAAAGTAGCCACGTGTAGCTCCGCGTCGATTTTATTTAACGCTATGTACTGTTTTCAACCGACTCCAAAAAAAAGGAGGAGGTTCTCAATTCGGTTGTGTTTTATTTTTATTTTATTTTTATGTTTGTTACTTCAGAACTTCGTCATTTATGGACCGATTTGAAAAAATATTTTTTTAATCGGTAGGGTATACATCCAGATTGGTCCCGTTGTAGTCAAAGTTGAGGTGTGATGAGAGGATCTATGAGGAATCGATGGAACTCCTCAAATATTATAGGCACGCATATAACAATTTTAGTATTTTCTGTAATAAGTCAAGTAGTTACATTCCGAAAGCATTATTTAGTGAAGCGAAACTGTCGATAAAGACCATAGATGATCACCGGAACTCCTAAATGATAACTGTTTCACGGGTGGCGATTAGATTTTTGTATAAGGTTTAGAGGTAACTTATGTTCATGACAATCCATGTGGTAAAATATAATCAGTGGTGAAGGACTCCTCAATGATTGACATCCTTGCACCTTGGATAGCAACAGTTTGTAAATGCTGATGAGCAATTGGCATTATGCTATTGTTACTTGATGTAGTAAATGTGTTTCATTAAATCACATGATGATAAATTAAACTGTTAAAAAAAATCTTACTTTGCAAATCTTATTTGAAGTCGTTTTTTTTTTTTTTTAATTATATGATTATATTCGCCGACAATATGCGTCCCAGTTATGTGAACCGATAGCAACAGCTTCTATTTTACCGAACGGCATTATTAGAAGAGTAGAAATAATTGACTTGAATATGAATAGCACATAAATATCTACTTTAACCGACTGCGCCAATGTGGTGTATGCAGTGAAACACGGTTCTTCGCTGACTGAAACTGATTTATTGAGACAATAATGAGAGATTAATGAGAGATTGTACACAATAGTAAACATGGCAGGTAGATATGGATACGAATGCATGACTACCGTACATAACAGTTATAATTTAACTAAGTCAAACAATGATGATGGCAATCAGTGGCCAGTTATGAGCACACACAAATTTTCTACCTAATCATGAAACTTTTAAATTCAGATAACAAAGCAGAAATCAAATTAAATCTAAAGAAAATGAAGGTATCCTATCCTATCTTACTAATATTATAAATGCGAAAGTTGGTGTGTTGTATTCCCGACAGAGTATGTCAGCACGGGCAGAAACTAGTAAATAATGTTTCTTCAGGATCAAAGATGTGATGCATAGAATGCCACAAGAGTGGACGGTGCCGATTTCCCGGTGAACCAGGTAAGCTCAAAGCATGTGCTCCAATATCTGTTTCTTGCAGACGATAAACAGGACCATGCACAGTGGTAACCAAAGGGATGATTTGATTCCATCTAAAGCCCCACACTACTTCTTTTTTCAAAGTACGACACACCACTTATGAAGGGAATGACGTATTTCAATTTGATGGTTTGGTAGCGTTTAGCTCCTGCTAGCGGTTGAAAACCCAACCTCTAGCGTCCACAATTACAATTCGCCCTTTAGGACTGGTAAATATCATATTTCAGCCCCATATTTTATTTAAAGCCCGCGACGCGGACATGGCCGTGGACGGACACAAAAGGTTTACTTTCAGCTTCGTCCTTTTTTCATGGTTCTGCTGTTTAGAATGGATGGATTTGATATTCACTCACATTTTTATTCCTTTTTTATTTCTACCTGGCGCCTGTTTCTCAAAGCATACTAGTCTTATATAAGTGTCTGGTTCCATTTCCTCTTTTAATTTACGAGACAAAACACTTATATTATTAGACCCACTTGCACCAAAATCTCGCTAAACTAAACTTAAGTGACGATGGGCGAGGGACACTTGTAGAACTGATGACCGATGGGGCTGATGGTTAAGATTGCGAGACTCCACTGAATGAGAGCAGCACATAATCGATCGTTGTGGCGATTATTGGCGGCGACCTATGTCCAGCAGTGAACGTCTTTCGGCTGAAATGATGACGATGAACTATTATTTAAATCGCTTAACGCGTTTAAGTTCTGTCAAAATGTATAGAACTGTCAGTCTTCCAAAGGCTTTTTATACAAAAGGCGATAACGATTTCCACCCTTTAAATGTTAACCGATTTTGACTCATTTTTGATAGACAAAATGTAAGTTTATACGATTTGGTTCTTTTTCACTATAATCAATAAATTCCGTTTTATTGTTGTTTCACTATTCTCATACAAAACTAATTTCGGCAATCATTTGACTATGATGATCTTTAATCAATATTCAAAAAACGTACTTATAGACCTAGATTTTTTTCTGACTGACAACCGATCAAAAATTGGTCAAAATCGGTTAACATTAAAGGGGTGGAAATCGTTATCTCCATTTGTTTGAAAAGCCGTAGGTCCATACATACATAGCATCACGTCCGAAATCCCTAATGGGGTGGGCAGAGCCACAAGACTACTTGTGGCCACGTTCGATTAATAATTAGTCCTAAGATGGTATGATGAACCGTATGGTGACAGGTGATCAGCCCATCGCCCATACAGATAGTCCACCATGTTGGAGAGGACCCGTCCCTTAGTCGTTAGAAAAGCCGTAGGTCCATACTCCTTTTAAATCATATTTAAGATTTCGGTGCAAGCCGCCCTTAGACTAATAAGTACCCGTAGTTAGGTGTAAGTCACCCAAGCATAATAGACATGTATTTGGAGGAGTTATTTTCGAATCTACATATTCACGTATATTTAGCTGTTAGACCTCATTTTGTAAGTAGGTAATAAACATTTCATATATAATTGCTTCTATCATTCAGGATATTAACTTAGTTACAAAGTCCGTTTTCAAGAATGCAGAAATAGAATACGTTTTATTTTTTTACAAAAGCCAATGTGAATAATAGCTCCATACGGAAATTGCGCTAGTTCCAACACTGATTAATAGGACTCTCGCTACGTCTGCATTATTTGAGTTTCATGAATAAAAAGTTGTTTCCCCTGTAATTTGTCGCTCACACCTTTTGTGTCACCGCACGTACTTTTTCCACACCTTTTTCAACCTATTTTCAGGAACACCTTTCATTGAACCGTTTATACTTTTTTCTAGAACCTTCTTTAATAATAGTCTGTTCAAAACATACTCGTAACTTAACACACAAGACATGTAAATAAAATAAAATCGTCATTGGTCTTGGTTATATTTATCTGGCGATTTGCCCGTGACCCAACCCCCTCAGGCGAATAGCAATAAAAATCGTTTAGGTCGATTATCACAGTACAGACATTAGAGTCCTCACCGATATCTCTTGAAATATTTATCAATTATCACTCTCCATAAGCAAAGTCCTCCTCTGCTGCACTGGGAGTGAAGAAATAGCATAGCATGCGTGCAGATGCTTATCATCCTGGCATGTCGTAAAAGTCGACTAAGGGACGGGTCCTCTCCAACATGGTGGACTATCTGTATGGGCGATGGGCTGATCACCTGTCACCATACGGTTCATCATACCATCTTAGGACTAATTAATCGAACGTGGCCACAAGTAGTCTTGTGGCTCTGCCCACCCCATTAGGGATTTCGGGCGTGATGCTATGTATGTATGTATAAGCAAAGTACACTACCACTGAGTCTTCGAATCGATAACTAAATATCAATCGAGAATCTCTAAAAGGGTTTAACTATCTGCCTATTATCAAATTTAATTAAACAGCCACCATGGTTTTATAGCCAAACTTTGAGCGTTTTCATTTTTGAAAGTTTTCATAGGCATGATTTACGCATGATGTAAAAGGTTTCCCTTAATTTTAACTTCAGGTAGAAAAATAAAGTATTTGTATCGTTAAAAATCCTTTAGTAACAGTGAATATTCATAAAGAAAGTGTTTATATTAAGCTTTTAAAAAATGAGTCTGCAAGTGACCTGTCCAACTGATATGATCTTTATTACTGAGAGCCTTTATTTCTAAACGCACAAAATTGCTGATAAATAAAAATCCAAAAACAATTGCCGATCCAATAACTTGCACATTTGGCCAATTACTCACCCGGCACATTCGATTGAAACTCCATTCGAATCTCATTATTATTAATAACCATTCAGTTCGAATATGTCTAAAGTTTCGATTATAAAACTGATAATCCCGTCAGAGCGGAAAATAGGTCGATTGTTAATTTTGTTGCGGTTAACAGATTATGTCAGGACCAATTGATTTAATGTCCAGCCATGTGATACAACGTTGTAATAATTTCCAAACCCTAAAGGTTGGACCACCTCCGCGTAAAATAGTCAGTCTTTCGGTTTTATTATAAGATGTATTTTGTAGTTCCTGTGCACCCCAGGAACTACATACACCCATTCCATCATTAAAATTCTGTTATCGGACTAGTAAATAAGTAGTCATATTTATTTAGGGTGCTCATGTTTTATTTTATTAATTTGTATTTAAAAATGTTTATATACGTATCTTAATTGTTAAGTGTATAAGTCTAATATATCACAAGTGTAATTGGTGTTGTTGGTGGAATAAATAAATACATAATTTCCACCAAACGGCCCGCGTCGCATCGGATCGGAAAGCATTTTACAATCTTTAAACGATATTAAACCATGTACACAGTGTTTGTATTTACCTAGCTTTTCTTGCTACATACTTGCTTGTTGCATACTCCTCTGCTGCACTGGGAGTGAAGAAATAGCATAGAATGCGTGCAGATGCTTATCATCCTGGCATGTCGTAAAAGTCGACTAAGGGACGGGTCCTCTCCAACATGGTGGACTATCTGTATGGGCAATGGGCTGATCACCTGTCACCATACGGTTCATCATACTATCTTAGGACTAATTAATTAATCGAACGTGGCCACAAGTAGTCTTGTGGCTCTGGCCACCCCATTAGGGATTTCGGGCGTGATACACACATATCAAAACCCTCTTCAGAGGATCTTGACTCACTTTTAATAAATAAAGAACTAGTCAGTCAACATTCCTATAAAACCAAGCAAAACAAGTTGAAACAGCAAAAGGGTAAAGTATAGCGGTAAAGTAACCAGTCTCGAGCCGAGTTTAAAGATTTTCTTTTGTTATCTCTCGTCTCTGACATTTCCGTACAATATCCGCTGGAAGGAAACTCTATGCATAAAACAAGAGGTAGGATTTAGAACTTTGGTATTATCTTTATGGAGAATGTATGGTGTGCCGGAAGGAAGAACATCCAGTGCTTTACAAGCAATGTTTTAAAAATTATCTTAGTTTAGTTTCCACCACACTTGTGTACTGGTATGAGATAAGTAGATTGTGCATCTAGGGCCGTAAGAAGGGGATAACTAACGAGAGTCTGTTAGAAGCCCGACGCCGATAGGCGAGGGCTTTTATGACTCGAGTTTGTTATCCCCTTACTGCCCGTGATACACACAATGTTTTTCATCACATTTGCGAGGAAATGAAATAAAAATTAGACAAAAAAAAGTATATACATTAATTTTATTTCCATTTTACATCGTGAATTACCATCAGGTGGGTGTTCATAAACTGAGCGTACATTGCGATCAGCGCGGGGCAGCTCCGCCGACCTGGCGCACTTAACAGCCCGCGGGAGTTCGAAACCATACAAAATCCATAACTCCCGCTGACGGCGGGGCCCATAGAGGAGTTAAATCGGCTATAGGTGCTGTATACGCTTGCGTATAATAACACCCTTTCCGAGCAAGTGTGATGAAAATGTAATTTGGCATGGTATTGTCAAGTTGTAATCAAAGTCCAAATTTCGGACACTTGGCAGAGTAATTGATTTGGATAAGGCCTTTATCGCGAATGTAGTGTAGAATGTTGTTGTAGGTAATAACTAAGTTAGCTAGCTAGTTATACATAAAATACATACAGACAAGGCATCTTAATTCATCAGCCGTAGTTGTAGATATAAATAATTCTAATAAAAGACTCTGTAATTAAAAGAAGCATCCGTGTCCATTGTCAGACCAAATAAAAAAAAGTACTACATAAATATATGTACTACCGTATTGCTTTAGTTTTAATTTCTCAGGCGGAAATTAAAACCGAGTAGGGTAATAATGACATTCAAAATAATTAGCCTCAAAGGCCCCTGGCAGAGACAAGCTGGAACTTAATTAATTGTAAAGAAGTTATAAATAAAACGGTTGGAGATAAGCTCAAAATAGACACAAGCTAAATGATATAGTTTGTTATCGTTATTACTATGGTTTGGACAAAGGCATATAAATTGAACAATAAACACAATGGACTATATCTACGATTCGTCGAAAAATTAAAATGAAATAAAACTCATCAGTACCATTGCATTGAATTTCGTTACTAATTCGATTTTATAAGCCTGTGCCAATACGAAGTAAACAGAATAAGTGCCCTAATCTCCAGAATTGAAGAACTGGACCTGTATTCGACATTGTCTAAGCAATATTGTAAACGGTGGGTTTGCATATCACTGTGTTTTTATTTTAATCCTGATTTGACAGAAAAAAGGGATAAAATATAGCAAAATGCAAACCGGCTGGTTGCAATAACGCTTAGGCAATTTTGAGTTATCTATATGTGAAATTTGTGAGGATAAGGAGGCGAAAGATGCGGAAAGAAGAATCTATTGATAATAAAATGATTTCGACAGTCATATTATTTTACTCGCCACCGAAGATTTAAAATTCTTATAACCATGTTGCCGGTAAAAGTTGTAAACAAAAATGATTAAATTGGTTTTCCGACTGTGTTCTTTTCCGAAGCGAGTCTTTTCATGTCTTGCTTTGAAAATCTCTTTTCTCCCTCGTCTGATAATTAAGTCTCATTCATTGATTTCGTTTAAATCTTTCTGGACTTTTCCTTCAACTAATGGGTAAATCAGATTTTTTTTTATTTCCTATAAATGTAACTTCTTCCTAACCTTCTTTATAATTATACTTAACCTATTGTATTCTTTTTTCATAATTGTCACACTATATAAATGGAACAAAGAATTTCAAGTGACAAAGTGTTTTAAAATAAATAAAACTAAATTACCCAAACATCTCATTTAATCTAGATTTATTCTAGCGCCTTTATTTATGGTAAGGCAGAAGGTTTATGTCAATAGGGCCTAATTAAAACTGTCGAGAGCAAGGCACTCGGGCTGACGTGACGTCGGCTTTGTCCGACCTCCATGTTTTAGCGAGTTTAAGATGTTTTTAAAAGGTTTAACCTAGAAAAAAGATAATGCGAGAATCTCCGGCTAATACAAAATCCTTAAAGTTTGAAACAAAGCGATTGAGATCACAGATTCTACTCTCAGTTCCAACTATCATTGAAAAGACAAGTATATAATAATATTAGTGAGCAATATATATTACCTATAATATCATGAGACTGAAGTAGTTAAACGTGGTCAAAGTGAGTAAAAAACCGTAGCCAAAAACAACAACGACGAATATAAAATGTTTCATGATCATTATTATAAACATTTAGCTTATTCTCTCTGCAAAAATATATCCCCCGTCTTTTCACATCATCCGCACAATTTTTTTGGTATTTCACATCATCTCTAATATGACGGCTTGACATGCCTATTTTCGGCCAGCAACACGTCGACTTGAAACGAAATGAGCAGATTAAATTACCCGACATGGGGTCTTCAGGGCCCTCAAAAGGTCGAATCCTATTACCGCACCTTCGATATCTATGTGCGCTTAGGTAAGCCCGGCTGATTTATAGCCTTCCGATCGTTCGTGTCGGTTAAATTGTTGTGTTAATCATTGAAATTATTCTGAATACTTTTTCTCAATAAGTCTAAGCTGTAGAATACTGACAAGGACCTGGGGTGTGATTCTCTTAAATAATACTCCGTTCTTGAGCCAGCGAGCCTAACTCGACCCGTCGGTGCGTGTAAACTACATGTTTGTGCGTGTCTTGGACCTTGGTCGTATGTCGCCGCAATAGGCCACGGACATAGGTACGTAACTCCATAATGGCTACGAGGCTACAATTTAAGATTGTCGTATGAAATGAGAAACGACATGAGTGACGAGATATGTTAGAGAATAAAATAGCTAGTCATGTTTCTAGTCTTTATAACATAGCTCTTGTTCCAAGTAAGTAAGGGGGGTCATGAAAGGAAAAGTTTCCCATTAACAATATATTCCCAAATCTGCACTGGGTCCGCGTGGGGATCCCTCTTACTGTAAGAGGAGGCCTGTGCCTAGAAGTGGGACGTCTATAGGCTAATTAAAATGATGATCATGTGGGAATGGGACGTTTCTTGATACAAACAGCAACATGTTTTGTCTTCGAAACACTGTGAGATATCAAAATGGAATAAATGCCATTATCTAAATTAAAATATCCTTAACTATCCCCGAAAGTTTAACTTAAATCCAATCAGCGGTTTTGAAGCCTATTCGGAACAAACATTCAGACAAACCGGCAGATGAAGAAAAAAATTCAAAAGCAATAAATTTGGCTTCACGCCTGCATCATCAAATAACATTTTTCACTTAAATATTTCATTTCACAGATAGACACTTCAATTTTGTGTATATTGTATAGATTAATTTCAAACTTGTGTTCTCTTGTGTGGCAATCGATTTCAGCTGTGTATTGTTCATTTTAGTATTTACATTGTGATTCAATTCATCAACATTCACTTTGTGTATGGATACAAACACTTTTTATTAATAACTGTTAAATTAATACCTCTCTTGATTCTTCCCGGCTATTTTTGTATGATAATATTTTTTTTGCATCAAATATATAATTTTGTGTTTCAAAAGAATTTTCAGTTGCCAACGAAAACATGCAATAGTTTTCCTAAGTAAACCCAGTTATGCCAACTGGGGCCAAATTCCTGTCACAAAGTCACAAATGGCTCCATTCAGCCAGTGGAAGTTGTGAAAGGTCACGAAACAACTTCGTAACTAACTCGACGTTTTTATTCATCCGGGTATTATGATTGTGAAATAGGTGGTCCGTGGTTGTTCCCGATTTAGGAGCCATGGAAGTTACCATTTTGGTTACGTAAAGTGAAAATATTAATTACTTTGCTGTTAAATAAAAATGTAACAGGCTTACACGGAAAAAACGAAGTGCCAGCAAAGTACCAATTTGGCTTGTCTAAAATTTTACGGCTACATACAACCGAGACTTATTTGAAAATCAATAACAGCTTTGTAAATTATAGACATGTGATTGCTTTGAATTGTTTGATATTATAATACAACTTTGCAAGCTCTGTCCGAAATAAGTCGCTTGGTAGATATTACCAATAATATTATGTTTATTTCTCCCTGTCATCTTTTCGGTGTAGTTTTTTTAATATTATTGAATATGCTCTTATGATTTAGTGTTTAGGCTAGCTTTCCACCAGAGTTGTTCTGGTTCGGCTCCTGATTCACAGCAGAAACAAAACTGTGAGTAGTTTCTTGCCGTTTCTTCTCTTTAATCTCCTGCCCGTCTCTCGCGAGCCTTCTCGTCGACGTCAAGACTTTCAAGAATTATCATTGGTTTATTTTCAAATTAAGCAATCCTTGGTGACTTTTATCCTCTATCAACGCTCAGCTTTCTTTCCCAGCTCTGGTGGAACGCTAGCCTAAGTTTAGAGTTTTTTATCTATTACTACTGATAGACACAGAAGGCGAAGAAGAGCTAGCAGCCAGCAGTTTGAGTGATGATAATGATCGTAATTTAAGTAACGAAACTTTGACCATTCGAGACATATTCCCCTTTTTCTTTCCCTTTCCTTAATTTTTTTTGTAGTCGCTTGATAAAATGGGTCCAGAGATTTCATCTAACGAATCTAATCTACCTTGAGGTCAATTGGACAAGAACATTCAAAGAAACAAGACAAGTATCTATTTTAGATTTATTAACGTTTTTTTTTTAAGAGCAGTGTGAACCTACCGGTTTTCTTACAAAAGGCGATAACGATTTCCACCTCTTAAAGGTAAACCGATGTTGACCAATTTTTGATAGGTTGTCAATCAGAACAAATTCTAGGTCTATACGTTTTGTTTTTTTTTTTTTCACTTTAATCAATAAATTCAGTTTTATTGTTGTCTTAGTATTCTCATACAAAACTAATTTCAGCGATTATTTGACTTTGTTGATCTTTAATCAATATTCAAAAACCCTTACACCTAGATTTTGTTCCGACTGACAACCTATCAAAAATTGGTCAAAATCGGTTAACATTTAAGGGGTGGAAATCTTTATCACCTTTTGTGTGAAAAGGGTGATTTTTGCCGTTGCTTCACACTCCTCTTAATCTCTTGATAATGACGTTATCTTAAGAACATACTTAAGGGAGGCAAACTTTCTTATCCATATTCTTTAGCAATGTCGGTCCTTAAAGCTCCTCTCGGATCAACAGGATAACTAGCTTACTCACATAGTTTATATTCAAGACACAAAGGTAAGTTAAACCCGTTTATCTCTATCACTATCTCTTTCGTCGGCACTAAACTACTCGACCGATAAAGTTGAAATTTGGTACTCATATGTAAGTCGGTGACCGCAACACAAAAGCATAGTATAAAGAGAAGGGAAGTAGGTTATCTTCATACAAACGCACCGCGCGTGGCTTGTATGCGTGCGCCAAAGTATCTATCTATGCGTCGCCGCACGCACACTTAAACAAATCTCGACCCGCTTAATAAGGGGAAACGGGTCGAGATTTTGTTTAAGTGTGCGTGCGGCGCCTGCGGTGCGTTTGTATGAAGATAACCTACTTCCTTCTCTTTATACTATGACGAAATTGTAGCGTAAATAAATGAATTTTAAACATGGGGGCCACTTTTGAAGGGTTAATTAGAAAAAAAAATGTTTCGCATTATTTATGACATATCGAATGAAGGGGTTTGTTGTGAGAACCTTAAATGTATATATTTTTTTATGTTTTGAAAATACACGAAAATTTACCATTCGCGCCCCACTTATCTCCGAAACTACTGGAAAATTTAGAAAAAAAATCAGTAAAGAATCAGTATAAGAAGTCTATGGCATTTAAAGTAACAGAAAATTTCAGATAATTATGTACGGAGCCCTGGCCACGCGAGTTTAACTCGTACTTGTCTGGTTTTTTTTTATTTTAGCCGGTCTATAAGTTTGTATTTTAAGCTTTCCGGCATGGTATAAAGAGAGGAAGTCCTCTCCGGCCCAATCCGCGACATAATTGCCTACTGTCTCAGGGTTGACAGATCAAAAGTAGGGTGAAGGCGGCAACAGTGGCTATAGCGACAACAGTGGCGCACTAGCCATTTTGTCAAAAATATTATAGATAGCTTTCTTTCTTTCTCACTCTTCGGAAGGTCTCTCGATAGAAACAGTTTCCAACCAGTTTGCTTGCGTCAGCTATGTAACGAACCCGTGTAATTAATGTTTTTTTGTTTTGACGATGGAAAAAGTGAATTTTAAGGTAAGGTGAACTTTCTATTTTTTCACGAACATATTGTTTTACCAATGGATTAATAATTTTGCTGAGAAATAAACTTAATTGAGGCCATTTTGACGTATACTGCACTTCGATTTATGCAAAACTATTATGCGTGGTATAAGTTATATCCAAAATGGCGGTTTTGTACACAGTGGCTCAAATCGCTTGAGTACACAGTGGTCCATGATACACTGTGGTGACTGTGTACTTTAGGTACCTACTGATAATAAGTGCTCAGACATTAGTTTAGAAATTTTTACAAGAAGTAATAATTTTCGTTAGTTTTTCCTTTCAGGATGGCTTTTCCAGCAAGGCCTCGTAAAATAGGGAAACACAAAGTTGATGACATGAAAAACGCTTTTTAAAAAAAATTGGTATGAGCGAGAGAAAAGAGTCTAATGTTTTTAAATTTAAGTAACTTGATTATAAATTTTAAGACAAAATATTTTTTTTATTTAATGTTACTTTTATTGTTTGGTTAATTCAATAAATAAAGACTGATAAAAAGCCGAAAATTACATTATTATTTGGGTTATAATTATAGATGATCCACTGTGAACTTGCCTGATTCACTGTGAACTGAGGGCCGATTCACTGTATGCCACCCCCAGTACACAGTGGCTAAAATAAGTTTTTTGTTCAATACTGTTTATTTTCCAAAATATTACCTTGTGGAACTAAATCGATTAAAATATTCAATATATATTAGTTACACTATAATACTAATCCTTTTGCATCTTTCCAACACTCGTCCAAATCGAGTGACATCGCTCGAAAAAAAAGTGACCCACTGTTGCCGCCTTGACCCTACCTAATATACGTATATTGTAGTGGGAAAGTAGGCCTACCTACTTTCTTTCTCTGTCTGATAGAAAACTAATATAACAAAAAATAAGTAGGTAGGTATCTCATCATCAAGTAAAAATTATATGCTAGAATAAGTGAATTGCTTACGTTTCCTCTTCAAAAGGTAATCTGAACAGAGAAAATTCTGTAATCGATGAATTATTAGGACACCCAAACACACAGCGATACGTTCTCCTGCGATTATCACACATTTTTCATTCATTTAACGGTGCCGAAAAGCCGCGACGCGCGAACCTCGTGCGGTGTTAGCCCCGACTGGCGCACTGAGAAACGGGTCGAGATTTTGTTTAAGTGTGCGTGCGGCGACGCATAGATACTTTGGCGCAAACATACAAGCCACGCGCGGTGCGTTTGTATGAAGATAACTTACTTCCTCTCTTTATTCTATGTTTCCGGTGTTTCTAGTTGTAGTAGTAGAAAATTATATAGGTTTTCCTTACCATACATTATTATTTCAAATACATGTATATTTATGCCGGAGATTAGAGAATCACAACCCAGAGGGCCTATCACACTATTTATTTTCGCACACATAAATCATCTGTCACTTTTTAACTCATATATGGGTGCGAAAGGGACGAATGCTTTACCTGTGCAATAAGTAAGTACCTATGCTACGGGGACAGGTATAGATGTAATATCAAGTCAGCAAAATCGCATTCTTAGTGGTATTTGTGATTTTACAGTAATTCCAAATGTGAAATTTAATTTATCTACACCCATATCATAAAACCTCCATTGGTTAATCAAAAACCTTAGGAAATGACCACCATTTTGACAACCAATTAGGAAAAACCAGTGCTGCGATGAAGAAATAACATGACTTCTTTATCGTTTTTAGTAAAGAAATGAGATTAAATTTGGAACAGCTGTCAAACTCAAGTGGGTCTCTATTCTAGTTTCCATAGATACTCGTATTAAAACAGTTATTGATACGAAACGTCAATTCAGTATGTTTTTTTAATATAAACTGCACAATATTTGATCTCGAGTGACGTGAGAATAGAGACTTCATCCGTTTGTCTATGATTTAAAAAAAAAATGGTCTTGACGGACGGCCGCCATTATGTTGACGTTTTGCTGAACGAAAGTAGAATTTTGTTGAATTGAATAGAAAAAGTTGTTTGTAATTTACATTTTAGTTGAAAATATGAATAGTAAGTAGTCTTCTCGGAGTGTGTGTGATGTGAAAATGCGCCGGATATCGGAAATATGCAGCCACGATTGCAACAAATAACTTGTTGCCAGAAAATATTGTTTCTGAACCCATCATGGAGGATTTATAATATGTGTGTAGATAAAGTTATGTATGCAACTCTGCATAATTTGGCCTTAAAACACACGTGCGATCTTATTATGAAACTCGCTAAAAGCTCGTTTCATAAAACCGCACTAGTGTTTTAAGGCCTATCATTATGCAACCGTTGCATAAACTACTATTTCGTTATACTATCAACAAATAAATTATGTTTCAAATGGATCAAAGAAGTTATGAAAATGAGAAATAACAATCAACATCAAAGTCAAATTTTAACAAAAGCATTTATCAAAATTATTCATTAATTTCTTGTTTAACGGGTGCTTTTGTATTTTGATCTGCGACTTAAACGAGTCGGCTTTTTCACTAACGATAATATCTTGAGTTAACGATATTATTTGATGTTTTTAGTTAATTTCATAACGCAGGGCAGTCATTATTTCATTCTTTTCAAAAGGTCTTTGGAATCGACTATGCTTTTTGTTAAAAATATTTTATTAATATTGCTATCCGAATGTCAGGACTGTTGGCCGTTAAGTAGTTCTCTTCGGAACTGCACGAATCAGTTCCGATTAACTGAGGCGTTCCAAAGAGTGTAAGTTGCTTATAAATAGTGACAAGAAAATGAGACGATCTGTTAACTGCCGATCAAAATACATTTCCATGTACAGATATAGTGAATAATATGTTTCCATCGGTAAAACTCGGATCTCAATCGGAAGACGACGGGACCCGAAGTGTCAATTAATTATTGTATTTTAAATGAGTGACATGTTTATATTCATTCATATGAAACTTTATTATTTAGTTGTCAAATATATATATTAAAGTTCTTGAGTGGCGACCACGTACTGGAAGGCGCAGCGTGGGCAGACCAACCACACGGTGGACTGAAAACCTGGTGAAAATTGCGGGTCTTCGCTGAATGCGAGCAGCACAGAATCGGTCGTTGTGGCGATCATTGGGGCGGCCTATGTCCAGCAGTGGACGTATTTCGGCTGAAAAGATGATTAATGATATAGCCAGCAGTGCACTCGATCATAAGTCTCGTTTAACGAAATGATGCCGGTAAAATACATCAGTTAACTCACAAAACGGCTAAACCACTAAGTGTTTATAATAATAATAATAAAGACATTTATTTAACACACATTAGACACAGACAAATAACAAGAAAAGCACATAACAAAGAAACAATGAAAAATAAAAAGCTGTGCCGAACGGTGCCAAAGAGGGTGCCACTCAGCGTTATGCCGTGGCGAGCCTCGGCGCTGATTTTCAGTGGCCCCTAGGTGACAATACGAGCGACAGAGAACAACACGTTTGTATGGCAACACTTGAGCAACTCAACCACTGAATGTTAAATTGTAACAAGCCACTGCCAAAATTAATTGATAATTTCTGATATAGGCGCATATTAATATAATTAATAAGTTTAAAGCATAATAAACAACCGTATCACTATTTAAAATAAAAAGTAGTAGTTCGACTGCTGTCAGAGTTATACCCGTGGTTGCGCGACCATGGCGCCAACCTAATAACGACATCCGTAAAAAGTCGTTATTAGGTTGGCGCCATGTTTGGTTACAAAATTCTCTTGATTCCTCATGGGTCCATGGAGGTATACTCTATCCAAAAGAACAATAATAGCCTAAATCGAGTCACAAATGTAAATTGGTTCTGAGGTAGCGAAAACATAAAAAAAACATACGCGACGAAATGAATTGAGGAACTCTTTCTTTAAGTCGGTTTAAAATTAAGAGGTCACGACTACCAACATTGTTCATGAAGCCCAACAAATGATAAAGTTAAGCCAAGTTTAAGTTCGAATATTTTATCAGCAAACAAAGACCAGAGTCAAGTAACAAAGTGCCGACAGGGATAAAAAGATTTACGAGATATTTAATAAATCGTCACTGACACGAAACCTTGAGCTCTCAACTTGTATTCGCAGGCATTATTTTACGCGAAACTTGCAAACTTCTTGTAAACCATTGACGCTTGAACAATGCTGGTTTCTTTCTTGTTCTAAGAAAAGTAGCAATGGCTATTGAGGCGGTTGAAGTGTCGCATTAAAATTGAATTTGGGGTAAATGAGAGGAAACACCAAATCGAATTACAGGGTTTTCCGTCTTTGTTTTGTTTTATATTATAGATGCCAAGTGAAATCAGTATTGATCATATAGGGACTGTATTCTACATTGCGTAAACGATTACGCAAATTATTTAGCTACGATATGGTAGCTCTTTATTAAATTGACAGCAAAGGTAGCTGCATTGTCAAACCGTACGCGATATTTATCACTTAGGAAATGTCGAATATAGGCCCAGGATTGCAGTTCAGGTTAATGTTGGCCAAAATTGGTTTAATTACCAAGTTATATTTTTAGGCCAATATTTTTTACTTGTCGACCGAGCAAGCTGAAGCGAGCTTGGGAAAAAATGCTTTCATTATGTCCGGCTGTCCAGCGGCTGTCCGGCGGCTGTCCATTTGTTCTCGTCTACAGGTTGCAGTTCTCAACCGATTCTCGTGTTTGTGAGCACGGGTAATTCTCGAGAATTATATAGATTTTTTTACGATTCAGATTTTCGACTTTTTTCAAAATTGCGGGGATATTGGGGTTTTTACGACTACAAAGTTATTTGCGGTGTTGGCAAACTGACCGCGACCTATGTCGATCTATGGGGATAACAGTTTTCCATCGGGAATGTTAAGTTTGTCGCGAGGTCTACAGCTCACGCTAACTAAAACTATAACGTTGCCGAAGCTTATGAAAAGCTTTGAACGCAACTGCACTCAACCTCTGAAGAAGGACTCTATACGAGTCCGAAACATGTTGGACCTTATCCGACAATAAATCAAGAGTAAAGCCGTGATTATTTCAAGTGATCATGTCTTACGAATGTTTAATTTGACTTCTGAAAAGTATTCCTGGCGCCTCATTCGGGAACGCTGAGTGATTCTGTTGCGACTCGTAAGCCAGATTTCTCATTCCACTCTTCCGCACGACGCGAAATGCGTAAGAGCGAGATGAGAGATCTGGCTTACGAGTCGCTACAGAATCACTTAGCGTTCCCGAATGAGGCGCCTGTTCATATGTCTTCATTCTAACCTCATTAACCGAAGACGGCATATTTATTACTTCCCCTAATATTGGACACAACTAAAAGGTTCGTGGGCAATTTAATTCCTTCATATTTCCCGAACCCTTCTTCGACCGATATTGGTATAAGGTCGAAATTTCATAAACCTGATTTATGTGGTGAACCTTTTTTACGTTGTCGTATTTTTGGATTGACCGTGACAATTTGTGGCCGGAATATTTTTTATGTACTTATAGTACATACAAAATATTCCGGTATATACACCACTAGTACACCACTAGCTATTACTTGTATTCTTAAGACATGAAATTTAATATAGAGTGGGCCATAAGTTTTTGCAAATAGCAACTCAGATATATTTCTAAACTATTAATTGTGCGGTACAATGACGTCTTACGTTACCATGCGATGCCTTTTTAGGATTGAGTACGGATTACGCCGTATAAGAAAGTGTCCCAGCGTCAAATTACTCAAAGTTTGCGTCAATCAGCTAAAAGAAACTGGTTCCACAACGAATATTAATCAAACAGGCGGTTAAGTACCAGTGATGATAGAGTTTGCAAAATGGCGCAGATTTAATTGTCAGCAGCAGGCAGTGCAGGAGTGCCAGCAACAAGACAGGGCTAATTTACCACGGTGTTTTGAAAAAATAAATTTATTTTATAGTAATTACTTATAGTAAATACCTAATAAAATAGCATTTCGTCCCCTTAGTGCAAAAACCGCTTAATTGCATGAAGTATTGCATGCAGTTAAGCGGTTTTTGCACTAAGGGGACGATTTGTAGTTTTGTCTCTATGATGTTTCTAAAAGTGCAACACTTTATGGTCCACCCTATATTTCAAATTATGTTTTTGGTAATTGGAGACCTTTCATCGAGATGTAATATTATCATGTAATCTTTAAGTCAAGTGACCGTGACTGTCTACATTGTCTGTCCATTTAATCTAGATTACAGTGCTAGATTTAGCTTTATCTTAAAATTAACTCTTGCTCAATAGTGGGTGGATGTGGGCTGCATCGATTAATTGAATGAAAGAAAGTATACTGTTTGAAAGTAATTGTAAGAAAGTAGTCGTAGAAATTACCTACTTTCTTGAAAGTAGTCGTACAAAGGGTACCTAACCACCCATTGTACGACTACTTTCAAGAAAGTAGGTAACCTTTTTTTGTAACTCTTAGGAATAGTATGGAAGATGTTTGACAAGCTTATATTATTATTTACGTCCAGTTGCATGTAAAAATACAAAGAAAAATACCGGCTGAAAGCGTTAAAGTTTTTATGAGGGTGAAAAGATTACTTTTATATACTATATATATACTATAATAATTTGATGAACATAACAGACGAATCGGGATGCTAGGTAGTTGCCTGACTACACATCCGACCCGTCCAATCCAGCGGCCCTAACATGCAAAACACAAAGATAAATTAAAGGGTGAATTTCAAAAAAAAAAACACGTACTTAAGCGTAGTTAAGAAAAAGTTTAAAAAGGTCCTTTGTGTTACGAAAATTTGCCATACAATTGTATGGGTAATTTTCGTCACACAGAGGAAGCGTTTTAGTTTTTACTTAACTACGACCCAATTACGTACAAACTTTTTGAAATTCACCATAAACCCGTTTGTCTCTATGACAAACCTTTCTCTCTCTTTCGTCGGCTCTAATGTGAGAGAGCCGCACTTAGAGATAAGACGGTTTAACTGTCTTACATGTTAAGGCCGCTGTCGGTAAAAAAAGTGTTCGAATATTTTAAGTTAGTAAAAAATTGTTTGCTTCCTTCAAACATTTTCTAGCCAAAACGATCCGTCTCTCAGTTATGGAATCGAACATCATGCTTTATTTTTCTTCGATCTAACCAGCCCCTTTTAGAAGCGTGCAAAATTTATCGTTTCGTTACCGGGGCGTAAAGTAATTGACGCTTACGTCGAAACGTCAAGCCATTTTTGTAATAAGGAAGAAGAGGTTAATATTCAGTAATGACATGTAAAATACCTATAGGTACATATAGGTCTTGATACTAAAAATATTACTTATATCCTGAGAGTCTTCATTCGCGTGGACACCCTAATCACCTGCGGTATGAAATATACTTTACGACCTATTCTCATACCTACCAAATATACCTACATACAAAATTTCATAAAAATCGGTCGAGCCGTTTCAGAGGAGTACCACCACAAACACGAAGCCATTAGATTTTTATTTATATAAAAAATCAAAGTGATGTAGGTACTTATTGTTGTTTCAGGTGTTATTTATCTTGTTGTCTTATGTAATTTAGAACTGCGCCTCTATTCGGGAACGCTAAGTGATTCGGTAGCGATTTGCGAGCGAGATTTCTCATCTCGCTCTTACGCATTACGCGTCATGCGGAAGAGTGGGATGAGAAATCTCGCTTACGAATCGCTACAGAATCACTTAGCATTCCCGAATAGAGGCGCTGGGGTATGATTCTCTTAACACTCAGGGCCAACAATCGCTACGCGCTACACGTGTAGCGCGTAGCAGCGTCTCCGCTTTGTAGCGAAAATGCGCTACGAACAGAGCGCCCGCCTAGCGGGCTCCTGACCATCGGCCAGCCTAACATGACCCGTCAGTGCGTATAAACTGCATGTTCATGCGTGTCTTCAACTTTGGTCGTATTTCAACGCAGCCGGCCACAGATATAGATAGGTACCTCACTCCGCATAATGCCCACGTGTGGGTCAATTTATGTTTGTCATCAACGATCTCAAAAGAAGTATATGGCTTTCAATAGGTACAACTGCGTTGAACAAATGACTTAGTTCGTCATGGTTATGCCATCTGTTTACAAGTTTATAAACTACGAAGCTGTATTGCCGACGCTTAGTTCTTATGACATTTACAGTCTTATTTTGCCTGATTCATCGCTGTCTTTCATTGCTTGCTAGATACGAACAACAAAAACAAAACGCATGAATCAGCCAATAATGGACCTTTCCTCAATGTAATAAGAACGCCGATGTCAGCAATATTTACCGAGTGTGCGATGGTGTCATTGGACACCAAAAAACTGAGCATCACGACAATCGCGTTGGGCGATTCCTTACTATATATTTCTATGATTGTCGTACGAAATGAGAGACGAAATGAGCGAGTTAAAGAATAACAGCTATAATCTACCGAGTCCACCAGGAAGTTCAGCTATTGGAAAATCATTCAATTTATGACTCGCGGGTGATCATGACTCGTGACGTCACGATGGTGTTTCTATCTCTTTTCTTAATACATCACCGAAACGACCCAGCTCAAGGTTTGAATATTAAAACGCCTTATCGCCTCGCCAGACATTGCTTTTAAATTCGCTTGCGTTGTCACGTTTTTTCATAAGAAAATATAATGAGCATATATGACGCACGATTCATATTTTTAATCTCGTAAGAGCAGAGCTATGCTGTGTTTCCACTGCTAACACCTAAGGTCGTTGACTCCATTCGATCCGACATCATGAAACTCAATTACAATGTTATGTCAGCGAAAGCGAGAGTAATTTAAAACTAAATTAAGTAGTAAAATATAAAGAGGTATTTTCAGGGTTCCGTAGCCAGATGGCAAAAAACGGAACCCTTATGGATTCGTCATGTCTGTCTGTCTATCTGTCCGTCCGTATGTCACAGCCACTTTGCTCCGAGACTATAAGAACTATGATGTTGAAACTTGGTAAGTAGATGTAACGCATTAAGATTTTCACACAAAAATAGAAAAAAAAAACAATAAATTTTGGGGGTACCCCATACTTAGAACTGAAACTCAATTTCTTTTTCATCTATCCCATACGTGTGGGGTATTTATGGATAGGTCTTCAAGAATGATATTGAAGTTTCTAATATATTTTTTTCTAAACTGAATAGTTTGCGCGAGAGACACTTCCAAAGTAGTAAAATGTGTCCCCCCCCTGTAAATTCTAAAATAACAGTATGATGAAAATAAAAAAAAAATATATGATGTACATTACCATGTAAACTTCCAGCGAAAATTGGTTTGAACGAGATCTAGTAAGTCGTTTTTTTTACACACACACACACACATAGCATCACGCCCGAAATCCCTAATGGGGTGGGCCGAGGCACAAGACTACTTGTGGCCACGTTCGATTAATTAGTCCTAAGATAGTATGATGACCCGTATGGTGACAGGTGATCAGCCCATCGCCCATACAGATAGTCCACCATGTTGGAGAGGACCCTTCGTCGACTTTTACGACATGCCAGGATGATAAGCATCTGCACGCATAATATGCTATTTCTTCACTCCCAGTGCAGCAGAGGAGGAAGAGGTTTTTTTTTAATACGTCATAAATCACGGAACCCTTCATGGGCGAGTCCGACTCGCACTTGGCCGCTTTTTAATATTTAATTCAATTTAATTAAGTTCATATAACTTTTCAAATTCAACTCAATAATACGAGATTAAACAAAAGTTGCGTAATTAACACACTAACGGTAGAACTAATCACTTTATCTTAAATGGTTACGAAGGGCCCCGGACCTGTAAAATAACATCGATTAAGCTGTTTTGCCCAAGTTCAATATCGAAGGTAGAACAATAAGTTGCGGTCAACGCCATCTGTCCGCCATTAATAACTTTGAGGACCAATTGTTTTCAGTTTGAATAAAATCCAATTAATTTGAATTTCGAACTGGCCCGTTGTGACCTTTAAGCCGATTTGAAGGTAGAACGTGAACGTAAGAATTTTATTTAGGGTTGTGTTATCTGCTGCGGAGAGACGATTTTACGGAGACACTAGGAAAAACAGGAATAGGTTAAAATATAAGAAAATCATTGTTCATATTTTTTATCTATAATTTATACTAACTTAAGAGAACTGTGAACCAAAGGCAAAAATCATCCTCTTCATACAAAAGGCGATAACGATTTTCGACTCTTAAATGTTAGCCGATTTTGACCAACTTTTGATAGGTTGTCAGTCAGAATAAAAACTAGGTCTATGCGTTTTTTGAATTTTGATTAAAGATCAAGATAGTCAAATAATGCCGAAATTAGTTTTGTATGAGAATACTGAAACCACAATAAAACTCTATATAAAGATTATAGGGACAAAATCAGAACGTATAGACCTAGATTTTGTTCTGACTTACAACCTATCAAAAATTGGTGAACATCGGTTAACATTTAAGGGGTGGAAATCGTTATCGCCTTTTGTATAAAAAGCCGTAGGTTCACACTCCTCTTAAAAAGTATTGTAATATAATTATGTATAGGTACATAGGTACAAGCCGTAAAGTTCCAAAGCCAACGAACATTTTTTTACACAAACATCCCACCTTAATATTATGGACGTCACTACACTGTAACGTTTTAATATTCGAGCGTAATCAAGATATTTTCGTTTCTAATTAGAATTAACGGGAGAATTTACTCATCGAAATATTTTTCTAATAAATTATAAGGCTGCTTGGCCATTTGTCACCGGTGTTACACGCGATCGTTATTATAATCCTGCCTTATTTACTTTTAATTAAAAAAAAAGGTTTTATACAATGACATATTATAGAAAGACACGTTATATCCATACTCAACACGTTTTAAAAACGTGAGAGATAATTTTCTTCTTTTTTCGTTTCTTTTCGGCCAGTGCAGCTTTAGGTCACATGTGACGTGCGGATATTACACATTAATTTGGAATATGGCGATCATGTATGAACAAAATAAATGCATTTTAGTACTTCTATTTAAGTTGAATGTACCTACAAATGAAATAAAGCATCAGTTCTTCCTTTTATTTTTTTTGTAGTAGGCATTTGGCTCATGAATGGCTTTTTTGAGAAAATTTTCAATAGAGCACGACATGTGTTACTTGGCCAAAAGTCCGCGCATGACTAAT
Source organism: Tortricodes alternella (assembly GCA_947859335.1). Taxonomy (NCBI): domain Eukaryota; kingdom Metazoa; phylum Arthropoda; class Insecta; order Lepidoptera; family Tortricidae; genus Tortricodes; species Tortricodes alternella. Next base: position 4,532,875 of record OX401982.1, on the reverse strand, counting down.
TGAAATGATCACAATTGGGTTGCTTTCTGGGTTTAAATTTTGAGCTTGAAAGACGCATCTTTGGTTTTTTAATATCATTGGTGTTATAGCTCATATTAACATTATGGCTAAGGCGTGTTCCATTACAGTTTTTCTTTTAAAACAATTGTATACCAAAATTTAAACATAATGCAATCTTTCACTGTATGAATGTTCGAATCCAAGTGAAACACCATACGTAGGTATATTTCAGAAATAACAACCTTGGCATGGTATCCATCTGTTCGTTGGCATATCGTTCGTTTTACGAGTTCCACCCAAAATACGTCAGATGGGTTGTTTTATGTCGTCTGTCCCAATTATTGTTACGCACCTGGTCTATGCAGTGTTTTCTTTTTTACTGCGGAAAAAAACATGGGGATTTTAGACCATCGCATTCAAGTGTACGGCTTTTTCGTACGGACATCTCTTATCATTTTTAGGGTTCCGTAGCCAAATGGCAAAAACGGAACCCTTATAGATTCGTCATGTCTGTCTGTCTGTCTGTCTGTCCGTCTGTCTGTCTGTCTGTCTGTCTGTCCGTCTGTCTGTCTGTCTGTCCGTCTGTATATCACAGCCACTTTTTTCTGAAACTATAAGAACTATGCTGTTGAAACTTGGTAAATAGATGTATTCTGTGAACCCCATTAAGATTTACACACAAAAATTGAAAAAAAAAACAATAAATTTTTGGGGTTCCCCATAGAACTGAAACTCAAATATATTTTTTTCATCAAACCCATACGTGTGGGTTATCTATGGATAGGTCTTCAAAAATGATATTGATGTTCCTAACATATTTTTTTTCTAAACTGAATAGTTTGCGCGAGAGACACTTCCAAATTGGTAAAATGTGTGCCCCGCCCCCCCTGTAACTTCTAAAATAAGAGGATGATAAAACTAAAAAAATATATGATGTACATTACCATGTAAACTTCCACCGAAAATTGGTTCGAACGAGATCTAGTAGGTAGTTTTTTTTAATACGTCATAAATCACGGAACCCTTCATGGGCGAGTCCGACTCGCACTTGGCCGCTTTTTTTCATTGTAAGGGGATTGCGTTCGGCCTTATCTTTAGAGTGCTTATATCTAGGGTTAATTTTAAAATACAATAAAATAAGACTCAAAAACAAAAACGATATTAATAGATATCACTAAGAAAAGCCGCAATCGCTACTCCCAAGGGGCGACCGACTCGATAAAACCTTACCGAACATATCATTTTTTACATATATAAGGAAGCTTAGCAGTACGAGACTCGCATATCCTAATTTCCCTTGGGTCCTCAACTACAAAGGATCCATCATTCGGCTCATTCAAATAAGTAGCCTCTCGAAACTTTTGCCACTATTGGAGAATGGACACGCTCTTCGATTTTATTCGTCCTGGGCACGGCTGGCGAAGCGGCGCGCTAACATTGTCGATAGTATGACGAAAGGCATTCAGCAGTGAAACACGTAACGTTTTGATTTTTTTTTATTAAAAATAACACTTGAATACAACACTCGCATAACCGTCCTGTTCGAAATCCCTCCAAAGATATAATAATCATCATACCCCTCTGAATCGTTTGACATTTCTATTCAACCAACCGCCCTACTTGTTCAGTCGCTTTTAATAAAACTTATAGTTCACAAAATCTACAAAAACACGCTTTTGTCAGTAACGCACTAATTAGTACATTGTGCATCTAGGGCCGTAAGAAGGGGATAACTAACGAGAGTCTGTTAGAAGCCCGACGCCGATAGGTGAGGGCTTTTATGACTCGAGTTTGTTATCCCCTTACTGCCCGTGATACACACAATGTTTTTCATCACATTTGCGAGGAAATGAAATAAAAATTAGACAAAAAAAGTATATATATTAATGTTATTTCCATTTTACACCGTGAATTAGCATCAGGTGGGTGTTCATAAACTGAGCGTACGTTGCGATCAGCGCGGGGCAGCTCCGCCGGCTTGCGGTCGCGCGCGCCGCCGGCTGCGGCTCCCGAGCAGCTCCGCCGACCTGACGCACTTAACTGCCCGCGGGAGTTCGAAACCATACAAAATCCATAACTCCCTAGGGCGGCGGGGCCCGTAGAGGAGCTAAATCGGCTATAGCTACTCTATACGCCTGCGTATAATAACACCCTTTCCGAGCAAGTGTGATGAAAAAGTAATTTATTACACTCGTCAAAACAAACCAAATAAGCTCAAACTGAAGGGGTTTACCAGTAGTCATTGAAGAGTTCCACTATCCACCTCCTGGCTCCATGGTCAGATCAGCTCGATGGTACCAAATTATTATATTGTGCTCAGAATTGCGTACACTTGCGAAGTTTCTAATCGTTACGACAATTAGAAGTAGTTTAAAATTGTTTTCTAATATTTTATTACATTGTTTGTTAGTTACAAGTGAAGCTAATAAGTAAAAAGCGTGTTAAAACGTGTATAAGTTAATTTCTAAAACATATTATTAAATACTTAGTAAAATATGAAACAATAATTTTTCATACTAAAATAATAAATGCCATGCTTTAAACTGCTAAACGTAACAAATCATTTAACGCTCTTATTTATATCGGATATCCGCCTAAACCCTTACAACAGGTATGTATTGCCACAGAATATATAATAGTACTACTAACTACTACCTACTAACGTACAGAAGAATCACTGTCTAAGAACACCGGTGTTTAGGGACGAAAATATGCCTAATCATGCCTTCTCTATCCGTCGCATAAAACGTGTTCTTTCCTGTACACTAGGGTTGTCAGTTTTTTAACCGCGTCACCCAACAACACCAAACATCTAGGCTATTTGATAACGCGCGAATCGGTCAGTGACCGAGCAACCTACCCGATTTACTTTAACCAGCTCCGAACTGTCCGGCGGCCGTGCGTACCTAAAGTGCGGTGAGGAGAAACCCCCTAGCGGCCCTAACATGCATGCCACAAAGATAAATTATTTAGAACCGTTTATCTCTATGACTATCGTTTTCGACGGCACTAGTGTGAGAGAGACGCACTAAGATAAACGGTTCTTATTTATCTTTGTGCCATGCATGTTAGGGCCGCTGGTATTGCGTTAATATTGCTTCAATGTACTATGAACGGAATCCGGGAGATTACCACGATGTCTAAATCGCGCATCGCCTGTCGGTTCGTTTCATAAAAACCGCACTTGTATTTTAAGGCCTATCATTATGCAACCGTTGCATAAACTACTATTAAACTCACGATGATAAGTGTTGAAAAGTAACCTATTACTAATTTAAACTAACCTGTTATTGCCCAAAGCTCCTTCAAGCATTCTTCTCTTGACCGCTGTATCGCAGATCGCTTCTGCACCTCCGGTCCAGACTCGAGGTACTCAAACAGCAAAGCACCCAGCAAGACATATATCACCACTAGAACCACTAGGCCAATTTGTGAGCCAGCTGCGCGCACGCAGCCAGCCAGCGTGCGCCGAGCGAACCCCCGTTCGCGACCGTCCAACGACACTTCCGAAGACATTTCAAATTTCAAATTGAACGTTCCATTTTAGATTTGGCACGCTAATATTTTTCTTCGTCCATTTTGTAGATCTTATTTAGGCTATACATATTTGAACTGTAAAAAAATATTAAATATAGGTATACATCACTTGTCATTTTTGTATTTAAACGTGATTTCAACTTTTAATGTTACTTGTGACGCAACTGTGCATAATTTAGGAATTTGTTCACAAATTCTAAGGGCGCTCGCCCTCGTCGTATGTTTGCAGTGATGCAGTTGCGATGCTGTATCTAAACAGCGCGACTGCATCGCTGCAGTTTGTATCGCTACAGTCGCGCCTTTGTATCGACACAGTAGCGAGCAAATGCGACAAGCGGCCACTTGTCGCGATGCAGCCAACATGCTTTCAAGAAACGCACAACTGTATCGCTACAAAAAGTAGCCGTGGGCGAGCGCCCTAAATGAGACTATGAATTTTAAAATCCTTGGCGAGCACTAAGTAGCTATAATAAATTATGCATGTTCTGTTTAAAATTAAATCTAGCCACAGACTTTTATATTATATATCATAATTAATATTAATTTATTCATTACTTCTACTTGTAATAAAGATTTTAATTATGATATTGCGCTACAGTGAAAATATTGAAGCGCACGGCGGTGTGCAAAGGCCAAGTTCAAAGAAACCGGCCGCACGCACGCTGAGTATTCTTTACACGAACTGTTTCGAGTCACTTTAGACCAGTCCTTATCTGATTATCTGTTGCAGCAATATTTATAAAACTTTAACTAAGTATATACACACTTTTTTCATGCAAAATACTGAATGGCGTTCATTTGCCTGCAATTGATGCCCGGTTTATAGGTCTCAGAATATCGTAGTTTTAGCAATGACTCACTGACTCACTTATAGGTAATCAAATATATAAGGTACTTCTAGTAATTCTACAAACATCAAATTTGGCATGAAGATAGCTCGTAAAATGTAATTATACGTTAAAAATAAAAACTTAAAATAGTAAACTTGAAATGAAAAAAAAACTGATCTCATTAATTAATTAATGTAAAAGCCGTGTCGTGCCGGTGAGACCCCGTTGATGTCTTCTTTTTATGTATCTGCGCGATTAACGCAAAATCTTTTGCACGGATTTGGATGGTTATTTTTGAATGAAATCGTCATTCTTCTGGGATGCTTTTAATATATTAATACACTGGCATTTTCATTCGGTTTATTTTAGTTGTTAAAAATTTAGAAATAAAGTCTTTTCGCCGAGAGTTTATAAAAAAAAATTAAAAATCAGGGCTTCTTAATTTATTACAAATAGCGGCCCACTTATTATTTTACTGATGATAATAAAAAAATTAAAGGCAAAAACTATATTTTTTTCATAGAATATTATTATTGAATAGCCTGTATATGTCCCATTGCTGGCATATGGTCAGACGACGACCATGACGAAGTCGGAGTCGGAGGAAGAATCAGAGTTGGTGACGTTTATTATGAAACGTTCAATTGCTTCGTCTAAAACAAAGACGAACACCCAAACGACACAGTCGAAGCGTATTTCAGAACGGAATTGCAATATATGGCGCTCGCTCGCCTGGCGCGGCGCCGCCTTTTACAACAACTGCGTCCCTCGTACCACGAAACTTAGTGCGCGCAGCGATAAGCGACGCCCGTCATACAGTTTGCGATAGGTAAGCGACAGTCGCTATTTCGAGACGATATCATAATATTAATCAACTCTCGGCGAACAGACTATACATTTACTCCGTGATTGTCATCACAATTGACAATAACATTGTACGGTAAGGACAGTTCAAATGCCCTTGAAAATGCGCCCTTGCTTGAAATCGGATTCCATCGGTTGGGAGACCGGTAGCTATTTTGTATTAACAATTTTACGTAGACACAGAATTCCACGACGCGTCGAAAGTTCTGTTTATACCTTTCGGAGACCCTTTAAAAGGGTTAAGGGAGGGCATAATCGATTTCGATAAAGGGAATAGGCATGTTACGACCCTCGGGAAGGTCGATATATCGACAATAAAAGATAATGTAAAATAAATGTGATGGGACTCATAATGGAGGAGGAATGTATTGATGTAAGTAGCATAAAGTTGTGTCCCTTTGCTTATATTAATGACCCTTTTAGTGAAGTGATATACGAGTTAAATAGAGAGGTATAGTATATTGTGCATCTAGGGCCGTAAGAAGGGGGGGGGGGGGGATAACTAACGAGAGTCTGTTAGAAGCCCGACGCCGATAGGCGAGGGCTTTTATGACTCGAGTTTGTTATCCCCTTACTGCCCGTGATACACACAATGTTTTTCATCACATTTGCGAGGAAATGAAATAAAAACAAGACAAAAAAAAGTATATATATTAATTTTATTTCCATTTTACATCGTGAATTACCATCAGGTGGGTGTTCATAAACTGAGCGTACGTTGCGATCAGCGCGGGGCAGCTCCGCCGGCTGCGGCTCGCCCCGCCGTCAGCGGGAGTTATAACCCATACAAAATCCATAACTGCCCTTGGGAGGTAAGTAGGCTACAGCTGCTCTGTACGCCTGCGTATAATAACAGCCTTTCCGAGCAAGTGTGATGAAATAATTTTTAGTACGCCAATCCTACTTTCTTGCAGATTCAATGTTTCCAGTTTTCAATACATTTAGTTAATTCGTTTTCTGTTTTCATACAAAACGACAACGACAGGAAAACCTTTTACAAAACAACAAAGCGACACTAGAACTTTCCACCCATTAAATTGTTCTTCGTAAGGCAACTTTGCGGCAAAAAACTCATTGAACGTGAAATAGGGTCACCCTCAGTCTGGGCACTGTCAACTGAAATCAGAACGGTAACAAATGATCCGACGGTTACAAGGTTCGAAGGGAAAGCGTAGGGTTAACAAAAATAACTGTAAAGATGTAATCAATAATTGTGAAATGTTCTTTTTTATTTATTTGAAACTATTGGATTGATTGCTGTTTTTGCCATGGAAAAAGCATTGATGATATAGGTAGCGAAAGGTGAAAATAAAAACCGGACAAGTGCGAGTTAAACTCGCGGAGAGGGTTCCGTTCCATACATGATTATCTGAAATTTACTAGGTTACTTTAAATACCATAGACTTCTTATAGGTTTTCCTGTAATCTATAGGTAAAGAACTATTTTCTGTATTTTTTTCAAAATGTTAGCCCTAGTAGTTTCGGAAATAAGGGGGGGGAATGGTCAATTTTTGCCTATATTCCTAAATAACTTCCAAAATATTTTACTTAAAATTCAAAAAAAATATATATTCAAGATCCTCACAATAAGCCCTTTCATTTGATATGTCACACTATATAGGATACATAACTTATTTTTTTAATTTTTTTTTAATTTACCCTTCAAAAGTGGCCGCCATGTTTAAAATTCATATATTTACGTCACGCGTCCATGTTGCGGTCACCGACTTATATATGTATACCAAATTTCAACTCAATCGGTCCAGTAGTTTCGGAGCAAATTGGCTCTGACAGATGGACAGACGGACAGACACACGAGTGATCCTATAAGGGTTCGTTTTTTCCTTTTGAGGTACGGAACCCTAAAAACGCGCGAAAATTTTGAACCTTCCCTTTGTTTACGATGAATCGTTTTGATTCAATAAAGTATCAAAATACAAGAAATAAAAGCAGCATTAATAATAATATTAATACTATATCCTCGTCCGTAAACGTGTACAAAGCGATGCGATGATAAGTTTTTTTTAAGTAAGTACATATTTATTTGTGATAAACAGGTAACATACTCGAAAGTTCTTAGTGTTAAATTAGCGCTGAATCCACCAACATGCGTACAAAAATTACATCTTAAAACTAAATTAAAATATACTGTGAAATATATAATAAACTAGTGGACCACCACAGCTTCGCCTGCGGTGTTTTGCATACAAACTTTATCACCCCTTTTCACCCCTTTTAGGGATGGAATATCAACAAATCCCTCCTTAGTGCACCACTCTAGGGTCTCCTCCAAATTTCAAATCTCTAGGACCACCCGTTTAGGCTGGGCGTTGTCTATAAGTAATCCACGGTACTGTTCTATATGTATTGATTTATATAAACTTTAGCTCAGATTGTAATATATTTTAGCGCAAGTTATCTCTAGTTTGCTCTCAAACATAATCAGCGCTCCTTTGCAAAAGTGCAGAGTACATTAGCTTCAAAGTACCTTCTCCAAACAGACTGCACGTCTACTCCGAAGCACAAAATTCTAATCTTCGGATGCCCCGTCTCCTCGAAAATGTTCACCAAACAAGAGGATACCAATCGATGAAGTTTTAATTTCGTTTTTCAGTGTACAACAGACCGCCCTGCCATGCACGACTAATACAAGAGGGCTGACAATCACCTCGGCCTCACGGTGATCATTCCTCGGAAATAGCCAGACTGCCAAAACACAGTTAAACTAGATGGCGCCACAATCGTAGCTAGCGAGCTATTCAATGATATACAACAAAATGAAATAATTTATTGAGAAAAATGGCACGTGTAGTGCGTCTTTACTTTACACATCGTTTGTTAAGAGCTACGACTTTTCATACAAAACGGCGATAATGATTTCCACCCCTTAAATGTTAACCAATTTTGACCAATTTTTTAAAATAGGTTGTCAGTCAGAACAAAATCTAAGTCTATACATTTTGGTTTTTTACTATAATCAATAAATTCAGTTTTAGTGTTGTTTCAGTATTCTCATACAAAACTAACGGCGGTTATTTGAATTTATTGATCTTTAATCAATATTCAGAAAACGTATAGACCTAGATTTTGTTCTGATGTAAGGGTTCACATGGTTCACATGGTTCACATGTAAGGGTGGAAATCGTTATCGCCTTTTGTATGAAAAGGGCGATTTTTGCCGTTGGTTCACAGTCCTCTTAAAACTTCTAGCTTTAAGAGGGGAAGGCGAAGGGAACCATTATTGTTTGAAGGAATTACATACATACATACATACATAGCATCACGCCCGAAATCCCTAATGGGGTGGGCAGAGCCACAAGACTACTTGTGGCCACGTTCGATTAATTAGTCCTAAGATGGTATGATTGAAGGAATTGCAGCCGTAATTTAGGATATTCACCGATAGATGGTGTTACAACATCCGAGAAACGCTTGAATGACAGCCCTGTTGCTTTATTCGTCCATGACCCTACGGAAGTGTAGTGACACTCAACGGAATCGGCACGTTAATAAATGATCTGAGGGGACCGGTTTGAATGGTTCAGGTTCAAAAGCTGGGGTCAGCAGGAAATGAAAATCTCTTGTTTAACGAAAATGAACGAATATCGATTTTGATAAAATCAGTTTATTGAACCAAGTTGTTGTTTGGTCAAGTAACAATTTAAAACCCGTTGTTACTTGGGAGACATGAAAACAACACGATGTGTAAGCGAAAAAGTTCAGGCAGAAAAGAAACTGTAGGTACAGTTAACCGGAGTAACTTTGAACACTCGGGTTAAACGGCCATAAAAATATCTGTCGCAAAATGTAATGCCAGAATAATATTCGTATTTATAAGTTCATTTCTCATCCCCTGACCTCTCCGCCAATTACAAGTATTACGTTTTATATTATATTTAAGGCCGTTTAATGTTACCCAAGTGTTCAAAGTTGGCGGTTGACTGTGCTTGATGGAACAAAATTGTGTGTGAATAGATACATGTTAATAATTATTATATGTTTTATAATGATGAAAAGTAAAGACAAAAAATATTAATTATCTAGTGTGTTTGACTGTTCGTGTTTTATTGCTATTAGTATTATAATATAGAAAGAAAACTTGAAAATGTTTGAAATATTATATTTATACGTATTTCACAGCCCTAATTCCATGTGATCTAAATTGCCGAGAAAAGGAAATTGAGTGCAATGAGATGGCAAGTATTTTATACTTTCAGAAGTTCATAAATTCTCTGGTAACGTCATTTTAATATGAATCGGAACCTGCCACGATTTTAACCTCGTTTACTTTACTGTGCTTTGATTACGTGTGTAGCGGCTGATCAGCGGATAAACGAAACTCTTAATGGAGAAGAAGCATGAAAATCAAAATGAGGTTTAAATGATATAATATGAAAGTAAATTTAAACAAAAGCATATTACACAGAAAAGCAGATCATTTTGACTATTCATTTTATTTCATTAAGGGTCAAAAGTAGTGAAAAATACATATTGTTTTTTAGTTCTGATTTTAGTTTTTTTGACATCCTCATCCTATTCAAATTTATGTTATGTTTTATTTCTTCGATGTTGGTCTAAAAACAGTATTTTTCGGAAATAATTGCAGATTTCGTTTTAACGCCATACATTTTGTACAGTCTAATGACAGCTGTGACGTCATAGCTGTTGGCCATTTTGTATGGAGTGTTTTTGCGAGTGGTATGAACAACAATAACAATATGAACATAAAATAATAAACATAAAAATGCACTTTCCAACACGAGATGAAATAATTTTAACAATAGACAAAACCGACTCCAAAAGGGTTTTTGGAGTCGGTTTTGTTTTTTGTTGAAATTAATTTTATTTTTAGCTTTTTGGTGAATATGATGTAATATTATAGTTTCATTATATCCACAAGTACCAGACGACGATAGTACTACGTAAACTGCTCGTCGATCTTTATAAAGTTTTGCGTTCGGAATGCAAGGACTGTTGACCGTTAAGGAGTTCTGTTGCGAACCCCACTATCAGTTCCGATTTACCAGATGCTTAGCATCAGAGACAAATAAATGTTATCATTATCCGTTAACTATCTATCACTGAAGAGTTCCAAGTAGTAATCCGTGGACTCCATCATCACTCCGCTTTACCAAATGAAGCTGTTCCTGTGCAAATCCATCAGTTATCTTAGAAAATGGCAAAAACGGTATATGCTTGCTTACAAAATTCGAGGAGTTCTGTTGATTCCTCATGGATCCCACCGTCAGATCCCGCAAATTTTTCTATGGGACCATTTCTGAACTATGACGATTCCAACAAAAAAATAATTATCGAAATCCGTTCACGGACTGAAAAGTTATGTGGGAACATACATAAAAAAAAATACGGGTCGAATAGATAACCTCCTCCTTTTTTGAAGTCGGTTAAAAAATAATATGCATCTTCCCTATTGAGATTGTAAGGACAACGTCATTAGGTCTAAATTTGAATGTATCTCTCACTGCTCATCAGCCGCTACGCAGGTTAGAGTCACATGGCTGTAGACGAGCAGTGAGCCCCTGTGAGCCTCTCGTGGGTTGCGGGTTGTGAGCCCGGTTCGCACATCGGAATTAAATATTTGCTACAAGCATTTCGGTAAAGGAAAACGTGATGAAACCTGCACACTGGGAAGTAATTCAAAGATGTAAGTCCCCAAACCGCACCGGGCCAGCGTGGGGACTCCTGCCCAGTCCCTCTCACTATGAGAGGAGGCCGGTAGGTAGAACATAAGTAAGCTGATGATATTATAATCCTCACTATATGATGACTGTTCGAATGGGCTGACTCGATCGGGGTAGTACTACTCTCACAGAATATCGGCGTACAATAGCTTGCTATTGCGTTTCGTACGGTGAGTGACGAGATCCGGGGGCCTATTCCTTCATCCCCATCCCATCCCCATTCCCCATCCTGCCTAGACTGGCAACGCATTGGCAGCACCTCTGGTGTTGCAGATGTCCGTGGGCGGAGGTGACCACTTTCCGTGGGCCGTCTGCCTGTTTGCCAGTCAATTGACATAAAAAATATGATAATTATGAAAGCACAGTTGACAATTTTGTTGTAGGTCCAAAATAAGGAAACGGGGAACGATTTCATGACAGGCAAGTTTTTTTTAGCAAATAAAAACTGCAGAACTGTGTTGTTATTTAAGGAAGTTACAAGTACCTACCTAATGTTTTTTTTTCCTAACATGTTTTTAGGTTTCTGTACCTCAAAAGGAAAAAAAATGGAACCCTAAATAGGATCACACGTCTCTCTGTCCGTCTGTCACAGCCAATTTGTTTCGAAACTACTGAACCGATTGGGTTAAAATTTGGTACACATATGTAAATCGGTGACCGCAAAGACGTGTAATGTAAATAAATGAATTTAAACATTGGGGCCACTTTTGGGGGCCAAATTAGTAAATATTAAAAAAAGTTTTGCAATCTATGGCGTGTGCCATATCAAATGAAAGGGCTCGTTGTGAGAATCTAAAATATATAATATTTTTTATAATTTTAAGATAAATGTTTTTGAAGTTATTTTGCAAAATAGGCGAAAATTGACCTTTATCTTCGAAACTATTGGACCTAAAATTTTTAAAAAATACAGAAAAAAGTGTTTACCTATAGATAACAGGAAAACCTTTAAGTAGGTATTTAAAGTAACATAGTCAAGTGATATAATCACGGAACCCTCTCCACGCGAGTTTAACTCGCACTTGTTCGGTTTTTTATTTTATTTTTAAGTCTACATTAAGTATGTGAGCAATCCTTGATACCTAATTCAGATTTGTAAAGAACATTACATTTAAGTCGGAACTCATTACGACTTACCTAGTAATTACGAAAGAAATAAGCCTAAACTACTTTCTAAGTACTGTCTGAATACCCTAGTTTGTAATCAGCTTGTTCAAATAGCCACTTAATTAAAAATTAAAATCACGTTTGTAACTAGGTACCTAAACGATTTTCACCTAAGTAGATTTCCTAAACACAGAACACAAAAGTCTAAGCTAACTTTTTAAAACTATAATCATCCATTTCTATCACTAATAAGTCACTTGAACTGAAACAAACTCAGTTTTCAATCTTTGCGTACGAAAGTTGACCGAAAACCCGTAAGCGGAGCAAGCGAATTAACTCTCCATACCGACGCTCAAGGTGGCACTGAGCAATGGTTTCACACGATTTTCCTACTGTTCCTTTCCTTCTGTAGTTCCCTGCGCAAACCTGCGGAGAACTTTCCACGTGGTTAGATTTATTTATTTACATTGCATTCTCCGCCATCTTCAGGGTGGTTATTAAACTACAAGGAAAGTTTAAAAGCACGCCATCTAGTTTTCACCTATAACAATATTTTTAGACACTGGTTTTTAACAAAACCATTAATATTTGACTATCATTAAGAGATGGCGCAGCTAGCTTAATTTCAATAATGGATGCGTACAGAAAATGTAAATTTATTTCAATTGAAGATTATTCTTGAAACTATTTAAATAATTTAGCTTTAAAATGTGCTTTAAATATATTATCACCTCTATTGTCTTTAGGCGTTTTTCTTCATTTTCTTTGACAAGTCACAAAAAAGGTGTTTTCCACTAGCAACACCGCCCGGCTCTCAAATTTTCTGGTGGATTTCTGGAATGGTTTACGTACACGAAGATTGTCACGCTTTCCTTTTATATATTAGTTTCTTATCTTAAATAAGTGTATAATTTATTCTATTAATAACTTATTTTCAATCATCACTTGGTGTTAAGAGAAAACTGACAAAATGAGTACTATACTGGAGAAAATTTCGGCTATAGAGTCCGAGGTTTGTAACAGAGGTTATGACTTAATATGAAATTCAGGATATAATTTACCAGATATTCTAAAATGTTTGCTTTATCACCACTATGCATGAGAAAAAATACGATCCTATTTATAAATCAAGTGATATTTCATTACAAAATAGTATAATATGCAACTTTTTACAGATGGCTCGAACGCAAAAAAACAAAGCCACGGCGTTACATTTGGGTCTTCTCAAGGCCCGTCTGGCTAAACTGAGACGTGAACTGATCACACCCAAAGGCGGCGGCGGTGCCACGGGCGAAGGTAAATAGGTGTCATTATTAAATGATCAGACAAAATCTGTATTGGTCTAAGGAACAAATACTTATTTTTATTTTTTGCCCAAATACCTATTGTGAACTAGTATTTTCTGTGTTAACATCTGTTATGCCTTCAAAGTAGGAAGTAATAATATTAGTTTACATTTGACTAAAAACACATCTTCATTAAAAATATCCTTGCACAAAGATTGATTGCATAAATAATACTTTACATTTGTTAATAAATTTAACAAACATAATAAAGATATTGATTAGCACATTCAGCGTTGACTGATAGCAGATTAAACAGAAAAAAAAAAAAAAAAACATTCAGCGTCAAGAACCCAACTATTGTGTTCTCTATTATATTGTCGCCATGCTTGATGCCCTGCCTGTCAGGATCGTGCTATAGTCATTCATATGGGGGCAATTTTGTGGCCCCTGAACTGGAACTTTATTTGTGAGCTGGCAGTGAAAGTGTTATATGATGCTCTTTTTAGGGTTCCATAGTCCAACTAGTTATAGTTTTGCCATTTCTGTATGTCTGTGTCTCAGCCACTTTTTATCAAACATTATTTAAATAACAAAGCTCAAGTTTTGTATGATTGGGTGAATCAACTTTTTTGTGTTGTTTACTTTGCCCCTGGTTGTCCAAGTGACACTTGTATACTGTTTCATAGAAAAATGCTTAGGTTGTCCAAGAGACAAAATTTGTGTAACCGTAGCAACGGGTGGCACTAAAAAGTTGATTCGCCCGATTATTAATTTTTGACCCGCTCGCAATGATGATGAATACATTTTTTTTCTTTGGTTCACATACATGTACTGAAAGGGCAAAAAAATTACATCTTTTTATTCTACAACCTCGAATAGGATAGGCTCTTTGAAAGCACTAATAGCAATAAAGTATTTTTTGATGAATGTTTGTGAATGCAAGTATTTTCTATTACATAATATTTGAATATATTGCTCTAACCCCATTGTTACCCTACAAGCTGTCTTTAACAGACGTCAATCAGAACTTTTATAATTTCAGGGTTTGATGTGGCCAAAACTGGTGATGCTCGCATTGGGTTTGTAGGCTTCCCATCTGTGGGGAAGTCCACTTTGCTGTCCAATCTCGCTGGGGTATACTCGGAAGTGGCAGCGTACGAGTTCACAACACTCACTACTGTGCCCGGGTGTATCAAATATAAGGGAGCTAAGATACAGGTCTGCTTTCTTTCTCTAAATGATATATGATTTCTCGTGTATTTTATAGAAAACTCAGGAATCATTCCACTATGCCGCATTTACAAGTTTGCGCGAATAGCGAGGCAAGTTATGGTCACATATGATTAAACAATCATATTGTTATGGTCGACCTTGACACACCTTGTGTTGCCACTCGCATTCAAACCAAACAATAAAGGGGGTAATTATTTATTAACCTTTCTTACTTGATGCTCACTGTTATTGTTGACAGCTCCTCGATCTCCCTGGTATCATTGAAGGCGCGAAAGACGGCAAGGGTCGTGGTCGGCAGGTCATCGCAGTTGCCCGGACCTGCAGTCTGGTTTTCATAGTCCTCGATGTCCTCAAACCGCTGCAGCACAAGAAACTGCTAGAACACGAGCTGGAAGGCTTCGGGCTACGATTGAACAAGCAGCCACCAAATATATACTTCAGGAAGAAAGATAAAGGAGGGGTCAATTTGAATGTCACTGTAAGTATGTTCTAGTATTTTGAATGAATATCTTTCTGCTTTCTGTCAAGCTAGTTTAATTTACCAATCGTTTTACGTACTGCCAGTTATTCTTAATAATAGAATTCTTCCTATATTTACTAAAAATGTATAATTGTTGTTGTTATGGTGTTCCAACTTAAACATCACAGAGTGATGTGTGGAAGGACGGAGATCAAATTATATCAAATATTACAAGTTTTCTGATTTGCCAGATTGTCACAGATTTTCTTTGATGAATTCAGTGAGAAAGCACCCTTAGCATGGCGCCTTTCCTCTCAATCATGTTATATTTTCATTCGCAGTGTCCACAATCAGAGCTGGATCCTGAAGCAGTAAAATCCATCCTGTCAGAATACAAGATCCACAATGCCGACATAACTCTGCGGTACGACGCCACCAGTGACGACCTCATCGACGTCATTGAGGGCAACAGAATATATGTGCCGTGTATCTATCTGCTAAATAAAATTGGTTAGTTAATAATTATGATATAGCCTGGCAGTCCATTAGATATTTGAAAGACAAAACGGACCAATATCGTTAGTTCATTTTTTCCATAATTTTACAATAGTAGATTCACCAAGCAGAAAGTGATTCATTATTGCGCCGAGTGTTAGTTTGGAGCCCGAACGCAAGTGAGCACGTAAAAACACGAGCGCAATTACACATCTCTTGATTCGAGGTGCATAATCTGATCTACTAACCAAATAAAAAAAAATACAAAAAAGTGTGATGATGAATTTTGTATGTAACTTTATTGCTCTAGAGCAAATAAGGGGCTGCTTTGTGCTGAGTATTTACGGCCATAATGATGAAATTAAAGCGTAGTAGGAAGAAAAAATTATAATCAATCAGGATGAAAGTATCCTGTTTTATTCCAAGATAGAGTCTATCTGGCTGTGAAATTTTTCCAAATCCGTCCATCCGTTTGCGCTTGATTGAGCAACAAACATCATTGATGATGGTGGGTGGAGACGCCTGGCCGGTGACAGGCGGGCGGTCGATCAGCGTGTGCTGATCATTCAGCCCAGTTCCCCTAGGTTTTAGAGTTTAAGGTTACTGCCCCGGCGGCGCTCCCATCCAACATGGATCCCATCTTCTTGTTCTCCTGCAGAACAAAAGAAAATCCTGCAGGTTCAAGCTACTTAACTCAGTTACATCTATTACATCTAACATCATTACATACTTTCATATTGATAATACTAGATTCTACCGCGACTTCGTACGGGTGGAATTCGGTTTCAGTTATACCCTCAGAATTTTTTGAATTTTCCAGTATATAAACTACCCTTTGTCCTATTCTAGGACCTAACTACGTAATATGATGTCAATATACATACACATACATAGCATCACGCCCGAAATCCCTAATGGGGTGGGCAGAGCCACAAGACTACTAGTGTCCACATTTGATTAATTAGTCCTAAGATGGTATGATGAACCAATTATATCAAGTTCCATGAAAATCCGTTAAGCCATTACGGAGCTTTAATTTAAGCATCATCAACAGCCTATACTAGTCCACTGCTGGACATAGGCCTCTCCAACTGCACGCCACTGAGCATGATCCACGGCTACTCTCATCCAGCTCTTGCCAGCCACCTTGCGGAGATCGTCGCTCCACCTAGTCTGAGGGCGGCCTACACTACTTTTAATTTAAGCATAATAGGTTTTAATATTACACTACTACAAAACCGTGCGAAGGTGGGCGGGTCGCTAGTGTTCCATAATAAATATATGTTTAATGATATCTCCTAAAAATTATCATTGCATTATACATTCAAGTTATTGGTTCGTTGGGCGCGACAGTCAAGCATTGACAAAAACTTCTGCCCTTTCCAGATCAGATAAGCATAGAGGAACTAGATGTTATCTACAAGATACCCCACTGTGTCCCCATATCGGCCCACCACAGATGGAACTTCGACGATCTGCTGGAGAAGATGTGGGAATACTTGAAGCTTATAAGGATATACACCAAGCCGAAGGGCCAGCTGCCCGATTACAATTCACCCGTGGTATTGCACGCGGACCGAACGACGGTGGAGGACTTCTGTAATAAACTGCATAGGTCGATTGTGAAGGAATTTAAAATGTGAGTATTGTATACATTAATTATATTGAACATTTTGTATTTAAAACAGCACTAAAGTACACATGGAAGCATTTTAAATGCAAAATGTTCAACACCTGACATTCTCTGTGTTTTAATGTGAACCTTTATAAAGCTTTTTATTCACTTGCAATGTTTGTATGTATGTATGTTCGGGTCAAATCTTGCAAGCTGAATTAGAATCACTTCCTCTTATCCTATGGAGCTGAATTTTTACATATTGGTTCTGTTCCGATGACAATGCATTATTATGGTTAGCATGACCTGAATGGACATCCAGGGTTTGCTCCAGGTGAAGGAACTCTTTAACGGTCAACAGCACAGACAAGAAATTTTGTGTGCGCACTTTATTGCAATATTAAAGTGCAATGGGCAAAAAAGCTTGCAATTAAAATGCCGTTTTAAAAAACCTTAGACATAAAGACGCCCTTTGTGTGAAATAGTGTTTGCAGGTACTACCTGCTATTTCAAAGTAGGGATTAGCGGTTACACTTCACAATGAAAGACAATGGCTTTGTTTGTCTGATAAGTAGCTAATGCGATCGGGACAAGAAAAAGAATTACTACTATACCTGTGAGGGTGAAAGCGTCTTCCATCTGGTTTTGAGCGACATTCATCCAGTCCTTGCCAGCCGTCTTTGCCTTTGCCGTCCTAGACATTTCAATTCAGTTCATAATTTCTTTAACTGTTTTCCAGTGCCCTTGTGTGGGGTTCATCGGTGAAGCATCAGCCACAGAAGGTCGGAATTGATCACGTGTTAGCTGACGAAGATGTCGTCCAGATCGTCAAGAAAGTATAACCCAGACATACAAATTATATATATTTTTGTGAAACAAAAAATAAACACCCGGTTGGTATTTTGGATATCTGAGAAATAATGTATGGTCATAGTGATTATCTACAGTCTGTCTCCATAATAATATATCTTTAGTTTGAGAAATGCTTACTATCTCGAAATCACACGGTAGCAAACTGGACCTTGCTACAAGCTGGTTCAGTTTATTTTTGCAATTACCAATTTTGAGATACGAGCTTTTATTATTAATGAATTTGACGATATACTTTTTTGCACAGCAAACCCCTCATAATACGAAATAATAGCGTACTTAATGTAAGAATTTTATTATAATAACAGTGATGATGTTCCCCTAATAATGCACAGTCAAGGTCAAAAATAATTACACGCCCAAATTGGTAAAATTTTTGTGACCGACTTTATTGTCTAGGACATAAGAGTGCTCAGATACTTTTGCTCCTTTGGAAACTTATATAAATATATTTCTGACCTTGACTATACGTGTAATTTAATTTTATCAACTAGATTATTTCAGATATCCAAAATAAATTGTTATTGTTAAACTAAATTCTATATGGGCAGCGATATTTGTATTGATTTTCAACGATCCATGGTATTACCGTAAGAATTCAAAAGTGCTACCTGCATTATAGAATAGACGCTCAGAGTGCCTAATTACAAGGGCTGCCACGATACGGAAATGACATTTAGTTGGTTTATTATCGTGGAGATTTTTTCAAAGGAGTGTCTGCTCTATGCTGTATTGATAGTAGAGATGCAACGGATATCCGGTTACTATCCGGTATCCGGCCATGATTTTACTATCCGGCCGGATACCGGATAATGAGTCGGTATCCGGCCGGATACCGGATAGTAAAATCTTGAATCAAAAATAGGATAAAACAAATAAAAACCGTCAGAAATAAACGAAATCAACGTCAGTTATTAAAATAAAGCTAAGCTTATTTCTATTTAATATAAAACTTCACCTAACATCATGTCGTGTAGGTTCAAATATTCCCAATTGACGGAATATAGCGCGTATTGGACCTCAAAAGGGCCTCCCCACGCACTTACAATTCGTAACAAGTTAAAATTTGCTCGCCGCGCGAAGGCCGCGCAAGCTAACACGACTTTAGAGATAGCTCATCTACAGCCGGATATCCGGCCAATGGCCATGCCGGATATCCGGTATCCGGCCAAATCACTATCCGTTGCATCTCTAATTGATAGCTACCATTATTTTTATGGTAATTATGTTACTGTCGCATTTACTAATTCAGTGATACTAATATATTCTTGGTTTGTTGTTGCCTACCATCATAATAAGTATGTATAAGTGAAAAATAACTGCGCGATAATCTTATCTACACAACATACATTATTATTACTTTTCTTGCTTTTGAAGTTAAAAAAGTGTGTAGACTTGTTTGGTGACACTATATTGATTAATCTTTTGAACACCACAGTCGGTTGTAGCCGACAGCAGATTTGCGTGCCCCTGACGCCACGGCATACCGGTTTCCATACATTTTGTCGACTACAGCCGTCACTCTGCGTCCGTTGCACGCTTTCTCGCATTCAGCCGTGCTCAAAAGATTAATGTGCATTTTTTCGAATCTGCCGATGTTCCCGAATTCCACACACGAAGAGATCATTCATTCATTCCTTCAACATGAAAAAAATGCAATTTTATTTTTGCTTAATATTATTTGAGTGACAATTAAAATCAGCATATGCATAACCGTAAATAATGATTAGATTTACGTTTTTATAAGGGACTACGAAATCAGATTTTTGACATGAAGCGCTACCTGTCTTTCTAAATATTGATACATTTGTAATTTACCCACAGTGAAACTATTCGAAAGTTGCCCCAAAAAGAAAAGCGTTCTACATTTATAGTTTTTCGTTGTGATAAGTAGCGCGCTAGCTATTATTGTATAGCTGAACCAGTTGTATTGAGACCCTTCATAGAACCATGTCATCACAGGGTCATAGTATAAAGAGGGGGGAAGTAAGTTATCTTCATACAAACGCACCGCACGCGGTTTCTATGTGTGCGCCAAAGTATCTATGCGTCGCCGCACGCACACTTAAACAAAAATAAACCCGTTTATCAGTGCGCCAGTCGGGGCTAACACCGCACGAGGTTAGCGCGTCACCACTTTTCGGCACCGCTAAATGAATGAAAAATGTGTGATAATCGCAGGAGAACGTATTGCTGTGTGTTTGGGTGTCTTAATAATTCATCGATTCCAGAATTGTCTCTGTTCAGATTACCTATTGAACAGAGACAACCTTGAGACAGTAGGCAATTATATTGCGGATTGGGCCGGAGATAGCCTACTTCCCCTCTTTATACTATGACAGGGTGATATCTTGGCTGATATACCAATTATTGCGTCACTTTATTATGACTAACTTCTACACAATACAATATATAATACAGCTGGTTCAGTTGTAACTACAGACAGACGCGCGAGCTCCGAAGAATCTTTAAGAATGGTCATTTAATGACATAGTGCAGTGATTTAGTCGATATAATGTCGAAATTATTCTATAACGACAGACAAACAAATTGTATCACATAAACGCGTATTGCCATTTCGTGGACTCGCCTACTAATTATAAACGATGTTTATTTCTGCCCGTCATTGCTCGTGCTCACATCTTAATTGTCCATATTAAATAGCAATTTGTACACACAAAATAACTTGAACAGTAACGAATTAACTCCGATTTAAAAATTAAAATGACGCGGGTAGTCTGGTAATGATTGATGTCATCGATAAGCGTGCTCTTGCGTCAAAACAACACTGAACAGGCGAGTGCGGGGTAGGAAGCGAGGGCGGGCGGGCCCCACCCGCCCGCTTCCCCCCCGTTTCCTTCGAGCTCGCGCGGCGCGCCGTCTGTAGGTTATCTATCATATTGTGGGATGTTTTTTTTGTACAGAATGCTCAGTAAACTGTAAATAAAAATTTTGTTTTATTTCGTAACTTACGTCTAATATTCCTAGCAACTAGCAAAAAAAAACAATGATACTTCAACATGTCAGCATAAACATGACGTTGCAAAACAATGTCACATACGGTGAGCAAGTATTTTTGATATCGCATCGCGAATTCTTCACCCCGCTGGCATAGTATTTTTCCTATTGAATGGCAAATCTCGCCTATTTAATTTCTCGGTTAATTTTCGCCTATTTTCCTAAATAATTCCAAACTATGTAGGTATTTTAAAATTCCAAAAAATATATATTTAAGATCCTCACCCTTTCATTTGATGTCACACGATATAATTTGCATAACTTTTTTTTTTAGGTTTCTAGTTTGGCAAGTGTGGCCCCCGTGTTTAAAATTCATTTATTTACGTTACGCGTCCGTGTTGCAGTCATCGACTTACATGTGTGTACCAAATTTCAACTCAATCGGTCCAGTAGTTTCGGAGCAAATCGGCTGTGACAGACAGACACACGAATGATCCTATAAGGTTTCTTTTTGAGGTACGGAACCCTAAAAACAGAACTAAGAGCTCGTTCATTCTCGTTGCCATTACAAACAAGCGAAGGACGCGTTCAACTTTTGCGGCTCTGCCTGAAAAGAGAGTTATGAATGGTGGGGTCCGGACCCCCTAACCTTTCCTCGTATTGTTCATGCACAATGCCCAAAATTTTTATAATCACTTCTTAAAATGATATGGTACTAAAATGTGTAGAAACGCTAACTCTCCAGCATACCCAAGCGTCCCAAGAATCCTAAATCCGTCAGGGACTAAAAATGGGAGATTTAGCAATAACCTTACAATAACGAAACGTAACGTTATGTTTAAACAAACCACTAGCGCCCTAAGTTCCGATCCGACACGCGCTAAAAGTGTTACAGCGCCGAGAGCGCGCTATCTAACGTTCTGAATTGACGGCAAGCACGTACGCGTGAACCATTTAAAGAAAAGGGTAGAGAAAGCCAGAGGCACAACCACAGGCCCTGGTGCAAAAAGAAAACCGGGGCTCTATCCTACAGACCTTAATATTATGGTCAGTATGTTTAAGCTAGTTCAATACAAGGTTTGGCTGGTCAGAGTCCGAGGGCCCCCTGAGCTTGGCGGCCCCGGCGCACGACACCTTCTAGCCCTTTGGTAGCTACGCCACTGAGTAGAGCAACGTAAGCGCTATCTAATTTCTGGGGTCCTAGTGAAAAAGGGGTTAATTCGAAAAAGTGTGACATTTAATTATATACCTTGTTCTGATTTCAACAAGCTATATAACTAAATATCACACTCTTTCGACTTAACCCATTTTTTCACTAGAACCCCAGATTTAACAGTTGCGTTTGAAATTTGTAAAATATTGTTCCGTTTCGCTAAAGCGCCAAAACACTAAAAATCAATTTGGAAGAACGGTTGTGAGCATTTGTCTTATAAGCGCATTTCGGAACATAGCGCCGGTCAGTTGTGTTAAATGTCAGTGTCAAAATAATTCAATCAACGTTTGTTTTTATTTTGGTTTTATGGTTAAGTTAAGTATTTAACAGCGTAAACTGTGCAGCGTTAATTTAAGCGTAGCTAAAGAATGATCTATATTTAGTAAATAGCTAAGTTTTACTATATCAACAAACTGACAATCAAACTGAGACAACAATTGGAAAAAATGACTTCCTTTAAAAATCTGTCAACTTCACAGGTAAATTTGTTCACTTTTCATTTTATTAACTATGCGAGTGATTTCTATATTTCAGTTTTGATTGAAATTGTTTTTTTACACTTTTGTTCATGCTAAATTAAATTGTTACAAAGTAGAAGTTGTTTTTGCTACGCAGTTTTTGTTTACAGCGCCATCTGTCATAGATTACTTGTAATTCTTAAACTGCTAAGCGTATTCGCTTGGCATAGTTCCACACAAAGTTCATAGGTGACGCTGTTTTCTGTTCTATTTCTGTTTTCAGAAATTGCGGGCATCGATACATAGAGACATTCGGGCTATATGCACAGAATCTTTACATCTGCTGGGAATGGAAATGACAAAGCCTGCCATGGAGGTCGTCGCAGAATTAGTTTATAAAAAACTTTTATTGTATGGGGCTGATTTAGAAGCTTTTGCGAAGTCAGTAAATAATTATAGTTTAGCTTCTAAATATTGAAGAGTTTATGGAAAAACGAAAGTGTTTGTCTGAATGTATGTTTCCCTATCGTAAAATAATAATTTACGAGCGCAATTTTCCAGCGTTCGAATCTTCAAAATTGTCCCTCTGTGCTTTTAAAAGTTACCCTTACATATTATATTACCGATACCACTACTATGTTGCGCCAAACTAGCGCCCACCAATTATCAGGGTACTTAATACAATGTTTGTTTAGGGCATTATAAAACGTCTTAAGGGACAATGTTTGAAATGCCCGATTCATAGATGGCGCCTGCGCCTTTATCATTCGTTCTAATTTTGAAAAAAGGTATCTTGATATGGTTCGAAATGATAAAAAATATTAATCTAAAGCCACTTGCACAAAAATGATAAATCTATTTTAAGTATCAAGTATGGTTTAGTTGTGTCGAAATGTTTGGAACTGTCGTACTTAAATAAGTAGGTTTAACTGGTACTTAAAAATCAGATTTAACCTTTTGGTGCAAGCCACCTTTAAACTAATCAAATTCGTAATCACTTTGTTTACAGGCATGCAAAACGTAATACTGTGAATTCTGAAGATGTTAAACTTCTTGTCAGAAGAAACCCTTCCTTGGTAAGATGTATTTTTATTAATCGCCTACTAAATAATTTATTAGGGATAGCTGTCATAGATGAACCTATTTTGTTGAGTGAATCCTCATACTATAAGATATGTTGCGGTTTATTACATCCAAATATCATAATTCCCTTATAGATAAACAAACATGTTTAAATTTTTAAACCAATTGGCACTAAACTGCCGTCAATAGACATACATTCTGGATTATTTTCGAGTTTTCAGTAACTTTTAGGTATTTTGCTTTAAGTTTAAGACATTAGGGAATTTAATAATGAAAGTGGAATAAATATGTGTAGGTACCTATTTAAAAAACAAGTTGGTGTATAAAATATAATAATTTCAAAACCCAAAACACAAATAGACGGGATTAGAAACTAAAAACGTATTTAGCTAAAATTAACTTCACTATTTTCATAAAAGATGTGTTTTAATATGAACCATAATTAACTCAACTTTGTTATAAACGGTTGAAGTATTTTGCATCGACTAATTTTGAGATAACTACGATATATTTTTTAAGTTGTTGCACAATGCCTTATTTCCTTTGTAACTTCGAATCCATTCAAGTATCTCGATATATTCACCGTTTGCTTAATATTGAACAGTTTAAAGAAATATCGAAATTTATCTCGCTTGGAATTTACGTATAAATTCGTAGAAGCGCTTTTCGTTGCAAAAAAGTGTTTTTTAAGAGGCGATGTCACGAAATTGCTTCCATTTCTCCTTTACGTAACATTTTATTCGTATGATTTGTCAAATAATTTGTCTTTATTTTTTCCGCTTGTTATCCTTCGCTAAAAAGATTATGTAATAGTAGTTTATGCAACGGTTGCATAATGATAGGCCTTAAAACACTAGTGCGGTTTTATGAAACGAGCTTTGCGGGTTTCATAATAAGATCGTACGTGTGTTTTAAGGCGAAATTATGCAGAGTTGCATACATAACTTTATCTACACCCATATTATAAACGGCGACGGCGACACGGCGACGATGGGGCCCCGCCGGCTGCGGCGACGGCGGCGCGCCGGAGTGGGGCTCATACCTGTATCGTTATGACCATTACGATACTAAAATCGATATTGTAATAACATTACAGTACAGGTTGTCATAATGGTGGTCATTTCCTACGGTTTTTCATTACATTATGGAGGTTTTATAATATGGGTGTAGATAAAATAATTAACTCACGTATATTTTTCACACTGACGATAACGTAATCCAAACATATTTCATTTACGGTTCCATTACGTCAGATAGATTGGTTACGAGTTATTTTGGCGCCAATTTTAATGCAAATTCGATTGTGAATGGCTAAACACCTCTGATGAATACGATTTATCAACGTTCCATTTCATATTAAAGTGTCACATGGCGGCATTAGTTTTAAATGCATTCCGCTGTTCTGGTATGTTTCCACTGAATGATCTAATGAATTAAATATTAGCAAAAAAGTTTAGTTCAAGTTATCTCGTTTACTTATTTTCTTCTTATGATATTTAATGGGAGTGTAATTATCTCATATTTTTACTTTACATATTATAATTATCTCATGTCAAAAGGGACACATACATACTAATGCAAGATAAAAAACTTTTCATTTGAAATTACCGCGTAATTAAAGCACTGTCTGAACTACTGCAAAATCTGAAGCCTTCAACGTTTCTATTCTTGAATCGAACGTTTTTTTGCAGAAAACACATCTAAACGCCATACAGCCATCAAATCCACCAACAAAAGACAAGAGACGTAAAACAGTTGCTCCGGTAACTAAACAACTTATAACACCCATCGCAAACCCTAAAGGACCTCCCAGACCTAATTCAGAAGGTGGTAAAAGAAAGAATTTA
The DNA here is from genome assembly GCA_947859335.1 of Tortricodes alternella. Lineage (NCBI taxonomy): Eukaryota > Metazoa > Arthropoda > Insecta > Lepidoptera > Tortricidae > Tortricodes > Tortricodes alternella. The sequence continues at coordinate 4,507,317 of OX401982.1, read as the reverse complement.
GGTGAGGGTAGCAAAACTATTGGTGAAAGCCGGAAGGAGATAAGTGAAGAACGGGAAGATTTAGGTGAAACTAGGAATGTAAGTAAAGAGAACTCCAAAAGCGATGATTCTTTAGAAAATAGAATCACTAGTGAAGTTGAATGCATGTCTGTAGAAGATACTATTGATCTCACATTTGATTGAATAAAAGGTGTTTTTTTATTAATTTATAGTTTTAAAAAGCAAAGGCCGTTTTTGTTATGGTATATGATGATAGTTCACTTGTCTTTCCACATGCCCTAAGTATACTTGTATCACCTAATGTCATTTTTGTCATTTTCAAACATTCTCAGATATGTTTAATAATTAACAGATATGTTAGTTTCTTTAGCACCATCTTCGTCACATTTCTTAATGTTACTTATTAGTTGATAGACGTACAACAACTTATTACTAAAAGCAAACTCAAAAAGGTATATCTCGCCAATTGTAAAAAGAGCGCTGACGACTATATATTTTAAATGTCCGTCAGTGGTCTTTTTACAATTGGCGAGGTACATAATTTAGGTGTCCAGGCTCCCAGTGTTCTACAATATAAACATTTAAACTGAAAACTGCGTATTTTTGTGTATCCGAACAGATATGCATTAAAATGAGCAAAGCAAACGCGGGCGTCCGCGGGTCGTCGCCAAAAAACTCATTATAACGAAACACAATTACCGGAGCACAGGGAAATGAGTGGATAAGTCACTATATTTAACACTGTAGAGTTCTGCGTGCTCGTTCACTGCGCGGATCGCTCCGGACTAGTACGATTGTGCGAATGTACTAGTTCGCTCTTTTAGTTCTTTTAGTACACTAGTACACTGAAATAATCTCTCTATGGTCTGCTGCCGCCCGACTGGTCCGTTTCCTTCCCTCTTGCTATCTTACTCTGACAGAGCCAATGTGCAGCCGTTCGGTCGGTCAAACGGATCGCTTCGCTTGCGCTGCTCGCTTCGCGCAATGTACTAAATATACTAAGGGCAGAAACGTTACGGAATAGTTCGTTCTAGTACAATGACGGGAATTCATTCCTTTAGTTCATTAGTACATGTACTACACAAGCCTATAACACTGATTTGAGGCTGAACTTAAACTGGTGTTGACGTTATTTCTGTATTATTTTTATTTCAGTTTTTATTTTGGACATATTATTGGTAACATCGTTTTATTGCTTATGATGTTCAGATCGTAATAATCTAACTGTAGAAATTGTAACATAAATCTGGATATTGATATATCCTGGCTTGGATTATTATTTTGATAATGGATTTTTTGTGACAATTGAGCAATGGACTTAAGATGCCATTTAAACGTATTCCGTTTGATAATTATTATTGTGATATCCCGCTATCTTGACTATTGGGCAACAATAAAACGCCAGTGAGTTATGCTCCTTGGATGCTCCCATAAACTGATTGATACTCGAAAAGATCCATCTGTGTTATAACACGTTTTCCGTTGTACCATAGAGAAAAAAACTCGATGTGCAGTAGCAGTACCACTACTGCACATCGAGTTTTTTTCCTACTGTGCTGGAGGTCGCTGGTTCGATCCCGCTAGCGGAAAACTTGTGTGATGAGATGAGAACGAATGCTGGTACCAGAGTCGTGGATCGTTGTCGAGTACCCATAGTACAAAGCATTCTAGATTGGAACTAGATCAATATGTGTTCGTATCCAAGATCAGAATGATATTCAATTGATCAATATTCGATTTTTAAAACCGTTCTCAACACATGAGTTTACTAATTGTAAAGCTGTAACTCTCTCAAAAACAATTGCAGCGAACAAAATCTCAAAGAAAAAAAAAAACAGCGGCTCCACGCCATTCCGCGCTCCGGTAGTTAATTACTTCTATAAACGACAGTTAGAGGATAATGAGATTTTTGCAATTCAACTGTAGCACATTACAGGACGCTGTTTGACACCCCACTGCCCTGCGGTCGGGGAGTTGTTAGGTAGGTAATCTTGTTAATGAATTTCATGTTAGTATCATGGTTTGTATACTCGTATAGTTTATATATTCAATTACTTTCATCAAGGTCAATCGCCTATATTCATAATTTATTATAAGTAATAATTATCATAATAAATAATACCTAAATAAATCAGGGGACAATCTTTACAAAAATCGTTCTAGTCCTAAGTAAGCTCTAAATACTTAAATGCTTTTGTTACGGCTACTAGACGACGATATATATAATGATAAAGATAAATTAATATTTAAATACATAGGAAACATCTAAAACAGGAGAATTCGTGTTCATGACACAAATATTTGCCCTTACTGGGGATTGAACCCGGGGCCGCTAGCTTCGTGGGCAGGGTCACTACTAACCAACTAGGCTGACCGCGTCGTGAATGGATCATGTGTTCATGAAATCGATCATTTCTGTCCATAATTTCAGCTGTTTTAGGGTTCCGTAGCCAAATGGCAAAAAACGGAAACCTTATGGATTCGTCATATCTGCGGCCCTAACATGCATGCCACAAAGATAAATTAGAACCGTTTATCTCTATGACTATCTCTTTCGTCGGCACTAGTGTGAGAGAGACGCACTTAGAGATAAATGGTTCTAATTTATCTTTGTGCCATGCATGTTAGGGCCGCTGTCTGTCTGTCTGTCCGTCCGTATGTCACCGCCACTTTTTTCCGAAACTATAAGAACTATGCTGTTGAAACCTGGTAAGTAGATGTAATTTGTGAACAAAAATAGAAAAAAAAAAAACAATAAATTTTGGGGGTTCCCCATACCTACTTAGAACTGAAACTTTAAAATTGTAACTTCTAAAATAAGACAATGATAAAAGTAAAAAAACATATATGATGTACCATGTAAACTTCCACCGAGAATTGGTTTGAACGAGATCTAGTAAGTAGTTTTTTTAATACGTCATAATTCGTAAACCGCAATTTACCTTTCATTCAATCAACTCAAATATAAAAATACAAAAAATCTTTTAATTTCATCAACATAAACCTTATACATAAACCGTGAACCATTATATAGATAATGGTACGGAAACTTTAGTGCGCGAGTCCGACTCGCGCTTGGCCGGTTTTTTTATTGCTATAACGATTCAAATAAGCAGACGGACCACCTGATAAAAAGTGGTCACTGTTCACCGCTGCTTGTAAACACTTGCAACACCGAATGCTGAAAAGCTTGTGTTCGGTGCATTTATGTCAACATTTCATTTTTGACCAATGTATATTCAGTGTCTATCAGTGATTAGTCGTAGTAGTGTAAAGTCGACTAAGGGACGGGTCCTCTCCAACATGGTGGACTATCTGTATGGGCGATGGGCTGATCACCTGTCACCATACGGTTCATCATACCATCTTAGGACTAATTAATCGAACGTCGCCACAAGTAGTCTTGTGGCTCTGCCCACCCCATTAGGGATTTCTGGCGTGATATTATGTATGTATGTATGTATCAGTGATTAGTGATTTGTTGACTGGTAATTGATAGCCAATCATCGAGTGCAAGGGATGTGATTTACTAGTGAAACCCTGTAATAAATCACATCGTACATCGTTCCTACGTTGGACGGTTTTATATTAAATACAACGGTTAACCTTTTGACCGCCAAGCATGTATGAGAAGTAACACGAATTTCAACTTTAAGTCAAAGTAATGAAGGACATTTTACCCTGTTTCCGCTGACGGCTGCAGCCGACTGTGGCAGTCAAAAGGTTATAAATGATATTTTATGATAGATGCGACAGGCCACTGCCTATAGGGTCAGTTTGAATCACAAAAAACGTCTCAAACGAGTTAAACGTTTCGTTCATAAAGATATGTAGACTGAGTGTTCAGAGGAATTGCTTTTTTTAATACCAGCCGCTGTATTCGACCATCGTACTGCTCGCCGAAGACTAGAATTTCATTAACACCATACTGAGAAAAAATTACTGTACCGACATACGTAATTCTGGATGCCACGTACGTAATCCTGGAAAAAACTTACCTAAGGTAAGTAGAGACTCGGCTACATAGATAATGTTGCGGGCTACATAGATAATGTTGCGGACTACAAACGCCTGTATATGTTTTTACATTACCACGTAACAATCAACATTATTTCGGATGCTTCGACATTATTTGGACTTGACTGCGAATACATTACGGTAATGCAGGTATAGCATCAAAATTTTTCTCAGTGCATTTAGATTAATGGTGATTTAGTACTGTGCGTTTTTTAAGACACTTTCCTGGCACGTACGGTGAAATTGTGGAACCGACATCCATCGGCGGTGTTCCCGGACGGTTTCGACATTGGGGCCTTCAAGAAGAGTTTACGAGTATGTTTTCCAAAAAAGTCAGCAACGGATCAATGACTCCTTTGGGGATTGTTCATTTTCATGGGCGGCGGTGATCACTTACCATCAGGTTCGTTTGCCTTCCCTTATATAAAGTCTGTTCGCCGAGAGTTGATAAATATTATGATATCGTCTCGAAATACCGACTGTCGCTTACCTATAGGAACTGTATGACTAGTTTTTCGTATCAAATTTAGAATAAAACGGTACTGCATGCAGATTGAGATGAATAATGCAGAGCGCGAATATCAGTACGCGAACGCGTGGGACGCATATGCCTTATGCACTTATCTCCAATTAATTATGGATCCACTTATGTATATACCAAGAATAATTATACTTGCAATACGTCTTGAGATGGGAACCTTTGGCTAGATTTATTAAAAGTTTTAGATGGTTAGGGCAATGTAAAGACATTGTAGCTTTCAAGGAAAGTTTAAAACTTTTCTAATCTAAGCCAACTAATATGATGACTACATAGGTTTCTACAGAGCCATACATGACATTGAATAAATCACGAATTTAAGCAAAATTTAGAGGCAAGACACTAGCCCATAATATATCTAATTGTTTGACTAATAATATTACGCAGGGTCACGCAGGGTGGAGCGGAACGAGGGACCTTCCCGAAAATATTAACTCTGTAGGCTTAGTTCTATATTTTTCGTCCAGATTATATGTTAATATTTGTAGCCGTTTACAAGTTACAGTTTGTTAAAGTTTAATCCGAAAACGTGAATCCAAAAAACGCTAACAGCGGCCCTAACATGCATGCCACAAAGATAAATTAGAACCGTTTATCTCTATGACTATCTCTTTCGTCGGCACTAGTGTAAGAGAGACGCACTTAGAAATAAACGGTTCTAATTTATCTTTCTGCCATGCATGTTAGGGCCGCAGCGATTACTAACCCAATATGGCTTAAGCTTACTAAGTAGTACCTACGCGGTTGTATTAATGTTGGCATTATGTTTAAAAATAATTTATTTTAATAGCTGATATTTTATTTTAAAGTAATGTTTCTACAATTAGAAACCGATTGTACATTATTTAGATTATAAAAGATCAGCTACCTCGCTACGCTCAGGATTCTACTTTAGAATCTTTAGGATTCAATATACCGCCCTCGCTGTAAATATGTCATTTTGCTCCCTTGTGACACAATCTACTATGGCGCTCCCTAAATTGTTAGTTGCTTATTTTCTCATAGGTACCAAAAGTCCACGAAAGCACATAACGTATTCGTATTAGTTAACATTCCTAGCGCACAATCCCATGCTATCCCTCTAAAACGAACGAACAAAAAACCAATCGTGACTTATTCATATCCTACAGCAAACAAGCTCTGGTTGTCAAGCAAATCTGTCACTTATTGCGGCGGGGACAACCGCTTTCGCCGCATTAACATTTTATTAGCATTTCCCGTACGTCATTAGGGTTGAAATTTGAATATCTTTGGATCGGAAATGCACAAATTAAGCGAGTGATCTGTGGTTGTAATGAGCAGGGTAATGACGAGAACAAAACGAAGTTGGCCGGCGCGCGCGCAGACCGGCTGACGATACGCCGCTGTTGAGGAAACCGACTCATCATTATTTCTTATTTTAAGTTTAGCATAACCTATTTTGTCAAGTTTTATCCTGTGGATTTTTTGTACATGTGGACGCCATTTTTGACGTTTACCTTCGCAGAGTAGGTTGATGTTAGGCGCCTCTCTATTCCAATCTGATGGTTTTCAGCGCTGGGCCAATGCTTGTCCTCACTCTTTCTTCTCCTTATAGGTCTGGTAAATGAGAAGATCTTTGCAATTTATTGCTGCAATTCGGGCTATTCCTAGTTGTCTTAACCTGCGACTGTAAATGGCAATTCCCAGTGAGAAAGAAGTAAAGCCGTCTGATAGGAATGAATTAAAAAGAAAAAAAAACACAGCTTAAAATTTGATGTGAACAAAATCTCCTTCCACACAATATTGTATTGGAATACTTATTAATAAGAAACGGCAGCGCACAGACGGACGGACGGACGCGGAGAGCGACATTTGTAATGATGCTAAATAGCGGCGCGCGGTAGGTGCGCGGGCGCCGAGTGATGCGCTGCGCTGCGGGACGGCGGTGTGTGGTGTGTCGCCAAGTTTTCACTTTGTTGAAAATTTGAGTTATTAATAGTTATAGCTCAAGTCAAATTTTTAGTATGGAAAAACGCCAACTTGTCTTGCTCTTAAGAGGAGTGTGAACCTACGGCTTTCATAAAAAGGCGATACCGATTTCCACTCGTTAAATGCTAACTGATTCTGACCAATTTTTGGTAAGTTATCGGTCAGAATACGTATATAACGAATACGAATAGGTATATATACGTTTTGGTTTTTTCACTATAGTTAATAAATTCATGTTTCAGTATTCTCATACAAAACTAATTTTGGCGATTATTTGACTTTGTTGATATTTAATCAAAATTCAAAACGTATTTGTTCTGTCTGACAACCTATCAAAAATTGATCAAAATCGGTTAACATGTAAGGGGTAGAAATCTTTATCGCCTGTTGTATGAAAATAGTTGATTTTTGCCGCTGGTTCACAGTCCTCTTAAGAAAAGAGCATCGTTTAATACTTACGAGCACGCTACGGGCAAGTTCTAACCCAAGACGATTTATTCGCAGCTGTTACGTTGTTAATAAAATGTCAAATTTCGTAAATAACATTTCAACGGACGCGACTTTTAATTTGAAATCTAATAGGATAGAGAAAAATACCTTAACAATATCTACAAAATTTCAGCTTCAAGAAATCATCGACTAATGTAGTAAAAAACAAGTGTATTATTTTAAAATGCTCCAGTTCTGCGTAAACCGATCCAGTCAATAAGTCAGAAGCACCTATCTGCGTAATGTCTTAGTGCATTTACATATTTTAATGAGCGGTGCGGCCTATCTCCGTAGGCTACGTCTAGGCTCGGTAGCCCAGATCTGGACTAGCCTTTTGTAACTTAAGCAAGCCCTGATGCATGCTATTATGTGCATTTTGAGCTGGCATTTAGTTGATCTATGACTAGAAGGGAATGCAGTTTGAAAGATGGTAAATTGGATATCGTGGGAGAGTGAGCGGGACGGTGACGGGAGTGTGAGCAGTCATACCCATCCGCAGTATCCCCACCACATTTCGTTCACCGCTAGACTTTCGTGCCGATGCCTGCGGCCCTAACATGCATGCCACAAAGATAAATTAGAACCGTTTATCTCTATGACTATCTCTTTCGCCGGCACTAGTGTGAGAGAGACATACTTAGAGATAACGGTTTAACTTATCCTTGTGTCAACCTTGCTAGGGCCGCTGTAGCATCTGTTTATTTATTAGAGTATAATTTTATGAAGGATAAGATTGAGAGTATCTTAAATTCCTGTAACTTCGCCTCTGACACATTGTTTAACCAAAAAAGGTCAAATCTTATATATAAAATTCTCGTGTCACAATGTTCGTTCCCGTACTCCTCCGAAACGGCTTGACCGATTCTCATGAAATTTTGTGAGCATATTGAGTAGGTCTGAGAATCGGCCAACATCTATTTTTCATACCCCTTAGTGATAAGGGTTGTCCACCCTTAACATAAATTATTTATATGGCAAAACAACGTTTGCCGGGTCAGCTAGTTATAAGATATTTGTTTTAAAAGCCGTTACAGCGCTTTTTCGTCCCATGCCCTGTTGAATTTTAGTGTTTTTCCAATCACCGGTAAAGTTCGGGTTTCTTGTTCGTGTTCGAAGCGTAGCGCGTGGCTCTACATGGCAATGAAAGACTCCACGAGGCGTCCAAATACATTAGCCTCCTTGAATGCGTTTAGGAAAAGAAGAATGTTAAAATCTTTCAACATTATATCCATAAACACTTACCCCGACTGTTCAGAGCATTACTTTTATAATATTTGGTTAGCCGAGTAAGAACGAGTTAGTCGACATCATTTATTTTCTAACTTATATGTAACTGTATATGTAAGTACACTTTTTCAGGTTCCCTCGTTATAATGACTTTTCATGCAAAATTTAAAACCAACTAATTTGAATTTAAATTGCTAATAATTAGTACGGCAGTGACATGTTAAGTAGATAGTTCGCCGGCCATGTTTTAAAAGGACATTTACAATAATGTATGAAGTCTTTCTACTACAGCAGCAGCAGCAGCGTTTGACCTTTTGACTGACTGGTAGAGACTGTCTGCAATTCGTGCTACTTTGTTCAGAAGGTAATAAATTCAAATATATGGTAAGTCCTCTTAGAGAGTTTGAATTCACTTTATATTTCGCAAAATATAATTCGAATTGGTTAGTTAGTTAGGTTTAGTATAAATAGCAATCCATACTACAGATTTGTATTCCTAAGAGTGATATAATTGTCAGTTAACTTACCATTGAGCGATTTGTCTAATTAAACATTTCGAGTTAAGCTGCTAGTCTAGCTTAACGTTGAGGGTCAAAACGATATATGTATTTACAATTGTCGACAATCTTGTATATTTTGCGAGTATAGTTTCCAATCAAAAAGCAACTGCACAGAATACCAACCCGGCAAAATTCCAGTACATGTAAGTCACGAACTAAATAATTTACTTTATTGATAATATTTCCTGTATCGGTTTTAAATACGTTCTCCTCGTCAATTTCGCTACTTATTTATTTAATCGGTATTTATTATCTTAAAGGAATAATCTTACCTATTTCATTTATTACTAATTCCTTTGCTCAGTGATCTTCAATCGCCCAAGGGTTAACTGAAAGTGGTTTTTATATGTTGTTTGTTAATTACGCTATTATATGCGTATCTTATAAAACATTAAATATTTTATTGTTGGTTTTTATGTTTGCCTGGTATAATTGAGTTAAGTGTTTCTTTAATCTTTCTCGCAGCATCGACTGTATCTCTGTTAGGTCTAACAGTTGACCGGTGAATGCCCACAGGGGTGTCTAATTCTCTTAAAAATGAATGAATGAATATGTTCATGAACTCGCCTGCGAGCCTAACTCGACCCGTCGGTGCGTATAAACTACGTGTTCCTGCGTGTCTTCGATCTTTGGTCGTATTTCGACGCAGCCGGCCACGGACGTAGGTTCGTAACTCCGCATAATGCGCGAGCGCGCGGGTTAATTTATGATTTTCGGAAGAAAAGAGAGTCGAAATGAGCACGAGATTTGTTAGGGAATAACATAGCAGGTTCGAGTATTATGTATGTATGTTTATTTTATGTAGAACCTAAACCGTAAAAGTCGACTAAGGGACGGATCCTCTCCAACATGGTGGACTATCTGTATGGGCGATGGGCTGATCACCTGTCACTATACGGTTCATCATACCATCTTAGGACTAATTAAGCGAATGTGGCCACAAGTAGGCTTGTGGCTCTGCCCACCCCATTAGGGATTTCGGGCGTGATGCTATGTATGTATGCATGTATGTTTTGTTTAATTTTCTCTTTTAATTTACAAGACTACACTAGTATAGTACCTATTACTAGATGTGCCCGCGACTTTGGTCGCTGAGAGTGGGATGAAAAGTATAATTTGTGTTAATCTAGGATACAAGCTATCTCCATTCCAAATTTCACTCAAATACGTTGAGCTGTTTCAGTGTGAAGAAGTAACAAACATACATACTCACTCACAAATTTTCGCATTTTTATTATTAGTGTGACCAAACAAGTAGGTTTCAGAAACAGGGCCCATAAGTTAAAGTACTTATGAAACAATAACACCACTTTTTGCTCTCAACTCATTTCCCGTAGATCACGTACAGATATAGTGAATAATAAGTTTCCATCGGTAAAACTCGGATCTCAATCGGAAGACCACGGGACCCGAAGTGTCAATTAATTATTGTATTCAATGAGTGACATGTTTATATTCATTAATATGAAACTTTATTATTTACTGTCAAATGTTAAAATGAAAAATGACAGCATGGTATGATGGGTACTGGCCCCCAATTCTCGATGTATTCGAGATAATATCAATTGCGAGATTAAACGTCGGATTCATACAGTTGTGTCAAATGACTGTATGCACTGACGTTTCATCTCGATTGTGAGATTAGCTCGAATGCACCTAGAATTGGGGGCCTGCTGAAGCTAATTGAGAGAGCACGATAAATACGAACTTTTCCGATAAAACACGATGGAAAATAATTATGCACTACATCTGTATTTGTACTATATATGCGCATGCGACATATACGGCCAATCGTTTCCCGATCAGTACGGCGCCGAATGCGTATGACATTTTTTGGTTTTAAACGTAATCATTTACAAAAGTGAGATAGTTCGGTAGCGGATCAGTGGTGGCCAGTGGGCGTGGGCGTTGGTTCGATTTAGTTGCAATAAGCTAAAAGTGATAAAATATGGAATAAGCAATATGTGCGGATCGTTTTTCTGGCATTTATTTAGAGCCAGCGTGAGAAGATTTGATATAAATTCTCTTTTTTTTATGTCATTGACTGACAAACGAGCTGACGGCCCACCTGATGGAAAGTGGTCACCGCCGCCCATGGACATCTGCAACACCAGAGGTGCTGCCAATGCGTTGCCAGTCTAGGGAGGATGGGGAATGGCCCATCCCCTTTCCCCATCCTCCCTAGACTGGCAACGACAATGGGGACGAGGGAATAGGCCTCCGGATCTCGTCACTCACCGTACGAAACGCAATAGCAAGCTATTACTTTACGCCGATATTCTGTGAGAGTGTGGTACTACCCCGGTCGAGCCGGCCCATTCGAACAGTAATCATCTAGTGAGGATTACTGTTTGGCTCTACCACTACAAACACAATTATTATTACAATAGAAGAATGCACAATATAAACATGTGTACAACAACATCATTTTTATGACAAGTAAGCCAGGTTTCTCTGTGAAATGTGGATCAAAGTCATTTTAGTTTATAAATCTAAAATTATAATATTATAACAAACGTTACTAAAAGCTAGACGCATAAGAATCTCGATCTTCTAGTACAAATGTTCCTAATAGCATTTAGTGTTGGCATTTGGTCGGACCACATGGGTGTCGTTAGTTGGACAACGTTTTGAGGTAAGGCGCTACAACCAAGGGCCATTGTAGAATTTCCAACTGAAACAATATAATGCAGAAATGCCAACCGTTTTTAAAAAACGGTAGCGGCATTCACAATGGCTCAACTTTGGTAATTGGTTGGGCGTAATGGTAGTCTTTTTGTTTTATTGGTCCAATGTTAGTTCTATGTGAGCAAACTACTAACTATATCCCCACGGATTCCCTACTGTTGGCCAATAGATGCCAAAGGAAAATGCTACTAGGGGTATACTAATGTGTATTTCGTATTTATACAAGGCCATGCAAGCACATTTCGTCGCGGCATTCGCGGAGCCTTTAATTAATTATACAAACAATCAATCAAATAATTCGATGATATCCCTATTCGTAAAAGTGTTAGCAACACAAACGATAATATATCCTAATTATTCCACAGTGAAGCTACCTCAATCGCAAAATAAGCGCACAAATGAATGATAGTTATTTTATTTTTCGATTCAGCTGCGGTCAGACCGGCCCGACTGCCCAAGAATTAATAAAACGGACCCCCAAACCGCGACAATCTGCATCTCTTTTTGAGTGCACCGACATTTTTGTGCATTTTTTTCTATTCAGTGTCGATAGTTTTTTGCGGTCGTTGACCGCCGCTTTTATGAATACACAGAGATTTTAATAGTCCGTGTTCTGTTGCAGTCACCTGCTTTATAGGTTGAGAAGTGGTGGTTATTGGGGAAAAAGAATAACTGGTAGGGTTTATGCTTAGGTGAAGGCTGGAAAAATAATGTATGGCACAAGGACTAGAGAAAACACCATACATAGTTTGAAATGTGACACTTAAGAAACTGACCAATACGCAGAATTGAAGAGGACAGCTATATTACCTCATTTATTATATGCAGCCACTATCACTGCTGTTCGCGCTGTCAGAAATAATTCCCGCATACTGCTTTCGAAGGCAGAGGGTGTTTGCATGCTGCTTCCTGACTCACAGCGCGCCAGGCAACGCGAATAGCAGCGGCAGGAGCACGAGAAGTGACCCATTTACATACTCGCGCTGCCCACTTCCCTGCTCACTTCGGCTGCATGGGCAACGCGAGTAGCAGCGGCAGGAGCAGGCGAAGTGACCTATTTACATAACTACTCGCGCTACCCACTTCCATGCTCACTTCCCTGCTCACTTCGGCTGCATGTACATGAGGCATATAGTGGAAGCTGCAGTGTCAGTAAGGTAGGTATTTCAAATCCAGAATTAAAAGAGTCAGTCTTATTTAAGTCATGACAAAATTCAAGTAAAAAATATTGACCTGATTTATTTAAAGCTATAAGCGAGTCTGAATACCCTTCTTCTTCTTTCCGTGCCTCTCCGACTTAACAAAAGTTCGTAGAAAACTCTGTTTTATTAAAAATATTTCATCTTGTCATTTCTAAGGCCAGGCCCTTAAAAAATGATAACCCTTTTTAATAGACCGGGTTTCTTTCAACTGGTGAATAAACATACGTAAAGACGAGCAAACTTCAGGTTACTCTAGCATCTGAAAAACGAATTTAGTGTATTAAGGATGTATCGTATTGGAAATATCCTATTCTTAGTTGATCGCTCTATCCAAATCAAATCGAAGCAAAGTTAAAATGATAAAAGTTTGCTTTTGCAATACCCTTCGTTTAAACTTATCCCAACAGATCAATCCAAATTGAACGTTCAATGCCAAACAAAACGGCCAATCGCCGGTCAAACAAACAATCGGTTTTCATTCACTCACTCAATTCATTCACTCATTCCATTCGCCCACATCGGATCGAAAATTATCACTTTCGGAGCACTTAAACGCAAATGTGTCGAAAATCACCGCGTGGCGTTATAACGCGGTGTTGGACGCTACAGTGGGCTAGCTGGGACTTTTTAGCGTTGTCTAAGTGAGAGATTTTTGGCGTTTGGTCAAATATTTGCGTAATAGTTATTGGTGAAAGTGGTTTTATTAACGCAACAGGCCCACAAGTCGTTCTTTAAATTACCAATATAATTTAATATTACCAACACTTGCATAGCACATTCTCGCGTGCATATTTAATCTAAATTGAAGGTCCAGCGCCTCTATTCGGGAACGCTAAGTGATGTTGTAGCGACTCGCGAGTGAGATTTCTCATCCCACTCTTCCGCACGACGCGTAATACGTAAGCGAGATGCGAGTCTCGCTCGCGGGTCGCTGCAGTATCACTTAGACGTTCCCGAAGAGACGCCCAGATCTCCAACAAAATGTTTTTTTCTTTTTTCAACAAAATTTGCCTTTATTAGCAAAACCTCGCCAATTTTAATGAAGTCATCCAGCTTACAGTTGAAAGACTTTGGCATTACGTATTTAAATAAATGTAATTATACTACTAAACTTCATTGAGTTAATCGAGAATTAGATGTTTAATGTACCGTTTAAAAAAAGCGTCCCTGCAACTCTACCTTTAGAATTAAGACTACCCGTTGAGTCTTCTTTTCTTAAACTTTTTCTTAAATCTTTCTCCCACAACGATTAATCCAGCTATTACCAGTAGTTCCCACCACTAAATCCATCGAAAACTACGGGGAATTATTTTCTCAGAAGTACCCAGTTTAGTTTGATAACCCATGCCTACTAGTATAGTACGTGATGGGGCCTGCTGGAAAAAGAAAACCCAATAGTTTCCACCCATTTCTTTTAGACTATTCCGGTGGGAACTGCGGGTAAAGTTTTTAGTAATCCCCACTGAATAATACTGATTACTGTATACTTCTGAGTTATGTAAATTAACCCTCCAATGCCAACCCCACACCGCTGTGGTAATAGTGCAGTAATTAATTCTTTGAGCAGCCGTCAATGAACGCGATGCGATTCCGCTGTTTGTCACTTACCACTTACCGGGACTAACCCTGCACTTGCTGACTGCTGATGAGCGCGCTTACAACGGCACTGTTCAGGACTAGCACGGGATAAGCAGACGCATTAACGACGCCGAGACCCATACCGGCACAAAACCGGTTTTCTATGGCGGACGCGGTCCCAGGGTACATGACCCCCCCGAAATCGTACACGTCAAATTGACAAATCAAGTCTAAAAGTAAAGTTTAATTTACTCGACATATTTTATTATTAGTGACCCCCCCAAAATTTCAGGCTGCGACCGCGCCTGTTCTGTAGACTAGGCGAGTCTTCGTCGGAAAACATGGCGCGTAAAGAATTCTAAGATGACAAACTTACAAGTAAGCTGCGGCCCTAACATGTCACCAGTGTGAGAGAGACGTACTTAGAGATAAGACGGTCTGTCTTATCTTTGTGCCATACATATTAGGGCCGCTGGCGTCTATTTAGAGCGTCTAAGTGATATTGTAGCGACTCGCGAGCGAGATTCGCTTCCTGCTCTTACGCATTACGCATCGTGCGGAAGAGTTGGACGAAAATCTCTCTCGCGAGTCGCTTCAATATCACTTAGACGTTCCCGAATAGAGGCGCTGGACGTCCATCTGTGTGAATGTTTGAATTTCTGTTATTACACCTCTGTGTGTCTGACACCTCTGCATTATGCTGAGCCAGTGTCCGACTCATTACCGGAAGGACCTACGCGCCACCACTTTGTTTTTGTATTGTTGTTTTTACTTTGCTAAACCTGTGTATGTTCTGTATAGGTATGCAGTGAATAAATGTTTACATTTCTTTCTAAGTATTTAGACATATAATAATAATAAATAAATAGATTGCGGGACAATCTTTACACAAATCGATCTAGTCCAATGTAAGCTCTAAAGGCTCGTGTATGAGGTACTAGACGACGATATACATACTTATATAGATAAATAAATACTTAAATACATATGAAACATCCAAGATTTAGGAACAAACATTCGTGCTCATCACACAAATATTTGCCCTTACCGGGGATCGAACCCGGGACGCTAGCTTCCAAGGCAGGTTCACTACCAACCAGGCTACCCGCGCCGTCGCATATTCCGAATAAATTTAGTCAAAACTATGAAGTAAACTGAGATATATCGATTTTTCATGCAATCGTTCTACTAGCTAAATGTTATATTAAAAAAAAAACAGTTACGAGTATCAATATAAGAATAAAATCAAATAGTCTGATAAATAAACATTTATAATTTTCACCATACCCGGTCCTCAACTGTCCCAACAACTTTTCGGTTTCCAATATTTTGATTTGAGAGTTATTTTCAGCGTCGATCGAATAATAACTAAAATAAATGCACTTATAGAGCTTATCATTTTGTGACAATGGTGACAAGGCAGTTTGTCTGTCACTTAGTAATATTTGCGGTCACTAAAGGACTAGGATTTTGTGCCATTTAATGACTACAATTTTTTTGAAAAATATAAGTTTAGAAGTCATGCAGAAGTGTATAAATCTGGGTGGACTTTGTTATTTAGTACTTACTCGTAACTACAAGTGAAGTGGGTCTTTGCAATACCAGAAAGCCGTCAGCCCATTACCAAAGCGCAGTGCCACCAGCGCCACGCCTTTTTGTTATAGATACAAGTAATAAAAACTGAGGCCATTTTTTAGGGTTCCATACCCAAACGGGACCCTATTACTAAGACTCCGCTGTCCATGCGTCTGTCTGTCTATCCGTCTCTGTATCTCATGAACCGTGATAGTTAGGCAGTTGAAATTTTCATAGATGATGTATTTCTGTTGCCGCTATAACAACAAATACTGAAAAACAGAATAAAATAAATATTTAAGGGGGCTCCCATACAACAAACATGATTTCTTTTACCGTTTTTATAGATAATGGTAATGAACCCTTTGTGCGCGAGTTCGACTCGCACTTGGCTGGTTTTTTTTTGTTGGAATCTCATCACTTGTTCTGGTGGTGAAAGGGTTAGCACGTTGGTCTGAATATCGATATTCCTAATTATACAATTGTAAAAGGTATTTATTAGGTACCTTTGTAATGACTTTTAGTTGCCGACTGACGCATGTCTGGCTATCAATCCATTATCTATCTAGCAATGTTTGGTTACGAGCACCCTAAATGCACAGTAATTCTTATCTTAATTAAGTTTCGTAACAAATATTGCAGGAATATCGATATTTCCATAGCATTTTAAAGCGTTTAATTCCAATAATGACTACCAGGCAACAGGAGCGCATATCTGGTGGAATTAAGTTCCCGATTAGCATACGTAATGACTCGCCTTATCGCGCGCTTAATTGCGTCCTAATGAATCAAGTGCTTATTGACGCTGGATAGAAATATAATTACAACGGTTTGTATACGTTTATTTTTTATAGCTGGGCACCGTTAATCAAATACATACATACATAGCATCACGCCCGAAATCCCTAATGGGGTGGGCAGAGCCACAAGACTACTTGTGGCCACGTTCGTTCAATTAATTAGTCCTAAGATGGTATGATGAACCGTATGGTGACAGGTGATCAGCCCATCGCCAATACAGATAGTCCACCATGTTGGAGAGGACCCGTCCCTTAGTCGACTTGTAAGACATCGACATGCCAGGATGATAAGCATCTGCACGCATTCTATGCCATTTCTTCACTCCCAGTGCAGCAGAGGAGTAATTCAATCAAATAATTAACATCGTTAATCGCTAATCCGTGACTAAAAAAGTTAACTTCGTTAAACGTTAAGGCGTTACATTTCGGAGGATTTAACGGAGGTTAACGTTAATCTTTAACTCGTGATAGAAATTGCATTTTATATCTCGTTGCGTAACTAATTTACTTTTAATTTTTTTTGTTACGTGCTATGGATATTTAGGCAGGATATGAAACATTTGTAAAAAAATAGGGTATTACGTTAGAGTTTGTAATAATACCTATATTTAGAGGTCTAATTCAAATCTAAAGCTATCTGACATAAGCCGTATAGTGTGGTGTCCTTTTGGTAAATAGTTGGTTCCTACGTAATTAACGTTTAACGTACTTTAATTGTTTAATGAAAGTCAATGAGTCCGTTAACAATTCTTGAAGATAACTAAAAAGTTAATCTGTTACTCGAAATATTAACTACGTTAATTAACGATTAACGGATTAACGGTTTTGTGCCCAGCTATACCTACTACTACGTTTAAATGCGGCTTTTTTGGGTAATACACACGGTGAGGTTCAGAACTGTCCCCTCCTGTTCCCAAAAGTTAAGGACCATGAGGTCTAATTTTTTTGCTTCGACTATATCCGTAGGTAGGACATTGGGCATAGTTTCGCCTGTGTGAAGACAACGTAAAATTAAACAGTCCTTTTGGTAAACTTTTAGTCACAGGAGGGACAATTTTTGTTTCTTGGAGTGTGTAATTACCCTTTTAGTATCACTAAAAAAAGTTTCCGTTCGGGTTTTAGTTTTAACAGCACTTTTTCACTTTGACATTCGATTAACTTAAAAATATCACCGAAAACTGTCAGAAAGTGAAAAAAAATAATCGAAAAGTTGTCAGTCATATTAGGTTTGCTATTAAATCAAATAATACATAGGTACATAAATGGTGATGTTTTTAGGGTTCCGTACCTTAAAAGGATAAAACGGATCCCTTATAGGATCACTCGTGTCTCCGTCTGTCTGTCTGTCCGTCTGTCACAGCCAATTTGCCCTGAAACTATGTCTGTCTGTCTGTCCGTCTGTCACAGCCAATTTGCCCTGAAACTATTCGACCGATTGAGTTGAAATTTGGTACACATATGAAGGCCGTTGACCCCAGTAAGGACGTGTAACGTAAATAAATTAATTTTGAACATGTGAGCATTTTAAACATATGTGTTTTTATAATTTTAGAATAATGAGTTTTGAAGTTATTTAGGAAAATAGGCGTTAATTTACCACTCCCCCGCTTATCTCCGAAACTACCGGGCCTAAAATACAAAAAATAGTTCTTTTCCTATAAATTACAGAAAAATGTATAAGAAGTCTATGTTATTTAAAGTATTATAGGAAATTTCAAATAATTACGGAACCCTCTCCACGCGAGTTTAATTCGCACTTGTCCGGTTGTTTATCCTCACTCATGGCCGAATTTACCAAGCCACTCAAATGGATCTTAAATAAAGTGACCTTTCTGTATAAGTCGACCGATAGTTCACGGCGACTTAACAATTTAATCTCTAATCAATCTTAAGGGTTTTGGAATTCAGCCATTAGTTTTCAAACAATTCATAATTTCATTAGGACTGACTTCAATATCCACGCGTAACCTACCCGTTGCTCAAGACATTAATTAAATTGAAAATCGAACGCACAACTCACGCGCACAATCACATAAACATTTAAACTGACGCGCCACGCTACCGTTTTATTCCTACAAAGTAAAAAAGATGGAAGTCAAAACCAGGATCCATTCCAATTTAGACCTAGTTAAGGTATCTGTAAAGTTCAGAAATGAAATTAGCCTGGTTTCGATTTAAGATTTTTTGTATTTGAATAAAAGGTTTCGCGTCACTGACACAACGGTGCGCAGTAACTTTGTCGCGGCGTCTATTGGATTTATTTAATTTGCGCAGGATCTTAGTATGTGCGGTCACAGTGTACTTTCTGGTTGGTTCTAATGCTCAGACCGATAATGCTGCAGACTGTGCCATTTAGCAATTCTTAAAATATGCGCTACAAATTAATTCACAGTAGTGTAGTGAATATTTTCGAATGGGTTCGAATGAGCATCATACTCGTAGACGCCTAGAAAACCACAGTGTTGTGCATGGTGTGCACTGTATATCGACTTGAATGGATATGGGCTCACTACATCAACTCCGTAGCGTCAGTGGATCGCCTCGGTCGTAAGCCGCCCACGCGCGGACGGCGAGTGCACCACTCGGTGACAACTCGCTGCTCGCATACTTGCCTTGCTGCTTGTTGCTTACTGTCAGACTACTCAGAAATTCGTGGACCACGCGATGTCCACGCGTTTACCACGCGGTGTCCACTTGTTGACCACGCGAGGTCTATTTGTTGAGCACGCAACGTTTACCTGGTGACTGGCAACTGTCGGCGAGTGGTCGGGTGCCTGGTGGCTCTAATGAGCTGTGACCTTAAGACAGTACGTACCATGACCGAGCAGACAGCTGGTGAGTCAAAGAATCAATCATTCATCTCTTATTCTGTGAAGTCCTTTATCCAGTCCACTATCGGTCCGAGTTACTCATCGATGTGCCGATATTGAAGTTAGCCATTCTTTTTGTTCTCGGGTTTTGGGTGTATTCAGCCATTTAATTCTGCAACGTGAAAAGCTTTAATCACACAAGACAAGAGCAACTGCCACTGAACAGAGGAACAGCAGATTAAAGTCTGTTCGCCGAGAGTTGATAAATATTATGAAATCGTCTCGACATAGCGACTGTTGCTTACCTATCGTGGCGTCGGTTATCGCCGCGCGCGAGTTTCGTGGTACGAGGTACGCAGTTGTTGCCAAGCGCGGGCGGCCGATCGCCATATGTAATACGTTTCGAGTGTGTCGTTTAGGTATTCGTGTGTTGTTTTAGACGAAGCAAATGAACGTTTCATAATAAACGTCACGTCCGATGATATGCCATAAATAGTTGTCAAACCTAGCTAACTTGACTCCGTTAGCCAGTGAGTTCGGTGACAAAGTCTTATTGTATAGAATAACACCCCAGGATTCGACGTTGAGCGGAATCCGGCCCTAACATACAAGACACAAGGATACGTTAAACTATCTTATCTCTAAGTGCGTCTCTCTCACACTAGTGCCGACGAAAGAGATAGTCATAGAGATAAACGGGTTTAACTTATCTTTGTGCATTGCATGTTAAGGCCGCTGAAGCAGATCGTTGGCGAAATAGTTCGTACCATCACTGTACGTGCTGGGTAGTATACGCTGCGCGTTTCTAATTGCCCGGCGTTCGACCACTTATCATAATGTCTCGCAAATCATGCCGCGGATAAATCTACTGGTAGCGAAACTGCATTAACGCTTGTAATTACCCGCTGATTGTCTCTGACAACGAATGTGCCTTGCAGATTAATTGATTATTAAAAAAACTGAATCCAGACTGATTTCCGACTTTAAACAACGCGACTGCAGTCAAGATAGTACCAAAAGGAAAACGAAGTAATTAAGTTAAGGAAAACAAATAAATTATTACTTGTATGATAATGACAAAATTAAAGAGACAGTTAAGTTTTTGTTAACTTTAAAATATTTTTCTCACATTTTTAGTGATATTCAGGGCGCTTTTAGTGAGAAATATAACCTCCCATTTAGTACCTAAGCCTAAGTATATTCGATAATGGCTGAGCGATATGGAATATTATATCGCTTTGCTCTGTCTTTGTCTTGCTTTGCGAAGTTTGCATTGAAATGAGAGTGACATTTCCTTACCGTAGTGTTACCTATATGATAAGTAGCCGCTATACCGTGTAACGCAGCATGCGGCCTGCGCGTGCGACGTTGACAACCCGAATTAATAGCCAAGTCGATAATTTACGATAGACCTAGTATGAAATATATCGGAGAAAGGCTTAAAATTAACACGTAATTTATAAATTAATATTAATTATTAAAAATGGACACGAATAGTTGTTCATGTTGGATTTGAGAGAAAAAACAACTGCAATAAACACCTCGATTCATACGAGTGCCATCTTCCACCGGTTTTTAACCTAACCTAAAATGATGAGAGTACCTATTACCTCTGGGGACTGCAAATTTCCTAATACAAAATATTATAACACCGAGTGATTATAAGCAGAACTTTTAGATATTTTCGTTTGAATTGGCTCCAGTTTTTACGATGTAAAAGTTTGATCTCAACAGTACCATTACCATGAGTTGCGCAAACCGGTCTCGCTGCGCTAGCGTGAACTATCGGTCGGTCCCTTTTACAAGCAGCATTTCCGATTGATTTCTATAGCAAGAACTGTTTGCGCAAACTCATGGTAAGGGCTCTGATTCAGAAATATGAAATTCCGTTCTACTTATTACAATCCCTTGTTGATATCTTATTCCTGCTTGTAACCATTCCATTATGTATGCACTTATATAAACAAGAAGAGAAAAACGAAGGCACATTAAGCAAAAGATAATTTAAAATAACATTGTCCTCTTCATAAAACAAAACTCCCTAAATCCAATTCCTTCTATATAGATAGTTGCCGTAACGTTCTGAGTCAACGTCACGAGAGTTAGCCCAAAGCTTAAATCAACTAGTCATTCCATATTAGCACACACCGATACACTTACATTCACACACACAGAGCGGGCGCGTGTGCGCGCAAAATCTACCAAAGATCGTACCTATAGATACATCATTTACTAGACAAAACCCCTTGCACGTTGAGACTAGAAATCTATGCCCACAGAGAGTCTAGGCCGAAAATTATAGGTGGCGTTTGGGAGGCAGGGGTTTGGGTTGGGGTGGTGCCGTCACCGAACTGATATGTGACCGGAGAGTCTTGTTCAACAAACGATGACGATGATTTAAGCTCAGCCGTTTTAAGTGCATTACGGAGGTAGAAATCCGGCTTTGGAAGCTTAGGCGTAGATTTGAGAGAGCCAGCTATTATGGGGTAGCCTTCCCGATTTATGTGCCCGTCCGTTTGACAATCTGTAATGGCCGAAAATGACGTAAACAGGGACTAGACTTTAATTACGTTAATTTGGTCAGTTAATTGGGTAGGTAAAGTTTACCTTTTAGGATCACTCGTGTGTCTGTCTGTCCGTCTGTCATAGCCAATATGCTCCGAAACTACTGGACCGATTGAGTTGAAATTTGGGACACATATGAAAGTTGGTGACCAAGTTTTTTGAAGAGGGGTATATTATTTATTTTTAGGGTTTTGTACCTTAAAACACCAAAACGGAACCCTTATAGGATCACTCGTGTATCAGTCTGTCCGTCCGTCACAGCCAATTTGCTCTGAAACTACTTGACCGATAGAGCTAAAAGGTACATGTGTAACGTAAATAAATAAATTTTAAACATAGGGGCCACTTTTAGAGGACAATAGAAAATTAAAAAAAAGCTTGGCTTGTGACATATCAAATGAATGGCGAATAGACTTTAGTTTTTGTTTATGGGTTCTTTTCCACTTGAACCAATATTATCTAGGAAATTCAGACTATGAGTTTGTATTTATTAAAATACTTTATCGTAAACAGACCAAATTAAACAAGATAAGGATGTTTTTTTAGCTTTCTTAAAGCCTGTTTATCAGAGTCTCGGATTTAATTAAATATAAAAACCAGTTGATAACGCTCAAAGACATTTCCTTGGTTACAGTAACAATTTGAAAGCCCAAAGTAAATTAATTCAGCCCTAACTCTATCTCTGATTCAGAGGCGGGAAACAAAGCTTCGACATTTAATTTTTCTCGACTTAATCTTGTATTCAAATTTTAATTATATCATTCTGGCGTTTGAATAAAAACGAATTCATTCTGTCCCGTCGATGAATAATAATGTGTTCGGGCGAGCCGGCTTGATTCGCCCGGGGGCCTCTCACACCAGGGTGTAATAATAATTGCCAATATTTAAAAAAAGGCAGAGTAAAAAATCACACATCATTTGAAAAAATGCCGATATTTTTAAAACGGTATTATCATTTATTTACTATAAAATCGGCAAGTACTAAAGCCTTTTTATAACTTAAACTTCTAACATTGATTATATGAATATAATTTCAAATTAAGTTGTTTTATTAAGTATCTACCACATCTTACGACATACCATCGCATGCATAATATACTAATATATCAACTTTGTGCACTCGGTGACCGGTAAAGGTAAGCTAGAAGTAGCGCCAACTAGTCCTTGATCAGGTAGTGCGAGATTTTCTTTTTATTTATTTAAACGTAGGTACATAACATAATTATTATTATACAAATACAAAAAAATCCTTGCCAAACTGACATAACAGTTTGTTGACGCCCCACCCTGCCTGTACCTCGCTACACTCTTGATTGTTCACTCTATCTTCACATGATAGAATTACATCGCGATACGGTGTAACAGGCAGCCACAGTTATGGAGATCAACAGCTAATTTCTATACATCGTTGTATCTGGAAAAGCACTTTCATATTTTCGTATGCATACCGGAATTGTGTATAATGTTTAGAATATTTTTGTGATGTGCTCTGATTTGTAACATTAGTGTAGAATCCTTTATTCTGTTTTATTTTTGAGCTTCCAAATGAGATTAATGTTCATTCGAAGAGCCGGTAATAATTAACCATAAAGCTAAATTATTTTGACGTCACAGTAGCTTTTACCCGCTATCGTCTGCGTAAAAATGTATTTTTAAATAAAATATAACGATTTTTTATTATGTTTCACTTTTATAATTTAGATTTTTTCCCTCAAATAACAGACTTTCATCGACCACGCAGGAACCTACCTTTAATCATTTTCCCACCCCTATTTCCCTCTTTCAGGAATTGGTTGTCTTAAAAAAAGTAGCCTATGTCCTTTCCCAGGGCTCAAACTATCGCCATAACAAATTCCATCAAAATCGGTTGAGCAGTGTAGCCGCAAATCGCACAGATACATAAAAAGACATCAATGGGCTCTCATCGGGCCGCACGTGCTCCCGTAAGTAAATAAAATGTTCAGCCCGTATAAAAAAGGAGTATTCCACCACCAGGTACCAGGGCTCAAACTATCTCCGTAACAAATGTTCATCAAAATCGGTTCAGTGGTTTAGCCGCGAAAACGTAACAGACAGACAGCGTTATTTTCGCATTTATAAAAGTGCAGTTACACGAGCAACATTTTCTTTAATGTGTGACCGGCAACTATAGACGTCTTCCTCTAACGTACGAAGTTAGAGTAAGACAGCTATAGTTGTCGGCTATAAATTGCCGTGAAAAGTTGCTCTTGCAACTGCACTTTAATATGATATAGATACAGCAAGTTTGTAGGTGTATAACTGTATCATAGATATTTAATTGTACTTTTCCGTGTATTGTTTTCATGCGTGGTCAAAAACGAGTATTTTTAATAGGATAAAAAACTTTATTTGATAATAATATAATAACCTATAAGTACAAGATACTAATAATACTAAATACAATTTATTAAATCTAAATAAAAACTAAATTAAGTCTAAAAAAGGTCCCCGCGCTATTGTGCCGAATATGCTGGCAGCGTTTCCTCTGCGGCCCCAGCGTGCCAGACATGGGGATAAGTTAAAACGCTTTATCTCTAAATACGTCTCTCTCACACTAGTGCCGACGAAAGAGATATTTAGAGAGAAAAACGGGTTTAACTTAGCCCCGTGTCTGGCATGCTGGGGCCGCACTGTGGAACGAAAATGGGTATAACTTATATAATTTTAACCCATGATTAAACGTGTCTTGAAAACTTAAATACCTACTAAAAACCAAGTTTTCCCTATATAAAAGGTTTTTGTTTTTTTTTTTTAAAAAGTGCACCTGCCCGGGAAATTTTGAGTACGCCGAAAAGTCATAGATAATTGGTACTAAATTTGTGCGGAAGGATATTACGGGTAATTGTGTACTTTCCGAGATATTCCGTTTTTTCATAAACGCTCCATACAAAATTTTAGTATAAAAATTATTACTCGGCGGTTATCCACCCAAATTGACCCATATTTTTTTTTTACCTTATTATGAGGAGTAGATTCGATTTCAATTAAAAAAATAGGCACTTAGAAAATTAAGTCCCTATTTCTATGGAGAGGCTATTTTCGTTCCACAGAGGGCCGCAGAGGAAACGCTGCCAGCATATTCGGCTATATATATAGGTTACATGCTAGGGCCACTGTATCGCAATGTTAATGAATTGTGCGAGGAAGCAATAAAGCAAGCACCAAAATTAGTGGGAAGCTTTTTTATCGGTTTGATTTGTTTATAATAATAACAATAAAACCATTTATATCAGGCATCTGTGGCCCATATATAAATACCTTACAGACTATACATATTAAAGTAATTTAAAAGTCATTTATTTAGGGGACGAAAAGGCGTGGCTCCTTAGCGTCGTCCCACCTGGAGTCGTGTCCTGGACAGGCAAGCTGCCCCGGAAGCGCCTGAACACGACACACTTCGGCCAGAAGTCCGGACACGTGACGTCTCCAGCAGCGGCCGCGGCACGCGCACCACAAACGAGCTGGATTGCACGTGTTGCGCGATCGCAGCTGGAACACCCTCAGGGAGTAGCCGGACTTCTTGCGGACATACTCCACCACGTCGTCATCTGTTGCGGAGTGGCGACACGTACAGCGCCGTGTTCGGTGTGACGACTCGCAGGCCGGATTTGGATCCCGGCTCTGCAGTACCACACACTCTTGCTGCTCTTTTTCTCCACCAGCGTGAAGCCCTCCTGATCCACGATGGTGCGGGGGAGCTTCTTTAACGAGGCTCCTAGGTTAGTAGGGAGTGATTCTCTTCCTTTTCATCCCAATCCCACGCGAATACACGTTGCAACAGCAAGTTATATATAAAGATAGTGGACCCGCCACAGCTTCGCCCGCGGTATTTTCCATACAAACTTTATCACCCCTTTTCACCCCTTTATGGATGGAATTTCAAAAAATCCCTCCTTAGTGCACCTCTAGGGTACTCGAGGAACGTCTTCTCCAATTTTAAAACCTCTAAGACCACCGGTTTAGGCTTTGCGTTTTCTATGAGTCACGCTACTGTTTTATATTTATTGATGATAATAAAGGTTTGGATTTCATTATTTGGTAAGGAACCCTAAAAAGCTGTTGTTTCGCTGTGGATTGCTTGTTGTAAAGTTTAAAACATGCCTGTCCCCGAGGAGATAAAGTATAGACAATGACGATATTTTTACATTTTATCAAAAACATCTCGTTGCTGATTTCATCGCTCGTTTCGTACGACAATCATAAATTGACCCGTGCGCTTGTAGGCAATACACGGATTAAGGTATCTACGTCCGTGGCCGGTTGCGTAGAAATACGACCAAGGTTGAAGACGCGCACGAACATGCAGTTTATACGCACTGACGGGTCAAATAAGGCTCGCTAATAAGTTCATGATCGAAGTTTTATTTATAAATAATAATAAAAGACATTTCTTCAACACACATTGGACACAGACAGCAAAAACCAAACGAAATAATAAACATAGTATGCTGTGCCGAATGGTGCCAAACAGGGTGCCACTCAGCGTTACGCAGCGTGTGGCCTAAAGTCTGTTCGGCGAGAGTTGATAAATATTATGATATCGTTTCTAAATAGCGACTGTCGCTTAACTATCGCAAACTGTATGACTGGCGTCTCTTATCGCCGCGCGCACTAAGTTTCGTGGTACGAGGGACGCAGATGTTGTCAAGTGCGGTGTCACGCCGGGCGGACGGTAGCGAAAAAATATATTTGTTTTGTTCATACACACAATCGACATATTGCAAATTAATGTCTTGAAATGAAATTTTCTTATAGGAGTTTGTGCCATTCGGCCTCAACAGGCTTTACAAAAAAATCAAGTTGAGGCGTTCACTCTAGTATACATAATTATTCAAAGCTGCGCCTCTATTCGGGAACGCTAAGTGATATTGTAGTGACTCGCGAGCGAGATTTCTCATCCCACTCTTCCGCACGACGCGTAATGCGTAAGAGCGAGATGCGACTCTCGCTCGCAGGTCGCTGCAGTATCACTTAGACGTTCCCGAATAGACGCCCTGACCTCCCTTATTTTAAGTTTAGTAACTTTTAAATTTAGCAAACGTATTTTCGAATTGGCCCCTCTGCCAACATTTATTGATCATTTCTGATATATAGGTATATATTTAAAAGAATGACACCCCTGAGTTAGCTATATATACCTACGTCTGTTCGCAACTCGCGCAATCTCAACAAAGGACACTCCCATTTATATAATACTCGTCAATAATAATTTCATTAAAATGTAGATCTAGTTAAAAGCATTTTTTCTGATTAATTTCCAGTCGCGAGGCCGCTCTTCTTTTTTTAATTGAATATCAGGCCACTTTGATGGCGCGAGAGAAAAGGGTTGAAAAAAGTTCACCCTCATTTGAATAAAATAACAGCACTCGCACTTTGCATTTACGGAGATATTTCAAATTATATCTGGACTCTTTTTTTGTTTTAATTTTTTTTTGTTCCCCGTATTTATTTTATTTTTCCATCAGCGCTCCCATCTAATTGAGTTAGGCCTCCAAATCGAAAATGTCGATCGAGTTGTAATTCAATTTATTTTTGTTTCTAATGGAGTTCGGAGCTTTTTTAACGCTGTAATTTTAAATCGTTTTGCTTATTACGGGTTAGGCGTTAGGTCTCATACTCATACCTACATACGCGCATTCGCATAATGATAAAAACTTGGCAACCTTATTTATAAATAATAAATAAATAAATCAGGGGACAATCTTTACACAAATCGATCTAGTCCCAAAGTAAGCTCTAAGGGCTTGTGTTATGGGTACTAGACGACGATATACATACTTATATAGAGAAATAAATACCTACTTAAATACGTAGGAAACATCCAAGACTCAGGAACAAACATACGTGCTCATCACACAAATAATTGCCCTTACCGGGGATCGAACCCGGGACGCTAGCTTCGGAGGCAGGGTCACTCCCAACTAGGCTAAACGCGTCGTCGTTATTTACTTCCTTAATTCAAGTTACGCCCAGTCATTGATGTGAAAGCTTTCAGTTTAGTTCCTGTAACACTAATTATGCGGGCTCGCTTCCAAACCGCTCCGCTTCCGTTTGCGATGTGTGGCCTTTAAGACATCGTCTTGTGATTCTTTACCGTGAATAGTCCGATAAAATGTTAGTTAAGTTACACATTTTTAACATAACTATTAAATATTAGATTTAAGTAATCATTAATTCTCACCATACCATACCATCTTAGGACTAATTAATCGACCGTGGCCACAAGTAGTCTTGTGGCTCTGCCCATCCCATTAGGGATTTCGGGCGTGATGCTATGTATGTATGTATTAATTCTCACTCGTATAATTGTTACCGATACAGACTTTTCATCGTACATTATTAAATAAGATCAATCAATGAGTACAAATCGTTATCCCAAATTCTGTAGAAAACCGTACTTATTACATTCTTTACAAAACTTAAC
This sequence comes from Tortricodes alternella, assembly GCA_947859335.1. Taxonomy (NCBI): domain Eukaryota; kingdom Metazoa; phylum Arthropoda; class Insecta; order Lepidoptera; family Tortricidae; genus Tortricodes; species Tortricodes alternella. The sequence goes on along the minus strand of OX401982.1, from coordinate 4,478,873 downwards.
AACTTTTACAAAACATATATACAACTAGTGGACCCGCCACGGCTTCGCCCGCGGTATTTTCCATACAAACTTTATCACCCCTTTTCACCCCTTTAGGGATCGAATTTCGAAAAATCCCACCTTAGTGCACCTCTAGGGTACTCGAGGAATGTCTCCTCCAAATTTCAAATCTCTAGGACCACCCGTTTAGGCTGTGCGTTGTCTATAAGTGAGTCACGGTACTGTTTTATATGTATAGGTAGATGAACAGCAACAAAAATACTTATAGCTCTTGCAGCGCGACCTCTTATACAACCTCAAGGCTGCTCCACGTCCGTACTAATGACAATGACGTAGTAATAATGTAGTGTAAAGCATTATTAGCGATACACGCTGCAACAAAGCAGAGTCGCGCCTCGGCCGGCGACACTCCAGTGACACTTGTAGCGTACGCGCCGACTTACGGATCTTGATACTTTACCATATTTTTAAGGTTTAATATTTTATTAAAACAAAAGTAAACTTTCACTTCATGAATAAAACAACCCTGACTCACTTATAGACAACGCACAGCCTAAACAGGTGGTCGTGAAATTTTAAATTTGGAGGAGACATTCCTCGAGTACCCTACAGGTGCACTAAAGAGGGATTTTTTAAATTCCAACCCTAAAGGGGTGAAAAGGGGTGATAAAGTTTGTACGGAAAATACCGCGGGCGAAGCTGTGGTGGGTCTACTAGTAAGATAATAATTGTTAAATAGCTTATTTTGAGACCGTAGATGAATTTGATAAGACGATATTTTGAACTGAAAAAGCACGATCGTTTGGTGGTCTGCCAAGAAAAATAGACGAGTGCTGGAATAGCGTAAAAAAGAGATTCAAATGATGTAACATAATGCATAAGGTAATTCACACACCGGCTGTTACAACGATGCTTAAAATTGATACCAAACTCGAGGAGGTATTTTGAAACTAATGGCCGAATTCAGAAAGGCGACTCAAATTGATCTTTAATTGAAGTGACGTTTCTGTATAGGTTGACAACTAGTTGAGGGACATTTAACTATTTAATATCTAATCAAATGCTTCTGAATTCGGTCATAAGAAACTTACATGATTACGGTATTTTTGTCGCTTCTTTCTTCAGATATAATCACCAAGGTATGGATATTAACCAGGTAGTTTCCTAAACTGACAGGAAACTTGCACGTTCTTTAAAGGTATCTCAATAGTTTAAAATAAAATTTACGCTTTCTGTACCTTCTGTATTATCTTAAGTTTTATTTTAAAAGAAGTATCTAGATCAGCTGGTTGCAGTTTAGTAGGCGAGAGCATTTAAGAGAGTGAGAAAAGCTCGCCACCCGGCCTATTCGTTTCACGGAGGGCGCCCGCCTACTTTTGTCTTACGCCGATCCGAATAAACGCGTAACTCAGTTTTTATCCTTTTTAAAATTGTGTTTTTGGGGAAGGTTAGTGGTTGATTTTACGGTGTGGTTAGGAACGCTTTTTATTGTTCTTTTTTTAGTTAGTTAGACAGTTGACATTTTCACAGATAATGTATTTATGTTGCCGCTATAATAACAAATACTCAAAAATAGAATAAAATAAATATTTAAGGAGGCTCCCATACAACAGACGTGATCTTTTTTGCTCGTTTTTGCTCGATATCGATAACGGCAACCGGTAGACGCTTGAAATATTCACAGAATATTTAGTTATATATTCACTTAAAAAATAAATAAATAAAACTAAAATAGAACAAATATTTACGGGGGGCTCCCATACAACAAACCTGATTTTTTTTGCTTAAGTATAGAAAATGGTACGGAATCCTTCGTGCGCGAGTCCGACTCTCACTTGGCCGGTTTTATATTATCGTCCATACCAACTTATGTTCGTGATTTAAATGAGTAGGTTGTGTGTATATAAAACAGGTAGAAAAAGGTTTGGCCTTTCATGTTTTTTAATTGGTCCTATCCTACTAATATTACAAATGTAAAAGTATGTAAATATGTTTGGATGTTTGTTCCTCAATTACGTGCAAACGGCTGAATGGATTTGGATGAAATTTGGCAGACAGATCGACCATATTATAAAATAAATTATACTTAGTATCGCAAACTCTAAAGTCCTAAATAAAGACTATGAAGTAATATTATCATATTTTAAATTTTGTCTGGTTATTATTATTTTTATTTTAATAATAAAACCTTATTGCACGAGTTAATAAATACTAATGTCGGCCCTATTAACTAGCAGGTCAAACAGAAATTATAAAAAAATTAAAAGCTGCATAATATTATTTTGATGTACTGCTAACAATTCATGTTATAATTTATTTTACTATTTAATAAAATAATTATAAATTATGTAATTATATTTTTTTTAAAAGGGAGTTTTCTCCTTTTCACCCTTTCGCGTCACAATCTCAGAAGAATCTAGGGGTGAGGCGAAGTGGCCCTTAGGGGGGCGGCTTGACACTCATTTAAGTAGCATATAATTCAGTTTATTTAGCCAAATTCAATCTGGAAGGGTTCAAGGAAAAAACGGATATGTCTATGTTTTTATATAGGGTTGTTATTCCGTTATATTGGTATAAATTAGCGGGAATGTGCTAGTGAAGGGCACGGTTTTCTTTTAATTAAATTGTTTTGTTTATACCTTTTTTAGGATTCCGTACCTCAAAAGGAAAAAAATGGCACCCTTATAGGACACTCGTGTGCCTGTCTGTCCGTCTGTCACAGCCAATTTGCTCCGAAACTACTGGACCGATTGAGTTGAAATTTGGTAGACATATGTAAGTCATTGATCGCAACACGAACGCGTAATGTATATAAATTAATTTTTAACATTTGGGGGCCACTTTTGGGGGATAAATCAGAAATTTTAAGAAAACGATTTGTTAAATATATCGTGTGAGATATCAAATGAAAGGGCTCGTTGTGACAATTGTAAATATATTTATTTAGAATTTGAAAATAAATAGTTTGGATTTTTTTTTGGAAAATAGGCGAAAATTGACCTTCCTGCCCTTATCTCCGAAATTAGTGGACCTAGAATTTTGAAAAAATATAGAATATTGTTCTTTACATTTAGATTACAGGAAAACCTATAAGAAGTCTATGGTATTTAAAGTAACATAGGAAATATCAGATAATCATGTACGGAACAGAACCCTCTCCACGCGAGTTTAACTCACACTTGTCCGATTTTTGTACTAAAGGTCTCGATAAAACTGATTTGTAAAATTTCCAGATGAGGCAAACTTTGAAGGATTGGATGTAGCTGTCATAATATTTTGATTTGTTGGAAATTATGGTTGCGAAAAATGTTGCGTGGATAATCAATTGGGGTATGTTATCTTTTGCGATATTAACAATTAAGTATTTATATACCAGACTCAATCTATGCATATAAAACAGTACCATGACTCACTTATAGATAACGCACAGCCTAACGGGTGGTCCTAGAGGTTTGAAATTTGGAGCAGACATTCCTCGAGTATCCTAGAGGTGTATTAAGGAGGGATTTTTTGAAATTCCATCTCTAAAAGGGTGAAAAGGGGTGATAAAGTTTGTATGAAAAATACCGCAGGCGAAGCTGTGGCGGGTCCACTCCGGCTGTGCAATTTCAAAACCTAGGGACACCTCCAAAAAAAACGTGTCTTTGCATTTTGCAGCTTACTAGGCCATGAAGCATAGATTTTTTTCTCTCCTATAAAAAAAAATTCGTGTCCCTTACTAGGTTTTGAAATTGCACAGCCGACTCTAGTCATACCTAAATTTGTAACTAAAATAGTTTTAGGAGGATAATAAAACTAAATAACAATTAGGTTTATAATTTAAATAATTGACTAACGATATCGAGGAAACGTTGTGTACATAAAAATAGTAACAACGTTCCTCAATGCTGTGTAAGAAAATCTTCATTGCTTCGGTATTTAGATCAAAGACACGTTCGTTTAAAAGCACGAACGGTTGTCAAATCCTTGTTTTTACAAATGCTTGTTTCGTCAAATGCTTGTTTCGTCAAATGCTTATTTCGTTAAATGCTAGTTTTGTCTAATCCTCTGTTCGTCTATCCCTCGTATTGTCCAGTCCTTGAATCGTATTAAACACATACTTGTTTTGTCTTATCCTAGTTACGTCCAATTTTGATTTAGTCCGATCCTTGTTTCGTCAAATCATTGTCTCGTTCTTGCATTTGACGAAACAAGCATTTGTCGAAACAAGGATTTGACAACCGTTCGTGCTTCCTTTAGTTTTAAATGTAAAGCGTCTAAAAACTATGTGTTATTTACACTAAGCACCCGCAAAATGGCAGTGGATGTGTAACAAAGCGACGGCGCGCACTTTATCATGGAAACAATCAAAACGAACGTTTCCAGCCGCAAGTTTAATTATGCAAACATCAAGCCGTTGCCAGATTTCTCATTAGAGCCAAGATAATGACGGTACACACTGTCGCAAAATTAGATAGCAAGCACGCACCCAAACAGATATACGCGGCGCATTAACATAAACCGAATTTGCATGTAAATTACATTTTACAGCATCTTAATTAAAACATTTTGGCATTATAAATGATCAAGGGAGGCGGGTGGTTGTCTACCCCTGACCTTAGAACGCCTCCTTTCGGTTAATTCGATAGTTTGCAATTTTGAATTTAGAATGTTGTTTAATTTACGTTAGTTAGTTGCGTTCGGTTTTTGAATGAGTATGTTTTAATGGCTGCCTACAACATTGTCCAAGCATAGAGTTAACTTTTTTTAATTTGTACATCGTTATGTTTGTCAAAAAGTATTTTTTTTGTCAATATAACATTATATTTTGATTATGTTTAATTGTATCGAGTAAGCGAACCAAATTAAAAAATTCATTGCCTTTCTGACACCATCGATAATTCCGTAACAGCATTTATATGCAATTTAGAAAAGAAAATCTTTTTCTTCACAAAGGAGGGTGTCTCCCTCGGGGAGGAAATTAACAGAAACCTCTTTAAATAAGTTAGCAATTAGGGGTAACATAAAATCTACATAATTGTGCAAGTTGAGCTGTGTTTATGTTTTGACAATAGAATTTATCTGAGAACCCGTTCTCATCGCGATAGTGCCTTGTTGATCCAAGTGCCATCTTGAATAGACTTCCTTATCTTCGTTTTAAGAAAATTCGCAAAGAAAAAATCCATTACCTATACCTCTGTTATATATATATACTCTATAGCTCTATATGTATATACTCTATAGCTCTAAAAAGGTGGTCCCTAACTGTCGCTTTCCCAACGCCCAAGTCTCAAACACTGCATCGTCTTTTTAGAAAAAAAAAGCATGTCGTGTTATATCATAATTAAATATTATTATACCTAGAATAAGAAAAAAATAACTATGTTTGCGACTTAAAAATATTCGTGGAATTTTGTTCAGTTTAATAATGTGTGTATCTTACTTTCTTAAATCAAATGCTCATGTCTATACTGATATTTAGGCCCGTCACACACATTCGTTTTCCTGATTCGATTTCCGAATCCGTTTTCCGTATGCGGACACCCCGAACGCAAGCATTTCATATAAATAGTTCTACATGACACACACGTTCGTAATTTTTCCGTACGGAATTCCGAACGGAATTTGTTTGAATGTGTGTGCCATGGTGAACTATTTATATGAAATGGCTGCGTTCGGGGTCTCAGAATACGGAAAACGAATTCGGAAATCGAATCAGGAAAACGAATGTGTGTGACGAGCCTTAGACTTTCGCTGGCAGCCCCATCATCAAGTTCTACCCCATACAAGATAACTACAGCAAGAACCCGACTAGCGGGTCGTCTGGCGTGGCGCCAAGTAAAAAAAACCTAGCCGGGTTTTTGACACTGATGACCGAATTCTCAAAAACCCCTTAGGCATTTGATTAGAGACGAAATAGTTAAATATCCCTCAACTAGTTGTCAATCTATACATAAAAATCACTCAAACGTCACTTTAATTAAATATCAATTTGCGTGGCCGTTGTGAATTTGGCCATTAATGTGTTAAATGCCAAAAGCTAAATCTAATAAAATCCAATAAATCTAATATGATTGTCATTTTGTTTTTATAAACGAAAAATGTACGGATTAAAAAAATGGGTGAGTAAAAACATTTTTTTTAAAAGAAAGACGATTGTTTCCTGTATGCATCTTGCCAGAATTTTCAAGCCTTTATTTGAAACAAAGCTTGCTAAACTAGTACAACACTTAAGACTGACGTTTTGTAAAGCTTTAAGAAAAACGCCTTTAGCGATCACTTGTCTATGCTCTGTAGTGCAGTCTGACCTACTTACATTATTAATAATATTATGCATACGAGGCAAATTTGCTTTCCTTTCTTACTTTTGGAACTTTCTTTTAGATACATTAAAACTGATTTCTTAAATTTTAATGAATATCTATTTTGTTTAGAAAACATTAGCTTTTCATCAAGAATATCTCTTGAGATGAAGACAAAGGCGAATGAAAAATAATGACGCAACAAAGCTCTTTATTGCACACAATTACTACAATATGTGGAGGAGGCGACTCTCTAAGAACATTCATATGAAGCTGTTTAATTTTCTATATCACCACAGTGTATAATTAAAAAGTCTTAAAATCGTTCATAGTGGCAGTATGCATGAAAAAGTAAGTGTTTATTTTGCATCTGTGACGTTGTTTTAAAGGAGGTGAGCGAAATATAAACCCGTTTCGAGTGAAGCGCAGTAGAAAAGTAGTGAAAAACAGGCGCCTAGTGTCAAGTGTAAATCGCCTTGTTAATTTCACCGGCCCTGCGGCGAATTTCGCCGAGGACGCATTGTGTGTCCCGGCTTTATGTCGCGTCTTCCCGTTGTCTGTACACGGCTTTAATTGCGCGCGTCATTGGCGTGCTTTTTGAAAAAAGAATGACGTGTAATTAACGCGCGAATATGGAACGTGACAACGCGTTCTGAGGGAGCGCTTTTTTAATTTTTTTTAATTAGGCACCGGAAGGGTTTGGTGTTTTTTTTTCGTTTGACGTCGGAATTGTAAATAGGTTATATTGAATGAGGTAGGCAAACATTAACGACTGTTTTATTATTGCTACCATCGAAATCTGAATAAATGTGTTCAATTCTATTTCAACAAGTATTGTCTACTGAATAGAAAGTATTAATTAATCTGTTCTAAGATGTAAGCAACCTCTCGAACGATAAACAACACATTAATGGCTACACCACCAATTTACTATTCACACGCCATAAAACATAAACATTATAACATCATAGCACTTCCTGTATCTGAAAAAAAAATCGAGGACAATCACTGGCCGAAAAAAACGATGATACATGATCCTCGTTTGGCGCGTTTTACTTTTTTTTTATTAAAAAATCACATTAACGGGTCTCACTCGGGCGGTGATAAATAATGCGCTCCTTATTCAAATTTTTGTTTTTGTTCTACCCCTGCTCGTTATAAATGAGCTTATTTGAAACGATAGGGCGCGATAAAATGGCCGATTATGAACATGGAATACCTATATAAGCACAGATATAGATGAATTATATGCGTTAAAAATGGGATGTTTTTAATTTGGATCACGAAAGTCTGTGGCTAGCGTGTTTTATTGGTTGCAAAAAGAAAGTGAGATTGATACAAGTAACTAATTTAGGTTCTCGCTTTTTAATGGTGTTTCTCTAGGTTTGATTCATTCTTCCTCCTCTGCTGCACTGGGAGTGAAGAAATAGCATAGAATGCGTGCAGATGCTTATCATCCTGGCATGTCGTAAAAGTAGACTAAGGGAGTCCTCTCCAACATGGTGGACTATCTGTATGGGCGATGGGCTCATCACCCGTCACCATACGGTTCATCATACCATCTTAGGACTAATTAATCGAACGTGCCCACAAGTAGTCTTGTGGCTCTACCCACCCCATTAGGGATTTCGAGCGTGATGCTGTGTGTGTGTGTTGATTCATTTTTAATTTTGTATGCATAAATCGTAGCCTGTCAATAGATGTTTTGACTTTTCGATGTCTCAGCGTTGAAATTTGCGAAGTGGCATCGCAGGAGTGTGTGATGTGAACCCTTTATTGGTCTGGCTTGGTAATGGCGTATTTAAGAGGGATTTTGCAGCCGCATAAATATCTTATACGAAATTTCACGCTTTCCACTGACAAAGTAGTGATTTAAAATGCTAAAACGCCATACTGCTATCGATATAGCACTGCTGCCCCTTTGCATGCGTTTGTCCCTTTGTTTTCAATGCACCTTTTAATTGTATCCTTTAACCTTTTGGCCGCCTAGCATGTCTGAGAAGTAACACGAATTTCAACTTTAAGTCAAGGTAATGAAGGACTTTTTAGAAGCTTTTCATTAACTTGCAATGTTTGTATGTACGGGTCAAATCTTGCAAGCTGAATTAGAACTTCTTCCTATTATCTTAAGTATGTTGGTTCAGTTCCGATGACAATGCATTTTTATAGTAAGCATGACCTGAATCGACATCCAGGGTTGGCTCCAGATAAAGGAACTCTTCAATGGTCAACAGCACAGACACGAAATTTTGTGTAGGGGAGAGGGGGGCAGTTTAGAAAAGAAATAGCAAAAAATAATATACCTTGATATATAGCACAATACGACAAATATAATATTTTATTTAAAAAGTGTTCAAAGGTGCCCCCCTCTCCCCTACGCATTTTAATGCAATATTAAAGTGCAATGGGCAAAACGCTTGTTGGTTATTAAAATGGAATTTTTAAAAAACTTATTTATTTACCCTGTGGCGGTCAAAAGGTTAAAAGTGAGTCCGCTGATTAGATTTTTCATAATGTATCTACTTAAAGATCTACACTATAGTTACATTTCTGAGAACGGTCAGAGTTCTTGACGAAGCAAACCAATACTTTATCCCAATGCAATAAGAGTTGCGTCTACTGGACTCCACAGAAAAGTTGGTAGACGCATAATATCAGAAGGATCTTCAACGCAATACGCAAGCCTGGAGAAATTTCTGTTAAAAAAAGTCCTAGTACTCAGTCTCAGAGTTTTTGGAAGATAGATAGTTTATTTAATATAGTAATAAATTAATTACAGTCAAACCTGGATAAGCGAGAGTTCAAGGGAGCACAATCTCATTCTCGCTTATAGAGGTTTCTCACTAGCCCGAGTTTCTCGCTAATGCAGGTACATGGGTAGCGTTTCTCTCTTATAGAGGTACGCAGCGGTACACAGGCACACGTGTCCATTCGAAAAGAATGCGATAAAATAACAATGTTATTTAGTTCCACGAAATAGAATAGGTACAATATTGACGAGAAAACAATACAAAAACAATGGTAGGAAGTTAAATTTGTAATTTGCTTTGTCATTTGTTACTGTATGTGTGTATCTTTTATGTATGTAAGTATTTTTATTGTAGCTATAGTTCCTCTTAAATAATTTAAATAGATAAAGCTCGACTGTCGCTTATAGAGGTATAGATAAGTAGCAGTCTCACTTACGGAGGTCCATGAGGGAAAAACGACTCTCTCTTACAGAGGTTTCTGTTTCTCGTTTTGGGAGCTTAAAATGACGGGTCCTGGCTATTACTCTCACTAGAGTTTTCTCACTTATCCAGTTCTCACTTAACCAGGTTTGACTGTATTAGTATTATTAATTATTGAAATGTTATTATTTTAATTCTTGCTCATTTTTAATTTGTTCAATGCCAATGTTGACATCGTATGCTACTTTTATTTTCTATGTAGGTTGTTTTAAATTTAGACGCAATATTAATTTGTAAATTAATAAATGAAATAAAATGAATGTAACCGGAACAAATCAGCGTGTTGACACAAGTGGCATAAATGAGGACGCGACCTTCGTCGCGGGATGCACGTCTCTGTCATGCAGCGGGGATAAAGGTGTGTTTCAATTTGTGCTGCACACGTTAAACGTAGATGAATAATTAATTACTTGTGGATGTATTTTTTTTCTGTATTTTTAGGCTTCCGTATTCAAACTAGGAACCCTTACGCTGCCTTGCCACTGAGGCGGAGACGAGCGGAGATGAGCCGAGGTGATTAAGAGCTGTGTGAACCTACGGCTTTTCATACAAAAGGTGATAACGATTTCCACCCATTAAAGGTTAACCGATGTTGACCGATTTTTGATAGGTTGTCAGTCAGAACAAAATCTATGTTTATACGTTTTGGTTTTTTCACTATAATCAATACATTCAGTTTTATTGTTGTTAAAGTATTCTCATGCAACACTAATTCCAGCGACAATTTAACTTTGTTGAACTTTAATCAAAATTCAAAAAACGTATAGACCTAGATTTTGTTCTGACAACCTATTAAAAATTGGTTGAAATTAGTTAACATTTAAGGGGTGTAAATCGTTATCGCCTTTTGTACGAAAAGGATGATTTTTGCTGTTGGTTCACAGTCCTCTTAATCAGAATGCTTCATCATCATCATCATCATTTCAGCCGTAGGACATCCACTGCTGGACATAGGCCTCCCCTCCCCATCGATTTCCAAAATGGCCTGTTTAAAGCGTCCTGCATCCAGCGTTCAGAATGCTTGAAATATTACAATGACATATAACAGAGTGATGTGATTGGTCAGCTCGGCTCATCTCCGCTCGTCTCCGCCTCAGTGGAAAGGCAGCCTAATAGTTTTTCTGTCCGTCCGAATGTCATAGCTCCTTTCTGTCAAAGACTATGACAGTTACAAAGCTGATAAAGAAGAAGGCCCCAGGCACACACAAATTAATAATAAAATTATTAGTGGTAGTTTTTTTTATAACAGTGTAGAATTTTAAGATAAATAGTAAGTGAATTCTAAAAATCTGAAAAATATAACAAAGCCAACGGGAAAACTAAGTAGGCTTCATGGGTTCATGAAGTATGGGCGACTAACTTGTTTATAAATACTGAAAATCATGGAAATGAACAACAAATAACTTTAAATAGAAAACTAGCTACAGTTATGATTTTCGGTGTTGTAATGGCTACGACACCCTACACTAAGCATGGCCCGATATTTTTTTCTGCGCTTTGAAAATGAAAATGAAAATATTTATTTTGCAAGTAGGCACATGGGCTCTTTCACATGTCTGAATCTACCAGCGCTTCGAAAGGTGACATCTGCTGAGAAGAAACGCCGCAAGATACTCAGCAGTAGGTCTTTTTTTCCAACTTACACATTAGAGTTTTAACTAAAACTAACACATAAGAAGGGCAGCATACAAACCTAATGGGTACAAATTAATTACAATGAATAACTAATAAGGGAGATGTATAGTTTCCGCGTCTGGACAATTGCGTACTGTATGTTGTACTTAAGTACTATATCTATTTTAATAAGACTACATTAGACCAAAGAGCGAAAAACGCAATATTTTTGTTAAAACAAAAATAACACTACAAATTCGCGTCTATTTTTGCACTAATATCCATTTACAAATTCTAAATGAGTAAAATACGAATCCTTTTTAGGGTTCCGTACCTCAAAAGAAAAAAAGGGATCCCTTATAGGATCACTCGTGTGTCTGTCTGTCTGTCTGTCTGTCCGTCTGTCACAGCCAATTTGCTCCAAAACTACTGGACCGATTGAGTTGAAATTTGTCATACATTTGTAAGTCGGTGACTGCAACACGGACGCGTAACGTAAATAAAAGAATTTTAAACATGGGGGCCACTTTTAGGGGGCAAATTAGAAAATTTAAAAAAAGTTATGCAAACTATATCGTGTGAAATATCAAATAAAGGGCTTATTGTGAGGATCATGTATGTATTTTTTTTGAAATTTAAAAATAAATAGTTTGGAAGTTATTTAGGAAAACGGGCGAAAGTTTACCATCCCTCCCACTCCCTTATATCCGAAAGTACTGGGCCTACAATTTTAAAAAAAATATATAAAATAGTTCTTTACCTATAGATTACAGGAAAATCTATAAGAAATCTATGGTAGTTAAAGTAACATAGGACATTTCAGATAATCATGAACGGAACCCTCGCTCGCCACGCGAGTTTAACTCGCACTTGTCCGAGTTTAAACGTCCGGTTTTAAACTCGTTTTATTACACTTTCTTCTTTTTAAGGATGGAGGAGGTTAACTCTTTATCTATCTCTATTTTTCCTCCGTCTTCATTAATTCTCAGTCAAAAGTCTACAGCCAAAACGGCTCTCACTCCATACATAATGTATGAACTTAAAGAAATGCAATGAAATAAAATGATCTTCCTATTGTAGATAAACGGGCCGTTTCCACCGTACAATTGGATGATGACGACCATTGTGACTATGTTTAGAGATCCTGCGGCTAATGCCAGGATAGGTGCTCTAGTCTATTTGGACCACTTATACGTATTATTCCTTCATTGGGTCAGTTGATGGGATGTCTGCATCTGATTTGGCCATGTTAGAGTCTAGAGTCTAGATTTGCAATAAGTTCGAGATAGTTTTATGGTTTGTGGCTTTTTTCCGCGACTATATGTCCACACTATCCAGTTGTTCTTCTTTCGAATTTTCCTGTAAAATGTACTCTGTATTATTATTTAAAAAATTATGCGTTTGACTTTCGTCTCACCAGATGGAAAGCGAAGACGGTCTAGGGTGGAACACGCTTGCCCAGAGAATGCATCACTCTTATCTTTTTACACACCAAATTAATAAGAAAATAAATATGTATTTATTTTCTGAGTCATACAATACATGATTCAGAAAATGAATTAATATTTATTTACTTACCCAAAGATCCAAATGCAAATGCTGTCATAAAAGAGAGAAGACAAATAAAATCGGTGGCCAGAGAACTGGTAATTTGCACATGAAATTATTAACCCTGAAATCGTAAAACCTTTACCAAAGGCACCACCAACATTGCAAACTGCTACAAAACGACGTATAAGAAAGACTGCTGTTTTAACTGACATCCATGCATTAGCTGAAGAACAGTCAAAAAAGAAGGCAAAGAAGGGAAAGAGGAAATACAACAATGGTAAAGGAAAGTAAAGCCAAGGGGAAAGGAAAGAGAAAAGCTCAAGAAAAAGCTAAACGAAGTGTATTGCAATAATGCGAGAGTGATACTGACAAGCATCTGGAATGGTACTGCATAATTTGTTCTGATTACACATATTAATGAAACGTTTGTCTGGAGGTTACCAGTCATGTTCCGATCATTTATGCATCTGATAAGATTTTTAACTTGATGGATCTCTGTTACCTGAAAGTTACCAGTATTTTTTTTTTTTAAATTCTGTTATGAATTTGACAATATTTCTTAATTTATATGTATACTAATTATAAAATAATGAAGAAAGTTTTTATCTCGATAGTTTCAGATATAGTTTAATTAAGCATCGAGTAAGATTTAAAAGCCAATAAATACGATCGTATATCTCAATTTTAGTTTGCAAATACAAAAAAAGTTTATCTGGAGGTAACCAGTAATGTTTTGTTGTTGATTTGTTTAGTTATAGCATTGTATGAACACACAATAAATGAAACTATAGAAATGAGTGTTATGATTAAAAGAAACCTAGGGTAAAGTCACCAGTGGTCAGCCAGGATCCTGTAGTCAGCCTTTTGCCTCTTTTATTGCCTTGAAATAGCAGTCTATTTGAAATTAATAAATTATATGCCTCTTAATCGATTCCTTGATTCCTTATTAATCATTATATTTATCGATCGGTGCGGGGAAACGGCAGGGGGGAAAATAAAAAAAGTTTATTCGAGTGCTCTCGGTCGAGAAGGGCAATTTTGCGATGTCCGCCATAATTTTTTTCGCACTTGGTGTTTTCAAATCAGGTAAGAAAGATAGACTTGTGTTAACATTATATGATATATTTGTATATTTCTGTGAATGCATATAGTTGCTTAAATCGAAAATGATAATAAAATAAGCGTATTTCATTGATTTCTTAATAATTTACGGAGGCTGACTATTGGGAACCACTTTTTTATGTGATTTCCAGTAGTCAGCCACCTGCGGCTGACTTCTGGATATTAGTGGTATCGTTCGAAATTGAAATAAAATCGGTCCGTTAAGATCGTTATTTTTTAAGATTCAAATTTACCCTAACATTCCCTATAATATTTTTAGAAAAACCCAGTAGTCAGCCGCTTTTTAAAGTATTTTTTTGGTATGGCTGACTAATGGGAATTGCAGGTCCAGTACTCAGCCACTTAATAAAGTATGAAAAAACCCTATATAGGGCTTTATTTAGATACTTATTAGTCTTTTTACTGTTTCATGAATAAAAACGTAATGTTATGTTCAGTAAAGCATGTCCCAAAAACCAATACACAAACAAAAGCATCCACCAGAAATACTAACTTCTGCAAAGGAAGCTATACGAAAGCAATGCATATTAGAGGAGCATGTAGAACTTTTGGTGTTCTCCGAGGCACATTACAAGACCGGCATCACCTATGGATTCCTGAAGGCCTACGTAACATGAGCCTTGATTTAGTTGTAACTAATGCCAACGACCCAAAACCTAGATTGATCCGTCACTATACCGAAAACATCTCGGATGTCAACCTGTACGAGATTAGTGTGGCTCTCAAACAGCTTAAATACAATAAGGTGATGACGGAAACACAGCCGAATTTCTGAAAGCAGTTGGAAAACCGGTCCTTAAAGCCCTTCAGACGTTATTCGATTCCACATGAGGGGTAAACACTGCAGGCATGGAAAAGAAGTGTGGTGTTGCTCTTCATCATAACAGGGCAATAATGCCCCGCTAAAGCATTTCCGGAAGTCGGCTTGTTCGGGAGACTGGAAGTTATCAAACCTGCGTGTAAGACGGTTCGTTATTACTCTCAAAAACAGCTTGTAAACATGGCTCAATAGTGAGAAGGGTACTATAGTAAGAACTATAGTACCCTATAGTAAACTTCCAGTCTCCCGAACAGGCCGGTTTCCGGAAATGCTTCAGCACCGGTAGACCACATACATTCGCTACAGCGGTTTATATAGAAGACCGAAGAGTTTAATCTGCCTCTTTGCTCAGCGTTTGTGGACTACGAGAAAGCCTTCGATACGATTGAGACTGTACTGCAGTCTCACCAGCGCTACCAAGTCGACTACAGGTACATTGGAGTGTTGAAGTGTTTGTACGAAAACGCCACTATATTAGTAGAACTCAAAACCTACTGCAGTGTTGCAGTGGAAAGCCAGACAGCGAGATGTTATCTCTCCAAATCTGTTCACCGTCTCTGGAATGCGTTTTCAAGGTTCTGAATGAGAAAGGGCATGGCATTAACATAATCGGCGAGACCTCGGAGAACCTCCGTTTAATGCTCGATGACCAAAGTAGAACTTCCGAATGAGCTGGCCTTAAAATGAACATGGACAAGACAAAAATCATAACAAATGTCCCTGTACTGCAAACTCCCGTGGAAATTGGAGATTTTACGCTCAAAGAAGTCGACGATTATATGTACCTGGGGACATAGGTACTGTCGAATAAGGGACGTCCATCTTCGAAAAAGAGGTCTATCGTGGAGTCCGGCTTGCAGCGTTCGGGAAGCTGTACCATATCTTCTGGGCCAATATGCCGCAGTGTCTCAAGATGAAAAAGGAGTCTGAACCTTGTAACTGTAAGGTAATATTATTCAACTAAAAGCATGACTATTGTAATTTTAACGACTATTAATTGTCTATTAATTATTTATTAAATATTGCTGATTATTAATCAAATTTTAACAAATAATTTAGAGGCCGAGTACTGGGCTTAAAGTGGCTGACTATTAGATTTTGGAGGCTGACTACTAGATAAATGTGTATGTTTTGGTTTAAACTTCTTTTTCTATTTTATAGAAAGATTCTATATGTTTGCCTTAAATTGTAATGAAACTAGATTAAATTATTGATCGAACAGTAAAAAAAAGTTTATTTTTTAGGCAAATCCTGAATTAATAAGAGTGATTTCAAATCTCAAACGTCGTTAAAAGGCTGACTACTGGTGCCTTTACCCTATGTTATTTTTATATTTTAGTTCTATTATCCAAGCGGAACAATTTGCCCCACACATGGAACAACTCGCCCCAAAGTGGGGCTGAATTGAATTGGCTGTAAAAAAAAAACTATTGAGATACTTGCAGAAATGACTATACTATTACAAAGACCGATAAAGATCTTTTAATAGTTCCAAATATCAAAAATGTAACCTTTCATTTTCATCATGAAATTGCATGTTATTTGAAAATCGGAACTTCCAGCCCCGGTCTCCCCTACATGTTCTGATGAATATATAAAAATACTCGAATGGCATAAAACTTCCCATGATTATTTGAGAAAAAAAACTATCATAAGAAGTCATTTAGATATTGGTTCTACGATATAAAATGTATGCATTTCATCTCCCCAAACTAAACTACACCTTACCCCATTCTCTTTATGAATTGATTTAGTTTGGGCACATTCAAAGCCAATTAATTACCTTTCCTATTGCTATTACGTCATCATTTTTGTTGTTGTTTTTTGTTTCTATGTATCTCTAAAACAATTGAATACCTGCGGAAAGAACAACTACTGACCCACCCATTGACTCGCCCGATCATTGCACCAATGCAACATTACACCTAGCTAAACCCTTGTATAAAAAAAACACGCCAAAATGGCTCTAATCCCTTTGAAATAAAGCGTGCGAAAGTGTCCACACAGTTTGCCGGCTGCATCATGCTACTCTATTAAACATGTGGATTATGTCGACCCCGGTTCTGCATTGCGCAACCTTTTTTGGAACCTTTTTTTTGTATAAAATACAGCACAAATGCAGATTCAGTGAAGGTATCTTGAACTTCGTATTTAGTCCTTGAAAAATGTGCTCTGTCATAACTATCTTTATATATTTATGATTCTACTGTACGTGTGGATATCACTCCTAAACGACTGGACTGATTTGACTGATTTTTTGTATGTGTTTGGGTGGCGCCCTGTATGGTTTAGATTCACAAATCAGCCCGGCAGATGGCGCTGCAGTCGGTACAAATACCGCAGGCGAAGCTGTGGCAGGTCCACTAGTATTTATTATGTTTTCTGATATTTTAATAGTTTGGAATTTTCACATTTAAAGGGGAAAAGAAATTTTGGACGAATTCTATGATGATGAACAAGAAGAAGAAAGAAAACATAACAAAAGACAGGTTAGCTAGAAACCGTGTAAGTATTGCATATTATCATGCGTCGTCAATAATAACAAACATTTAATTTGATCAACGCAACCAAATTTCAATTTTTTCTTTCAAAAAACGTGTTCCTTGGTTTCATTAGTACCCTAACGATGAGTTTACACAGACCGTTCTCGTTATCGATACAAGTAAAAGGGACCGAGCGATAGTTTTCGATAACGAGAACGGTTTGCGTAAACTCATGGTAATGGTACAGTTAGAGTACAGGTACAGTGCTACTCCTGAAATAACAAGGCTACGGTAAGTTAATACATCAAAACTATAAGTTAAACTATCACCAGACAGAAAGGCACCAAAATCTGTCAATTAAAATAAATAGATATTAAAAAAAACAAAAAAACAGATCCGTGCCACCGGTTATCGACAACTGGTACGACGTTTAAATTACGAGCGGGGCCTATTTTTTGTCTGGTTTTTTTCCGCCGGCCAGGGGTGGCGGACAGTTTTTTTTTTTTACTTATCTTTTATCGAACCGTCCGAATGGACCACACTTCAGTGCGGGGTTAAACGGGCGATAT
This sequence comes from Tortricodes alternella, assembly GCA_947859335.1. Classification (NCBI taxonomy): domain Eukaryota; kingdom Metazoa; phylum Arthropoda; class Insecta; order Lepidoptera; family Tortricidae; genus Tortricodes; species Tortricodes alternella. The sequence goes on along the minus strand of OX401982.1, from coordinate 4,461,203 downwards.
ACCGTTTGTAGTTTTATAACTATCCATTTTGAAGGGTCGATCGTGTCGTTCCTCCATTTGACCAGCGGATCTGGGAAACCACAGCATTTGCACCGCAGAAGAGAGAAAATAATGAGTGTTTCTTCATTATTCTATTACCATAATTCGATATAAAGTATGGAAAATGTTGGTACCTATTTCAGTATCCGCTCCTCTGCTGCACTGGGAGTGAAGAAATAGCATAGAATGCGTGCAGATGCTTATCATCCTGGCATGTCGTAAAAGTCGACTAAGGGACGGGTCCTCTCCAACATGGTGGACTATTTGTATGGGCGATGGGCTGATCACCTGTCACCATACGGTTCATCATACCATCTTAGGACTAATTAATTAATCGAACGTGGCCACAAGTAGTCTTGTGGCTCTGCCCACCCCATTAGGGATTTCGGGCGTGATGCTATGTATGTGTATGTATTTCAGTATCACCGAAGTTCTGATAGTGATAATGCCATGATGCATCTAGGGTGCGACTTAACAATAATTAGTAGTGGTAGAGCCAAACAGTAATCCTCACTAGATGATTACTGTTCGAATGGGCCGGCTCGACCGGGCTAGTACCGCACTCTCACAGAATATCGGCGTAAAGTAATAGCTTGCTATTGCGTTCCGTGCGGTGAGTGACGAGATCCGGAGGCCTATTCCCTCATCCCTATCCCATCCCCACTCCCCAACCTCCCTAGACTGGCAACGCATTGGACGCAACGCACCTCTGGTGTTGCAGATGTCCATGGGCGGCGGTGACCGCTTTCCATCAGGTGGGCCGTCTGCCTGTGTCAGCCTACTCCTTTCTCTAAGGGCCGGCAACGCATCCGTGATTCCCCTGGTGTTGCGGGTGTCCATGGGCGGCGGGGATTGCTTACCATCAGGTAACCCGCCTGCTCGTTTGCCCCCCTCTCACTATAAAAAAACGTTTTTTAGGGAACGCTTTAGCTAAAAATATTCTCTGAAAAGTGGTTATTATAGTAAGTACAATTTTAAGTTCATAAACCCGACGGTAAGGAATCTTGGTTTGAATACAACTCAACAATGCGACCTCTTGACTAACGCCCACTCGGTTTTTTCCGATTCCACCGTTTACCGAAGTTCTATATTAGCTTGACTGTACACAGAGAGAAAATCCCTTAAATAGATTGCTATTTTTTTAGGGTTCCGTACCAAAAGGTCTGCCCAAGGCTCCGCTGTCCGTCCGTCTGTCTGTCTGTCTGTCTGTCCGTCTGTCACCAGGCTGTACCTTATGAACCATGATAGTTAGATAGTTGAAATTTTAACAGATGATGTATTTCTGTTGCCGCTATAACAACAAATACTAAAAAACAGAATAAAATAAATATTTAAGGGGGCTCCCATACAACGAACGTGATTTTTTGGCCGTTTTTATAGATAATGGTACGGAACCCTTCGTGCGCGAGTCCGACTCGCACTTGGCCGGTTTTTTCTCTCCTTGCGTTCATATTGGTGAACTGTGAACCCACTGAATTGAACTGTAGCTGCACTGTTCGTTCTCCATCTTGCACATCTATGTTGGACAGACAACCCTAGTCCTCTTTCCTTAATACACTTTGCTAATTTAAATTTAAATCCATGTTCAATCAACGTTCCATATTCAAACTGTTGCCGAGAACACTTCCACGTTCTCAGCCAATCACAACACGGCGTACGTTTTATTAGAGGCAATCGCGGCCACGATCTAACCCGACTGCTTTGTACTTTCATATTCGCTGCATTGACAGTTAAAGGGCAGGCTAGGGTTGTCACGGGACTAAGAAGTTGACTTTTATACCAGGGCGTCTATTCGGGAATGTTTAAGTGATACTGCAGCGATCCGCGAGCGAGACTCGCATCTCGCTCTTACGCATTAAGCGTCGGGCGGAAGAGTGGGATGAGAAATCTCGCTCGCGAGTCGCTACAACATCACTTAGTATTCCCGAATAGAGCTCAGCTTTACGTATCATAGGCCAAAGATATGTTTAGGATGCGACGTGTATCTGAAGTTCTTCACGTGAGATAGCAATTTAGATGGAGTTTTCTGCGTCTCAAAATGTTTGTGGTTTCTATGAGGATTAATTACGTTGTACGTCAAGACAATAAACTTTTTTTGTTAAGTTTATCGTTAAATTAATCGCCGATTACAGTACTTTTTTACATCGATATGGCTAACAACATCATAACTACTATAACCCCTGATGACCAGTGATGCAAGTTAAATGAGAAAAGTCAAAACTTACGCAAATAAACTAAGGATTGGATAGAATGCCGCTGTTTCAAATTTCGTATTAAAAAAATACAAACAAATTAATTATAAAACCTTACATTACCTAGCTCATAATCAACTTCGTTCCATTCGTGGCAACCCTAGCATCACCAACACATGCACAGTAGCTATCGGCTCCTTATTAATAAACATGCGCTAACAATAAATAATTGTTTATAATGAACTTTATAATATATTAGTGCAGATACTTCATTATCTCACACGCACACTACGATTCACGCGAGATGCGAATAGTGATGCGACGTGATTTTATCGATAAGAGTGTAAGAATTCTGGGACGTCATTATACTCTCTCCACTCTCTTTAGCGCGTTTACTTTACTTTTGATGGAATTTATTCGTCTTATTGATCTATCTTCCTTGGAAACACTGATAATTTAAATGGCTTAATGCTCACTATAATCACAAACATTATGCTAATGATGGTGGTTACTAATAGGTATTTAGCATAATTTAATCAAAAAAGTCAAATCATTTTGAGTAGATTACCTCATGCAACGACGACGTCTTTTTATACCTTATCGTTATAATGGTATTCTAGATTATCAACAGATATACCTATCGGGATGGACGGATACCTAAAGGGGCTTATAAACGGCTAGTTTTTCTGCAATTTGTTGCTGGAATTCGGGCTATCCCCAAAAAGATTACATATTACATCACTAATGGGTACAAAAAGTTTGAATGTAAACTTTTGAGGATAGCCCGAATTGCAGCAATAAATTTCCGAAAACCTAGCCCGTTACGAGCCCCTTAAAGCAAGAGGACTGTCAATCGCCATGCAATCAAGCGTTCCTCGGACGTTGTAACACCTATAGGTGGATTTCTGAAACTGCAGTTGCAATAGTGATTGCCTTCGGACAGCTTGTAGTTTTCATAAACGATGTGTGAAGACGCACTACACCAAGAGCGGATCCACCATTGTTGTGGGCACGATGGGCCTGCCCACAACCCTAATGTAGACTTGTGACGTCCTTTGTAGGAATACCCTAGGTATATCAATCATGAGCGAATTCATACTCTGACTCGCACTTGGCCGATTGTCCGGTGGCTGTGCTCACAACCGTTTTTGAGGGCTGGATCCGGGCGATAAAAATATATTTGATTGCTCTTGATTTAACGTGACGGTTTTTTTTTTAATTTTTACACACCAGCATAAACCGCTCATTGATTATTATCGATGTCGACAACACTCTTAATTATCGCATCTCAGCCCTACCTGCGCAGGAGCTTCGCTGCACTCATTTTCTTTTATCGACGCATTGATTAATGCGGCTTGATTTGAATAATAATCTCCAGATACAAACCTTATTGTATGATAAATTTAGTGCAAATTGTAACGTAAGAACAATTGTGAATTACGATTTAACACTACAAGTTTCATTCCGAAGTGTTGAAAGAATTTTAATTGTCCGCGGTAAAATGTAGAGTTTTATGTTTCATGTTATAACTAAACGAAATCCATTTTAAAACTGGAATAATGTCAAAAACTGTTATCTGCCTGGTGATTCTATAACGTTCGCAGCGGCTGATCAGCGATGAGGTACACATTCCAATTTAAACCGAATGGCTTTGTTGTTATAGTCTAAATTAATAGTTTCGTTTATCCGCTCATCAGCCGCTGCAAACGTTAGAGAAACACACCTGCGTCAACTTTAATTCGTTTTAGCGGATATTATATGCTTCCTTATTTAAATTTCTGGCCGTTTTTATTCCGCGCGATAATTTCGGCCATCTTCATTCGAGCTCTCTCTCTTGCTCTCGTTCAGGGATTCATTGCGCGACAGAGAGGAAGAACGCTGTTTTGAATTGCACAAGTAAAGAACATGCTTTTTTTTCAGTTTTTCTTCCTTTCTCACTGTACTTTGAGCATCCTCAATATCCCGATAATGCAGACTTCTTATAAAACTTAAATGCATGCTTTGAGTAATTATGTATACTAGACACCTCAGCCTGTTGAGGCCAAATGGCACAAACGCCTATAAGAAAACGATCACCGCCGGACGCGGCGCGCATGACCGCTCCGTCGTCAAGTGCTCGCTTCATTTGAGATGTCTGTTCTAGTGTAACGTAATACTTCAATGAAATGCATGCAAAATATTCCTTCTGTATACTGCAACACTATATTGCGATTTATTTGAACTTATTTATTTTATTCTTAACGACTTCTGAGTTATTCTAGCTCGTCTCATAAGTAATTAAAGTTGAGAAACGGCGAAGAGTAATTAGGTATTGGACATTCTGCATGCAAATAATTTTATACGATCGCCTTTATTATTTAAGGGTTGAAAGCTTTGGTACAACTATTTGTATGCAAATACGAGCTATCGAAGTTTCTCGTATCGTAAATTAGCTGGTACCTGCGATTTTGTCCGCGTCTGTTTGTTCATCGCTATTCTAAATATTACCAAAATTGGTTTAGTACGTCGCAGACTAACGGCTGGCGGCTACTTTTAAGGCTGAAGGAACAAACGGACAAATGAAAATAAGTGAAGTTTTAAGTTAAACTTAAATAAATAAATAAATAAATTGCAGGACAATCTTTACACATATCGATCTAGTTCCAATCTAAGTTCTAAAGGCTTGTGTTATAGGTAGGTACTTGACGACGATATACATACTTATTTAGATAAATAAATACTTAAATACATAGGAAACATCCAAGACTCAGGAACAGACATTCGTGCTCATCACACAAATATTTGCCCTTACCGGGGATCCAACCCGGGACGCTAGCTTCGGAGGCAGGGTCCCTACCAACTAGGCTATCCGCGTCGTCTTTGTAAATAAATTACACATACTTAGACATTATAAAAAACATCACACACGCCAAAAATCTACCCAACTCTGAACACCATCACCATCTGAATACCATCTTAGGACTAATTAATCGAACGTGGCCACAAGTACTCTTGTGGCTCTGCCCACCCCAATAGGGATTTCGGGCGTGATAATATGTATGTATGTATGTAACTCTGAACACGTACAAAATCTTAATCCGAAAGTCCACACATCAATGCAATTCATTCACAAAACCCAACAAAATTTCCTACACAGGACTGCATCTACAACTCCTCAAAAACAAACGAATCTCCTTCACAAAAGAAGGCCGGTGCTCGCGGTCCACAACAAGGCTGTACTGAAAAACGATATTCGAACTTCGCCTATCCCTCTCGCTCTTAAGGCGTGACCCAATCGCGAGAAAGAGACGAAGTAATTGTGCTTCGGAGTAGACCCACAGGATACCGGCTTCCGAATTCGAAGCGAGGTTAAGGTCACGGGTGCTTACGAGTGCACGGACAGCTACTTCGTTACGTTGGGGAAAAAAGGAAGGGAAATGTATAGAGTTGGTGCTATCATTTTGGGTATTTAATAGGAAACGGTAGAACACAGACCAAATATCGTAAAGACACCGCTAGGCTAACTTTTACTAGCAAAAAAAGCTGCCGAAATTTGTTTCATCTTCTATTGAAAAGTGCTGATTAATAGAAACCGATCTGTATACGTAAAACATTATTATGTTGTTCATTTTATGAGTTATGAACCTTTGAAAAGTTAATGTTCATACAACTCGCATAAACACTCCATACAAAATTGCGTCACAGCTGTCGTTAGACTGTACAGAAAAAACTGTTTTTAGACCAACATCGTAGAAATAAAACATGGCATAAATTTGTTGAGGATGTCAAAAATACTAAAATGAGAACTAAAATACAATATATATTTTTTACTAATTTTGACCTTTGATCAAATAATAATTAATATTCAAAATGATCTGTTTTTCTGTTATATGATTTTGTTTATATCTTCTTTCATAATATATCATTTAAAGCTCATTTTGATTTTCATGCAGCTTCCTTGCTTCCCTGCTACTCGTAGTCTATTGAATATATTTATGGTCTGTGCGACAGAATATGCCCATGCTGCTATATAATGTACATATTATTTAAATTCTTAAGCATAGTAAAGCCAATAATAAATAAGTAAGTAATAAATAAGTAATTATTAGCTTGTAGTGTATTTGTATAGCGCTCCGTGAGTCACAGACGGTGCTGGCTGAAAATCAGCGCTGCAGGTGTCTTACACCTCAGCATTATGCTGAGCCAGTGTCCCATTCACTACCGCGAGGACACACACACCACCATTTTGTTTTGTATTGTTTTAATTTATATTTATGTTACTCTGTGTGTCTTCTGTGTTAGTGAATACATTTTTTTCTTCTTTCTTTCAATATTTTGACAAAAACGGTTTAAACAAATGTCGATATACTGTTTCATTATATCCCCATTATATATTAAATCTTCATTTTAACCTTTTTTTGCAGCCATAATAGTAGCACAGGCTTCAACTTCAGCGATCCCCACCACTTTTTAGGGTTCTGTACCTAAAAGGTAATAAAGCACCTTTATAGTGAGACTTCGTTGTCAGTCTGCATGTCACAGGTGTTTATCTTTGACTTTGGAATTCAATCAATAGGGTGAAAGGGGATGCATTATGAAAGGTCTACTTTCAAGGATTTTAAAACTTTCTTATGCTTTTTTTTATAAAAATATGCAAAAAGCCAATTCAAATCCATGCTTTCTTTCATCCAGAAGATCATTTTCGCTCTATTTATGATCAATTCTCTGATACTAAATATATAGAGATCAAATTGCTTTAGTGTCACACCAAAAATCACTTTGTCACACTCCACAACTCCTGCGCAGTATCGCCGCGGTGGTCCCATATTTCACGTCGGCTGCATTTGAACCGTCTTCACTTTACTATGTTACGAAACATCGAGGGCTATGTGTTTTATAAGGTTTTTGTTCTATATTTTCTATTGTTAAGTCCTTTACAAGTTCAGTTTTACTTACATAAAGAGAGAATGAGTTGAAATTTGCAATAAACGTGTCATTCTGATGTCAATATGGAATGGGGAAGATGCATGAAAATCAAAATGAGGTTAAAATGATATATTATGAAAGCACATGTAAACAAAAGCATATTACAGAAAAAAAGTAGATAATTTTGACTATTTATTTTTATTTGATTAGGGGTCAAAATTTGTGAAAAATATATGTTGTGTTTCAGTTTTGATTTTAGTTTTTTGGACATCCTCATCAAATTTATGTTATGTTTTATTTCTACGATGTTGGTCTAAAAACAGTATTTTCGGAAATAATTGCAGATTTCGTTTAAACGCCATACATTTTGTACAGTCTAACGACAGCTGTGACGTCATAGCTGTTGTCCATTTTGTATGGAGTGTTTTTGTAAGTGGTATGAACAATGACTATTCAAAGCTTCATAACTCATAAAATAATCAAAATAAAAATGTTTTGCATACACAGATCGGTTTCTATTACTCAGCACTTTCCAATACAAGATGATGAAAAAAATATGCATCTTCCCTATTCGAAACGGTGTCTCCTAAATTTAAAATTTTCTAAATGAAATAAGAAACGACAAAATCAATTTCGCATGGCACCAAGTTGTAAAAATCAAGTTTTACATTTCTTATTTCAAAAGCGAACACACTTTCGAATTGGCGCCATTGTCATATTACTACATAAGTATTTTTTAATGAAACAAAACAACATGTTTACTGATAATACGAATAATTTGATTTAATTTTAATCTTTATGATTAAAAGCAGCTTTGATCTTAAAGTTTAGTTTTCCTGTTCTTATGGACACTTAAGGTAAGTTGACAAATAAATGAATCACAAAATTTACCTGTATGTTTTCCCCCCGGTTAATGTGGTTTTCAATGATTCAAATATCAAACTATTTTCCTATTTCCTTTAAGTCCTTCAAAAGTAAGATCATTCTGTGGAATAGGTATCGATTGTTACAAAAATTGTGAGTCGGTTTGTTATCAAGAACAATTGCTAAATAGTAGTTTATGCAACGGTTGCATAATAATAGGCCTTAAAACACTAGTGCGGTTTTCATGAAACGAGATTTAGCGAGTTTCATAATAAGATCGCACGTGTGTTTGAAGGCCAAATTATGCAGAGTTGCATACATAACTTTATCTACACACATATTATAAATCCTCCATTATGGGTTCAGAAACAATATTTTCTGGCAACAAGTTATTTGTTGCAATCGTGGCTGCATATTTCCGATATCCGGCGCATTTTCACATCATACAGTCACTCCGAGAAGACTACTTTTCATATTTTCAACTAAAATGTAAATTACAAACAACTTTTTCTATTCAATTCAAAAACAATTCTACTTTCGTTCAGCAAAAAACCAACATAATGGCGGCAATTCGATCCTCCGTCAAGACCATTTTTTTTTTAATCATAGACAAACGAATGAAGTGTCTATTCTCACGTCACTCGAGATCAAATGTCGTTCGGTTTATATTAAAAAAAACATAGTGAATTGATGTTTCGTATCAATAACTGTTTAATATATATGGATACTAGAATAGAGACCCACTTGAGTTTTGACAGCTGTTCCAAATTTAATCTCACTTCGATACTAAAATCGATACTGTATTAACATTGCAGCACTGGTTTTACCTAATTGGTTGTCACAATGGTGGTCATTTCCTACGGTTTTTGATTACTCTATGGAGGTTTTATGATATGGGTGTAGATAAAAATATTATCATCAGGCCGAGCAAATTCACAGCTTTGCCAACTAACACTACAAGGCATTCAGCGTCTTGTTGCTATATATTAAGAGTTTAAAATGCAAATGTTTATGGCATGTCAAGCCTCATTACATGGAAATGCGTAATAAAGCACATTACTCGCGCAAGTACGGGCTGTAAATTACGTACTGTCGCCAAATAGCACGTCGGTAAATAGTTCGGGAATGTCCACTGGTGCCGACACTTTGTGATAAATCAAGATATACAGAAGTAAATAAATGTATTTTTTAATGGAAAAAGCAAATATTTCAATGTTATTTGTAATTTTTAAATATTTTCAAGTTTCAGATTAACCACACGGAAAAAAATCATTTTGATTTAAGAATATGGGAATGGAAATAAGTATTGTTTAAATGTAAAAAAATATTTACTTACCTGAGAATAATGTCTTGAGCCAAAAAACCAAATACTCAAACAAGAATATATTCTTGGTTTAAGAAAAGATACGTTCCGTTATATGGAAATCACGAATAGTCTCGATCAAGGCGATATTGTCTACATACAAGACATCCTTTTTTTCCGTGCAAAAGTCGCTCAGAATTTTGAAATTATTTCACGTTCATTTTTTTTTGGTAGGTGTACCTATAGGTAGCTGTAGTCTTGGGACCTTTTGCCTCGGAATCCCGATATCTAAGCTGTTAGTTCCACTTCAAGATTATCGAAATTCCGACAGTTTATTTGTGAGCCGTTTATCCGCGAAATATTTCTCACTTTATTACATGTGTTGTAGCGACTGCAACATTATTATCCTCGAGTTCAAATTGAACTGGAACCATATGATTCTCTAACGTTAAACTAAATATAACTAAAAATACAATAAACTGGTCGTCGACGATTTAGCTCCAGCTGCATATATAGAAAACCCTCTGCTGCATCTGGTTTGATTCATTCTTCCTCCTCTGCTGCACTGGGAGTGAAGAAATAGCATAGAATGCGTGCAGATGCTTACCATCCTGGCATGTCGTAAAAGTCGACTAAGGGACGGGTCCTCTCCAACGTGGTGGACTATCTGTATGGACGATGGGCTGATCACCTGGCACCCTACGGTTCATCATACCATCTTAGGACTAATTAATCGAACGTGGCCACAAGTAGTCTTGTGGCTCTGCCCACCCCATTAGGGATTTCGGGCGTGATGCTATGTTATGTGTATGTATATAGAAAACCAGTTTGCGCTAGTATGGGACTTGTCGTTGAGCCTTCATGATCGATGATCACTGTTTCGTGTCGGCTTCATTGGCAAACGCCGAAGACAGAGCGCGAACCCGCTCATTGTATGAACCGAAACAATGATCCGAACTCAGCAGTAATGAGTCTAAGAGCCAGGGGCCGTGCAACAATAAAACCAAATAGCCTAAGGTCCACACTAATAGATTTAATTTCTTATCCTCATTTGAACCTCATCATTATGAAGAGAGCATTTATAATTTTTAGGGTTCCGCACCTCGAAAGGAAAAAACGGAACCCTTATAAGATCACTTGTGTGTATGTCTGTCTGTCCGTCTGTCACAGCCAATTTGCTCCGAAAATACTGGACCGATTGAGTTGAAATTTAGTACACATATGTAAGTCGATGACCGCAACACGGACGTATAACGTAAATAAATAAATTTTAATGATGAGGGCCACTTTTGAGGGACAGATTCGCAAATTTAAAAAAAAAAGTTTAGTTAATAATATCGTGTGACATATAAAATGGAAAGGCTCATTATGAGATTTATAATCTTTTTTTTTAGAATTTAAAAATAAATAGTTTTGAAGTTAATTAGGAAAATACGAGAAAATTGACCATTCCTTATCTCCGAAACTACTGGGCCCAAAATTTTGAAAAAAAATACGGAAAACAGTTATTTACCTATAGATTACATGAAAACATATAAGAAGTCTATGGTATTTAAAGTTACATAGGAAACAGATAATCATGTACGGAACGGAACCCTCTCCACGCGAGTTTAACTCGAACCTGTCTGGTTTTTTAATTTGATTTGCATCAAATACGAATCGATACATACTGTTTAAATATTTTTACAGCATCCACTTTTCACAAATGTAAAATGTATAAAACTATGTAGATCGCCGGCGGTTGCGCGCATCTTGCTTACATTACAAGCGGTCGCGAATTCGTGATTGCTTAATTACCCGCACCAACAACAGGGGCTTCTGGCAGTGCAACAATTGCTAGACTTGCCAAGTCATAGCTGCCAGTATGACAACGACAAAACTTTTTACTGACTTGATAGTGTAGTGGTAGCCAACTGCCTTCTGTGCTGGATGCCGCGGGTTCGTTAGGGGAAAACTTCCTGTGAAAAGCATGAATGTTTGTACCTGTGTCATAGATGTTTATTATCTTTTTATGTATTGACGACGCGGATAGCCTAGTTGGTAGTGATCCTACCTCCGACGCAAGCGTCCCGGGTTCGATCCCCGGTAAGGGCTAATATTTGTGTGATGAGCACGAATGTTTGTTCCTGAGTCTTGGATGTGTCTTATGTACTTAAGTATTTATTTCTCTATATAAGTATTTATATCGTCGTCTAGTACTCATAACACAAGCCTTTAGAGCTTACTTTGGGACTAGATCGATTTGTGTAAAGATTGTCCCCTGATTTATATATATTTATATTTATGTATGTGTTTATCAGTAGCGCAGCCTGCCTACAAGCTGATTCTTAACGGCTTTACTAAGCTAGAAAGCTACAAGTAGCTGTCAGCGAAGTCAATGTAACTCTAAAGGTCAGACTCGCACTTATACGGGTTTTATTCTTCCGGATTCCCATACAACATATTTGACGCCCTGTGACTGGGGTTTATATGGGATGGGCCAAACGTTTTTGCACTTTCTCATACATTGGTGTATAGGAAAATGCAAAAAGAATTTGGCCCACCGTATATAAGTATTCATATCGATGTCTTATACCATAGGGACTCCTAGTTTAGGGCTAGATCAATGTGTGTGTTAGTGTACAAGATATTATATACTTAATTTAAAAAAAAAATTCAAAAAAAAGCGTGATGTCATCGGATCCGGATGTCACGCGGAGTGCAATTGTAATGCAAGATTTAAGGGTGACAAAAGAAACTCGCAAGACTTTTACATGCACATACAAAACATTTAAAAGCATTTAAAAATACTTTTCTAAAGAAACTTTTCGGGGTAAAAGATCAACCATTACATATCCATAAATATCTTTGTCTTTCCGGTAAAAAAAATCAAAACAAGCTGTTCTTATTTTTGTCTTGAACACATCCAGCAACTAATTAGGGTGATACACTGGAGCATGAATTATTAAATAAAAACCAATCCACATCCTATTCCAGAAAAAATTCAGCAAGGCTAATTTAGCACCAAATATATCTACAATGAACTGACAGAACATGTGATTAGATTGCGCTATGCGCCTAATCTGTGGTGATGAGTCACCCGCTGGCATTATACTCGCAATTATCATCGCCGCGCCTCTTAGTACTTATATCAATTAATTGTTATGGTGCTTATTTGGGTATAAGCGGAGAAATCAGATGAAACATCATATCTTATAGTTCACGCGGGCTTGGTTTCCGCAACTCGACTTCTTAATCGCGCCTATTTTGCGTGGAACATCATATTTTTATTAGACATAGGGTGAAAAGAAAGAAGATCATATCTTTCTTTTCACCCTATGTCAAATAAGAATCGGTCATGATTCCTAATTCTCGGTCATATACGTCTCACTGCTGGGCATAAACCTCCTCTCATAATGGTGGACCGGGCAGTAGTTCCCACGCGGTTCCAGTGCGGATTGAAGACGGTGAAGAAGAAGAAGAGATGTATGTACGATGTTTTCCTTCATCGAAATGCTCATGGTATATATAAATTTGAATTTCGCCATTAGATCCGAAAATCAAGGAGGTGCGAGCCGGGGCTTAAATCCGCGACCATGATTCTAAGTACTCCACGCATTCATCCTGTGATAAATACGTGAAAGATGGGATCCATTGTTGGGTGAGAACGCTACCAAGATTAGACGCAAGATTCAAACATGTGAAAGAGCCCGTGTGTCCTTGCAAAATAAATATTTTCAATTTCATATTCAACGTGTAGCATCGTTATATTCAGCTCTGTTTGGACAACTGGTGACTGGATGATCGACTACCCTCCTTGTCCTGCCTGCCGGCATGATCAGGCAGATCTTGCTTTGATACAACTTTGAATAGAAGCATATGGAAATACGGTAGCATTTCCTTTATGAGGTAAGTCCTTGCCTATTCTAGATTACTGTGAAAAATGTACACGTGCCTTAAACCCATGACTTATTTTAAACAAAACCTTCGTAACAAATATGAACTCTTCCTGGGTAATTTGTAGATTTTATTTGTTAAGGGCCTTGTACCTGACTGAACAGCCACATGAACCTATAATCTGGAGTTGCTGTGTCACCCAAGCAAACGACAAGCCTTTGAGGTTGCACCATTGACCATAGTCACCTCAAATCAACCTAGTAAAATACACTTCTCTAAACTTGTCATTGCAGTATTACGAAATTAAGGAATGTATCTGTTATCGCGTCGTATACTGCGGCAAACACGACATTGCCGTCTTGGTGTGCAATTAATACTTTTATGGCGGCGCCTAAACGTGGCACTGACAACATCGCATTCAGCCACACATTAGCCCGGTATGACTCTAGAATATGATTGATACGTGAGTCATGGGCACGTGAAGTTTGTGTTAAAATTGGATGAAAACCAATTTTAACATCATTTCTTTTGCAAAAGATCTAAAATAACTGACATAGCCTAAAGAATTGCTAAACTTAGGCAGTAGAACAGATGGCCGATGGGGCCGAAGAGTTCTTTAGTGGTGACTGCGTACTGGAAGGCGCAGCGTGGGCAGACTACCCACACGGTGGACTGACGACCTGGTGGAGTTTGTGAGACTCCGCGAAATGCGAGCAGCATAAAATTGGTCATTGAGGGATACTAATGAGCAGCAGTGGACGTGTTTTGAATGAAATAATGAAGATCATCCTCACCAGGTCGTTATTCCACCGTGTAAAGTGAACTAAAACTATTTTATTTTATTTTCATTATCCTAACAACCCGAGGATGTCTACTGCTAGATTTACCGTCTCCTGCAGAGTTTCAAAACGAACAGTCTCATCATTTATATGTGTATCGGCTTTTGGAGACTTAAGCCAGTTCGTCGGTTTATTTATTTTTCAAGGTTATAGTTGCTGCATAGGATAAACATGGTATCAATTGTAAGAATCGTTTTATATGACTAGATCATTAACAATTGCATATATTTTTAATTAAAAGAAGTTTCGTTTAGTTTTGTAACAGATAACGTTATTTGGGCATTCAAGTAGGACATTGGTGAGAGGGGGGCACTAAAAGGACTGCAACTAGTGCAGGAATGAAGGCTGATGGCGAACGTTGTTTTTAGCCAAATTTTCTTGTAGATTTTAATTGAATCGAGATAGATATTTGAGTTTGACAAAGTATACAGAAAACTTACGCGTGATAACAATATTATAATGACTTTCAAAAGCAAATCCTTAACATAACTAAAAGCATACCACTCTAATTAACAATCTGTCTCGATCTTAAACTTGCCGAGTGCATCCTTAACTTCCAACATCAATATTCAACTGGAGCGTTTATTATCATATCTCATTATGCGAGTTAGTGCTTGTACCGACGGGTAGGACCCCTTCTTAGGTTATGACCTTACAAGTAAGCACTAAATTTCGCTCTTAAAACAACAACAAACATGCGACTCTATCTCACCAAATTAAGGCTTGTTATCGATTGGAGTTACACAGATGTAAAGTCGAGAATCAGTTTCGAAATGCAATTTGGAAATGAGATCTGGAGGGTAGGTTACCCTTGAGGGGTGTAGGGTGGCTTCGCCGCTATTATTTATAAGGGGGTCAGCGAACGGATAGTTGGCCGGCGTATAGGTTTTGTCTTGGCGTGACGGGCTGCGTTGGTGTTAAGTAGCGATTTACAATTATGCATGCACTTGTGTGTACAGATTTCATCACTTAGCGTTCCTAGTTTGTCTATGGAACTGGAAATGTATAAAGTGAATATTCGTTTTTGAAATTGCTCGCAATGGGCTCGTAAACGGGCTAGATTTTTGCCTATATATTGCTGAAATTTGTGCTCTTCTCATTAATATTAATAACATCACTACTGGGAATAAAAAGTTAAAGTGTAAAGTTTTGGGGATAGCCCGAATTGCAGCAATACATTGCCAAGCAAAGATCTCAAAAGAAGGATACGCCTATCAGTACAATTTCGTGTAACAAGTCTTATAGAAGGTTGCCACGCCGCGCGGTTGGACGCCAGCGCCATGGCTTTACCACACCCTATTGCTGATATCTTAGTTCTTACGACATATATACAAAAGTTTAATATTGCTTGATTCACACGCTATCATGTCATTGCGGACGATGGGGTCGGTGGTGCTGTCTCAAAAGTTGTGGAATTGTACTGGATACTTAATTATAATAGTGTCACTTAGACGGCTGTTAAGAACAGTGGTTGCCATGCGACTGAACGTGCGATGGTGTCAGATTCGCGTTCTGACACCTAAAAAGTTCCTTACTATATATTTCAATGTTGCCAAGAAAGTTGCTGGTTTACAAGCACATTAAGTGATACAGAAACGGTAATAAAATATCAGTTTCTCAAACATAAAATCACATTTCGTTACCATAGATAGTGTTTCATTTTATTCCAATCTAAGTTTTGACGTCTGTCGAAAAACGACTAACGTCGAACACACGCACGGCCATGCAGTTTATATGCACTGACGGGTCAAGTTACGCTCGCCGGTGAGTTCATGAACGAAATGTTTTTTCGAGAATCACACTCCAGTTAACTAATTGCTCAAAATATGTGTTTAACGTGTGATAACGAAACTAATTAAAAAACCGTTCAATTAAAACACAAACACACTACACAATATTAATTTCATGGCTATTTTATTCCGGAAGTTTATTGTCTCATTAAAACGTTTCCAATGTCCGATTTTGGGAGACGGATTATTTATTTATTTCTTGTAAAACGTTATAATATGCGTGTTTCCTGAAAAATTCTAATTAGTCCGTCATTTACATTATAAAAAAATCATGAACACATATTTTTTCTTTTGTCAATTAAACAAAAAAAATACGAAGATATAGTGCGTTGAAGTTTCGCGTGACGTCACGACTTTGCACACTTTTTACCATTAAGTGACGTCATGAGCCCCCACTCCCGAACTTTGATGCGCGTTATCTTTGTTAATTTTGATTGATTTGATAAAGAAAAAAAAATGTGTTCAATATTTTTTGATAATCTAACAGATGGACTAATTAGAATTATTATTAGCCTTTGCTTTTAGACGTAGGACTATGCTTTTAGATACTATAGTATACCTATCGAATTATATAATTTGAAAAATTGAGTTCTGACATAGTTGTGTATTTACCTACCTTATTTTTTGGTTATTACATATTTAAATAAGATAACTTAAATTGTGCTTATGTGGCTTCTTACAAGGCTGAACTGGCCATGTCGCATTGTATGAGTTAAAATTTTCGATCTGGTTTATTTACGTGTTTAATACAATATTTTGTCATGATGAGGCATTTTATTGTGTATTTATGCAAAAAAATAAATACACAATAACAGACTAAATTTTTGATTTTCACTCAATTTCACTTAACTAATCGAGAAAAACGCGCACATGCGATGTTGCCAGCTCAGCTGTGTAAGACGCCTCTTAACCTTTTGGCCTCCGTTGTCGACTACCTATGCGCGACAGCGTATACAGGGTAAAAAAGTCTGACTTAAAGTTGAAATTCGTGTTACTTCTCAGACATGCTTGGCGGCCAAAAGGTTAAACGAGAAGACTTCGTTCGAAAAAATAAAGTATACAGTGATCTGTCTGTAAGTTTCAATTCATCGTTGTTTCATGGACGAAGGGCTTCTCAGCCCTTTTGTTTTCGTTCTAACTACGATCCGTTGCTCCATTGCTGTGTGAAAGAAGGACAAACCAACAAGCCAACAAACACACATTAGCATTTGCAATATTATTTAGGATGTCAATTCAAAACTTGGTCCTGAAATTGAACAAAATAATACACCGCATTGACGTCCGATAATGGACACATGCGAACAACGGCCCCACATAAGTTGTGTTACAGTAAACATATTAAAGTGTTAATATTTTCATTAACATAACTTATACCTCAACTGGTTCTTTTAGAACAATTACTGTGTTGAAACATGAGATAGCTTGAAGCAACTCGTTAATAATGTGGCGATAGAAAATCTATTTTAGTTAAGCATTATATTTATTATATTTACACGACAACGTGAGAACCCACAACGTACGGAAAATATTTAAAATAAGTACTTACTTGAACTTAACCTTCCTTTTTCGTGAGGGTCAAAGTCGCGTCGACGTTAAATAAATGCGTTAAGGTGGTTATGTTCAAATACAACAGAATTTGGCCAGACAAGAGACAGTGCATAGTAAAAAAAAATATCGCCCGTGTTGTGTCAGTGACATAACCGCAAATTTTACGTAGAATTAATTTAGATTTAATTTAGTTTACATTTATTTTATTTAGTTTATTTATGGCCTGTTTCATAATATCCGAGTAAAATGTATCTGTCGAGTAACTCATACAAAATTCGCCGTTATCTGTCAAATAACGCCTTACTTGGACATTGTGAAACAGGCCCTTAGTTTATTATGTTGTTTAACTAAATATTACCTCGTAAAACATGTAGAGAGATATGTATTGTCGTCTTTTTCTGACTTTTGTGAAAAACTGTTAGTGACTATAGGTTGACCGCTTAAATGAGTCTTCGCCCGCGCGTGAAATGAATGAAAACAAAAATGCGCCTGCCGCTCGCACCTCTCTTGGTCCCCTTTGTCGCCTGCCCCCGCGCCCCTGTGCCGCGCGGGCGAAGACTCATTTAAGCGGTCAACCTATAGCAAAGATTATATGGTTTTTATGCATCAAATTTGATTTGAGTGATATGATTCGCGTAACCATGGATGGCATACAAGTTTATGAAAGTTACTTGATAACAATTGTTAATTTGCGTACTTTGACTCGAAATATAATAAAATAAAATATCACATAAATTTAACATACACTGAAAAAACACTACACGTTGATTTAACAAAATAGTCTCTGTTGACTTTTTTTTCGGTTGAATTTACTACAAATTGGTTAATTTAACAAAACCCTTTTGTACCGGTTTTTT
The DNA here is from genome assembly GCA_947859335.1 of Tortricodes alternella. Lineage (NCBI taxonomy): Eukaryota > Metazoa > Arthropoda > Insecta > Lepidoptera > Tortricidae > Tortricodes > Tortricodes alternella. The sequence goes on along the minus strand of OX401982.1, from coordinate 4,442,990 downwards.
TAAATTAACCAACTTGTAGTAAATTCAACCGAAAAAAAAGTCAACCGAGACTATTTTGTTAAATCAACGTGTAGTGTTTTTTCAGTGTAGATAAAACATCGATAACTAAACAATTAATTGTGAAATGAAACTTAAAAACATCTTAACCGTTTCCGGCATAAAGTGCGTATAAGAAGAACTATACTTCTATAGTGTCTTAAAGAACGATATAGTCTACATTAAAATGTATTAAGGTACTTGCTTTTTAGTTGTTATAGTGCGATGAGAACCGATATTTTGAAGGCCTCGACTATTAGTTAGCACTTACTAAGGTGTATGAATACATTCTACCATCGATTTGCAAAACCCTTCCACTGCCAAGAACTGGCAAGAACCTCATCGTGTCGTATCCTGCACAACTTACAGTACTACTAAAATAAGTTAACCATTCGGCCATCCTCGGTTAAAGTCGGTATCCCTCGTTTTTCACATAGGGTATATCAAATTACGGATATGACCTTTAAATATATTACCCGTTATCTTATTAAACACAATACAACAGAATTATATGAGCAACAAAACCTCCTAATAGCTCTAAAGTTTCACAACCTTTATATTGAAATAAGAAAAATAATTAGTGACAATTTTTTGACAGTATGACACGCATGACAAATATCGTACTGTTACCTTACGTAAAACAGTATCATGAATATTATTTTTTATAATATAGGTACATTTATATACATCAATAAAGAATGCTTGTCCATATCGCTTCTGTAAACTTATTAGGTCTACTGGTAAGTAATATTATGTCGTCATGGCAGGTGATATACTCGTACATTTCGCTAACGATACTTTAAGTTGAATGCCGCCTAAAAGAAATCGCAGCAATACAACTTGTGTCATTTTCGTCTCCGCTTAAGCCAATAATAGCCGAGAAAAGTCGAATCGTTAACTGATTTTAATCGTACTGTATTAACCTTATTAAAACATACAGCACATTACTAGCACATTAAAAACCCAACGTCACCGATCAATAGCTAATGCTAGGAGGGGGGTTAATTAATAATAACGGCGTATGGGTGATTAATGAAACGGTACCCCTTCCTAATTTATAGTTGGACTTAAGCGCGCCCCGCCGGCCCAAAGCAAACTAAATATCCGATACCTCGATGTTGAGTGCGGGTTGAAACGTCTTGGTACTTACAGGCTCTTTTATTTTAATCTACTTAATAAACATAATTTACCTGTATCTATAAGAGCTTATTCAGCCAATATAATGCTCAAACTAGAGTTATAAAGGCTGTATAAGCTCTTATACAGCTTGTGTACTGCTAGAGTTACCTGTTAAACTTCTAAACACACTGATACAATACAGAGCCTAAGCCGGGGGCTGAAGCATGAATTTTTGCACATGATTTCCTTATATAATGAAGAGCACTAGGAACGGATTAAAAAAAACCCTTAAGGGGTCTAAATAGGAGATGAGACTTTGTATGGAAATTCGTAATTTTTAGAGTTCCGTACCCTAAGGGTAAAAACGGGACCCTATTACTAACGCTCCGCTGTCCGTCTGTCTGTCTGTCTCCAGGCTGTATCTCATGAACCGTGATAGTTAGATAGTTGAAATTTTCACAGATGATGTATTTCTGTTGCCGCTATAACAGCAAATAGATACTAAAAAGTAGAATAAAATAAATATTTAAGGGGGGCTCCCATACAACAAAAGTGTTTTTTTTTTTACTTGATTAAAATGGTACGGAACCCTATGTGCGCGAGTCCGACTCGCACTTGGCCGACTTTTTAAGTTGTGAGGTGTTATCAATGGGAAATCCCGGCGCCGGCGGGTACACGGCTGGTAGTTATATGTTTGTTTATTATGTTTGAGCTCTTTAGCAATTGCCATGGAGCTGTTTGCAGGTTTACGTGAACTCTTAATTAGTTTATTTATCCTAATATTTTGAACTGCTCGCATTATTTTCAATGATGTTATCTCTCAGTTTTCCTAGTGATATTATTAAAAAATATCTGGAAAATTACTCGTCATATCTATCTGCCCATGTATGTAGTTGTTTTAAAGCTGCGGCGCCTGCCAGACTGACCGTCATCTGGAAGCTCCTTTTTCTAAGATTATATGAAAGGATACCTATTTAGCGGTAAAACCACCCATCGTCAACAGTGTTACTTGATGATAAAGCAAACTTACCTTAAGTGAAGTCACAGGTGAAGTTAATGATAATTGTACGAAGCGCCGCATATAGTTGAGATATATATATATATATATTGAAGAGTGGTGGTACTTATGTGATACTACTACACGTGTTCATACATATACATATATAAATATACTAGCGGACCCGACAGACGTTGTTCTGCATGTTATTTCAACTGACTGCAGCGCCATCTGCCGGGCTGATTTGTGAATCTAAACCATCTAGGGCGCCACCCAAACGCATAAACAAAAATTCATTCAAATCGGTCCAGCCATTTAGGAGGAGTTCAGTGACATACACACGTAGGCACAGTAGAATTATATATATAAAGATATATGCCTATCTCAACTATACGGTCTCGAGGACGAGGCGCGAGTATAATGATTTCTAAACTATACTTTTTGGTTATTTTTCTGTATCGTGTCCATTAAATGATATCAAATTGATAATAAATACTCACAAATTAAAAATTCAACTATCAAACCCGTTAGGTCCCCTCACATTATTATGAAGACAAGTACGAGCAGTGTATTCGGACTTTGGAAATCTAATTACGTAGCCAGTACCCTTACCTCGATCGCACCTCCCCCCGCGTTCCGTTCCACGCCAGAATTATCGTATTAATATGTTCCAAAATATTAAGTTCATGGTATTTTATTATGAAAAGGATTACTTACAGTTTTTAGGTTATCTGGAGCTTTAATTCTTTGCGTCAAAACGACGCCTTCATTAGCGTTTTTTTACAAAATAAAATATGTAAAGTTAACCCGTAATTCCGAAGCTATGATTGTAGCTTTAGAGGGGAAAGGAATTTTGAGTTTTAATCTTTTAAAGTTTCGTTTGAAAGACATGAGAGATAATGATAAGAACCCGTATATTTTAAATTCAAGCGATAGAAAACTAAATTTGAGTGGTTCGTACTAATCGTTTTAATTTTCTGTCAATATGAGAATTTAAAAATATGGTTTCAAATATCATTTTCAAATGCAACTTTCAAACGTTCGATACTGAAAATCGACCCTCAGAATAATGTTGGTTATTTAAATTGAAATATTTACAATAATCATGCACGAAAGTTTTTGTGGTTTTCTGTTGGTTTGACATTCCCTGTATTGTCTCATTTACACGCAGCCGAAGTGAACAGGGAAGTGAGCATGGAAGTGGGCAGCGCGAGTATGTAAATGGGTCACGTCTCCTGCTCCTGCCGCTGCTATTCGCGTTGCCTGGCGCGCAGTGAGTCAGGAAGCAGCATTTAAACACCCACTGCCTTCGAAAGCAGTATGCGGGAATTATTTCTCGTAGCTGGCAGTGGCAGTAGCTGCATGTAAATGAGTTATATGACTTATAATTTAATGTTGGTAGATATGTTTGAATGTATGAACCTAAATACTTTTATTGCACAAAACACCCCCTTAAGGACGGATTTGCATAAAATCCTTTCTTAACGGATGTCTACATCGTAAAAGGAACCTACCAGCCAAATTGCAATTTTTATATCTTTTATAGTTCCCTATCAGTGAGTGAGCGTTTCGCTTTTATAGGTATACTGATTTTCACAGGTCTTTTTTTGGTTGTGTCGTATATACTCGTAGGAACATCCAAGCAGAAATAAGTGGCTTATTAATAGGCGTTCACTATTGCTAGTGAAGTTTCATTCGATAACCCACCTCCCCCACCCCCCTGGTGCCCACGATAACATATTTATGGACCGCGACCTAATGAGCCTTCGTACGCCTCTTTATGCCTTCACTGGCCCTAGCATTTCGAAGGTAATATTAAATTTGTTTTGACAGCGTTTACAATATTAATAGCGGCGTTCGGCTTTGTTTAGGTTTTGTTGTCAGGGTTGCCAACTTCAAAGAGCAAGTCGAAAAATCCCTAAAACCCCCTAAATCAGTAACCACCGTTTTTTTGTAAGATTGCTTTACTACAGACTGATAACCCATACCATACCATACTCTTGTCAGTCTGATCAGTAGGTATGTAAAAGGCCAAGTACGTACGACAAATATGCTCAAAATAGCACGGTTTTTTTAAGTTGCAATTAATTCTGTTATCATTCAAGCTTAATCAATTTTGCAAATTTTCAGTTAGTTTCTTAAACCCCCAAAAGAATCCCAATCTACTTATTTTGCCCCGAAATTTTGGGGTAAACCTTGGAGTTTGGCAACCCTGTTTGTTGTGTTTAATAGGGCTGCGCTTCTCTAGCTCGCCAGCGTAGGCTCGACGCCGTAAACCCGGAGGCGTGACTTCGTCGGCGAGTGAAGTGCTTTTGGCTTCGGCCGTTTCTCGTATTTGGACGCAGCCGGCCTCGGACGTAGGTACGTCACTCCGCATAATGTCTACGAGCGCATGGGTCAATTTATCATTGTCAGCTGAAATGAGAGGCGAAATGACCGACGAGAATGACATAGCAGGACAAAGGCTTCCTTTCCCTTCTTCCACTACTTGCGGCTTTGGGCGCTGGTCCTCCAGTTCTCTAAATATCCATTGAGCTCGTCACCTTCTCCTAGACCTTCCTATCATAGACGTTTGGTGGGCTCCAGCGCCACTCTTTAGTGGTTTTACATAGTTGTAGACATGTGGCATCCAGGTACATTTAAGGGAAGCGGTTTAATGACCAATATCGGCCTGCCAAATTTCAAGTTTATAGGGTTTAGTCCCTGAAACTTCGTGATTTGTTAGTAGGTATTTTGCTTCTATATTATGGAAGGATAAATAAGGACTTAAAAGGGTTTGGATTTTGACCACATTAACCCTTCATTAATGTATGCCTTTACCGGCCCTGATACTTGAAGCCGAATATTGCTAATATTGTAAATAATATTACATCTATTTTAATAGTATAGTAACCCTTGTAAAGCTCGGAGCATCGTCCCGAGTACGCCCGCTTCCCCCCACTGCATTGCTGGGCTGACTTCGTTCTATTACTGGAAAGTACCCGTAACATTGTGTATTCCTTCGTTTAGCTCTTTTGCCTCAATAACAACATATTTTTATTACCTATGTGGTGCCCAAAATTGTACAAATACTTACCTCCTCTCTCCCCCATTTGTCAAGTTGCCGCGCTCTCTTTCGTTGGGTTAGCCCCCAGTGACCGTCTCATTTTTTGAATCCCCGGCAAAGGTTCGATGACGAATCGTACACTGGTATGAACCGGTTTGCTGTATAGTTGGAACTAACTACTCTTACTCGAGCGTGCTTCAGTGGCTCATCATTCCTGCCAAAATAAGTAAAATAGATAAGTTTAATCATTTATTAAATCAATTATACATTTAAACAGACATATCGCTTGAAACAAAAGGCGAGCTCGACTGTTGTAGACAATAGAATTTTCCATCTAAATTTTAATTATAAGTAATAATGATTAAAGCCATCAGTAGAGCGACAACGGGCTGACCCCGCCACTCACACCCTTCCACACCTACAGCGAGTTAAATCGGATACGGCAAAATTAACTAAAATATACGAGAAAAATGTCTTGAGTCATATATGACTAACAATTTAACTTACACTAAAACATAACAGAATTTAAAGAGAACGTTAGAAATTAGTCAAAAATGAATGCATAGAATTTATTTTATACAGGACGCTTTTATCTATGGTTCGTTCTGAATTTGATCTGCATATTATTTTATTTTTTGTATCACAGATTGTAAGCGACGAGCTCGGTTACCCTTAATTAGTTTTAAATATAATAGTTTTTTTATTTCTGGAAAAGGGTAGTTTACGGTATGTCGCCGCCATTTTGATTTTGGGCTATCGGGCGCGGCTCCTCAGTCCTCCGTAAGCTATCCGCCAGAGACACCGCATAATATCTTGTTAATTCATGTACCTTTTTGATTATCGAAATAAACTGTTCTCGAGCTTAAATCGTTCATCATTACCGCCGCGACACCCCAACTGCTACAGTTGGTCACTTCGACCGGATTTAATGTTCAGTACGCCACCGCCGCGAGCTGAAATGGTGAAAACGCGCAGTACCATTCGTAAAGAACGTGATCAGTTACAAGCAATGGATAGTGAATCTGAGCTGCAACATCAAACAGCGCAGCTACCTCCAGTTGAGCCAAACCAGACGCCTGGAATGGGCAGCGTTAAGTCAGAACATATGCCGGCCATGCGGCCAGCAGCCGTTTTGCCACAGCCCGCCACTTCAATAGTTTCGAAGTACAAACGGTCCACGTCGTCGTCAGTGTTGGCACGGAAAAAACGGTTAGAGCTGGAAGCAGCGCAAGAAAAAGCTCGGATACAAATGGAGTTGATCGACAAGAAACTCGAGGCCGATTTGGCGGACCTCGAGGACGAAGAATACAGTCCACATACGAAGAGTTCGCACTCCAACGTTGAAAGGTGGGTAGAAAGCACTCTGCACGAACCACAAGAAAAGCAGCACGTTCACGATTATGGAAAACACTCGAACGAGCCGCGCCAGCCGGACGCTGTTGCCGCCGGCACCTCGGATCAAACGGTTCAGATGCTAGCGAGTGCACTTCAAGACCTCGCCGCCTCCTCTAAGAACAACGGACCCAGTGCAAACCTGCTCAGCCGCATAAGTACTCCCAGAGACCTTCCAGAATTTTCTGGGGACCCACTAGAATGGCTTCAGTTCAAACAAGCATATGAAGAATCCAGCCAAGTGTGCGGCTTCAGCCCTAAAGAGAACCTATGGAGATTACGAAAGTGTCTCCGCGGCTCAGCCAAAGACGCCGTTTCGGCCCTACTGATAACTGCCACGTCATCGGATGTCATCATGTCCACCTTAGCATTACGATTCGGTAATTCCGATACCATTATAAATAGAATAATGCAGGACATTCACAAACTCCACTCCGTGTCACCAGAGTACCAAAATGACATCGTTATATTCTCCGTGAAAATACAGAACTTCATAGCAGCTGTGCGTGCCGTAGGCCGCGAAGAGTACCTGCAAGGAATAAACGTATCGTCTATAATTTTAGCAAAGCTACCGCCAGTGCTCATTTCTAAGTGGTCGGATTATAGTTATCCCCTTATCATAGAAGGTACAAGGTCGCGATTGGATATATTGGCCGAGTTCCTAAACAGAGAAGCGGTAAGAATATCCACTACAGCAAATGTAAGCTTAATGACCGGACGCAGCAATAACTATACAGTCAGTCGACCGCACACTGTGTTAGTACAATCCGATCAAGGTGAAAATAAGTGTTTATTTTGTAGTGGACCTAAACACAACTTAGTAGAATGCAAGAAATTTAAAAAAGCACTGCGCAAGGACAGGTGGCGTCACGTTAAGAGGTACGGAATTTGTTATAAATGTTTGATATTCTGCCACGAACGCGAAACCTGCCGCGCGCCCGACTGCGATAAGGAAGGGTGCGGCGGCGCGCATCACAAGTTACTACACTACGAAGTAAACAAGAACCCGCGCCAGCCGGCTGCGGCCGCCGCGAGCGCCGCGGCCCCGTCGCCGGCGGCGCCCGGTCCCCGCTCCGCGTTGCCGAGTGTACAAACAATACCGGCGCAAGTGACGGAGGCTGCGACTTACCTAATCACTAGTGAAAAGAAAGTTTTACTTAAAGTGGTGCCTGTGAACATTTACGGACCGAACGGTATGTTTAGTGCAAATGCACTCCTCGATGACGGTTCGTCCGTCTCGCTCATTAGTTCGGCCCTCGCGCTGCGCGCGGGACTGCGCGGGCGCGCGGAAACGATACGTGTGTGCGGCGCTTGGAACAATAACGCGTTAGTGTGTGAATCGTCGGTAATGACTCTAAGCATTTCTGGTGCTGATAAATCTGATAATAAAATGTTTCGTTTAAATGCTCGTAGCGTCAAAGAATTAAACTTACCTACGCAAGATTTATCCATAGTAGATTGCAATAAATATGCTAACTTAAAAAATATTAAAGATAAATTGTATTGTAACGAACTGCTGAAGCCCGAATTGTTAGTCGGTCAAGACAATTACCATTTATTGTTACCGTTAGAATTAAGTGTTGGTAAACATAACGAGCCGTCTGCTACTCGAACACCCCTGGGCTGGTGCGTGCACGGCGTGGTGCCGGTGCGGGCGCCGCCGACTTACGCGGCGCTGAGCGTCAGCGAGGGCCCGCACGACGGCGACGCGGCGGAGCGCGCGCTGCGCGAGCTGCACGAGGTCGTGCGCCGCTCGTTCGCCATCGACGCTCTAGGAGTATCAGGTATGCCCAGACAGAATGCTAACGACGTGCGTGCCCAGGCGCTGCTGGAAGCGACGGCGACCCTTGTCGACGGCAGGTGGACGGTTGGACTGCCGTGGAAGGATGTGACCTGTATGCCGGACAGTTTCCCCGCTGCGTTAACCAGGTTAAAAGGCATAGAACGGAAAATGCTCGCTAATAAAGAGTACGCGCATAGGTATGAGGAGCGTGTTAATCATTTATTCGAAAACGATTTCGCTAGGGAGGTGAAAGACCCGCCGGGCTCTTCTAGGGTATGGTACTTGCCGCACTTTGGGGTCGACAACCCTAACAAAAAGAAGCTGCGTTTGGTCTTTGACGCCGCTTCGAAAAGTCATGGGTTGTCGCTTAACGACCATCTTTTTACAGGGCCGGACCTACTCGCATCTCTCTTCGGGATAATGGTACGTTTTCGAGAGAATAGGGTCGCGGTCACCGGTGATATAAAGGACATGTTTTTGAGGATAAAAATTCATCCGGCAGATCAAAATTCCCTCAGATTTCTCTGGAGAGGCAGCCCTACCGGAACTGTGAACACGTACGCGATGACGTCGTTAATTTTTGGAGCGAACTGCTCGCCCTTTATCGCACAGTACATTAAAAATAAGAACGCACGCAGGTATGAGTCATCGCACCCGGCCGCCGTCGCTGCGATCTGCTCGCAGCACTACATGGATGACTACATCGACAGCCTTCCAGATGAGGCTACTGCCATACAAATGGTAAAAGATGTAACACAAATACATGGCGCAGGGGGTTTTGAGATCCGGAATTGGACCAGCAATAGCGCAGCCGTCCTCGGTAGCATTCCACAGGAGACCTTAGCGAGCTCTGCTGTTAAGTTCAAAATAGATCAACAGTACGAAGGTGAGCGAACGCTCGGGCTGATTTGGTTCCCTAAAAAGGATGAGTTGGGCTTCGACGTGTCCTTGAAACGTGTTCCCGAAGGTATAGTACGGGGGCTACAAAAACCTACCAAAAGATTAATGCTTAAAGTAGTTATGTCCATTTTTGACGTTTTTGGGTTTTTGGCGCCATTCACCATTCAAGGAAAAATTATGCTTCAGGACACGTGGAGGACTAATATTGACTGGGATGATCATATACCGGAAGAAATATTCAAAAGGTGGCTCCAGTGGCTCAATTTATTAAAGGTAATAGATAAGATTCGCATTCCTAGGTGCTATCACCAAGCGGCCATGGGTGCGAGCGAGATGGAGAATGCATCGGTTGCTACTAAGACCGCCCGACACGGAGAGCCATGCGCTACGCCGGCGACGAGTGCTACGCAAAACTTGCTACGCGCATCCGCTACGAGCACGGCCGCCGCCGCCGCGAGCGCTACGAATAATTATAAAGACTTACGATTGCACATCTTTAGTGACTCATCAACGAAAGCAATGTGCGCCGTGGCATTTTGGCGATGGGAACATGAAGGTAAAGTATGCGTTGCCTTTGTAGCCAGTAAATGCAGAGTAGCGCCCGTGAAGCCTACTACTGTGCCCCGGCTCGAGCTGCAGGCGGCGCTGCTAGCCGCGCGGCTCGCCGGCACCGTGCAGCGCGAGCACAAGCTGACCGCGGCGCGCCGGTATTTTTGGTGCGACTCCACTACTGTGTTGCACTGGATTAAAAATGACGCGCGCAACTACAAAACATTTGTCGCTAACCGGTTGGGAGAAATCGACGAGTTGTCGCGCGCTGATGAATGGCGTTATATACCTACTAAGTTGAACATTGCAGATGTCGCCACTCGTGAGACTTACGACGACACTATTTTTAAGGCAGAGTGGTTCAAAGGGCCATCATTTCTATATGATAGCGAGCCCGAATGGCCACTCGACGTTGTGAAACCTGAAATAAATAAGCTTAACCTAGAATGTATAAATTTAATTCAAGATGAATTAAATTACTCACCTGTTCCTGATCCCAGTCGATTTTCTTCTTGGTTGCGATTACTGAGGGCGACGGCTGCTGTTTTGAAATTTGCAGAAAGGTGTAGAGGAAAACTTGCGGAGATTGACTGCACTATGATGGAGCGTGCTGAACAGGTATTGCTGAAACATGCTCAAACACAATCTTTCAGCAACGAAATAACTTTGTTAAGAAATGGTAAAGCTTTAGATCGTAGTAGTAGGATAATGAAATTGTCGCCTTACCTGGACGAGCACGGGGTCCTCCGTTGCGCCGGACGCATCGACGCGGCGCGCGACGTGCCGCCGCCCGCGAAGAGGCCGATCATCCTTGACGGCAAGCACCCCGTGGCGCGCCTGTTGGTCCGGAGCTACCACGAGAGGGCCGCGCATGCCAACCAAGAAACCGTCGTTAACGACCTCAAACAAAAGTATTGTTTGATTAAACTACGACCTACAGTGAAGACCGTAGTGTCTGGTTGTATGCTGTGTCGCATTAGAAAGGCGAAACCGGAAGTCCCAAAAATGGGAGACCTGCCTGAAGCTCGCTTGGCTCATCACCATCGGCCGTTTACTTTCTGCGGCCTGGACCTATTCGGGCCTATGGAAGTCACTGTAGGGAGACGTCACGAAAATAGGTATGGCGTTCTTTTTACCTGCCTCACCGTGAGAGCGATACATCTAGAAATCGTTCACTCCCTCACCACTGATTCATTAATTATGGCGCTCCGGAGGATGGCCGCCAGACGCGGTTGGCCACGACACCTCTATTCTGATAACGGCACCAATCTGCGTGGAGCTGACTCAGAACTGAAGAGGTCACTGCAGGAGCTAAATGAGGGGGCCCTGAAAAGCCAAGCAGTTAACTGTGGGGTGAAGTGGACGTTCATTCCACCCGCTACTCCCCATTGGGGTGGGGCATGGGAACGACTCATCCGAAGCGTGAAAACTTCCCTTAAAGTTATATTAAAGGAGCGAGCGCCCAAGGATGAAGTTCTTAGCACCCTGATGACGGAAGTAGAGAACATCGTTAACGGCCGACCCCTCACGCACGTGTCAGTGGAGCCCGGCAGCGAGGAGACGCTGACTCCAAACCATTTTCTTTTAGGTTCGTCATCGAACTTACCAGCTGCAGGAACCTTCGACGACTCCGAATTTTATCTGCGGAAACAGTGGCGCAAATCCCAAAGGCTAGCCGATATGTTTTGGACGCGATGGGTGAAGGAGATCCTGCCGGACCTCGTACCACGACAGAAATGGACTCAGGAGCACCAGCCGCTACAGGTAGGTGATCTTGTCCTCATTGTCGACCCGGCTGCTCACAGGCACGTGTGGCAAAAGGCCGTCATACAACGAGTGTTTCCTGGCCGAGACGGTCGGGTTCGAGTGGTTGAGGTAAAAACACAGTCTGGCACGCTGAAGCGTTCTGCGGCTCGCGTTGCTCGGATACCGCTAGGTAATGAGTGCTGAGCCAGCACTGGGGTGGGGTGTGTAAGCGACGAGCTCGGTTACCCTTAATTAGTTTTAAATATAATAGTTTTTTTATTTCTGGAAAAGGGTAGTTTACGGTATGTCGCCGCCATTTTGATTTTGGGCTATCGGGCGCGGCTCCTCAGTCCTCCGTAAGCTATCCGCCAGAGACACCGCATAATATCTTGTTAATTCATGTACCTTTTTGATTATCGAAATAAACTGTTCTCGAGCTTAAATCGTTCATCATTACCGCCGCGACACCCCAACTGCTACACAGATGTTGCAAAATGAGTAAGCCTTGACTTCACATCAGACTTGAAGTTTGGCGCATATTGTAGGTATCTTTGCTACCCCTATGCCATGAATTACTTGTAAGGTGAATCCTAAGTCAAATAAAAGTCTATTGTGATACGAGTATGCTCTGGAGGGAAACAAACCCGCGACCTTTAGCTTCGGAGTCCGACTATGTAAGGACTAGTTTGCGGTCAGTTAAACTTAAAGAATATCGTCACACAGTAACCTAAGAATATTTTAGTCAAATCAAACAAATAATAATTTTAATTTACAACTTCCTGTTTTTGCTGACCATCATATTTTTACTATAAGTAAGTACCAAATAATACAAAACAAGAAAGTAAAAACCTTGGCTCGAATCGACACTATTGAACGACAACTGAGCTACGAGAACTGAGTCTGTCACCAAATTTCTCTATACTATTCTTGGTACACTTACTTGACATGATCGTTAGCACCATCTATGGGAACTTTAGACTATTTTGGCATTGAAGCACCCTCATAAACAATACCATTCCGTTGAAATACCACATCCAAACAGCATCGGAATCGTCAGCCCACCGCACCCCCTCAGTTCGTCTTCAACCAACTTCCTATAATTAATTACACTTATTATCATTATTGTTCGGAAGGCAGTTTTGCTTCGATAATGAATTGTCCGCTCCCATCATTAATTAGTTTATTATAATAAGAAGGGAAACTTCGTTCGGGGATTAATCAACTTTATCTGATGGTTGCTTTTAAATATTTCGGTTGCGAATCTTGAATATTTGCTAAGTTGGATAACGGTTCCTGTGTTTTTGAACGTCTTGAATAAATATTTACTCTTCTGATTTTGTGATCGAATTGGAGGAAGCGTGTTAAATTGGTATACCGGTTAGTAGTTGTGGTATAAATGATAGTTTGAATATAAAGCCTCCGAAATCACCCCAGGGGCCAGCCTTCGGGGAATTCTGTGACTGGCAATTGTCACAAGGCGCCTTAAACGCCTTAGGACGGTAACTTTTTCCAACGATGCATTCGCGCGTTTCGTATTGCTTTCACTTTTATTCTTTAACGTGCAAAAGTGACAGCGATATGAAACGCGTGACTGTATTGCTGCAAAAAGTCGCTGTCTACTGAGGGCCCTTTAAAATGCACGACGCCAAGACTTGGGGGGGGGGGGGGGGGGGGGGGGTGACTAAGGGCCCGTCACTCTCACCGTCACTCCGTACACGTGTTTCTGTCCTTAGGTATGTTACTGTATTAGCCCTCATGAGGGGCAATTTAGTGTTGCCTATCAAATGACAGAGCTAAATTTCCGTAATTTGGAAAGTGTACCCTTCTTAAAATCTTTAACTACGCAGCATTGCACATGCAAGACACAAAGATAGTTAAACCCGTTTATCTCTATGACTATCTCTTTCGTCGGCACTAGTGTGAGTGAGACGCACTTAGAGATAAGACGGATTAACTTATCCTTGTGTCTTGAATGTTAGGGCGGCAGGATGTGGCATTTAAAACTTTAAATCTAATACACCAGGGCCTCTGTCTGATATCGGCTAAGCGATAGGATATCGCGATGTTTTTACAATACGGCCGCGTTTGCTGTCAAGTTAATAAGAGCTACCATATCGTAGCAAAATAATTTGCGATATCGATTAGGCAATGTCGAATACAGGCTAATTACTAGAGTTGTGTAGTAGTTCTGTACCACCAGAATTAATTATTATGACCTGTTTTTAACCGACTAGGGTGTTGTCTGGACTTATTCTAACACATTTTTAACCTAAATTAATATTGATTTGAATTTTGTCACGTACATACAGTAGTCATCTTACGTATAACTCTGGCTGTGAAAAGGTTTAAAGTCGTGAGTTTTTCTCAACAGAAGTTTCTGGTAAAATAATATAAATTATTATTCAGTGATTTTTCTTGACAGACGTTTCGGCAAAAGTTAAAAATCTTACGTTATAACTTTTATACCCAATAGAGAACAACCTTATCGTTTAAACCGAGCCTCTTTGATCTAGTTTCCAAAGCGTCTAATAATGAAACGAAATAGCAATGTATTACCTTCAGTAGTGATTTCATTCCCGACCCACACAGAGATACAGCAAGAGATCTGATACGGGACCCTATTACGTGTAACGCTAACTCTTTCGGAAACAATATTGCTTGCATTTACAGAAGCGTAGGTTTTATTTCCCGGCACGTGAGCGTGTTTTACTTCGATTGTCTAAGCATGAGAAACCCAACGCGAGCAAAAAAAATTTAAATCATTATCAGCGCTGAAATCTATAGGGTTTCTTCTATATCCTTGTAGATAGTTCTCTTCGATATTTTAATTCGTTACAGAAGTAACAGGATGGCCACTTCTGTCGTCATCTTTCAGGGAAAACCATCTAAAAGTTATTGTGCAGAATGTGACAAGAGCCCCAAATGCAGACAAAAGTCTATTTTCGGCCCTCAGTTTCACTCAAACCTACTTTAAAATCATACAACATCATTGCACGAAAATGTTCACGTTCGAATTGAATTTGTTGAGAGAAAAAACGAGCGAAATGCAATAACGGAATGAACATGTTTTTTTTTTATATTTCGTCAAATGCTTATGGCATTCGAATTTCAAATAAATGAATGCAAATGCAATTCAAGTAAGTTACTCTTTTTGAAATTGTCGTATCTCAGAACTTTCTTAGTCACTCACGTATGTCTTGATCGGCTGTTTTTTATACGGCATGCCTTGATTGGCTGGTTAGCTTCAAATGGGTTAGTTTGTTTACGTTTAGTTAACTACCTAAACGAATAGAGAACAAAACGGTTTTCTATGCGGCCTGTATGTTTTCATCGGTGACTGAACTTGTACGTTAGAAATTTACATGCCTTTCTTCGCTATCGTTATAGAAACCGATCGAATACGTAATCAGTCCCGCGATCAAATATTAACGCGAAAGGCAACTTTCGGCCGCTTCAAGTTGGCTCGATATAAAGTTCTGACGTCATGTCGCTATTTACAACTTGTTTCGGGATCGACGTCTGCTCCGCTGTCTGTACGTATTCTCGATCCTGTCGGGGTGATAGCTCTTTAGCTCAGTTTTGTCTAGATTTCTATCTTGGTCAATAAGTTTAAAACTTATTAGGTAACTTTGAAAGCGACAATATTTTTTTCATGAAACGACTTAACCGTCTTAAGAAGTCTAGAATCTAGTGGTTTCCTTCTGTTTATGATACGAGAGTTTTGTTTAATTGAACATAACAAACAGCCTTTAATATAGGTTATGGCATTGAGTACTTTTTGTCACACAAATGTGTGTGTGTGTTATTGTGACTTGACTTGTCCAGACGCGGAGACTATACATCTCCCTTATTAGTTATTTATTAGAATTAATTTGTACCCATTAGGTTTTTTCGTTGCACTTTTTGTGTTAGCTTTAGATAAAAATGTCATAGTTGAAAAAAATACTTACTGCTGAGTTTCTTGCGGCGTTTCTTCTCAGCAGATGTCACCTTTCGAAGCGCTAGTAGATTCAGACATGTGAAAGAGCCCGTGTTGCCTACATAAAATTATGTTGTTTTAAAAAGACAACATTTTACTTTATAATTTATATAAAGTAGTTAAGATCTTGCTTAAATTCGGGGCAGGTGAAAAAATATGTCTTTAGCTCAGATTAAAACTTTCCTGAGCCATTATTGACTAGAAATAAGCACGGCTTTACTCACGATTTATTGTCAGAAATAATCCGACATGTTTCGGACTCGATTGTAGTCCTTCTTCAGGGGTTGAGTGCGTAAGTCACCTTTTTAAAAGCATAGTATAATTGTCTTCTGGCAGTTCACATGAAAACTTTCCATAGAAGCTTGAAGTTAAAGTCAATAAGAGAAATAGTATGTGGGAGATGTTTAGCAAAAATAACAAAAGTTTAGAATTATTTAGAGCAATAACAATTGATTCCGAATGAGTTTTGTAGCAAAATTTTAAGTTTTACTATATTATGATTTCAACTACCAGGTAAAAAATAAGATATGCAAGCACCAGAAATTCACTATGTATTTGATTGATATGATTTTAGATAAAACTGTGTCACTAAAATTTTTTAAGGGATATGTTTATGGATGATTTTTTTCTCGCGTCGTGCAGTTATTCGACCAATTATTTTTAACTAAAATGAGAGCGAGCTCCAAAATCCTCACAAATCAAAAATAAATGACTGACCTTTAATAAATTAAGTAGAAAAAGCAGATATATATTATCGTTTTAGAGGTTTTGTTTTTGGTTAAAAATAATTGATCGAATGACGATGTGACGACGATATTATAAACATTTCCACATTTTTTTGGATAAAGCTTACCTGAAGGGTAAAAGTAACAAGCATTAACTTACTGTTTATTAGTCAACGATCCCACTTCTGATCCTTGTATGAATCTCATTAGCTATAACTAGTTTAGCCCCTGAACGCAGGTTATGCGGAAGTGGTCGATCTCAAAGCGATAGTAAGTGAGTTAGACTTGTTTGTAATAAAATGAGCTAGGCACCTTCTTCATGACAACGTTTCGCGTGAGTAAAATTATTTCATCCATACTTGTCTTATTAGGTACCTAAACAAGTTTCTAACCTCAAAATTTGCATGTAAATTTTGGGTGAAACGCAAATCTATGTGTCTATGTGTGTGGCAATGTGACGTCTAAAATATTGTCTCCGGTTCCTTTATTTGCAAGGAATTAGCTGTTTTAGCCAAAAATTTTTGCATTTTGAGGTTAGAAAGTTGTTTACCAAATAAGACAAGTATGGATGAATCCACTGTAGTTATTTTTAGTTAGTTTAGTGTGGTTTTTTGGTTGTGTTAGATAAATGCAGACACGTTGACTTTTGTAGCGGTTAGCAGTTATCTATAAAGTGTCAAATTTTATGTAATGTAGTATAATTTCGTATTTTTCAATGTTTCTGTTGATTTGGTTTGATTCTAATATAAGTAAGTAAGATTCGTAGTTCGTAAGATTTCAAGTGAAACAAAATAAAACAGTTAAGATATCTTATCTTATAACTGTACAACGTAAGCTTTATTGAATTAAGACATTTTATTTTCCAAAGTTAGGTATTTCCAACGCAACGGAAATTTTACAAATGCAAACTTTTTAAATATTCTCTTCTGTTTAAGAAACTTGGTTTAGCTTTGTTTTGGAAATAAACTCTTGGTTTTACGTCAAATTGAAAACATAAGTGATTTCATTAATTGCGCCGTATTGAAAAATAAATCGATACCAATCGATTCATTCATTCCACATTCTTATGGTCATAAGCGATTACTATTACAGGTCCAATTAATTCCTCAGAACTGTCATAAAACGTAAAGTGCATCGATAGTCGATTCCGTTTGATTCGCAGTTCAAATGTAAGGTGACCCGAAACGGCCGGTAATGCATTGTCCGTGCACCCCCGAAAATGCAGCCTGCGAAAAAACCTTCCTCGCCACCTCCCGTAATGTCCCCCCACCGCGCACTAAGCTTCTTTTTTTTAATACATAACTTTTTTTCAAGATGCATTTTTACATGTTTCGGCCTAAAACTTTACACACCCAGAAGAGAAACCGAGAGACGCGGTAACGCCTATCGCCGCGCGGGTTTCTCGCTCACGCGCACGTAGATGCCCTGCCGGACGATAGTGGCGCGAGCGAGACGCCCAACCTGTGCCCACTGCTGCGTCTTCAATCAAGATTAAGGCTCTATTCTGCTTTCCCGATCGCATATTCTTGGTGGAAACGCATCGGACGTCAACTTTCGGCGCCTCAACCACATCTAAACGAAGACGCCGAAACGCCGGCTATATTGAAACAATTGATTAGCCTTATTAAAATGTTGTCCCAAATGAATGAATGCGAATGCTGTACGTCTCACTCTAGCGTCCGGTGCAAAGGCATTTGCGCTACGACAATTGAGTTGAGTTGAATTGAATTGAGTCGGTTAAACCGTAAAAACTGTACGGGCGGGCATGGCGCGCGAGAGCGAGACGTACAAAAGGCGGGCCAGTCGAGTCGAGACCGCTGCCTTCTTCTCCTCGACTTACGCCGACTCGCGACTAGTGAACGTCAGCGTACCGACGTGGACGGCCGTGCTCGCGTCCGGGCGTTTGACAGCCGTAGTTTAAAAAAAAAACATTCGCGCGTCTTCTGTCAATTCTGATTTTGAACTTTTGAAAACTGACTGGGTATTCTGTAGTGGTGTCGCAGTGCACGGATTGAGTTGTTTATCGGAGGATAAGTTGGAGGCACGTTGCAGTGAACTAATTATCGGCTTGGACTGGCCGCTGAGACGCTATAAAGTGATGTATCAGCGACCGCCGGGTAATTAACGTCGACTACTACGAAAACAGCCCCTCGCCAACTGCTAACTCTCGGATAATAATGTGAGTGTTCTATTTGTTAAGGGTTTACTGCATACTATGACTTAATTTTATATTGTTTACCATCTTTGTGCTATATAAAAACTTTTATAACTTTACAATACTTTACTTGGAAAAAAAAAACAAAAAGGTTTGTACTGATATGAGGCAGTATGGCTGTTTGTGCAACACTTTCTCTTATCCCAGTTATAGTATTTAAAAAGTAATTGAGGGATCCTTCGAAATTTAAATTTATCCGATTAATTAGAGTAGTTAGGTTGGCAAAATCAGTGTCGCCAGTAATGAGGGGTGTATCCATTCGGATAATTCAACGAAATAATGTATCACGTAATGTATTAAATGTTGCGAAATGGTTTATTATAGGTATTTTTGACGTGCGAAAGAGGAAAAGTTACCGCTGGGCGGGGCGACGTTCCCAACAAACAGCTGATTGGTTCGGGTACTTGTGTTGCATTTTTCTGTAGGTATTTTTTTTACTTTTTGCACGCGGGAAAACTTTTTACGAAACTTTTTTTTTTTCTGTTTTTTGCGTATTCAGTATTTTCTTTCAAGATTCAGGCGGGTTTCATCAGTTTGATAGTGATATGCGACTAAAATAATATTATGCTTTTGTGTATGCCGGTTTGTATCCGTAAGAATATCATTAATATTAATAGGATACTTAACTGGTACGACGATGGATAATATAAAAAAATACATTAACTGTTTTTTAATTATTTTTCCACTGTGTGAGCACTTATAACAATATTGTCACTAATTACTTTCAACATTAAGTATATTAGTAATAAGACATTATTAAACTCTTCAAACAAATAATATATATTTAGTATTGAATATTTACTAACATCATAAATATAACGTCATTCCATATAAATAAACAGTTTAATTACAGCCTTCAAATCGCTTGACCAAAAAACTATCATTTTTGCAAAACTAAAATGTTGTACGTTACTGAATTCATAAATTAAATAAGTATAAAAAATATTAAATTAAATTTATGATTTTTTTACAGTAAAATGTTGCCTCATTCCAGCTATATAAAAATATTTTCATATTAAGTACATGTAAGAAGTAAACATTTTAAAAAAATGTCAGTTTATCCGTCAGTTAACTGAAAAAACAAACATTTAAAGTTAATGCTACTCAAGGTTTCATTTGAGAAGCATTTTGCCTCAGTGGCATAAAGTTCATTTACCTACTCTGAAAGTGCATAAAGCGTTCGATAAGGCCAAATATTTGTGTGATGAGCACGAATGTTTGTTCCTGAGTCTTGGATGTTTCCTATGTATTTAAGTATTTATTTCTCTATATAAGTGTGTATATCGTCGTCTAGTGCACATTACACAAGCCTTTAGGACTTACGTTGGGACTAGATCGATTCGTGTAAAGATTGTCCTATGATTTATTTATTTATTTTCATCGAAGATCTTCACAAATCATAAAAGAGAACCCTCATATTATTTTTGCTGTTGGCAATACTCCTCTATCAAATATAGGTACTTGATTTAAATTTTTATACAAGACGTAACCTAAAATAATGATTTCATTATTATAGCACATGTGACTCTCGTTTTGCACTAGTTGTATGGATGATTGAACGCTTAAACATATTAGATCTTTAGATCTCAAGTAACAAAAGCAGAATAAATTGGATTGTTGACTAAAATCTGCAATTAAAAGTGAATTAGAGCAAACAATATATTTTATCTACACCCATATCATAAAACCTCCATTGGTTAATCAAAAACCGTATGAAATGACCACCATTTTGACAACCAATTAGGAAAAACCAGTGCTGCGATAAAGAAATAACATGACTTCTTTATCGCTTTTAGTAAAGAAATGAGATTAAATTTGGAACAGCTGTCAAAACTCAAGTGGGTCTCTATTCTAGTATCCATAGATATTAAAACAGTTATTGATACGAAACGTCAATTCAGTATGTTTTTTTAATATAAACTGCACAATATTTGATCTCGAGTGACGTGAGAATAGAGACTTCAACCGTTTGTCTATGATTTAAAAAAAAAATGGTCTTGACGGAGGACCGCATTGCCGCCATGTTGACGTTTTGCTGAACGAAAGTAGAATTGTTGTTGAATTTAATAGAAAAAGTTGTTTGTAATTTACATTTTAGTTGAAAATATGAATAGTAAGTAGTCTTCTCGGAGTGTGTGTGATGTGAAAATACGCCGGATATCGGAAATATGCAGCCACGATTGCAACAAGTAACTTGTTGCCAGAAAATATTGTTTCTGAACCCATCATGGAGAATTTATAATATGTGTGTAGATAAAGTTATGTATGCAACTCTGCATAATTTGGCCTTAAAACACACGTGCGATCTTATTATGAAACTCGCATATCGGCTCGTTTCATAAAAACCGCACTACTGTTTTAAGGCTTATCACTATGCAACCGTTGCATAAACTACTATATAATGATAGTCAATTGTTCATTAAATCTGTGTCTTTTATAACTGATTACTATACACAATTATCATGTTTGTACAAGGCATAATATTAAATATGTTTCATTTGTTGTATTATTTTCAATCTGCAGGGTCTTTTAATTCAATATTATAATCGTGGTCAATTAAAAAAATATTAAGATAAAGAAATCATTATTTTTACCGAATTTGTCATTATCATTATCACAAGCTACAATCGAAACTCTTGGACTAGATTGGAGTTAGGTTTTACTATATGGTTATAATTATACTCATAAATTTCTAGAGAAGCATAGGTAAATATTTTCTACTTATTAAATTATAAACAAGAAAAAGGGATATAAAATATGTCATTATATTGGTCGTACTCGCTGATAGTTAAAACTAAGTTCTATTTCCTTCTCTTTTTCACACATTGTCACGTTTTTGCACTTAATTTGCGGATCAAATCGCAGCTGCGCAGGCGCAGTGCAACCTTTTCAAAAATGTTTCAATCTTGACTGACAAAAGCGCAAGTAATGAAATGATAATTGTAACACAAATGAACTATATATTTGTTAAACAAATTAAACTCTTGCAAAATAACATAAGCGATTGTTGATGCCTTATAGTTTAATTAGACTATCACTATAGAGTAATCTAAATGCTATGAAATTATTGTTTTATCAGACTGACATATTGTTGAGGTTTATTCTTGGTAATTCAATAAAAAAATGATTTCCCCATTTTCAAACTCTTACATGAGTTTTGTTGAGGTTTTGGTCATGTTAATTCACAAAAAAAACCATTAATTTAATGATTAATGAGATATTATCTTGTATGTACTGAATAATATTAAAAATGTCTCATGACCAGAACTTACTTCCATGATAAGTTATTAGGTACTGTTATTATTTCCTCTATTAGTAACCGTTATTTGTGAAATATAAAAGTTTTTTGAGTAAGTAAATTTAGTTTTTATTTATGTTGAATGATGACTTAATTAAGTTACATTCGAACATAATATTCTGTTAAGGATAAGTCTACAAATTGTAATCACTAAACTAAAAATAAAAACAGATGGTTATATGGATTGGGAAAACTAAATAATTAATTAAAATATCACCGTAACCTAGACTTTGGATTGAGGAACTGGAGAAGAGCCCAGGATAGGTCGTTGTGGCGGTCATTGGGGAGCCCTTTGTCTAGCAAGACGTCCAATGCAGTGGACGTCTTTCGGAAAGGAAATATTAAACTATATAATAAAATTATACTGCTACCTTTCAAGGCAATTTTTGCCTCAAAAGATAAAAAAAATCCATCTTTGGCAGAATATGTCGCTGTTAAATAAATCTATAAAAATCTAAAACATCACTATCAAGAAAATTATCTAACTTCCAAAAGTCGTTCAATAAAATTTTGACCTTATCAACTTTGTCTTAAGCTATGTTTTACAATAAACATTACGCCAGTTGGTTTTTGTCCACGCTTTCTTCAGTCTGGGCCTCTGTTTGCGATGTCGCTTATGGTTTTTTTACGACGTGGCATTTATTGCTGTTAAGAAGAAGAGCTACCATATCATAGCAAAATAATTTAAGTTATCGCTTAGGCTATATTAGGTTAGAATAGAGGCCCAGATCAGATAAAGTTATATGCACCATATGTCATAGGTACTTACGCAATTTAAATGTATTAAGAAGAATAAGTAAGCAACCTTCAGTTTGTCCAAAAATATTAAATTAGTTTTGAATCAAACAATCAATCATTTATTTCTGAGAATATGGTATAACGGGGCTCGTAATCGGGCTAGTTTTTCGGCAATTTATTGCTGCAATTCCTCAAAAGTTTACATTCAAACTTTTATTCCTATTAGTGATGTACAAACATCGGATTGACGGGGGCAAAAATGTACCTACCAGTGCTAGTGATTAAATAAAAATTGACTAAATTTATCGACAACGATAAAAAGCAATAAATCACTATCATAATTAATGGCTAAGTTTGAATACTTTTAATTATGTGCAAACCTCTTATTTATACTTATCGCAACTATAAACAACCGATATCTGACATTGACTGTGTCGAGTCACTAAAATGGATATTGTCGCCCGGGCAACGAAGATTAAAGTCTGAAAATGTGGAAAAAAAGGTGATTGTATATTATGAAAATTATGTAAAATATTAAAGAAGTTAATTCCTTATAAAGTTTATTTTTGTGTATGTCGTTTTCTTCTTAATCCAAATTCTCAGAATTACACAACGGTTATACGTCATTTTTATCGATATCCACTAATAAAAGACGTTTAATGTGTCCTCGCACTATTTAACGTCAGTACAGATTTGCCCCCGCCAATCCGGTGTTTGGTGATGTAATATAGGTATACTCTTTTTGGGGACAGCCCGAATTGCAGCAATAAATTGCCAAAAAACTAGCCCATTTACGAGCCCCTTAATATAGGTTATTAAAGTTTAGTTCAGCATATTCTGGCAGCATAAGTCTAGAAATGTTTAAGGGAATGGTACTTGTTAATGGTACTAATTAATAAATAAAAACAAGGCGATGATTACGGAAAGAATTGTGTCGTAATAAATAATTGTATTGTCAATAAAGACGGATAATTTTTATGAAAAAGCGCTAATTTTTTGGTCGATACAAATATTGCTCTTCATTTCATCTGTAATTTTTTAAACTGTTTCTTAAAAAGCGAGCTGTCCCCAAAAGTAAATCTTGCAAATCTTTTAATTTTAAAAACAATTTTATCCTGTCAATATCGTTTAATGAGATTACATGCAAAACTATCTAAACATTTTCGTTAATAAGAAAATTTATATTTTTTTTTTATATTCTTAGTTTAGTTCATAAATAAAAGAAGCAGAATTTGGGTAATATTCACGCTAAGAAAAATTTGTCTTAGCTGTGGCCAAAAGTTTACGAAAAAGAAGGGTTCAATTCACGTTTTCTATATACAGTCCAAAACTATGCCTGTCGCCCTACATGCAGACATAGTCGAATCAAAAAAATTAGGTTGCAGGGTCCTTAACTTTCGGGAACAGGAGGGTACCGTTCTGAACCGAAATCTGATTATTACCCATTTAACTTATACACCATCTAGTTGACATGAAACGATAACTGTCCTACTTTAATTTTGTACATACCTACATACATACATAGCATCACGCCTGAAATCTCTAATGGGGTGGGCAGAGCCACAAGCCTACTTGTGGCCACGTTCGATTAATTAGTCCTAAGATGGTATGATGAACCGTATGGTGACAGGTGATCAGCCCATCGCCCATACAGATAGTCCACCATGTTGGAGTGGCCCCTTAGTCGACTTTTACGACATACCTACCAGAATGATAAGCATCTACACGCATTCTATGCTATTTCTTCACTCCCAGTGCAGCAGAGGAGCACAGAGCAAATTTTTAATTTTGTGATATATATAATTAAAGTAGGACAGTTAAAATGTTAAATTTATTTATTTATTTTTAAATTTGTTTTGCTACATCTTTGTTTATTACAGATATTTCTAAGCTAGGAATTCTAATCTACTTAACACTTATTTTTTGTTATACTCCCTTACTGACGTATTTTTGGAGTCCTTAATTTATTAATCAGCTTCCATCCAATACTTTCCTGTTCGTGACATCGACGTGAGTCATTTTGTATGTTAACTGATCGGTATGAATCAGTCATTTCAATTGATCTACAGCCATTAACTGAGTCCATGAGGTCAATCTAACCTGCGAGAATGTTTAATATTTGGACAAAACCTTTCCATTACCATTAAACAATGGGTCCCTATATTTAAAATTGCCTAAATTTAAAATAAGAAACGTCAAACTCGATTTTGTATAGCTCCAAGGTACAAAATCGAGTCGAAAGCTTCTTATTTCAAATTTAGCGACTTCTAAATTTAGCGAAAATACTTTCGAATTGGCCCCAATATAACTATGGTCTTATACATTAATAAGTATCGTTGATTAACTTTTTATTTCAGTACTTTTAAATTTTTATAGAAACAACCAGTACCACTTAGATAAATTATTTTTAATAAATGCATCCAGAGTGTAAAACCCTGTTTTAGTATGAATAAAAAAATCGGGTGTATTACAAGCCACTTATAAAGGGTCTCGTAACCGGGCTAGTTTGTCGGCAATTTATTGCTGCAATTCGGGCTATCCTGAAAAGTTTACATTCAAACTTTTTGTCCCCATTAATGATGTAATATGTAATCTTTTTGGGGATAGCCCGAATTGCAGCAATCAATTGGCGAAAAACTAGCCTTTACGAGCCCTTTAAGCAGATGAATCGTCACTGTGAAATTTTCCAACTTAATAATTCGCTAGCGCAAATATAGATAAGATCTGTAATACAAAATCATCGAAGAAGCGAAATTAAATATACCGTATGATAATAATAATAATAAATCAGGGGACAATCTTTACACAAATCGATCTAGTCCCATGTAAGCTCTAAGGCTTGTGTTATGGGTACTAGACGACGATATACATACTTGTATAGAGAAATACTTAAATACATAGGAAACATCCAAGACGCAGGAACAAACATTCGTGCTCATCACACAAATATTCGCCCTTACCGGGGATCGAACCCGGGACGCTAGCTTCGGAGGCAGGGTCACTACCAACTAGGCTAACCGCGTCGTCGTCATAATAAGAAAGAAACAAACGACTGACTGACTGACATTATACTGAACTATAAATAATAATATATATTGTACCAAAATCGCTGACGGTAAAATAAGTAAGAAATTTTGAATACTTGTTCCCTGAAGGGAGGGGACGGAACTGAGGAAGGTACTTATTATGCAGTGTTGCCATAATAAATATCGGTTACTGGCAACATTAGCATTATTTCTGTCAGCACTAATTAAAAAATCCACAAAGCACGGAAGCCACGAAGGAATTCATTCAAACTGAAATAAATAATGAAGAATGTACCAACGTGTTCGAGTTTCAAATTAATTTGAACATCTCGCAATTTTACGACAAACAGAACACGGGCTCTGACAGACAACTTTTATAACCGTTCCAACAATTACATCTAATCAGGCTTTGTTCCCCGCACCGCTCACACACTGCAGATAACTACGAGAGGGAAAGAGATGCACGCATCATCACTGCTGCGCCCATCAATGTCTAATTGCTTTTATTATTTTAAGGCATCGTAATCATTATGGCTACAATAAAAATTGTAATTACTTCTCATTAGTTCAATTAAGAATTTTCTAGACATGGTGTAGATCTGTTGATTGCGATACGGTTTTGTACTGCATTGTTCGAGAAAGCGGCGTTTTTATTGATTCCCTTGTGAAATGGATGAATTCGATTCGGTGAATTCAATTTTTATGATCAGATACGGCTCGTTAACGATAATATTATGTTCGTAACGAAATTCAGTAATAAAATGATGAACCTCATTTTTCTGAATACCGTTATCATTATTCTAAAGACTATCAAATTTCCCGTTCGCCTGTTTCAAGAGCATTGGTTCTCATTATTAAAACCTAACACCGATATGTCGTACCTATCGACATGCAGCTCAATTACGCAACACAATTGGTATCGGTTTGGCTCGAAATGCAAACCAATTTAGTCATCAATCGATGTAAATAATGATACAATTGGTTTACTTTCCGCGAAAGCGATACCAATTTTTGTTATGTAATTGAGCAGCTGCATAGTTAATTTTAATTTTAATTACAATTTTAATTGTATCAGTATTATTGTTATTATTACTCATTTTAATTTTTATATTTTATATTTTGATTATTGTTGTGATTGTAATTATTGTACTGTATGGATCATAGTTATCAGAAATAAATGTTTTATTATTATTATTATTATAGTACTTTTTGCGAAATATTTTAAAGAAACCAAAAAGCACACACTGATTCACTTTTTTATTAAAAAAAAGCGCAAATAACCTGGCAGGAGATACACAGCCATACACCTTTAAAAATAATTCATAAGAACGGCTCCCTTATGCTCACGCACTGGTGGGCTGAAAATCGGCTTTCATAGAAATAGAAATCGTAAATGTTATATTTTTATTCATGAAATAGCTTCTATTTGCCACTCCCATATTATTATTAGGAAATAAGCCTGAGATCATTTGGTTGGATAATTAATTAATTTATATATTCTTCAAAAAACGTGTATGGAGTTTGTAAGAAAAGTGGAGATTTCTCTAAAAGTGCGAGCCAAATCGTAATATCCTCGGAGATGGTTACAATTAGAATTATTTCCGATTTTTTGACATATTCGAAATTCCTCCAAAGGATGCACTTTTTAAAAAAAAAACATCGAAAATGAATAATTTTCTTTTTCAAAATTCTTCTAGCTCGTTATTTTAACACAGAAAATGAGTTTCAGTTAATATGAGTTAGGAGTCAATTTTTAAAAATATTGAATGAAACCAATATTATACATCAATATAATATACAATCGTAAACCACATAAAATACCGTAGTATCCTGTTAGGTAGTTACGGGACACCGTTCGATACGAAAAAGGAGGTTCAAAGTTACGTTCCACGCACGTGTTAGACACGTGGTGAAAAATTGCCCCGCCTTTTCTATACGGGGGAAAGATGCGGAATGTCTCACGTTCCGTGCCATTCTTCGTTTCGTTCTCGCTGTGTAGGATCTCAAGTCAATATGTATAAGTTATGATAATTGACAATAATTTATGTATATATTTTACTACTTATTATTATTAATGTAAAGGTATGTGAAGATATGTGGATGCTTGGATGTTTGTTCCTCAATCAAGCGCAAGCGGCTGGATGGATTTGTATGAAATTTGGCAGACAGTTAGACCATAATATATCTTGGAATAAAAAATAGAATACTTTAGATCCCAATCCCACGAAAACAAATTCGCGGGCACAGCGAATAATAATAATAGTAATAATTTTATTCCGGCTGAACCAATTTTTGAACACCAAAATAATATCAAAGTGCTACTTAAGATTTTCCTGATTAAAAATTTTAGTAACTAGGTACTATAACTGAATCTGGGCGTTTTGTGAACACGAAACAAATAGAAATCGTTAAGAGGACTGTGAACAGACGGCAAAAATCAGCCTTTTCATACAAAAGGCGATAACGATTTCCACCCCTTAAATGTTTACCTATTTTGACATATTTTTGACAGATTGTCAGTCAGAACAAAATCTAGGTCTATACGTTTTTTGAATTTTGGAAAAGATCAATTAAGTCAAATAATCGCATAAATTAGTTTAGTATGAGCAAACAGGAATAAAACTGAACTTATTCATACATACATACATATATAGCATCACGCCCGAAATCCCTAATGGGGTGGGCAGAGCCACAAGACTACCTGTGGCCACGTTCGATTAATTAGTCCTAAGATGGTATGATGAACCGTATGGTGACAGGTGATCAGCCCATCGCCCATACAGATAGTCCACCATGTTGGAGAGGACCCGTACCTTAGTCGACTTTTACGACATGCCAGGATGATAAGCATCTGCACGCATTCTATGCTATTTCTTCACTCCCAGTGCAGCAGAGGAGTACTTATTGATAATAGTGAAAAAAATCAAAACGTATAGACCTAGAATTTGTTCTGAATGACAACCTATCAATAATTGGTCAACATCGATTAACATTTAAGAGGTCGAAATCGTTATCGCCATTTGTATGAAAAGCCTTAGGTTCTCACTCGTCTTAAATATCAAAAATGTCAGGATAATCATTCAATGCTATTTTAAATTTGGAATAAGTATTATAAGAAAAACAAACATAATTTTCTTAGCATTGACTATTATGCCCTATGGCCTAAAACACCCCAAAACCCTTCTGGTCCATCCCAGAATTTAAACGGAACACTTATTTAAATCTACTATTACATCTATGATTTTGCTTGGCCCACCCTAGGAACAAAAAACATTGATACGCCCTTGGTCAGGGCCTGTATAAGGCATTGTCCTAATATAAAGCAATTGTGCGATCTCTAGTTCACGCGATCAATGTCAGTATGTTTCATCGCGCGTTCGTACGAACATAGTTAGTGCGTCACGCAATCGCGTTTTTTTGGTATGTCATATTGCTTGCTTTGTCTTGACAGAACTAAGCAACATTTTGTTACCATAGTAACGATCGGTGTATATCACTTATGGCCGAATTTACAACTCAAATTGATCTTTAAAAGTCACTTAGTGTATAGTTTGATAGTTAGTTGACGGTGACTTCACTATTTGATCACGGATCAAACGCTTCAAGTCGTTTGGGAACAACCAACTCGTTTAAAACATTGCCTAAAAAGAAAGGTCGTATTGATTCTACAAGTGTCTCGAAAGATATGACTAGATTAACTAACTAGAATTAAAATATAGGCTATTTTTAGGAAAAATTGATACACCTATGCAGAGGCAGCATGTAACCAATCCACTGCCACCATCCACCCACCAAATAAATAAACAAATAATGTTAATTCATTTAGATTAAGTACCTAACATGTATAGTACTTTGGAAGGGGGTTCTTAGGAGTAAAATAGTGCAGCTTACGAAAATCGCCTTTTGCAGTCTTGCTCAGCGCGCAGCGGCTGATCAGTGCGTAAACGAGACCATTAGGTAATTTAGACTGTAAAGACAAAGGTATTCGGTCGAACTTTGAATGTGTCCCGCTAATCAGCCGCTGTGCAGTCTATCACATGGCTGGTAGATATTAAACTCTTCGTTTTCTTGTTTCCGCAGTCACTGCTGCCGCTGAGGGCAGGTCAGCAAGCTGTTTTACCCTTACCTAAAGACGTCCTCCCTCCACAGGGACTTCCTCTTCGCCAGTGGCTCCGGTAAGTGCCAAGGTAGAACGCTCTTTTTTACTTATATATTATAAGATCATCTATCCTAGCACATTAGTGTTTATAACGCACATAGTATTCGTCCTTTTCGCACACGCCGATTTGTTAATAAAGTCACATAAGTTTTATGTGCGTGATAAAAAGTAGTGTGCTAGGCCCTGTTGCATTTACTGTCCAAAAAACAGGTAACGATCAGCAGAGTTCACTAGTAGAGTTAACTCTACTACTTGAACTACTTTACTATTAAATTTTAAAACTTAAACTAGTTTGGGAGACATGTATCGATTAGTGAGTTTATCGATAAACATACTCACTACTCACTTTAGAAGTACATTAAAAACTTGTGATCCGACAGAACTAGAGAAAGTAAGCACATACGCTCAACATAATCATAACTTGAAATCATGGATGCATAAATTATGAGTATAATTATGACTTCGAAGCATCTGTGAAATATCCGAAGATAATACATATCTGGGACTTAATCTCGGCGGTTGGTACTTAAGGGTTATAAAAACTATAAATAATGATGTCTGTTATTGTTGTCTGAAAGAGTAATTTTGAGGTCGTTACGGTTTAGTGTAAATTGTTCATTGGAACTATTAAGGGATTACTTGAGTTATTGAATGTTCGGAGGGATAGCATCGTTACAATTTTGGTAAGTATAGAGTTGAAAGTATACCTAATCCATTGTTATTTACGTTCTGCCATACAGCTTCGCTAGATCAGTAAATGCGCATGACTGTATTGTTCTTTCTAAATGGCCAATCATGGTTCAAAAATAACAATCTATAGCGTCACAAGATGCTGGGTGTCAAACTATGCATAGTAAGTATAGTTTAATAAATTTCATATCGCTCTTAATCTTGATAAAATTGTAGTATTAAGCGCAGTTCTAAACGAAGAATTTATTGATTAAGCTAATAGTATTTAATACACAACCAGCGCGAATTGTCACTTTAATTTATATAAATTATGATTTCAGAAAACCGCGCATGATATGAAAAGTTTTAACGATACTGTGTTAATTCTTGTTAAAACGCACAAAGTTATTAAAAAAAACTCGTTTTATGAAATAATGACATCATGTCAGCTCCTTTTCAAATGCTGAAACAGTTTTTATAAACGGTGCATGGTTATTAATAGTTATTATCTATGCGATTACACTTGTGTGGCGGCGCAGCGCCCGTATTCCTCGAGCCGATTGGATCTCCGAGAACTGCCCATAAATCCGACCCTAAAACAACTGCTCTGTTTAGTTTGGAAGCTCCTATCCCAGTAATTATACAATAATTCATACTTTAATAAATACTAATAAATCGTCCGCTCGCTCGCATTATCAACCATTATTACACGATGTAATTACAACCAATAAATTACCAAATAATACATCAATCAGATGTGTTATAATTTTCTCATATTTTTTTATTGTTTTTATCGGACGGCCGGCAATTTTATTAAAATTATAATGCGCCGGCCGGTTTAAATTGGGGTAGCTCGGGGCGAAGCTGGCTTTAATTATATACGTAATATTTAATGATATATTCTTATAATAAGCTACCTGATGTTCACGGTGAGCATAAATCAAATATTTCATTAAATCTCGAACGGAGCTAACCCTTCATTTGGTGCTGTTGTTAGCTTCGGATTAAGACTCCGCGAATTCGTCTAAAACACGTAATTTTTGGGGATAGCGATTTGCGACGTTGATGAATGGGTTAGATTAAACGCTATACTTATGCATTATTTTGCTCGGAATCTTGACTCTCTCTAATTATTTTTTAATACGCAAATAAAATGAAATCGGCCGCGAGTATCGAATTAAGTTTAACCTTTACACAGGCTCTTCACTTCTGCAGGTTTAACGGCCGAATTCCCAAACGCCTCAAAAAGAATTGAGTTTTAATAATCAAGTTTCCCGCAGCCAGCTGTCAAACTACCTATGCATAAACGTCATTTTAATCAGAGATCAGTTCGAGTGGCCTTTGTGAATTCGCCCATTAATCTTACAAATTATAAATGTCGATTTATATATAACCCTATTATAATGAACTAGCTTCCGCCCGCGACTTCGTCCGCGTGAAATTCGGTTATAATTATTCCCTCGGGATTTTTTTTATTATCCGGCATAAGAACTACCCTCCTTGCTATTCCAGGAGCTAAGGTCTATCTATAAACGATGTTTCATGGAAATCCGTTCAGCCATATGGAGCTAAATGGTAACAAACATGACTTTTTTGTAGATCTATAAAAGATAAATATCTAACCATGCATTGTTTTCTTATATCTCAAAGGGATTAGGGAGCGTTTTCGATGAAAGCTCCCAGGTGGGTTGAATTTTTCTGACGCTTCCAATAATTCTCGTTTTATTTCAACAAAATCTTGACTTATTATATACTTAAACCTTCCTTATGAATCATTCTATCCTTTGGTGAAAACCACATGAAAATCCGTTCAGTAGTTTTTGAGTTTATCGGTAACAGACAGACGGACAGACGCGGCGGGCAACTTTGTTTTATAATATGTAAGGATTTTTGTCTCTGATTGCTGTGCATTGCATTTAAATTCCTTGCCTTATAACTAAAATACCTAAGTATGTACTTCATTGATTTTCATATATTATGAACTTAGTATACACTTGGATAGGACGAACAAAATGAGTTTGTGCAATTGGTAATAACCTTGAGTAGCGCTTCATACAAACGTAGTTCAGTTGAGGTTTGGATGTTTGCTGGATCGCATAGAAACTTTGATAAAAACAAATCTAGGTTTGTACATTGCAAGTTTTGAGATACAATTTAACAGGTGTAGGTATATTAAATGATTTGTATTTTTTATACAAACCGGATACTATCCAGTTTAAAAAAAAACTCAATCACACAAAGTACATACCTTGATTTGCCTTATATCCTTACAAAGTTTCAATGCGATCCGGCTAAAAATATCCAAACCACAACTGCGCGTCTATTCGGGAACGCTAAGTGATTCTGTAGCGATTCGCGAGTGAGATTTCTCATCTCGCTCTTACGCATTAACGCTATTATGTTGTGCGGAAGAGTGGGATGAGAAATCTCGCTTACGAATTGCTGAACTACGACTGTATGAAGCGCTACTCAAGGACCGGCCTCTTAAGAGGGCGCCGACCGTCCAGTGGCGCCCTCATCACTGTTATTGTGTTTTCTATTAAACTAAAGTATTTTATCAAAATCTAACCCATATAAGTTGTTGCGCCGTTTAATACACAATTTATATGCTATGTAATATAGCTTTACAAAGTATAAACGGTACGTCATCATTTTAACAGAAAATTGCGGCCACTATTTTCTATTAATTTGATTAGATGATGGTTATACTTTGCAAAGCTATATTACATAGCATATACGTTGTGTATTAAGTTGCGTAACAACTTATAGGGCTTACATTTTAATAAAATACTTTCCTTTAATAGAAAACACAATAACAGTGATGACGGCGCCACTGGACGGTCGGCGCCCTCTTAATAAAAAAGTGACTATCGGTGATGAAATACGAGTGCATGGTTTAAATAAATTAAGGGTTGCTACTAACTTTATATATCCTAAGAATTGTTTTATCGTAGAATTAGTGTTTCGCGAAACAAAAATCCCACTCTCGCATTTTTAAATAGGTACTAGTTAAGTAGTGTAAGTGTTTTGTATGTTAGCGGGTTTGGGTACTTCAAACGTTTACTATAGTATTCACCACCTGCCTTTGCAAGTCTGTTATGCCATCTCTTCTTCCAAAAGGTTGTCGGGAAGAGATCGCTACTTAGCGATAAGACCGCCTATTGTATACCGTGTTACCTATTTCTTTGTCTTTTTCCAATATGTTTTATGTGGTGTTCAATAAAGAGTTTTTGTATTGTATTGTATTGATTTTAGTATTATCTTTAAATAAGGTCTAATTTGCTTTCCACATGCTAAATATGTAGAGTGGCGGTTCCCAGTCAATCGGAAGACGGCAATTCGTTTGAAAGTCATTATGCTATCAATTTGCTATGAGTTTACATTTAAACAGTTACAAGTAGCCTTCTCCTTTGCATCTAATTCGACGCACTTGACCAAATTGTTTTGGTCAATGATCAATTTTCATCAAATATTTCCAAGTAGGCACAGATTAACTCAATCATGGGAAGCCAAATATTAAATAAATAATAAATAAATCAGGGGACAATCTTTACACAAATCGATCTTCTCCCAAAGTAAGCTTTAAAGGCTTGTGTTATGGGTACTAGACGACGATATAAATACTTATATAGAGAAATAAATACGTAAAATACATAGGAAACATTCAAGACTCAGGAACAAACATTCGTGCTCTAATTCAAATATCTGCCCGTACCGGCGATCGAACCCGGGATGCTTGCGTCGGAGGCAGGGTCACTACAAACTAGGCTATCCGCGTCGTCGTATATTAGATAATGCAATGTGTAGACATTTCTAATAATTCAGTAATAATTATAAATAATATTGTTTAAGAAATCCTAAGGAATTTTAGTTTATACATCAAAATTAAGCGATCATTAGCGTTAAGTGATATTGAAAAATAAAATAAGAATCCGTAATTGGCTTATGTGAATATTTAAAAACGTACATATATTTACAATGAATCCTGTGGATATTCGTTCAATAAATAAATTAACTAATTATTTCATACAATCAGCGTATAGACATTAATCTAGAAAACCACTTCATGTCACAATTCGTATTAAAACCGTTTATCAAAATTAGAACACATTTACAAAACTATTCAACAGTTAATATTAATGATTTATTAATAGCTAATTAATAGGGCATTATAGTTATCTTAGACCACAGTCGCATTGCGCAATATAGAAAATGATTTTCCACGTGACTGATATCTATAATTATGCGTCATTTAGTTTCCCTTATTTCATAGGCATTCAGTGGGCATAAGTGTTGATGGTTTCTCTAAGTCATCATCGTTATAATCCGTCCGTCACAGTCCACTGCTTGACATGGCTTCTTCCAGGGCGTCACTGAGCTAGTTGTGCATTTTACAGGGTGACTTTGAAGTCATAATGACAAGCCATTAGATACTTCTCACCTACCTAAAATTATAAATAGAACAGTGTAGTTCACCGTCAAATAATAGTAGTTTATGCAACGGTTGCATAATGATAGGCCTTAAAACACTAGTGCGGTTTTATGAAACGAGCTTTTAGCGAGTTTCATAATAAGATCGCACGTGTGTTTTAAGGCCAAATTATGCAGAGTTGCATACATAACTTTATCTACACACATATTATAAATCCACCATGATGGGTTCAGAAACAATATTTTCTGGCAACAAGTTATTTGTTGCAAGCGTGGCTGCATATTTCCGATATCCGGCGCATTTTCACATCACACACACTCCGAGAAGACTACTTACTATTCATATTTTCAACTAAAATGTAAATTACAAACAACTTTTTCTATTCAATTCAACAACAATTCTACTTTCGTTCAGCAAAACACCAACATGGCGGCGTCCTCCGTCAAGACCATTTTTTTTTAAATCATAGACAAACGGATGAAGTCTCTATTCTCACGTCACTCGAGATCAAATATTGTGCAGTTTATATTCTGAATTGACGTTTCGTATCAATAACTGTTTTAATATCTATGGATACTAGAATAGAGACCCACTTGAGTTTTGACAGCTGTTCCAAATTTAATCTCATTTCTTTACTAAAAACGATAAAGAAGTCATGTTATTTCTTTATCGCAGTACTGGTTTTTCCTAATTGGTTGTCAAAATGGTGGTAATTTCATACGGTTTTTGATTAACCAATGGAGGTTTTATGATATGGGTGTAGATAAAGGTATATTGCGTGCTGCTATGTTTTTTTTTTATATAGTAAGAGGGAGGCCAACGAGCGGGCGGGTTACCTGATGGTAAGCAATCATCGCCGCCCATGGAAACCCTCAACACCAGGGGAAATACGGATGCGTTGCCGGCCCTTTGAGAAAGAAGTAGGCTCGTTTTTTGAAGATCCCTAGATTGTATCGGTCCGGGAACGTTGCTGCAGCAAGCTCGTTCCAAATTCTTACCGTACGTGTAACGTGTGTGTGCGCGCCTTGTACGTACGTATGCGCTCGCGCCACGTCATAAGCACATTTCGGGGAATGCCTAGGAATGCGAGTAGTTAACCTGCCCGCGAGTAATCTGCCGCTCAGTGCATCCCTTACACGTTTGATTAGTTTGACAGTGACGCACTGAGCGACAAACGACTCGCGGGCAGGGGCTAGCCCCCCCTAGTAACGGCTGCGTACTCGAGTGTGCCCGAGCAATAGTACATTATAAGACTCCTAAAGGGCCGACTTATTGTTTGTTCTGCCTAGGTTATCAATGGTTCAGTTTGTATTGATTTTAAATTTATCCTAATACAATATATCTTCTTAGAAATGGATACTATTAGTAAAACTTAGCAAGCAGGTATGAATACAAGGCCTCTATTCGACATTGCGTAAGGGATTATATCGCGATGGTTTTACAATGCGTGTGAAGGTAATAAGATATCGTAGCTAAATGCCCTGGTATGTAAGTAGGTGACAATACTAGGTAGGTTAATTGGCTACAGTTAAAAACGAGCTTTTTACGTTGGAGTTATTGCGATATATTTTGGTAATGGCAGAGCCAAACAGTAATCCTCCCTAGATGATAACTGTTCGAATGGGTCGGCTCGACCGGGGTAGTACCACACTCTCACAGAATATCGGCGTAAAGTAATAGCTTGCTATTGCGTTTCATTCGGGCTATTCTCTCGTCCCCATCCCATCCCCATTCCCCATCCTTCCTAGACTGGCAACGCAGTGGCAGCACCTCTGGTGTTGCAGATGTCCATGGGCGGCGGTGACCACTTTCCATCAGGTGGGCCGTCTGCCTGTTTGTTGTTTGTTTACCTACTCCTTTCTCAAAGGGCCGGCAACGCATCCGTGATTCCCCTGGTGTTGTGGGTGTCCATGGGTGGCGGTGATTGCTTACTATCAGGTAACCCGCCTGCCGGTTTGCCACCATCTTAACATTAAAAAAAAAAATTGCCCGTCGTTACCTGAGCCGGAAACATTGATTTTGCTTAACGTTTTCAAAGTAACTCTGGTTTTTTTTTAATGAAAGCTTTCGTTTAAATGCTGGAATTTGTTTATTTTTTATTTATGCGAGTTGTTTATTATTTATGAGTTTGTTGCGGCGTTTCTTATCAGCAGATGTCACCTTTCGAAGAGCTGGTAGCTTCAGACATGTGAAAGAGTCCGTGTGGCCTACTTGCAAAATAAATATTTTCATTTTTATTTTCAATGGAAACTCAATAAGATCTATAATTGCGTTACGAGGTCTGCCAAGTGGAAGAGATTTTTTAAAATCATTTTCATAAAAATACTTGCATGGTAGGAACGAAAAATTTCCGACAGTTAGGTAATTGTTAAAACGTACTAACTAAACACCAAACTTTTTTCTGTTTTTTGTTTAATGATTAAATGTTGCACCGTTTATCCGACAACGCAGCTAATTATGTACGAATGAATAACTCATTTGGGCCGATAATGTAAAATGCGTCCAATAATGACTGTCTGCGGTCTGACGGGTTCTTACGACCGGAATGACTAGTGTATGTTGCAGTGGCGAAGCGTCAAATATTTCCTAAGGGAAGGCGGGAGAATTAGAACCGTTACGTGCGTGTCTGAAATTTTGTTAGAGTAACATGGACTTCACTGACAGCTAGCCGTAGCTTTAGCATGGTAAAGCCGTCAGGTATCGGCTTGTAGGTAGGCTTCGCCACTGGTATGTTGCCTTTGAAAATGAAAATATTTATTTCGCAAGTAGGCCACAAGGGCTCTTTCGCATGTCTGAATCAACCAACGCTTCGAAAAGTGACATCTGCTGAGAAGAAACGTTGCAAGAAACTCAAGAGTAGGTAAGTCTTTTTTCGACTTAAACATTCGAATTTTAACTTTATTATGAAATCACATTACGAACGTTAAGTTAAATCAACCTATCATTTGAAATGGACACTGTTCATATGGCGGCTTTCCCCTCAAATGCTGACTATAATAAATAATGACCAATCACAAGGACTAGCTTGACTTTATCCCCATCATCCAATGGCAACGTTTAACAGTGATAATAGTATCACTGTTAAACGTTGCCAATCATCATCATCATAGCATCACGCCCAAAATCCCTAATTGGGTGGGCAGAGCCACAAGACTACTTGTGGCCACGTTCGATTAATTAGTCCTAAGATGGTATGATGAACCGTATGGTGACAGGTGATCAGCCCATCGCCCGTACAGATAGTCCACCATGTTGGAGAGGACCCGTACCTTAGTCGACTTTTACGATATGCCAGGATGATAAGCGTCTGCACGCATTCTATGCTATTTCTTCACTCCCAGTGCAGCAGAGGACAATTGGTGTTCTATTAAAGTAATTTCACTGAGGCACTTAAAATCTAACATTCGCGATAAAAATAATAAACACTATTATTATATTAATATCAACAAATACAACCCAATAATGAAGCTAGCTTCTGTTGCATATTTCCGTAACGAATGCTACCCGATCCACCGTCAAAGGAAACTATACTTACAGCAAAATAACTAAACACATAAAACATAAAGAAGGGCATTATTGAACGCATTACGATTGCTTGTAAACTTTAAGAATCGCTGTACGAATCGTAAACCAGTGGCCGGGTTATAATTTTCAACGGACGAAAAAATAGACGATTCAAAATTAAAATCGCTAATGACTAAGACCATTAAGTTAATCATTTTAATTAGAACTTGGCGTTCGTTTGCGTTTCTGTTTTGTTTTTTTTACGTAGCACAGTCGGATTCGTGTGACGCGCTTATTTCTCCTAATTTTATATCCAATGCGTTGGCACTGCAATTGAGTCATTTTGCTGCATACTGAACTAGCAATGCATTGTACGCTTAAATAAATTAAACACTTAAGTAGTGTGAGTTAAAACAGCTAGCAGTTAATTTTGTGGACGTAACTATGCGAATGTTATATTCGTATATGAATAAAAACTTAAGCAAGTGTGAGGGAACAATCGGCTCTATGATTATCAGGATCAACATAACTTATATCAACTACACGGTTGTATTATATACGTAGGTAAAAATACGCAATAAAAATTAGTATTTGTGATAAAGAAAATACTTGTGTTAGGTACATAGTTAAAGTATCTATTCTGACAGAACATAAAATTCTAAAACTCTTTTGAATGTGCGAGTGATGTAATAGTAGTTTATGCAACGGTTGCATAATGATAGGCCTTAAAACACTAGTGCGGTTTTCACGAAACGAGCCGATAGGCGAGTTTCATAATAAGATCGCACGTGTGTTTTAAGGCCAAATTATGCAGAGTTGCATACATAACTTTATCTACACACATATTATAAATCCTCCATGATGGGTTCAGAAACGATATTTTCTGGCAACAAGTTATTTGTTGCAATCGTGGCTGCATATTTCCGATATCCGGCGCATTTTCACATCACACACACTCCGAGAAGACTACTATTCATATTTTCAACTAAAATGTAAATTACAAACAACTTTTTCTATTCAATTCAACAACAATTCTACTTTCGTTCAGCAAAACACCAACATAATGGCGGCAATTCGATCCTCCGTCAAGACCATTTTTTTTTAAATCATAGACAAACGAATGACGTCTCTATTCTCATGTCACTCGAGATCAAATGTTGTGCAGCATTTCTATACTAAAATCGATACGGGAATAACATTGCAGCACTCGTTTTACCTAATTGGTTGTCAAAATGGTGGTCATTTCCTACGGTTTTTGATTACACTATGGAGGTTTTATGATATGGGTGTAGATAAAAGTATAAACGTATGCGTTGCGTGTTTTGTTTCTGTAGGTGTTTCAAATATGGAACACTATACGGACACAGCAGCACTTCATTCACAAACAATTCCCTCATCAGATACCAAAATTGAGAAAGACCGGCATGACTAAATGAGAAACGCAAACTTGAACCTTAGTGGTTAATGTGTAGGTCTATTTTACGCTACACACTCTTACGGATATTATCCATCTTTGGTGGTTAACTTCTTGTGGATATCCGTCGTAAGCCTTTAAAAACAGCATGAAAATGCTGTGAAAATGTACATAAGATATTAAACAATTTACTTACTCAAAAAAATGATTCTAGAACCGTCAACCCCTTGATTTTATTGTTTTTCATTTCTACTTATTATTTCAAATTATCTTTAAATTGAGTTGATTAGAGATCCAGTGAAGAGTTACAATTTGACGAAACGAACCCTCTTCGTTTCGGATAGTCTGTCGCGAAGGATGGACGGCGCGAACTGAGAAAAGTCGGAGGTGGCATTTGAGTTCATGGTTTTGTGTTTTTTTATACATTAAAATGCAAATGTTTAGGATTATCATTAACATGCGTGATACTTAGATAATATTTCCTGATATTTGATAGCTTTCCATATCCTATGATCATGTGGTGTACCCCAAGACCTGGAGAGGTCTCGGAACTTCGCCAAATATTGCAAACATTTTTGCGTATCATTTTTAATGACGACTTCGTCTGATACTGAAGTAAACTTTTCAAATAAGAATAATTTCATTTAATGATGACCTTACATTTACTGAGATCTTTTAGTTATGTTAAGTCAGATATGCATTTACCATTACCTCTGAATTTGACTTTTAACACGCTTTACGCTTTCTTTCTATTTGTATGATGAAGTTGAGAAGTATACACGTTTGGCCTGACCACGTTTGGCCTAGTTGGTAGTGACTCTGCTTCCGAAGCCAGCGGTCCCGGGTTCGATTCCCGGTAAGGGCAAATATTTGTGTGATGAGCACGAATGTTTGTTCCTGAGTCTTGGATGTTTCTTATGTATTTAAGTATTTATTTATCTATATAAGTATGTATATCGTCGTCTAGTGCCCATAACACAAGCCTTTAGAGCTTACTTTGGGGCTAGATTGATTTGTGTAAAGATTGTCCCTCATTTATTATTATTATTATACAGAGGTTCCGTGTCGAAACACTTCCATATATAATGAAAATCAGGTTTTTTGTCTAAACTATAACACATAATGCAACTTTTTTGGATTCATGATCGGCTTAGCCAATGCTATGTTGCTACATTATTTTGATATACGGTTTACCTAAACTATTGAATACAAAAAGATATTACTTAAATCGACCAGAAAGGTGTGCTTTTGAATGTTTTTTTTAAAACGATGATAGTTTAAAAAATCATACATAAAAATAATAAAGATACAATAAGCTTTGGCTGATTCGATCATGAACTTAGAAAAAAGTTGCATTTTGTTACAGTTTAGTTAAAGCGGGTTTTCATTATATATGGAATTGTTTAGACATGGCCCCTTAACCTTTTGACCGCCAAGCATGTCTGGGAAGTAACACGAATTTCAACTTTAAGTCAAGGTAATGAAGGACTTTTATAGCCGAAGGAGCCGACTGTGGCGGTCAAAAGTTTAGAGGGACTCGGAAACGGGCCAGTTTTTCGGCAATTTATTGCTGCAATTCGGGCTTTCGGGCCGAAACCTAGCCCATTTACGAGCCCCTTTAAGGGCCCGTGTCTAAGCAGTTTCATACAAAAGGCGATAACGATTTCCACCCCTTAAGTGTTAACCGATGTTCACCAATTTTTGATAGGTTGTCAGTCAGAACAAAATCTAGGTCTGTACGTTTCGATTTTTTCACTATAATCAATAAATTAAGTTTAATTGTGGTTTCAGTATTCTCATACAAAACAAATTTCCGCATTATTTGACTTTTTTGATCTTTAATCAAAATTCAACAAAACGTATAGGCCTAGATTTTGTTCTGACTGTCAACCTGTCAAAAATTGGTCGAAATCGGTTAACATTTAACGGGTGGAAATCTTTATCGCCTTTTGTATGAAAAGGGTGATTTTTGCCATTAGTTCTAAACTATAACAAAATGCAACAACTTTCTAGGTTTATGATCGAATCAGCCAAAACTTACGAGCCCCTTAAGTATATATAAATTTCTCAAGAAGAACAGTAAATATTATAATTATTAATTCCCGCGTTTCCTACATCCTTGACCGAAAGGATCCAGACGGACATCTGAATAGCGCTCATTATCTTTAATTATATAGATTCGCCCGCTCATTGTGCTATATTATACTTATACCTACACTTGCTTATTGACGCTAAATACCTTAATTGAGCTAAATTTAGCTCATTCTCATTAAGAACGGCTTAGTCTTAGTTTTATGTTTTTAAGTTAAGATTAGGTACTGTTAGGCTAGGTTTTTTTAAACCCATTGTATTAAATTTTGATCAAGAAGTCAAAAAATGTATATTTAAGCGCCAAAATTGGATCCTGACGTGTTTACTAACGGAACTTCTTGAATATCCAGCCTAAGCCATACTATTTATAAGTGAACAGAGTTTTTTTATTCGATAACAGTCTACAGGAGGTCTCAGTGTCAAGCGGAGGTACAGAGGTAGCGCAACTCAAAGAGATATCAGATATAGCCATAACAGTTTTAAAAAAAAAAACACTAAAAAATAAATAAATCAGGGGACAATATTTTACACAAATCGATTTAGTCCCAAAATAAGCTCTAAACGCTTGTGTTATGAGTACTAGACGACGATGTAAATACTTATATAGAGAAATAAATACTTAAATACATAGAAAACATCCCAGACTCAGGAACAAACATTCGTGCTCATCACACAAATATTTGCCCTTACCGGGGATCGAACCCGGGACGCTAGCTTCGGAAGCAGGGTCACTACCAACTAGGCTATCCGCGTCGTCCAACTTAAGGTCTGAATCGCAAAATTGAAATGAAAAATCCCATAGCTCCTAAACTATAAAAATAGTCGAACGTACAAGGGAGTGAATCTAGGGTGCTCTGGACCGCCACTTGACATTATTTCCTGAAACACCCTGTATAGCCCGTAAATGCTTTTATGTAATGACATTGTAGGTGGCGATACAATACTTTAATTAAAAAGACCAGTTCGTTTTAACATCCATAAAAGAAAAGTGGTGGTTCTTGACACTACATTACACTAATTTCCTCATAATACTGAATATCTATTCAGGTAACAAAAAATAATAAATCATTTACACATCTTAGATAACTTTTGTAGTGGTAGAGCCAAACAGTAATCGACACTAGATGAATACTGTTCGAATGGGCCGGCTCGACCGGGGTAGTACCACACTCTCACAGAATATCGGCGTAAAGTAATAGCTTGCTATTGCGTTTCGTACGGTGAGTGACGAGATCCGGAGGCCTATTCCCTCATCCCCATCCCATCCCCATTCCCCATCCTCCCTAGACTGGCAACGCATTGGCAGCACCTCTGGTGTTCGAGATGACCCTGGGCGGTAGTGACCACTTTCCATCAGGTGGGCCGTCAGCTCGTTTGTCAGTCAATTGACATTAAAAAAAACTATAATGACGTTTTAAAAACAACCGATCAGTCAATAATAAAAGTAAAATATACTTAAAATTGCTTCAATACGAATCGCCAAATCGCCATCAAATATGATAGATAAGGTTAAAACCACGCATTAACTGTCATTTCACATTCGAATCGATCTAAATAGAGAATCTTACCATCGCCACTTAGGGGGTAAAGAGGAAACAGGGGTAAAAAGTATAATTATGTTGATTATTTAGGTCGTAATGTGCCGACTATCCTTCGCCTCCCCACGTCATTAATACCTCCCCACCCTCCCTTTATT
Organism: Tortricodes alternella; assembly: GCA_947859335.1. Lineage (NCBI taxonomy): Eukaryota > Metazoa > Arthropoda > Insecta > Lepidoptera > Tortricidae > Tortricodes > Tortricodes alternella. Next base: position 4,399,476 of record OX401982.1, on the reverse strand, counting down.
ATTTCGTTTCAATTATTTTTGTAATTATCTTTTTACAGCGGCGCATAAAAACACGAAAAATAACTGGACGTTAAACGTAATAAGCAACGAAATTACGAGATGTCACCGCTTGCCCTGATGGAGTGTTGTCACAACTTGTAGCGAGTCGTGGGAGGGTCGTGACATTCTTTAAAGACGTTCTACATGATAGTCTTCTGATAATAAATACCCAACATGACCTGGGATTTGCTTGCTGTGGTTGCGGTAGCAAGAACTAAGCAAAATTACAGACAGAGTAGACAATGGTTCAAGTACAGAAGTCTCTCCCTTTTCATTTTGGTGAAAGCCTTTTTACATGCCTACAAAATTATTTATAACAAAATAATTGCGCGCGACCAGGCAAAATCGACAATTATTGCTGTGCGCGAAGGTCGTTATTATTCTGCATCTGCACGCGGCAACCTATTGAAAAGGCCCCGCGAGACGGACCTGTCGATTTACTTGCTTCGCGCCTAAAGTGCGGACTGCACCGGGCCTGCCAAAATTTAAAAAACCGTATTGATATTATTATTGACTACTTGGTTGAGCCAATTTTTCCTATAAAAGCTCTTCATAAGCTAGTAGCCATGTAGCTCGCGGTCCATATTTTCTCCTGATAAAACCTCAGCCCACTGATCCTTAACATACTATACATGACTAAACCCGACTGTGAAAATTGACTGTAACCAACTGTTCAATTTATACCTGACTGACTCGATGGCGATTGCGCAGTGCTACTGCAACCGTTTGATAGTTTTCAAGATATTATTATTTTTATAAGTAAATTATAATGTTCACTTTTTGCAGCCCTGCTTTTTGAAAACCGAGTTATAAGTTACATCTTACAGAATAACAAGATCATTATAAATTCATATAAACTTAATGATTCTGAAATACGAAGTCGATTTCAAGCTGACGTTCGCAAGAACAGCCATATCCTAATAAGAGTACATTTTAGCAATAAATTGCTAAAGAATTAACAAAAATTAATTGACATTGTTAAAAACAATGGTGTCATTTTCTATTTATGCAAGAAGACTGCTTAGACCTCAGCACTCAACCGTTTATCGCCGGCATAAAGCATTAAAATTTGCCCCTTTCCTGGCAGCTTGTGCGAAAAGGACGGATTCTTTAAATGCGCGATAAAGTTTTGTGTGTTAGAGGAGCACAGCCTATGCTGCTATTAACTTAAAGAGAGCTGTGGCTGGTCCCACATTTTGAGTAACCAGGATGTTAAAATTAAATATAGATTTTATGTAACAATGAGTAGCCATAACAACGTTCACACGAGGACAATTTCTCCCCGTCTATCTCTCAGTGCCTCTCATTCCTCCATACTAGTATGAGAGAAACACACTAAGGGACTTGTACGAGTAAATGCTTGGAAGTCATTAACTTAGTATTACAGTCGCATTTCGGTTTGTTATGTAAATCTGATTCTATAGTTTCATGCTGATATTTGGGAGGATTGTACCAAGATCTGAATCTGGCAAATCGAGCAGCCACGTCGACTACATATTTAGGTATATTACCACGCACATAACGGGAGCTTAAAATATAAAATATTTTATTGTTATTTAATAATCGCCCGATGCATTGAATCTATTCCTATAGCAACGGAAGCATAAAACATAATAATAATACCATAAGTAGGCGCGTGACAGCCAACAATACAACTTAGATTTGCCAACCCTTTCAGAAAATGAATAGACGAAATTCTACAAGTTAATTTAGACTCTACGATTATGATATAAGGAACATATTAACTGAGCAGCTTTGTTAATGCGTATGTTAAGAATTTTAATGGCGGATAATTTTTATGATTGCGCGTACGCGTGCAGATGTTCAATTATTGAATATTATTTGGAGATTTAAATGAAATTTAGCATAATATCAAACTTTGAATCAGCTGCGTGAAACAGCTAAAATAGGACTATAGACAAGCAGATAGGTCAGCAATATGCTGTAGTTTACATAGTAGAAAAATCCTGACTTATCTTGACACTAACTTTAACGCAAAAGTCTCAAAAAAAGGATATGCCTATCAGTACAATTTCATGTAACAAAGTCTCATAGTAAGTAGATTGTCAAACGCCAGCGACATGGCTTAACCACACACACTTATTGCAGATGTCTTAGTTCTTACAACATACACAAAAGTCTAATATTGCTTGATTTACACGCTATCATATCATTGTGAACGGTGCGGTGTGATCGGTGGTGCTGCGGTCTCACACCACACGATGCGGGAGAGCCTTTTTTTTCAATCATTACAGTGTTACTTAAATGGGTGTCATGGATGGTGACATGTGACTGAACCTGTAATGGAGGCGTTCTGACACCTCAAAAGTAAGCATCGCGAAAATTGTTTTCAGCAGTTCCTTACTATTATATTTCAATGCTTTAACGATTAATTTTGTCTGTATTGAAATACAAAACTTCTTTACAGAAAATCTCATAATACGCAGCATCATATTTTCATTTTCATTAATTAAAGACTTAACACGAAATATTGGGAAAGCATTTAATCCTGTAGAATATTCTCGTTTGAAGCAGTTTGATTTTATGTTAAATTCCTGCAGATTTTTGCAATCATTCACTCACACTACATTCATTCGATCGTGAACTGGCTGATCGATGGACGTAAACACTTCCATTCATGTATTTCCCCATGTTACCAATAATGTTATTTGGTCTTTTTTACTTTGTATTGTTTTATATCACATTTTCGATATCGCTTTGAATTTTGGTATGATTATGGCTTATAAACAAAAGACACTTTTAATCCGGGTTTTCTAATTCAATAAATTAACTGTAGTCGTATTTATTACGTTAAAGATACAACATGAAGTATTCAATGAATTTTCTCTTTAACACGTTGGCTACCATGAGCATCACCGGTGGGATCACGTTTTCTTCTCTGTGTGGCCATGAGCATCACCGGTGGGATCAAAAGCTAATGTGTCACCGGTGATGCTCATATATGGCACCTCAGTAATAGAGCGATGCTTTGAGCATCACCGGTGGGATCAGTAAATTTGTAGGGCGTGGGAGCAATACTGTAAGTGTAGTATGGTAGGTAGCCAACGTGTTAAGAGTAGTAGTCGTAGTTGGTCAAAGTAAATGAGACGTTTTTATCCTTACGAGTATTTTGCTGCGGTACTTACTTGAAAATAAGTGCATCAAGGAATCCTATATTCCTAGCCGATATGTAGTTGACTCTTTGTAGAAACATTGGCTCAATACATTCATTAACTGCTCCCACAAACGAACGATATAGGTACCTAATAATAGACACATCAATGGATACCGGTCACTTTCCATTTCCACACAACAGGCGGGGACACGTGGCCGGTATTTCATTTATTGCACAACGATTTTGTAAATAAACATGTTGGGATTAAATGTAGGACTTGACAGTGTGTGTGTGACTGTGTGTGTGTATATTTTCACCCGGGACTGTACCGTGTTAGTCATCCAAGTGGCGTAACAGCCAAATATCCATTTAAAGAGTAGTTTCTTATGACAGATGACGGCTTAACTGTTGTTTTTTTATATAAAATATAGATATCGTACAAAATAGCAACTCAGTTCGTATTAAGATAAGTAATGTACTTTATTCAAAATCGAAAAATAACATAAGTACTTTGTCACTGAGAATTTGACAGTAAAATATAGTGAAATTGATTGAATTCTAATATAATAACAATAATAATAATAAATTAACTCTTTTTAACCGACTTCAAGAAAACCGAAGGAGGAGGTTCTCAATTCGACGCGTATAATTTTTTTTTAAATGTATGTTCACCGATTACTCGGAGGTGGCTGGACCGATTTGGATGATTCTCTTATTTCATAAAAACGGATACGTATTACAAATTGCATAAACTAATTCCTAGTTATTTTTATAAAGTAATTATTAACTCAATAACATTAGGGATTCTACATTTAAAAAAATGTAAGACCTGCAAACCGTAGCGCCTTAACAACTCCAAACATAGTGCAATGCAATATCACACTGTACGCTTTCATCAAACCAAACCACAAATACCCAAGGTACATTAAAACACCCCACTATGCGTGAAGGTAAACACGACATTAAAACCGAAAGTGACTGCGACATCCAACGCTGTATCTGTTGATCTATTATTATATTTAGCGGGCTTAAACGCGCGTTGAAAGCGAAAGCCCCGATTGTGATCGTTATTGGCCGATATTTGTACGCTGGTAAGTTAATTTGGTGTTTTCGCGCGGTGGTTTTGCGGGGAATCCGCTCGGAATTCGGTCGCGTTTCGGTGCGCTTTTGTTTGATGCGTTTTTGGTTTAAATTATAGGATGATTAAAGTTTGTGTCTTGTATGATAACGTAAAATTTGATATCGTTTAGCAAAACGAGGACAAATTCCATCGGGAATGATTTGGAAAAAAATATATACCTATGCAGTGGCCGTTCTAGAATACTCTGTATCTTTAATTGGTTTTTGCTTTTAAATCCTAACATGAATTGAAATTGTGAATAATAATTTAATAAAAATTTCTTCTATCGTTTATGTTTAACATAGATGTTAAGTCATAGTATAAAGATGGGAAGTAGGGCATCTCCGGCCCAATCCGCGATATAATTGCCTACTGTCTCAGGGTTGACAGATCAAAAGTACCTAATACATTCTAGTGGGAAGTAGGCCTACCTACTTCCTCTGTCTGATAGAAAGTCAAAACAACAAAAAATAAGTAAGTAGGTATCTCATCATCAAGTAAAAATTATATGCTTCTAGTATATAATTTTTAAGTGACTTGCTTACCTTTCCTGTTCAAAAGGTAATCTGAACAGACACAATTCTGGAATCGATGAATTATTAAGACACCCAAACACAAAGCAATACGTTCTCCTGCGATTATCACACATTTTTCATTCATTTAGCGGTGCCGAAAAGCCGTGACGCGCGAACCTCGTGCGGTGTTAGCCCCGACTGGCGCACTGATAAACGGGTTTATTTTTGTTTAAGTGTGCGTGCGGCGACGCATATATACTTTGGCGCACACATACAAGCCGCGCGCGGTGCGTTTGAATGAAGATAACTTGCTTTCCATCTTTATATTATGGTTAAGTTGTGTTTCTTGTTCCAAACATGTTGGTTATATTTACGGAATAGTTTTAGTCATCATAAATTTAAGTCCTCATATTAAACATACATCAAGTGTTATTTAAATTTTCCATGAAAGTCTGCTGACATTTAAACAGCGTCTAAGAAAAAAACGCAACACAAACACTATGGAAACAAATGCTATACGACGATCCTGTTTATTTGAACGAACACTAACTCATAATCCAACAGAACGCATTCCATAATTCATCTGAGTACATCATTAAATCATACATTAGCACATTTTGCGTGCCTTGATGTTGCTGTAAATGAACTATTAATATCACAGTTCAAAGACACGCTACAATGGTCATAATGATATGACAAAGAGATATTTTATGAGTGCAAAAAGAAGTGTTGAAGTTATATATGCCAGCTGTAGCCCTCAAGATCTGGGCGTGAGGATATTTAATTCATCTTTATTATAGTAACTTAGGAGCATTTTCAAAAGTATTGCATTTGATAGGAGCAGTAAAAAGGTTCACGCAAAGCTAAGATGTTTTAGATTTTTTGTATAAAACATATTTATCTTCAGCTGTAATATGAATTAGCGTAACCGCTAAAATGGCGAAATTGAGTTATATACACAGTTCGACTGCAAATTGTCCATTCTGTCGTTTGATGTCTTTAAATTCTCGGTATCTTGAAAAACATGGCAGTTACGTTAGCGAAAAATCAAGGCTTTTTTTTGATGTCGACTCTTTTTTTGTGAAAATCACCCCATAATTAGGTTAATGTAAACGACAGATTTGGAAGTACTTTTTAATGTATTGGCCGGATTGACCCAAGGCGAAAAAATTAGGTTGCATGTTCTATGAGTTACGTTATGGCTGTTATTATTTTTTCCAAAATTATTAAAGTATCGCATTTGTTTTAAAAAAAAACCCCTCACTCGACTTTTACATCATGCCAGGATGATAAGCATCTGCACGCATTCTATGCTATTTCTTCACCCCCAGTGCAGCAGAGGAGTATTTCTGAATTGTATTATATTATTATTACATAGCAGCTAGAAAATTAAAAATAAAACATTCCAAATTGGAACTTATTATGAAAAGCCTCCGTCTAGAGGTGCGTCGTGTTGAGTATACTCGAGCGACACTCGACGTTCAAAAACCTCTCATCATTGCCCCCGAGTATCCCGATCACTTCTTATTTCCGAACGCCATTGTTCTCAATTTGAAATTTTACTTGTGGCATAATTTTGTATTTTGCATTTTTACGTATTATGAGTATTGTATCATGACATTGGTTATCCGAAAGAATATCTACTTGGTTATAAATACGTATAACGAACTGATTAAAAAATCAACATATTCACAAAGCTCGCGTTTCCGAACGAAACCCTCGTTAGAAATCAACCGTCACTGGCCGAAAAAAATAATTATAAAGCGCGCGTAATTCTTATTTCGAATTCAAATTAAAGCCGCTTAATGCGCGGGAGCGACCCGTTAAAAAAAGAGTTGACGAGTGCTCGCCGAGGGTGGTAATTTTTCATTAATTTAAGTTCACCATTCCCTGTTTTGTTTGCTTTTAATCGCATTTCTAATTAATCCCGTCGAGAATAACGTGACAACTGTCGACTATAGGCGGCCATTTTTTTTTTTCGAGCCGAGTATAGCAGATGTCGGCCGATTTCCATTTGTTTCTGAGATTAATGATTCGTTGCGATTGTGAATTTTTCCGGTTGACTTTTGTTGTTCTAGAAGCAATTTGTACGCTTATTTTTGTAGCGTTCGTTAAAACGCGAATGATATTTGAAACGAAAGGAATAGAAATAACCAGAACAAAGGGTATAAGCCGGAAAGTACTCGCAATTAGAAAACATTTATAATGAAGCAGTTAAATATTATAATATGCGTTTTTTTATTATGCACATGTTATGTCAATTGTGCGTTACTTCCTAGTAATCATATTTTACTTAACCTCCAGGATCCTGGAGGCATAACTGATATTTTCTTAATTTCTTCAAAAAAACGATTTAGTAAGTATCCATTAATGTCGGAAAATTAGTAAATAAATCATGGAGATTTCCCCTCGATTTCTTCTTAAGCCATTACCACTTGTTAAGCCCCAGGAGGTTAAAAAAAAAACAACATAATCCTGAAATGTTATGCATTAAATTTGATAATGAAAACACATTAATAATGATAATCTGTTTTTTTATTTGAATTCTACAAACATTTTAGTGAATTTCAACAAAATAGTATAATATCGTAAATTCGTAACATTACATTCGTAATACAGAAATACATAATATATTTTCAAACATTTTGCCAATAATACTTATACCATTTTTTTTTTATAAACATAATTAACAGCGCTGTAACAGGATTTCTTATCTACATTTATGTTATTCTATGAGCTAGGGGTGTCGAAACGCAAGGGCAATGTATCGTAGGTACATAGGTCATTAATCTGTGGCATGGCCCTGAACACGATGCAGTTACTCACCAAAGGGTCTCTATTAGGACATACGCAGACAATGCAATGATCGAATAGGTATCTTTTTGAATGTTTATACAGAAAATTGTCCTAACAAGTTATTATTATAAATAAATGTGTGTTAATAAAGTGTTCAAATATATAAATAAATCATAAGTATAATGGTTTGAGTAATTATGTATAGTAGAGTGGACGCCTCAACTTGATTTTTTGGAAAGCCTGTTGAGGCCAAATGGCACTAACGCCTTTAAGAAACCGATCACCGCCGGACGCGGCGCGCATGCTCCGTCATCAAGTCGCACCTTCGGTGGGACAAGGGCACAATTGTCGAAAAACCCATTTTTTTAAGTATCCAGAAATGTTCCATATAATATTTGGAATATTTCTGTATACTTAACAAATTTTTAGGTTTTTCAACAATTGTGCCCTAGTCCCACCGAAGGTGCGAAGTGCTCGCTGTCATTTGTTTGAGGTGTTTGCTCTAGTGTAACGTAATACTTCAATGGTATAATGTTATGAACACCATAGTCTCAAATAAAATAAAATATATACAAGCCATATTCATGAGATTCGATAAGTACAATTCTTAACTTTTAATATATTCATAACTTTACTTGAATTTTGCATTCTATGCCCCTGGATAGTTATTCAAAATAACATTTGCTTCGTGACTTTCAAATCGGTTACGCTGAATCGGGCATACTCGGCTCCATGCTACTATGTTAATTTTAATTGTACTTAATAACTATTGACAATGTATGTTTAATACAAAATAAATATATATCAAATATCAAATATCATTCGCCTTGAATCGCGCTCGGATCGGTGACGCTGAATCGCGTGTACTCGGCTCTAGTCGTCATTGCGCTCTTTCTGAAGGCTCTGAGTATGAGTATGAGTGAGTGAGAGCGTGCGTGCGTGTGTGTGCTTTGTTTTTGTAGTTTTTCACTAATGATTAGCCATGTGTGTGCATAAGACTACACGATAAAAGTGAAAAACTACGAGTTTTGTAACCTATTATAGGTAAAAAAACTCATCTTTAGTTTTAATGTTTCCTCCACACGCACGTTTACAATAAAAGGTCCAGTCTTCAATCGCTGCTCTATGCTGCAGGGGTGGCGAAGGTAATGTATCGTGGATACTGTAGACGCATTATGTCATTAATTCGTGCCCTGGACGCAGGGAGGTGCGTTTCAATCAAAATGTATAGGTACGTTGTTTCAGTATTCGGGTAAGGCTAATGAGGTTATTGAAGAAATAACAACCGTAGTGTCCTGCATTATACTCTCACATGCATTAATAACTTTAATAACATGAATGTATCCTTTTAAGTCAACTGGGGTAACTTTGAATACTCATAGGTACTCATAATACGCCTGTGCGTTACGAAAATTACTTCTTTAACTTTAAAAAAAAGAAAAAGTTAAGAAAGTATCTGTGCACAGGTACTTTTTTAACTTTTTCTTAACTACGCCTTAATTAGGTACAATTTTTACTGTAATACTCCTCTGCTGCACTGGGAGTGAAGAAATAGCATAGAATGCGTGCAGATGCTTATCATCCTGGCATGTCGTAAAAGTCGACTAAGGGACGGGTCCTCTCCAACATGGTGGACTATCTGTATGGGCGATGGGCTGATCACCTGTCACCATACGGTTCATCATACCATCTTAGGACTAATTAATCGAACGTGGCCACAAGTAGTCTTGTGGCTCTGCCCACCCCATTAGGGATTTCGGGCGTGATGATATATACATATATACTTGTTGTGTAATTGAGTAGTGAATATTAAGTAATTGAAATGCCTTTAAACACAAAGCAAAGCCAAAAAAGACAACTTTTTATGCAATAGAAACTTTTACACAATAATTTTCCTTCCATCCAATTCAATGGTTTAAACCTTTTTTAGCAACATGTACTTCATTTTCTTAGTCCTAACGAAGCAAGCTTGAACACATTACAATTTGCTAAAATGACAGAAGCTAGCTAAACATACATGGCACCACATGGCTGCGTAGACGGATATGAGCCTACCACATTACCTCATCCTACGCAGGGGGGCAAGGCAGGTCAAATATCACAGAGCATTCATTTGTGATGGCTGACTTGTTTAGGTATTTGCTGGACGCCGGCGTGGCTACTTTAATGTTGATACTATATCAAAGTAAATGATGAATATCTGCGGATAGACTGTCGGTTTGATAAATGCATTCTTTAAATTATGATGTAACTCTTGCAGCCCTGAATTTCGGCCACGATTCACGCGTGATCTATGCGCACAAAATATGTAACTATGTACACTCAGAAAGTTCGCTTTTTTTCGCACGCTCGAATCAAAGTCAAAGTCACCAATACGATACAAATGCCATGAGTGTAAACGTAGAACGGGGAACCCCGCGAAGCCATCCACACTCTTGATTCGTAGCCATCCACACTCTTGATTCGTAGCCATCCACACTCTTGATTCGCGGCGTTCGCGGGGCTTTACGGCGCGATTGTAACCCCGCACTAGGCGAAATTATGTCATAGTGGTTTAAAGAGTATACAAATATTTCCATAAAGTTCGAAATGAAAACTTCTAATGTCAATTGCCTGTATATTTACTGGGATTCGGAGACATTTTAATAACTAGCATTACTCTCGAAAGTTGGTAAGTCCCATTAAAACATTAACTTAAATATCAGAATGTCTTCAGATTGTCATTTCTCAAAATTACTAAAACAGTAATCTAATTTGACGTTTCGCTTCGACTACTCATACTTACAATATGCAATCGCTAATTCTCAGTACAAACGCCGTCCGCAAAGCATCTAGAGCAGTCTATAATCTAATGTCAACTTTAAGTGACTCTACATAGAAGTCAAATTCAATTTTGCATATTAATGTTACATCATATATGCAAGAATAATAGGCAACATTGCATCGATATTATTTGGAAATGGTAAGCTCTCGCAGCTTCAACTAATGATTTAGTGTTGTTACCAAGAAAATGTCTAAATCTAGATTAGTACATCACTAATAGACAATCTATAAGCGCTACGACAAAGATAAATGAGGGGAACAGGGGGCATTTTGTAAGTTTATCGTAAATATAAAAAATGTAGCTCCTCTGCTGCACTGGGAGTGAATAAATAGCATAGAATGCGTGCAGATGCTTATCATCCCGGCATGTCGTAAAAGTCGACTAAGGGACGATGGGCTGATCACCTGTCACCATACGGTTCATCATACCATCTTAGGACTAATTAATCGAACGTGGCCACAAGTAGTCTTGTGGCTCTGCCCACCCCATTAGGGATTTCGGGCGGATGCTATGTATGTATGTATGTATAAAAATTTTACGTGTTTTTAATTTATATATTCTCACTTAACGCGTTTTTAGGATACTATGTGTTTTACTTTGTAAATACAAATACAAATCTATTTGGTACTAATGGCCAAATTCACAAAGGCCACTCAAATTGATCTTTAATCAAAGTCAAGCTTGAGACGTTTATGTTACGTAAAGGTTGACAACTAGTTGAGGGACATTTGAATATTTAATCTCTAATCAAATGCTTAAGTGGCGATTGCGAATTCCGCCATAAGTGATTTACTATATCGTCACTAGAATGCCAAAACTGCGAGTGTGTCTTTGTTTGACTTTTATATTCTCTGTTCTGGTATTTTACACAGTACGAAATAGAGGCCAAGCCTTGCGATTCTATAACGTCCGCAGCGGCTGATCAGCGTTGAGGGACACATTCAAATTTGGACCTAATGACTTTGTCTTTACAGTCTATATCAATAGTTTCATTTATAGGCTGATCAGCCGCTGCGCACGTAAGAGAATCACACCACTGGTCGCGTCATGTAAAAAACAAACAAATGAATTGAGAAATGACGGTAAAAATGCCATTACTGAGTAGAAACATTTTGATCGACAGGCCGACTGATCGAACTACTCAAATCAAATTAATAATAGACTACAGATGTAGTGCATAATTAGTTTCCATCGTGTTTTATCGGAAAAGTTCGTATTATCGTGCTCTCTCAATTAGCTTTAGCAGGCCCCGAATTCTCGGTGCATTCGAGATAATCTCACAATCGAGATTAAACGTCAGTTCATACAGTCATTTGACACAACGGTATAAATCTGACGTTGAATCTCGCAATCGACATTATCTCGAATGCATCGAGAATTGGGGGCCAGTATCCATCATACCATGTTGTCATTTTTCATTTTGACATTTGACAATAAATAATAAAGTTTCATATGAATGAATATAAACATGTCACTCATTTAATACAATAATTAATTGACACTTCGGGTCCGGTCGTCTTCCGATTGAGATCCGAGTTTTACCGATGGAAACATATTATTCACTATATCTATACTCATTGTCACTCATTCCACACTCAATCACTGATGGGCAATTAAAGGCTTTTCACTTTCAAGAGGTTATTTTGATATTTGTATTCAATCAAATTAAACTTGCATCATAAATGTTATAGTCATAGCAACGTTATAATTATTACTATCCCCTAATTATAACATCATGTAAGCCTATAGAACGTATAACCCTTAGTTTAATCGATAATACAGCCTGCACTACGCCTGTAAATTTTCGTAGCGGCGATCTGTAGCCAGTCTTTGTCCTATTAATTTGTAATGCCCCCCTCCAGCCTAGATGCATGGGGGGGACTGCGGCTAAGACCTAGGCTACATTGTTCGAAGTAAAATTGGGTGCAGCGTATTTATGTCTTGAACTGTTTATACTAGTATATAAATCTCTCACGACTCACGAGTCAAATATTTCTAGTGGCCAATTTAATCACTTCTATTGAGTATTTTTTATTTTTTTCGTTTCCGTTTTTAATAATGGGCCACCATCCAATCTTTTTTGCGCTTCCTCCAGCGTAGGGAGAGGTTTTGAGCTCAGATCATAGTCTGCATTTTGAATTTTTTGTTTATTATTATTCCGCATTGTTTTCTTAATAACTGTACAATTTAGTAACGTAAAGCTTTGCATTATTTTTAATAAATAGATCAAGGACAGGGAAAAAAGGATCGTACGTCCATCCCCAAAACATAAAAAAGAAATGGTAGTCCTCAAATTGTATATTGGATAATATGGTGGGTACAGCGCCTCTATTCGGGAACGCTAAGTGATTCTGTAGTGACTCGTAAGCAAGATTTCTCACCCCACTCTTCAACACGACGCGTAATGCGTAAGAGCGAGATGAGAAATCTGGCTTACGAGTCGCTACAGAATCACTTAGCGTTCCCGAATAGAGGCGCAGAATTGCCATACGTATTGCAAAAGGCGATTCTTCCCTTTGCCCTTAACAAATAATCGTACATTCCTTACGACATTCCGCCAAGCGAGTCTAATCGTGTTCCGGCATGGTCATGGGTAGCCATTAGGAGAGGTTGGCTCTGGACAGTTGCACCGACCAACCGAATGAGTTCAAGTTTCGGTGTCTTCTCCTACTTTCTTCCTTCCCATGCTTATCTTATTTACCCTTAGATTAAATAGGCATTTCACAGTCGGGTTCTATCTTCGGCCGCGTCATCTATTTCCATAGGTGAGACAGTGGTCAAGCGAAAATACAACAAGAATGAAAAAAGCGTCGTAAATGCTGAAAATGTAATTATGGGCAAACTGCATAAAATCATTCATTTGTGCTTTTGCTCGATATGTTTAAAAATCATCTAAAACATGTCGTAAGACAAGTCTCCGCACTATAGCTCACGTTCGATCTTCAATGGGGGCGAATTTCCGATAGGATTAAGCCAGACTTACTGCTCGGTCAGGCCCCCTCCCCCACCCCCTCCGTCGCCCCGCATCAGGACCAATCATATCCGACGGCTGGAGGTTTTCAGTCCAAGATGTATTTTTGAGTTTTGGAAAACATTGTGTTTTTGCGTGTCGAATTCTTGTGGCAACTAATCTTCGTAAACCGTCCCTTTTTCTTTATCTTGTTCCTTAGAACTTTACTTCTGCTCTAAAATGCTTTTTTCTTCTTCATTAGATGATTTTCCTTCTGTTGGTAATTTAATAAAACTGAACATTATAAAATATAAGGTAATATTTTCTTTTTTTTACGTTTACTATTGAAATTAACTTGCTACCAACTACACTAAGTACAGAAAAAACATTTATTAATAAATATATTTCAGCGATTTTTGCTTGTACTTTTGTAACTTTTTCCACTTTATTTATCCTAAAACTGCCATCCATGTATAAATAAAGTCCCCAAACATTTTGGCACGGGTCCGCGTTGCTTATACTAGGCTATTTGTGGGACAATGATTGGTGGTGTCTTAGTTTGGGCCGTTAAGGATCAGTTTGCCTCGTACCGACTTGATTGGGTTATGTTCCGTGCGTTACTAGCTTGGTGCTTACGGTTATGATGTTTTGAGGCTGATCTGGTATTTGGTCTTATAAAATGCATAGAGTGTTATCTAAAACTACTTTACATATTAAAAGACGTATAAATAAAACGAATACTAGTATAGTATTACTAATGGTAAGTAGTATCTTAAAAAAGCCACAAACATCAACTATAGGGAGACTGACTATCTACCTATGTGCCTATTTTTGGCCTTTTGCTTTAAAGAAAGGTAAACACGGGTAACTTCGTGTGAAAAAATAAATAACAATAAATAGGTATGGTTAATGTTCAGTTTGCGAAATGTCTAGAGGCAATATTCTTTTAAAGTTATTAGAAGCAAAGCTCAAAATCTCCTAAATTAATAATAAATTAACACACAACATATTTCGTTAGTCTTAATGTGTGTACAATAACCAAAGAGCGTCGTATTCAAACGAACGTACGATCGACCGTTTTTCTCACGTCGCTAAGGATCCGACCTGCCCCAACCTGCTTGCGTAGGAAGGTCAAGTTTGCGAGGGGGAAAAATGTGCGGAGGGGGAAAAAGGCGGAGAAAACTCGGATGTGTTACGAGGGTGAATGAACGGATGCAGAGTGAATGTGAACGGGATGTTCCTTCGTTATTTCATTTGACTTAGTGCGAGGTTCTTTCTTATTCTTTTATTGTTAGAGTCAATCTTTTTTGACACTGTTCTTGAAAACTGATTGAATTGTAACTTTGTATGTTATACATTTGTGGGATTTGTGCTTGTATTGGCATAGCTTTAGATATAAATAGCGATAAGACAAAAAAGTTAATTAAAGGCGTCCTCGAAAAATTGATGTTTGGGAATAATGCATGAATTATATTTTACACAATTTTTTTAATGGGGATCTGCTCGCTTGGTTTTCTTTCTTAGTTAGGGTCTGAGATTAGTCTTTCGGAATCTTCTTCCGAAGGAAACTCTACCTATACAGGATATTGTCATCCAAACTTCAGAGTTTTAGCATTGATATATCAGTCAGTTTCTTCTTTCTTTTGTAAACAAAATTCTTTACAATTTTTTATTAATCAAAAACAGTATTCACGTATTAAGGGAGAAACTGAGCCCATGAACGCGACGTACGTAGCGTATGATAAATATATTTCGAAGCATGCATATTCAAGAGTCTATATACATCATAATGCGTTGCGTATGTGGGATCAGGCGCCTCATTCGGGAACGCTAAGTGATTCTGTAGCGACTCGTAAGCCAGATTTCTCATCTCGCTCTTACGCATTACGCGTCGTGCGGAAGAGTGGGATGAGAAATCTGGCTTATGAGTCGCTACAGAATCACTTAGCGTTCCCGAATGAGGCGCCAGTTTCTCCCTACCTTTAGTCTCAAAATAATGTGTATGTTTACTTGACCTTTCATTTTTAAAATTATTTATTTCCAAAGTTAAGTCACATCTTTTAGCATACAATGTGTAGGTTTTGCCACTTGCTAGGGTTTGACGGTTGCTTTGTTTCAGACGAGTCGGGATGCGAGGCTGATATGTCGGAGGGCGCGGATGTGGGCCGCCACTCGCCGCCCCGGCCGCAGCAAGAGCCCATCAACCTTAAAAATGAGGTGGGACCCTATTAGTTTTCTTAAGTATTAAGTAAGGCACGAACAAATATTCTACTTTTTAGTACAATGCCTGTTAACAACCCAATCTTCATAAAAGAAAGATGTTACGAACTTTGGTTCTTATATATACCATGCTATGAAAGTTGGAAAAAATCATACTCCGTGAAATTATCTGTATTGACAAAACCGTATTCCTTCTATTAGGTGTTTAAGTCAAGATATCACAAAAAATTAACTTGGTTTTCAAGGGCATAAGAAGAAATCCAGAAGTTTGGTCAACCTTTTATATAACATGCTACAAAAGTTTGCTGCACCATTGATTTGAGACAACCCTCCAAAAATAAAAATGGCAAAATGTCGCAGACTTTGATTGATTTATTAATATCATGCTATACAAAAATAAAAAAAGTCCATCGTTATGCCTGGAATGAACCGGAAATAACCGATATTCTTTTTCGGCCTTAGGTTTCTTTTTTCCTTTGTAAATCCTGCTATGTGATTCTGTAACGTGCGCACATTCAAATTTAGACCGAATGGCTTTGTTCTTACAGTCTAAATTAATAGTTTCGTTTATCCGCTGATCAGCCGCTGCGCACGTTAAAGAATCACGCCACTGCACTGGACAACATTTTTTTTTCTTGGGCCAAAACAAAATGTCTTATTATTATTAAAAACTGATATTTCAGAACGCGCCGCAAAGCTTATAATTTTCATAATGAGGTCATTTACGTAATCGCATCGTTTTTTTTTGCATTTCACGACCAATTTCAGAACAAGGAAGTCTTAAATAGCTTTTATTTACATTTCTCAAACGGCTTCAGTTAATTTCCTTAAGAAATTTCCCTGGCTACGATATAAATGAAAACGTCAAAAATTTCGAGTAAAACAACCGCTACGTCTACGAGCGTCGTAGCGCTACGCCTCACCGCCTCTACGCGCTCGCAAGTGCGAATGAGCCGCTTTTAAAATTCTCAAGTGTAGAAATGCCTGAAAAGGTCCAAAGACCGAGCATCACCGGTTCGTTTGACTACGGAAAACGTTTTTCCGCCGACCAATCGACGGAGCGCAACCTACTTGCCTCAGAATCTATAGTATCGATTAGCGCGCTTTTTTACCCGCACGCACTCACACACGCGCGCGCGGGGGCCTGCCTTTTTAGCAATCTTTTTTTCGACCACCCCCCAAACCGCTGTGTCCATTGCGCGGATGCAAAGACCACCCGCCCCCCTGATATAGCAGCATTGAAAATGGAATTTCCATGAGTGATGGAGTGTCAAACGGAAGTGCAAAATGGAGAAAAAGTACATTATGTTAATTATTGAGCGCCGTCGTCGGAGTTTAAATTGAATGTCATGTCGCGTCGTGTCGCCGTGTCCTGGAAACGTGTGTCGTGTGCGAAATTTTTTTAATTATTTTTTTCAACGCACTGTTTCAATTTTGGTGAATCGGTTCTAATCGGAATATCCGATTTTTGTATAATGCACAAACTTATGATTAACTAGAGTGATCAAAACACTACTTACCTAATACAACGTATTTAATAAAAAAAACTAGGAATTTAGGAAGAACTCGTAATGCGATTAATGATTACTTAAAAAGATCAAAATTCATATAAACAAATGATAGATTATACTTTCTTAATATTATACGTTTCAAAAGTTACGCAACACGTGTCATTATAACTTTTTACAGACCAGGCAACCCGTCATCACAGGAACGCCGCGTTTATTCAGCGCCGAACTACACTAGCGCATCTCTAATAGAAACCCCGAAAAAATATCGACGAAAAAAAGTCTTAAAAAAACGCATTTCAATGAAAATCGAGTGGAGGGAGGCGGCCCGATCGTCCATTATTATTATCATTACTTGCATTATATCTGCATTTTTTCACGCACACACGGCCGCGTGCGCCATTTTTATGTTTCTTCGTTTTATATTTTTTTCTGAAAATTGGCGGGCGAGGGGTCGCCACCGTATACAGCCAGCTGTAGCCGGCCTATAGCCCGACCAAACTATGCGATGTCTACAAGTGGGCGAACATTTAAATTGGCTCTCATCAAATATTGATTGCGTGTAGTTTTTTCATTAACCTATGGACTTTTTATTCCATTACATCCGGGTATTGGGTTCGTGAGGCCTCTTGTGGGCTGTATTCCAATGGCTATTATTTGTAACTTTCCATTCAGCTCAATAGAACCCATTCTTCACTATTATTGATATCGAGTTTGAAACTGTTTTTTTAAAAGTAAACACACTATTAGACAACATTGGAATTAAATTTTTATTCCTCTACTGCACTGGGAGTGAAGAAATAGCATAGAATGCGTGCAGATGCTTATCATCCTGGCATGTCGTAAAAGTCGACTAAGGGACGGGACCTCTCCAACATAGTGGACTATCTGTATGGACGATGGGCTGATCACCTGTCACCATACGGTTCATCATACCATCTTAGGACTAATTAATCAGTCAATCAAGTAGTCTTGTGGCTTTGCCCACCCCATTAGGGATTTCGGGCGTGATGCCATATGGATTTAAATTACTAAAAAAATAATTGATTTGTGCAGTTAATTCGTGTTAGTTAAAAATATTATCATAATAAGTGAAGTAACTTCAATGTCAATACTGGGCAAGCTGCTTGCTGCCGAGTAACTAAGTTTTAAGTGCTCGCGCGAGTCGCTTGCCTGCTCCGTGTAAAGGGAGGGGGATACGTCGGCGGGTGAAAAGCGAAAGGTGTCAAGGATTGAGATTCTTTACTCGCTTTTCATAGCATAATAGAAAGGGGAATGTTATCGAGACACTGTTTAGAGGATCACTTGTTTTCGAGTTTGTGGAATATTGTGCGGTGTCTTTTATAATATACGATAGTATCTAAGAAGAAATGTTACCTAGTAAGTACTATTGTGCTTACATATTTGTATGTTAACGTGTTAATGTAAAAGATACACACACATACATAGCATCACGCCCGAAATCCCTAATGGGGTGGCCAGAGCCACAAGACTACTTGTGGCCACGTTCGATTAATTAGTCCTAAGATGGTATGATGAACCGTACGGTGACAGGTGATCAGCCCATCGCCCAAAAGATAAAAGAGGTTTAATACAATACATTATCGATAGAGTGAAATGAACATTTTATGTACTTCAAAATTGTCATGCTGTAATGATTTAAAGAAGAAAAACCTTATCTTGTAACGTAAGTATTTTCGATAGAATACTATTGAGGCGATTAGCCTTGTTGGTAGTGACCTGCCTCCGAGGCTAGCAGTTCCGGGCTCCATCTCCGGTAAGGGCAAATATTTGTGTGATGAGCACGAATGTTTGTTCCTGAGTCTTGGATGTTTCTTATGTATTTAAGTATTTATTTATCTATATAAGCATGTACACCATCGTCAAGTACCCATAATATAACAATTAGAGCTTACTTTGGGGCTAGATCGATTTGTTGTAATGGTCCCCTGACTTGTTATTAGAACACGCTTCAGCACCCTCCACATTTTACACTACACTTCATCCTCAAACGCGTTCAAAGTACTTCTTTGCGCCCTGCGTGAATTTCACTTCCGATTTTCTACATTATTTGTCCCAACGATAACGTTACAGCGAGAGAATAAAAGGTAATGAACGCGAGCCCGGGGGAATTTATTATCATTAAAAAATGCAAAAAAAATCATAATTAAAGGGGTGGCGGGAGGGATGCATCCCATTTTTTATTTTAATTGGCTTGTAAATTTCGTAAGTTATAGTGAAAATGTCGTTGTGAGGTTTTTTCGAGGCTATTACGCGGATTTAGTGCCGCTGTTTGATAACTGAATATGACGCGAAGTTTTTACGTTTTTCGCTTCTAAAGAAATAGTTACTGCTATACTTTGACGATTTATTTTAGGTAAAATATTCGCATCATTCTTTTTCCTGACCTTATCACGATGTCCGTGGAGACTGTCTTCATCTCCATTTAACCTAGATTAGGTAATCAATTTAGATGTTTCTTTATTTTAATTATTATGATGATGACCCTTAGAGGCTTTATACATCTCTAAGTCGCTTAACGTGTCCAGACGCGGAGACTATACATGTCCCTTATTAGTTATTTATTATAATTAATTTTTACCTATTAGGATTGTTTGCTGCCCTTTTCATGTGTTCGTTTTAGTTAAAACTCTAATGTAAAAGTTGGGGAAAAAAAGACTTACTGCTGAGTTTCTTGCGGCGTTGCTTCTCAGCAGATGTCACCTTTCGAAGCGCTGGTAGCTTCAGACATGTAAAAGAGCCCATTTCATAAAAGATACTATTACGATATAAAAACGAAAATAATTTATTTGCTGAACATGGGTACAATTGATGACATTTGAATTGCAAGACCAAGCCATGTTCTGTCGTTAGGCATGCAAAATAGGGAGTTAGGTAGTAATTTAATCGCTTTAATTATAATAATTCTAATATAGTGCGGCTCCCAATTTTCTATTTCAAATTCATTGATTGAGTAGTAAGCTTTATTGCACAGGAAATCTTTTAACGATTTTTTTAAACCACTATTACCCTTGTCGATTATAAATTTTGGCAACTTTTTATAGATTTTTGAGGCCATTCCTAGTACACTTGTTGCAAACAATGCACTTTAAATGGTCAAGGGCGTATTTTATCTCGAAGTCAAAAGCTATTAGATTTAATAAATTAATCTCTCTTAACCTTAATAATCGTGAAATAGTAGAAATATAAATCTCAGATGATTTTGTTAACCCTATCAGGCCATCAATCTCTTAAGTGTCAACCCTTAAACCAACTACTGGAAAAACTCCATAGCAACGTTCCATAATTAAAACTAAACACATTAGACCTCCAGAATCATGTGCTAATGCAGGGCTACCACCGCGACGCGAGCTTGACAAACGACTTTGATCAATCACGAGCAGGGGCAACCCTGGCCGCGGCGACGTCACATTTATTTGTAGCTAAGGCGTTTTCAGCCGTCAATAAATTTTTCAAGCCATTCTCACTCCTATTTTCTACTGGTTAAGTGTTCAGTGGTAATTTTAGAGCCGCAAAGTTGTTGTGTATTGTAAGTTTGCAAGCAACGCGTTTGTTATTGTTGTGTGTGAATTATGTCCTCGCAAAATGTACTCTTTCTCTTTCTATTACTACAAATCTATACAAATTCTTAACGGGGTAAAGTAAATTCCACAAAAAAACATAAATGTTAAAAAGAAGGCCAAGTTCTTCTAACTCTCAGGATCGAAAAAGAGTTGAAATTAAGACCGATGCCAAGTTACAAAATACAAAAACTTTATGTGGTAGTCACAAATACAATACAATACAAATACTCTTTATTGAACACCACATAAAACATATTGGAAAAAGACAAAGAAATAAGTAACACTATTTCATCAATGTAAAAATTATAAAAGCTGTTATTTTGAGTTTGGCACATTTTATTTTCTTTATTTAGACTGTGGAAATTTCAAATGTCGTAAAGGACATTTTGACATTTCGAGAAAATGTCCCTTATTTCAAATAACGTAAGGGACATTTTGACATTTCCCCAAACTGTCCCTTACGACATTTGAAATTTCCACAGTCGATTTAGCATTAGCAAAATTTCAAATTAAAGATTTTATTATTTTAAATATAGAGAAATTTGTGATTATCACACAAATTCTCTTCAGTACTGTTTTGTAACTGGGCATCGATCTGGATTTCAACTCTTTGTAGACGGACAGTTAGAAACACTTGGCCTTCTATTTAACATTTATGTTCTTGGTGGGATTTTATTCATTACCTTTTGTTGTTTGCATTAAAATTATTGTAAAATATACGCAGATTTCATTTAAAAAATAATCATCTAATTATCGCACAGATACTTCAAATGAAATAACCACTACCGCACGACTTTTCCATTCAATAAATATTTTTATCTACACCCATATCATAAAACCTCCATTGGTTAATCAAAAACCGTAGGAAATGACCACCATTTTGACAACCAATTAGGAAAAACCAGTGCTGCGATAAAGAAATAACATGACTTCTTTATCGTTTTTAGTAAAGAAATGAGATTAAATTTGGAACAGCTGTCACAACTCAAGTGGGTCTCTATTCTAGTATCCATAGATACAGTTATTGATACGAAATGTCAATTCAGTATGTTTTTTTAATATAAACTGCACAATATTTGATCTCGAGTGACGTGAGAATAGAGACTTCATCCGTTTGTCTATGATTTAAAAAAAATGGTCTTGACGGATCGGCGCCATGTTTGTAATTTACATTTTAGTTGAAAATATGAATAGTAAGTAGTCTTCTCGGAGTGTGTGTGATGTGAAAATGCGCCGGATATCGGAAATATGCAGCTACGATTGCAACAAATAACTTATTGCCAGAAAATATTGTTTCTGAACCCATCATGGAGGATTTATAATATGTGTGTAGATAAAGTTATGTATGCAACTCTGCATAATTTGACCTTAAAACACACGTGCGATCTTATTATGAAACTCGCCTGTCGGCTCGTTTCATGAAAACCGCACTAGTGTTTTAAGGCCTATCATTATGCAACCGTTGCATAAACTACTATTTTGAACATTTCGAGTACCGATTTTTTAGTCTTTCGATTTTTCATTATCATAGCATTTTACGAGCTATCTTCATGTCAAATTTCAAGTTTTTAGAACAACTGGAAGTATTTTTATTTTTCTGAGACCTATAAATCGAAATCCATTGAAGGCACATGAACGCCATTCGGTAATCTGCATGAAAATAGGTAAGTCATACATAGTTACAGTTTTATCAGTAGTACTATAACAGATACTGAGATACAGACTACAGACTGGTCTAAAGTGGCTCGAAACTATTCGTGTAAATAATGCTCGGCGTGCGTGCGGCCTGTTTCTTAGACTTGGCCTTTACGCACTGCCGTGCACTTCGATAAAGATTATTTTTATCTGCTGCTCATTCTTTTATACAGCATGTACTTAAATAAGACCTTATTCAAGTACAAACTAATTCGATGTAAGTCCTCCAAATGGCGCGAATAAATAAAAAATTGTTCTACTTCCGTGGTATCGCAAATCGGTTTCTATGTATCATTATGTCATTATAAAATGAACGTGATGATTCTTAAGCTATCGTTATTTGAATTTAAAATGGATATAACTATCTTAAAAGGGCAATTAAATAGTAATAGTAATAGTAATTTATTTGCAAGAAAAAGGGTTAGTTTACAGATGTCATGTTATTTTCTTAATCACTAGTTCGGCCTTCTTCAGCTGTTTACAACAGGCATGCAAATATTGTAGTTGAATTATATAATAAGTAGGTACAAATCATTCAGCACAATAGCATTTTTTAAATATTTGCATTAACATTCATGTCAAAGTATAATTATTTGTGTTATTGTTAAACCAATATAAATAGCGATGAAATAGGATTAGTACAAATACGAAGGCTTTTTAATACATAAAGTAAACTTATTTGCAAAATGGATTCACATTTTATTCATAGTAAACGTCATATTTTTGGAATATTGTTGAGCTGTCATCACCATGTCACTTCACAATTATAGATCCATATTAAGCAAAAAACTTTGGTAGGAAAACTGTCAGAATAAACTAAGTTTTTTTTATTACGGAAGGGGTCCGCAGTACACAGCAAAACGTCTTGTACAGATAAACATAAGCTAAACTTAACCTCTTTTTAAGGGAACTTTTTTTGAGAAACCCTCAGATTATCTTAAACTACTTTCTATTATAAAAAACCGGACAAGTGCGAGTTAAACCCGCGTGGAGATTAATCCGTCTGAAATTTCCTATGTTACTTTAAATACCATAGACTTCTCATAGGTTTTCCTGTAATCTATAGGTAAAGAACTATTTACTGTATTTTTTTTTCAAAATTTTAGGCCCGGTAGTTTCGGAGATGGGGGGGGGGGTCAATTTTCGAGTCTTTTCCTAAATAACTTCCAAACCATTTATCTTAAAATTAAAAAAAAAAACATATTTAAGATCCTCACAATAAGCCCTTTTATTTGATATGTCACATGATATAGTTAGCGTAACTTTATTTTTTATTTTTCTAATTTACCCCCCAAAAGTGGCCCCCATGTTTAAAATTAATTTGTTTACGTTAGTCATTCTTGTTGCGGTCACCGACTTACATATGTATACCAAATTTCAAATCAATCGGTCCAGTAGTTTCAGAGCAAATTGGCTGTGACAGACGGACAGACAGACAGACACACGAGTGATCGTATAAGGGTTCCTTTTTTCCTTTTAAGGTACGGAACCCTAAAAATAAACGTGTTAATTTCATCTAAATGTTGTTCATTTGAATTATGGAGTACCGAATATACAAGTATCTTAACTCTATAATAAGCCTCATTTCAACAATATAATATGGCTCAAAACAGTTCAACACAACCAAATACACTTATCGACAATTTTACTCTTAAGAACAGAAAACCAATTAACCGCAACATGAATATTCAAAATTTATGAGAGATACGTCGATTAAAGCTCCTCATAAATATGAACGGGTAGTAATGCAGTATCTATCACGTTAAATGCAAAATGCGTTCTTGTATGCGCAGACGCATCGCATAAGATTAAATATATACCTATCATTTAAACATTATAGAACTTGCGGTTCAAAGCTGTCAAGCTTTAGCCAACATAAACAGATATAGATAGGTGCATTAAATATTTAGTTATAGTTACGATTGTCAATGTTAATGACTGGATAAGCGCAATTTGTACTAAGAAATATTTGTCCCATTTATTTGCACCATCCAAGAGCTATTCACTTTTTGACTTGAAGTGTTTCGATCAAGGTATTGAAATCTTGATCTTCGCCTCTATTTGAGAACGTCTAAGTGATATTGTAGCGATTCGCGAGCGAGAGTAAGAGCGGGATACAAATCTCGCTCGCAAGTCGCTACAATATCACTTAGACGTTCCCGAATAGACGCGCTGATTATCTTGACATTCGTTTTTTATGAAATTTCTTGTTAAAATTTCTTTTCAAACATGTTTAACTTAATGAGTTTTAAAAGTATGTAACCGGCTTTATGAGCGTCATTAAAAAAGCGTCATATCTTTTTAATCCTTTTCGTCTGTGTGTGGCACTTCATAATGCAATAATAGAAAAAAATCGCGTCGCAATAAACATTTAAAAAGGGAGAGAACATTACGGACGAATTAAAATGCGGAATCACGTACATTACTGCTTGTTCGGATCTTTTTTTGTTCAATACACTTACAAATGCCGACAGAGAAATATAGAGAGAGGGTGCTGAAGATATTATATATAAAAAAAATCCTTTCGAAAGAACTAAATAATAAAAAAAAGTTTATTTACCGATAAAGTTGCAGTAACAAGCAAATTAATTTGGAAAACATACACATTTTTTTTTACTTATCTACATTCTACGAGGGGCCTCGTTTTTGCAAATAAAGAGTCAATTTTGCATGTTAAGTAATATCGAGAAGGCACAAAATAAAAAAGGTTTTCACGCAACGATGATTTTTCTTTGGTTTTAAAAAACCAAACTTGTCTATTTTGAAATATTAAAGGACAACTCTTTACATGTAAAATATTAAATCACAATTGGGGCAAGTCTATGCCATTTAATGATTTAAATGAACGACTCCACAACACTCTGTATCCGGTGGAGTTGGTCTGCAGCATTAAAATTAATGGAAATTCAGTTAAATGGCCGATTCTAATTTGTTGTTTATTTACTCCTCACCTCTTGTTTGGAGTTACTTTTGAAAATATTTCGCACGTAGTAAGAATTCAAAAAGATGGTTTCATCTAAATTATTAAACAACAATGCCGAATTTCGGCATATTGATATGTTGTTGGAACTCGGTTTTCGTAAATAATATAATCGGAAAAATATTTAATAAATGGCCAAGTTACAACTTGTTTAAGATTTGCCTAATCCACCCTGCTTCCACCATATACTGTCGGCTATTGCTCACACAATTATATCCGACATTGGCTACTCTAGCAAAATTTCTGACCCAATATTCTGACTCAAAACATGTACTTGTTTTCACAATTTATTATCGAACGAAATATTGGGTCGAATTCGAAACGGTTAAAATAAGGTACGTCAAACTCGATTTAGTATAGTACAAGGTTGTCAAAATCAAGTATGAAGTTGAATTTTTTAAATTTAGCAACTTTTAAATAAGCGAACACACTTTCAAATTAGATCCATTAACGTCATATCAACCGTATAAAAAAATATATAACTAGGTATAATGTTATTTGTTGCTTTTTAAAATATTATTTCAAGGTTCACTCGTTAAGAAAAAGAATGAAGAAGTAGGTAGAGAGATTTTGCGTCACGACATAAGTGAAAAATATTTTACGTGCGTGACGCAAACTTTACATCGTTTTATTTTAATTTTAAGACTGCATTATTAAATAATTTATCGAGTTACTTCCCATCAAATGGTTTAAATAAATTACTATAAAGAGTTGTAAAAATAACAAGTCAAATTACTGATACAAAGCATCCAACAATATTCACTTATCTACAATATTGACTAGCCACTATACGACCACTTTCATTACCCTCTTCAATACCTTATTGTACTATTAATCGATGCTCGGATGTTTTTTCATCAGGACACGTTGCACATAAAAGTCTTTTATCAAGACAAATGCCTGCTGCAGACGAGTGAGCAACGCAATAATAGGCTTTCACCTACCGCTGCACCCCACAAAGGGCAGTAATGCACAACTTAGATCAACTGATATGAACAGACCAGCGGGTGGGAAGCCGCGGTTCAAACGCGCGTATATAAAAACATAGAAATGGGCGGAATTTGGGAGGCGACCGTAAAATATTTCGTCAGGTTAGTGCGCTTTTCTTAGGTGATCTTAGGAATCATTTCCTCTCGACCGCCTGCCTGCGGTCCCAGCTCTGAAAATGGAGCGACTGATAAAAAAAGTAACGAATTATAAAAAAAAGCGGGCACACAATCGCGAGCGCGGACGTGTGGGAGGTGGGCGAAATGAAATGAAATAATGAAAAAAATGGGCAAAAAGCAGTACAAACATGCATTGTCCTGGCCACCCGCCCCCCTTAATGAGTGGGTATGGGGGCCGCGCCTACCCGTACGCGCGTGGATCTGAAGTGCCTGATTATCACCTGATTTTATCTGCGAACGTGTAAATTAGCTTTGTCGCCCCGCAAGCCGCCAGCCGAGCGCTTAGCAGTTGCGGCACTCATAGCTGCAAGCCCAGGCACTTAATCAGCTATTGACATCTTACTTAGCATACCGCAAAATCTCAAGATCGTTATGTCATTCCTTCAATTCATACCGTCCGAAATCCCAAACACCGTGCCCCGCGCGCGAAATTCGAATATTAGACGTCAAAAAACGGTGGCCGAAATTAATTTGTTTATGCGAAACAAAGGTGGGTGCTGCCTGCATGCACCCGTGCCTCACCCACCTCCCGAAAAAAGGAAAAAAGTACGAAAAAAAAGGGGGGAGGGGTTCCCACACCCTCCCGCGGCGCGATCGGCATCAGCCTTCTTTTTTTAATCGCGTCGCATTCACCATGCTCGTTTTTGGTAAGCACACACACTGCGCGTTGCCTATTTTCCAATTTAGATTGCTTTGTATTACCGGTTGAGCGATGCGCAATAGTTTTTGAGGCTCGTGACACGTGAGGGGCGGAAATTAAATTTTCTGTAAAATAAATCTCGCAGTATTTCGGGACATTTCCGCGTAAGAACGGGCCCGTATGCTTTCCGTTTGCCCTCTGACTCTTTTCGTCGCCATGATATTCGAATAAATGTTTGCAAAACTACGTATGAGTGTTCTCTTATCGTGACACGAGAATACACTAGGTACTAATGAAATATGCTGATCCTCACTTTATTTTATCATCATCATTATTAGTCTTTCTATTTCCAGAAATATTAAAATCAACACGGTCTGTAGTAAAAGAATCCAATACAAATACTTTTTTAAAGCTACAAACTAGATTTCCTTAACATTTTATTCAATTTTGATCGACATGTTTTGGCCTATATACGATCATCTCCATGACTGCCGAATTTTCCAACGTTTATTATCATAAAATCTAAGAAGTAAACCAAATCACAAACATATTATTATCGTTTTCGCAGTGGCCCTAACATGCTTGGCATAAAGATAAATTAGAACCGTTTATCTCTAAATACGTCTCTCTCACACTAGTGCCGACAAAAGAGATAGTCATAGAGATAAACGGTTCTAATTTATCTTTATGCCATGCATGTTAGGGCCGCAGGAATATTAGATCATACTGGAAATAAAAACTGCACTTTTTAATACATATCCCATGCATAAACGTTACACAAAAGTAATTATATTGTCTGAAATTTAACAACATAAATCTATAATATAGCAGCCGAGAGCCATCTGCCATCCACCATAACATAGGTATAATTATATAAACTAAACAGGGACAATAACTCAAGTATCAAAATCCCTTGATAATTAGCCAGCAAAAGCAATAAATATCGCCAAGATTATTATTACGCGGCAACCACTGATCAAGGAACAACTTAAACTAGGGAGTCCGCGTAATGACAAGTTCTTGTGTTTAATGTATGTGAAGTATTGTGAAGGTAACGTTAAACGCGTTTGATAACGTTTTGTTTTAATTGAATTTTATTGTGTTCAATTAAACCGGTAACTTTTTAGGAGCAATTGAGACTGCATGTCTGGCTCAGGAGATTTACAATGGGGAGGAAACATAAATATTGTATTTGTCTATTCGCTTTTTGACAAGTTCGACGCTTGTCGAAGTATTTCCATCATTTACTTAACGACTGAACAGATAATAGTACTAACGTACAGAAGAATCACTCTCTAACAAGAACGATATTTTCACTATAATTAATAAATTCAGTTTTATTGCTGTTTCAGTATTCTCATACAAAACTAATTTCGGCGATTATTTGACTTTGTTGATCTTTAATCAAAATTCAAAAACGTATTGACCTAGATTTTGTTCTGTCTGACAACCTATCAAAAATTGGTCAACATCGGTTAACATTTAAGAGGTGCAAATCGTTATCGCCTGTTGTATGAAAAGGGTGATTTTTGCCGCTGGTTCACAGTCTATTTAAAATCAATAAAACCCTTTATAATAATCACAAAAATTATTCAACTGAGCTCAGTTGAACGTGGTCACTGCCTCAGGCGTCCCTTCCATGTAATTAGATCGCACACTCCCGTAATTAGTGGACAAAGAAATCACCATGTAGCGATAGCATCGCTGAGCAAGTAGTTTAATTGCGCTGTGTGCTTCACCAACATACAGACAAATGCAAATGAAGTTGGGTAATGAGGCAGAACATTCGATAGATGGCGCCAGTCTGAGTTGAGTGACAGCTCACCGTGCTGATTATTAATTTTCGTTATGTCACCTCCGTTCCTTCACATAACATCGTGTGTCATAATCTATTTTTTGTAACAAAAAGTAAAATACATACATACATAGCATCACGCCCGAAATCCCTAATGGGGTGGGCAGAGCCACAAGACTACTTGTGGCCACGTTCGATTAATTAGTCCTAAGATGGTATGATGAACCGTATGGTGACAGGTGATCAGCCCATCGCCCATACAGATAGTCCACCATGTTGGAGAGGACCCGTCCCTTAGTCGACTTTTACGACATGGCAGGATAAGCATCTGCACGCATTCTATGCTATTTCTTCACTCCCAGTGCAGCAGAGGAGATATTGTACCTAGTGTATATTGAATGATCCCGGTATTTCTACAAATATACGCAATTTTTTTCGAGTTTATGGATTTACATCAAACAATAAAACATCGTAAGATGGGGTAATTACAAAGAAATCATTACCATACCCGGCAGATACTATCTTATTAGGCAAAGCATGAAATGGCCTACACGGTCTATAATAAGCCATTAATTGGCATGTAAGTGTTTCGGTAATTATGACTAATGCCTTTCGAAATATTTCGTGTCCATGTTAGATCATTATCTTGGTACTGTTAGTTTAAGTTGGGAAATGTATGTTAATAAGTAAAAAATACACATTTTGTAAAAAGATAATCATTACCGTGCCATAAATAATGAGATAATCATAGGATGTCAATATAAACGCTGTAGCTCAGGTATGTAATTCTCTAACGAGCACACTTCGGTTTAGTACTCGACGTTGAGCGGAACGTTCGTGACTTAGATAGATAATAGCACCCATTTTGGATGAGAACGTGCTCGTCCAGCGGCCCTAACATGAATGACACAACGATAAGATAGACCGTCATATCTGTAAGTGCGTCTTTCTCACACAAGTGCCGGCAAAAGGGATAGTCATAGAGATAAATGGGTTTTATTTATCTTTGTGTCATTCATGTTAGGGCCGCTGATAGAAATGCGAGGTTCTCCTTTTCTCGTGGCTACCTCTTCTTGCCTTCAGAAGAGACTGGCTAAAACGTACGCCTGGAAAATATAAAAAAACTGATGATCGATTTATTATTATTATTATTTATCAGCCAAGAATGTCTCACTACAGGGCGTAGGTCTCCCGTCCCTCCTTCCACTCCTTGTGGCTTTAACCAGATCTCTACGTATGTATCGAACTTGTCACGTCATCCTTCACGTCATCGAGAATGACGATCAAGGATTTTATATTTAGAATTTAACAGGCAGCGGCCCTAACATGAATGACACAAAGATAAGATAGACCGTCTTATCTCTAAGTGCGTCTCTCTCACACTAGTGCCGACGAAATAGATAGTCATAGAGATAAACGGGTTTATATATTTGTGTCATTCATTTTAGGGCCTCAGGATCTGTAAAGGATTCACTACCATAATTTAATTCACGTCCATGTCTAACCTCTGTACTAAATCCTTTTAAAAAGCATCAAATGTCTTTCCCGAGTGTTCTCTTACCCTTGATATTAATGAGCACCATTAATCTCGGTAATTAGGTCATTACGCCGCGATCGGGTTGCCCGACGAATGGGTTTTTTACTGAGGAAAAAAACGGAAAAGTAGTTTTAGTTAGTTAGTATGCTTTAACTTGAGTATGATCAGGCGGGACATAAAAAGTTACCCGTGTGTGTAAAAGTTAACGCGTAGCGTGCTTTAAATACTTGAATCGTGCACAGCTTGCTTTAATCAAATCTAAACGCCTTTGGTTTTCGAACGAATATTATTTTGACATTCGTTTTGGCGGCAACGGCATTAGTAATAGATGATTAAAAGTAGCCAATTTTTTGTATTAAACATAATTTAGATGTTCAACTGAGTCTAACCGGTTTTACCCGGTTTTTACCAGTTGACGTAAACGGTTTCCTACACCGCAGTTGTTAATTGAGCGGCCACTATAATTTATTAGTAGTTAATTTTATGATAATTTGTTTGAGTGCGTAAAACGTTCTATTGAAGTAGGTAATAGAGATTTTACCATGCATGTGGTAATTGACTTGATCTAAGAATCAGGATTTACTTGCAGAAAAAAGATGCCGAGTAGATATTGGTACGCAGTCACAAGCACAAAAATGCGATTTTAAAAACAGCTGTAATTATCTCACTTTCGTCCCTCATTTGATCAGCGCGCGGGTCAATTTATGATAGTCAGACGAAGACTATCATAAATTGACCCGCGCGCTTGTAGGCAATATACGGAGTTAGGTACCTACAACCGTGGCCGGCTGCGTCGAAATCTGACCAATATCGAAGACACGCATGCACATGTCGTTTAAACGCACCGAGGGCTCAAGTTAGGCTTGCCGGTGTGTTCGGTGATGAGATGAAATGTTATTTAAAAGAATCACACCACTTGGGTTTGTTGGTTTTTTTTATTTGATTTTCATAGAAAAGCGAGACGTGAAAGAATAGTAGTTTATGCAACGGTTGCATAATGATAGGCCTTAAAACACTAGTGCGGTTTTATGAAACGAGCTTTTAGCGAGTTTCATAATAAGATCGCACGTGTGTTTTAAGGCCAAATTATGCAGAGTTGCATACATAACTTTATCTACACACATATTATAAATCCTCCATGATGGGTTCAGAAACAATATTTTCTGGCAACAAGTTATTTGTTGCAGTCGTGGCTGCATATTTCCGATATCCGGCGCATTTTCACATCACACACACTCCGAGAAGACTACTATTCATATTTTCAACTAAAATGTAAATTACAAACAACTTTTTCTATTCAATTCAACAACAATTCTACTTTCGTTCAGCAAAACACCAACATAATGGCGGCAATTCGATCCTCTGTCACGACCATTTTTTTTTAAATCATAGACAAACGAATGAAGTCTCTATTCTCATGTCACTCGAGATCAAATGTTGTGCAGTTTATATTAAAAAAAACATACTGAATTGACGTTTCGTATCAATAACTGTTTTAATGTCTATGGATACTAGAATAGATACCCACTTGAGTTTTGACAGCTGTTCCAAATTTAATCTCATTTCTTTACTAAAAACGATACGGGAATAACATTGCAGCACTGGTTTTTCCTAATTGGTTGTCAAAATGGTGGTCATTTCCTACGGTTTTTGATTACACTATGGAGGTTTTATGATATGGGTGTAGATAAATTCCTTTTTAGCTTTAAAAAAGGTGCACATCACCTAAATGCACGACAATTCTAAAATGATATAAAGGTAATAGACAAGCCCTAATAGACAAAACCATTGCCACACAGCATAGCACACAGAGGTCGTAACGGAAAATCAACCTCATTAAAAACCACATAAAGTATTCCATAGACGTACCAACCACCTCTGGCTAGTATCGGGAGCGGATTGTAATAAGTCGCAGTAAAT
Organism: Tortricodes alternella; assembly: GCA_947859335.1. NCBI lineage: Eukaryota > Metazoa > Arthropoda > Insecta > Lepidoptera > Tortricidae > Tortricodes > Tortricodes alternella. The sequence goes on along the minus strand of OX401982.1, from coordinate 4,367,072 downwards.
TATGGTGCTCGCTATTAAAGATTGTTGCAGTACACAGGCTGGCAGGCTACAGTACGAAAAGCATAGTACAGGGAACAGTCATTTTAAAATACATACATACATACATAGCATCACGCCCGAAATCCCTAATGGGGTGGACAGAGCCACAAGACTACTTGTGGCCACGTTCGATTAATTAGTCCTCAGATGGTATGATGAACCGTATGGTGACAGGTGATCAGCCCATCGCCCATACAGATAGTCCACCATGTTGGAGAGGACCCGTCCCTTAGTCGACTTTTACGACATGCCATGATGATAAGCATCTGCACGCATTCTATGCTATTTCTTCACTCCCAGTGCAGCAGAGGAGCAATATTTGAGCTTTTAATAATATTCAGGCCAGCCTATTGTAAGCCAGTTTGATTTTACATTTACGTGTAGACTTTAAACATAATTATCTTACGTGTGCGTATAATGTCAATATAATAATATGTAAGTATTTAGTTACATTCCTTTATTTCATGTTATTTCCTATAAACTATCTTCTATCAGAATAAGTTGCTTGGCATTAGGTTTTTGATGTGTAATCCTCCATCTTTCCTCTCGCTTTCCTGCAATCTGTGGGAGGGATTTCGTGAAAAGGGACGGAAGTGTGTAACAGGAAGCCGGGGAAGCGCGCGCTACTTGATTTGACCAAACAGCGCGCGCGGTGAGATGTCAGATGTTACACATCATATGCGATTACTGTAAGGGTCACTCGTTGTTTTATCAATATATGTTATTTTTTCTTCTTTTAATACTACAATGTATCCCAGTGATAAATAGTGACAAAATATTTTTACCTAAAATTAGATTGGATGACTCTTTCTAAGATGAAGGCAAATTGCCTACCATGAACAGCAATAACTACAAGAGTCACTCGTCTATTATTGATATGTTATTGTAATCCAGGTTTAAGATTTAAAATATAAATTGTAGTACTGTATTTTTGTACACTGTGACCGTCGATAGCGCGGGAGTCTGCGCTGTTGTTTTGCATTTTGATAATGTTATTGCGAACTATCACAGTGTAATTAAATCTGCCAGTGCGTATGACGGGAGCAGTCCATTTGATTTACTTGTGCATGCTAAAAATATGGGGCATTACAACTACGTCCAAAATGATTCCCAACAAATATATAAAATTACTTTGACAAACAAGTGTTAGTTATGTTTTATGTAAGGCCATGATACACTCTAACAGGCTAACAATAAACATATTTTTGTGTAAACATTTTCGTACAAATGAGTGAGTAAAATGTTATATTCAGATTTACGTCAAATTCCAATCACTTAAATAAATAAGTACTTACCATAATGGTCTTTATTTACTAAGTTCATCAACGTTATAAAAAAGACTTCAAATTATCACCTTTGGTAAAATATCTATCTACCTTTTTTTTCTATCCGCAGAACGCTTTTGATGATCAGCTTTACGCAAATAAAGATAAATTATAAAAAAAAAGGATTACATGTGGTACAGAATTCTTTGTGCAGGAGGCAGCCCCACAGGTATTATTATTATTTATTTATACGTTCTAATTTTTTGATATTTTAACAGTTAAATAACAAACAAAGTCGCGGAAAAAACCTAGTCTAGGATAAACCTGTATCTTAGGATCGGAAGAACACAGAAAAACGCACAAACGACCATACTCAGAGTCAAATAAGGTACATGTACGTTATTTTAGAAGTATCTCAACCTAAAAAGTGAACTGAACAATCTGGTAGAAATAATAGCACTGTGCCAATCTTGCCTTGCCGTGTAACTGTCAATAGCGGCTACCGCTATCGACGCAAATGGCTATTATCATAACATTAACTAAACCTTTTACATTAAGATTTAACTCCAATTATTTCCAATAGTGTAATTTGCATATACAGGCTCTAAAGTCTGTTTGAAGTTGGATTATTTCCGCGTTTGTGAGTTTACTAGAGCCCGCGCCATCGAAAATGAAAATGAAAATGAAAATGAAAATATTTATGAAAATGAAAATATTTATTTTGCAAGTAGGCCACATGGGCTCTTTTACATGTCTGAAGCTACCAGCGCTTCGAAAGGTGACATCTGCTGAGAAGAAACGCCGCAAGAAACTCAGCAGTAAGTCATATTTTTTTTTTCAACATTTACATTAGAGTTTTAACTAAAACGAACACATGAAAAGGGCAGCAAACAATCCTAATAGGTAAAAATTAATTATAATAAATAACTAATAAGGGAGATGTATAGTCTCCGCGTCTGGACCGCGTCGTCAGTCATCATCGTTTATAAGTCATCCCACGGGAACTTTTGGATATTTCCGCGATAAAAGTACCCTGTAACTTATACCAGTACCATGAGTTTATTCAAACCGTTATCGAAAACTATCGCTCGGTCCCTTTTACTTGTATCGGTAATAAGCAGTATTACCGATAGATTTCGAACGAGAACGGTTTTCATAAACTCATGGTAAGGGTACAGGACCTAAGGTCTGTTACGGAGCTGACTATACCCTGTCCGAACGCTCGTGGCACGCGGAGTGCAAGAACGCGTCCATAAAGCGTGCAAGCGCGCGCAAAAGCAAGTGCAGTCACAAATGACTTATAATATCATTATGACCGCCCGCAAATATGTGACTGCACTTTCTTTCGGCATGGACGCGTCCTTGCACTCCGCGTGCCACGAGCGTTCAGACAGGGTATAGTAACAATCATACAAACACACACACAAACCATCGCAGAAATAATATTATTAGGAAAGACATAGATTAAAATATCAGATGCCTCAACTTGACGCCATACACTGACTGAAACACTAATGACGACGATGCCCTAAAAATCAATTTGTTCGACTGTACATACAAAGCGATGTTTTCGACAGCTGTCAAAAACGTCACAACGATGGCTCCTATGATTGAATTATGACAATTTGATAAAATATGTGCTATAACACCCTACAGAATAAGGTCTTCCCTATAAAGGGTGTGTAATTATTGAGAACACAAAAGATTTTTTCGATAAAATGTGTCACTTGACTCGAGAAAATGTTGATGCAGATTAATTGTTGTTTTTGACGCATTTGTTTAATGATTCACAAGCAATTTGATTGGATGAAATTATATTTATGCTCCCTGTAACCAATGACTCAGTCGCTGCGGTTCTGAAAATCTGTCGCTCATTCTTTTTTGATTAGCCGTTCACCGTACGTCACAGCTTATCTATATTAAATTAATCATTAAGTACATTTATTTTATTAGTATTCTGTGTCGAACGTTTGTTGAATAAACGTATTAAAATTATTATTTTTCGAAATTTGGTGTTTGGGAGTAAGTAGTTAGTAAGTATTGTGTTGTTAGTAGGTTATAATACTCGAGATTCTTAAGCCAAAATCAACTGTCAATTAGTGAGTTCGTATATCGATAAACACACTTATTGATCCTTGTCTTATAAACTAGTGATCGCTCCTAGTTTTGTTTGTAATAATCATTGTAAGAACTAATATTTTAAAATGTAGCTTGATTAACGTAATAATCTGCTTCTTGGAATAAATATATTTATATCTGTAAATTCAGACGTATGTAACGTTGATGTCAGCTGTCAAGATAACATTTTAGTATCTTTTTTGTAACCTTTTAATGTATTAAATACATGTTTTTTCATCAAATAGAAGAAGTCGAGTTACAACATCACGAACCGCTTCGACATTTTATTTTACCTGTATTGACGACGCGGTTAGCCTAGTTGGCAGTGACCCTGCCTGCAAAGCTAGCGGTCCTGAGTTCGATCCCCGTTAAGGGCGAATATTTGCGTGATGAGCACGAATGTTTGTTCCTGAGTCTTGGATGTTTCCTATGTATTTAAGTATTCATTTATCTATATAAGTATGTATATCGTCGTCTTATACCCATAACACAAGCCTCTAGAGCTTATTATGGGACTAGATCGATTTGTGTAAAGATTGTCCCATGATTTATTTATTTAATAGAGTATTTGTTACTTTCAATACAAACTTAGCTCAACGCTTGTAACTACAAAAACTATATTTACGACCCAGTCCAGTTTTAGTACTTACGGCTAATACCAGGTTCCTTGCCTCCGTTAAACTCATTAGATCAGTGGTTAAGCAACTTTAATGTTGCATTAATAAATCAGTTACGGATGTGGTAGCAATATCCTTGCAAATTATTATACAAGTGAAAGTAACTCTGTTCCACTTTGACGATATAAATACCTATGAGATAATAAGTACATTATTTAATTAACCATTAATAAAACATGTCGTCTTTTTAGCCACAGCTTCGCCAGCGGTATTTTCCATACAAACTTTATCACCCCTTTTCACCCCTTTAGGGATGGAATTTCAAAAAATCCTTCCATAGTGCACCTCTAGGGTACTCGAGGAATGTCTCCTCCAAATTTCAAACCTCTAGGACCACCCGTTTAGGCTGTGCGTTGTCTATAAGTGAGTCACGGTACTGTTTTATATGTATAGAAGATATATGAGACTAGATTTATAATTAGGTAAGGTCTGTCAAAAGTGAAAAAAGGTCTGTCCTAAGTGAATTTATAATTTGTCTACTTGACTATAGTCACAAAATAGTAGTTTATGCAACGGTTGCATAATGATAGGCCTTAAAACACTAGTGCGGTTTTCATGAAACGAGCCGATAGGCGAGTTTCATAATAAGATCGCACGTGTGTTTTAAGGCCAAATTATGCAGAGTTGCATACATAACTTTATCTACACACATATTATAAATCCTCCATGATGGGTTCAGAAACAATATTTTCTGGCAACAAGTTATTTGTTGCAATCGTGGCTGCATATTTCCGATATCCGGCGCATTTTCACATCACACACACTCCGAGAAGACTACTTACTATTCATATTTTCAACTAAAATGTAAATTACAAACAACTTTTTCTATTCAATTAATTCTACTTTCGTTCAGCAAAACACCAACATGGCGCCGATTCGATCCTCCGTCAAGACCATTTTTTTTTAAATCATAGACAAACGGATGAAGTCTCTATTCTCACGTCACTCGAGATCAAATATTGTGCAGTTTATATTAAAAAAACATACTGAATTGACGTACGTATCAATAACTGTTTTAATATCTATGGATACTAGAATAGAGACCCACTTGAGTTTTGACAGCTGTTCCAAATTTAATCTCATTTCTTTACTAAAAACGATAAAGAAGTCATGTTATTTCTTTATCGCAGCACTGGTTTTTCCTAATTGGTTGTCAAAATGGTGGTCATTTCCTACGGTTTTTGATTAACCAATGGAGGTTTTATGATATGGGTGTAGATAAATTAATAAATTTCTGTGGTACGGTAGCTTAACCCTCAATAGTACATTAATGTACAAGATTTATGTAAAAATAAATCAAGATCATTTAGAATGAATAACTTGATAATTTAAATCTTTGCTTATAAGTCACGTGACTTTAACCTTTTGGCCGCCGTTGTCAACTATGCGTGACAGCGTATACAGGGTAAAAAAGTCCTTCATTACCTTGACTTAAAGTTGAAATTCGTGTTACTTCTCAGACATGCTTGGCGGCCAAAAGGTTAAACACCATTTACAAAGGATGACGTTCCGTAGGTCGCGGTCGGTTGCGTTCCGAATCACGCTGCCCACCTTAATCGTCGTGATCACCGTGAGTGTTATTTAGACCGCACCATCATACAGACTATGCTTTTTTTTTAAGTTAAGGACCGGTTTTAGTATGATGACGTCACACGCTGACGGTAAGATAGTGTTTTAATATATTCACATTATCTAAAATAAGCTAACAAGCAGTCAAAAATATTTATTTAAGAAATGGTCAAGAACCGAATTAGGTCTGTCCAAAGTTAGGTTAGGTCTGTCAGAAGCCTTTCATTGTATAGAAGCAGACCCCAGCGGCCCTAGCATGTCAGACACGGGGATAAGTTTAACCCGTTTATCTCTCTGACTATCTCTTTCGTCGGCACTAGTGTGGAGAGACGCACTTAGAGATAAGACGGTTTAACTTATTCTTGTGTCAACCTTGCTAGGGCCGCTGTATACCTCTTCATGCTTAAGTGAGGTAGCCGTATCATGTCCAGTGGCAGATCGTAATCGGCGCTGAGTGCGATGATATCGCTTCTCACTCGGTAACTTCCTCGATATAATTAATAATTGATTTCTGATTTTAATTAAACAGGTTCTTTTCATGGAAGAAATTTATCATTGTTTTAATAAAACTTTAACGTTTAATCGGGACATTCATGGATATATTTTGGAAATAATGTGGTGTCATTCTCTTACGTGCAGCTGTTCTAGATTTTAACAACCAAGACATTCGGTCCAAATTTGAATGTGGTCCTCATCACTGATCAGAATCACATGGCTAAAAACTCAAACACGGAAGTAGAATACCTACCGATATAGTGAATAATATGTTTTCATCGGTAAAACTCGGATCTCAATCGGAAGACGACGGGGCCCGAGGTGTCAATTAATTATTGTATTCAATGAGTGACATGTTTATATTCATTAATATGAAACTTTATTATTTAGTGTCAAATGTCAATATGAAAAATGACAGCATGGTATGATGGGTACTGGCCCCCAATTCTCGATGCATTCGAGATAATGTCGATTGCGACATTAAACGTCAGATTCATACAGTTGTGTCAAATGACTGTATGCACTGTCGTTTAATCTCGATTGTGAGATTATCTCGAATGCACCGAGAATTGGGGGCCTGCTGAAGCTAATTGAGAGAGCACGATAAATACGAACTTTTCCGGTAAAACACGATGGAAACTAATTATGCACTACATCTGTACCGATAAAGTATTGTGTTTGAGTATACTATTAATCTACTTGACGATGAAATATAAAGACTTGAAGCGTTCGATATTTCAGTATCAATACATATAAAACAGTACCGTGACTCACTTATAGACAACGCACAGCCTAAACGGGTGGTCCCAGAGGTTTGTTTGGAGGAGACATTCCTCAAGTACCCTAGAGGTGCACTAAGGAGAGATTTTTTGAAATTCTATCCCTAAAGGGGTAAAAAGGGGGGATAAAGTTTGTATTGAAAATACCGCGGGCGAAGCTGTGGCGGGTCCACTAGTACATGAATAATTTGAGTAAGTATGTTTAATACTTGAAAAACACACGGCTTTACTCACGATTTATTGTCAGAAATAGTTCGACATGTTTCGAACTCGAATGGAGTCCTTCTTCAGGGTTTGAGTGCGGTCCCAGAGCAACCCGCGCACTGCCCTCCGCGCAGTATGTAAGTATGTATAATTATGTTTAATTCTCATTTAACATGAACACAGTTTTTGTTATTTTTTTTGTAAAACACAGTTAATTAAACACCATTATTTCTCCATTACTACGATTCACGAACCTATAAAACTCTCGCTTTGAACACGAATTAACGATGCCCGAGATTAAAATCTCTTGAGATTCATGCAAAGATTTATGCTTAAAGAGAAAAAGTAAACACGCAAATTATAAACGAAATCGCCAATCAAGGAGCTGGACTTATTTTTATGCAGAGGGAGTGCGGCTCCATTGGCACAGCGTTAAAAATAGCTGAAATTAATTACTTTGAAATGACGTCATAGCTTTTTATTTGAGATAACTTTATATTGCGGTTTTATTAATATACTTTAACTGACAAGATTATGGCCCAGTTTGATAGAAATGGATGAGTGCTCGATATATTTTTGCTACTTTATTAACATACAATCAATTTTGAGATAATTATGGACTAAAACGAAACGTTATATTACAATAACATAGTAAATAAATTAAACGAAAACGTTTACTAATGAATTAACTCCTCACGAAACCTTCACTGCTATCTTCACAATTGCAACACTTCAAAATACTAATTACAGAATGGAAAACTCTCCCAAACTCGTATCTTTCCTGGTATCATTAACATATATAATTATAGCTTGAAAAGAGACGAATTAACATACAAGCAGTGGACTACCGTCAGGGTTGCATACTTATGAATGCAATTTTATTAATTAATTTCGCGATGCATTTATCTTCCTTGCATGATGCAAGCGCTTAATAAGGACGGCGGCGGCGCCATCATGAGATTGCATTTGAGGAGCTTGGGGTGTTCAAGCCCATTGCGTATAAAAGTAATCACAATGATGAATGATTATAATTATTAATAAAAATTTACGTTGATTAACACATTTTTTAAATATTCATAAAACTCGTCAATTTAGTTAGTCGTGAAAAAGTTGTTGAAATTCAAAGGATTGAATAAAAATAAAGACCTTTTGACAATGGATGAAATTAACGCGAATTGTGATAAAAAGTAAGTTTTAATTAATCAGCTGGCGTTAAACGAACATGATCATGATATTTTTCTTAATTTTACAAGCATCCAATTACTTAAAGAAGTTGTTTTAAGTCCTGTTAGGGTCTAGTTCACTTGAAAACTAGCTTAAAATATTATTAATTATATTAAAGATATTAAATTAAAATATCTGTTCCTAAAATGGGTCAAACAGTAATTTGATTCTACTAGAAATTTGCTGACCAATTTTAGTAGTTTTGTCTTTATATACCAACATTTGTAAATTTTTGTTTGGCAGCAAGCAGGTGAGTTTTGACTTAATGTTTCAAAGATTTTAGGTTGTTAATCATTTTTTATCTTCAATGTCAATATCTTTAAGACTGGTTTTTCACTAGCAATGGCATTTGAAAATGAAGCGATTCTATTGGTAGAATTATTCGTTACTCACCGCTTAGCTTCCTCGCACAGTTCTGGTAGAAAGCCAGGCCCCCAATTCTCGCTGCATTCGAGATAATCTCACAATCGAGATTAAACGTCAGTACATACAGTCGTTTGACACAACTGTGTGAATCTGACGTTTAGTCTCAAAATCGACATTATCTCGAATGTAGCGAGAATTGGGGGCCAGGTCTCTTAATTCTTGCATGGACATTTTTCACATGGAACATCCCCTTTTTGTATTTTTCTATGAGTGAGTTTTAGCTGTCACCTAAAGATCTTAACATACAGTTATTACAAAACATGTCTTGATAAAAAGTTAATTCGAACTATTTCATTTTAATTTAGGCCCTCATCAGATTTATAACCTAAACCTTATAATTACCAATAAGAGAGGATTCTCACTCGCATCAGAGGTAATAAGCATTCTTTATATTAACATACTTTATTAATTGCAGCCTCTGGGCTTGAGGTAGCTTTATATTTATCGCGTGCTTTAGGATCGACCCGCCCATCGCGCGTTGCAACGATGGTGTGGACAAATCAGTATATTGATTAAAGGGTAGCTTATTGATCAGTTTGGGATTTTATTGTTTTTCGAATATCTGGACTTATATGTTGGACGGTTATAAAAAAAGTGAAGTGTTTGATTGATGAATTTGTATGGTTTCCTAAAACCAACTGATCATTCGTCTTAAGCGCATTTTTAAACTACTTTCACGGCTCAATAGTTCTTCCTATTTTATTAAATGAAGTTCTGTTTTTAAGTTTATGCCATGGTATCCTATGTTTGATGTATTATTTATTGAAACGTGTCTCCTTATAAAGGATGTTTTGTTTATTTTTTATGTATTGTGCAGCAACCATAATTCGGTTTGTTACTAATATACTTTTATTATTCCAGGTAACGCACTTCATAATCGTAAGTAAATTACAATCCACAAATAAACCAGCGCGATACACGTCTTCAATCAGCATGAACGAATTATCAAGGGGAAGTGGGGGATAATTAAAGCCCCGTTGATTAATATGTAAATGTAATAAGATTACTCTTTGAATAATTTAGCGGGAGCCGAGATGAGTATAGTTCTGGCACTTTTGTAGGTAACTCATTCAACCAACAATGACCTTTTTTGCTATCGGTATAAGATATTCGACGCTCAACTTATATTTGTGGTTTTGGGATAACTGTGCTGATTATCGTGTCGGCCAGTGGGTGTATACCATGGAGGCAACAATGTTTCCAATGAATGCGTATATTTCGTTTTTCTTATTTGAATTTAGAATTAGTGCAATTTTATATGCTGCCAGCTACAGTATATTTTTCAAATGATAACTGTTATGATTCATAAATATGTAGCTATGATTTAATATCCCTTTGCAATCATATTTTAAATGAGTACTTGTTGGGAAACATCGAATTAGGAATTTATTAAATGGATTCATGTTCAAAATGCGAATTCTTTATAGAAGCCTTTGTGTTTTTTTTTTGTTATGAACACTTCATGTGACTTTAGGTCCGTCCGCTTTTAGGTGTGTTGCACCTATCTAATTATGATAATAATCTTTTAAAATCGAACTGGCATTTTCCGATTTCCACCGAACGGCCATGTTGTGCCGCCATCTTTATTAAATACGCATGGCCACCCGCCTCCTGGCGTTGGTCACCGGCCAGCAAGGCGTTAAAGGCATCAGCTATACCTCCCACCAGCGACCAGAGACCTCCTGCCCCCCCGCAACCTCAGCAACGTTAGTACAAGGAGGGGGGTGCGTGCTAACTTTCACGTCTCATTTTGAATTGGTTTTAGATGTTTGGCTCACTTGTCTAATGGCTTTGATTAAACTGGCAGTTTATTTGACGGTACGATGCGTGCGTCCGGCCACGTATGAATTTATGCTTAGACGACTTTTGGGGGGGCGAAGATTGTGCTCACAACATTGCCGGTTAGGCTGCTGTCCCATTAATTGGACACGTTTCTAGGCCGGAAGTACTAGCTCGGAAATCTGGAGTCTTCCGGAAGTAGAATCAATATAGGGCACTTTAATCTTAGAACTTTGGTGTGTGATCTATTCTGGTGTTATAAATCGCGACTATTAATTTCAATTAAGCAAAATATGAATCTTCTCCGAAAAAAGGATCCCTTTTATATATTAACACTTTCATTGCCCCTCGGCGAGTAGTAGGTTGTATATTCAGAGCTAAAAAGCGATTTTTGGCTGTTGGTGAGCATATCATACCTACTGTGTATGCCTGCCATGACATACAAACAGACAAAAATTACGTTTACATTCTCTCCCTGTTATCATTAGTTTGTAAACAGACAGATACATCATTTCTACAGATTTGTTAATGTACTTAAGGAATTTTGTTCATTGAAGACAAGTTTGCTACGGTTTCAATAAGACCAGGATACATTTTGGTATGTTTTGTCCCTTTCTCTCTGTCAAAGCGCGATAAAGATAAAGCACAGCGATATTCGACCCACCGTTTACAATATTGCTTAGACAGTATCGAATGCAGACCTTGCTATACTTGAACACTATTTTATTTATTTATTAATCTTTTGACCGCCAAGCATGTCTGAGAAGTAACACAAATTTCAACTTTAAGTCGAGATAATGAAGAACTTTTTTACCCTGTATCCGCTGACGGCTGCAGCCGACTGTGGCGGTCAAAAGGTTAAAAAGTTCAACAGCAGTATCAGCACATTGTTACAGTGATAGAATATGACAAATTGAGGGCCAATTAAAGAACTTCCTGAATAGGGCTGAAAAGATGCTAGTTATACAAAATAATCCATTATTCGTTTCTCTGAAATCGAAATGCCTAAGCCTCCAGCGGCCCTAGCAATGACACGGGGATAACTTAACCCCGTCGTATCTCTCTGAATATCGCTTTCGTCGGTAATAGATAAAACGGTGTTAATTTACACCTCGTATCAACGTTGCTAGGGCTAACTATGTCCGATTTTATTCTACAGTGGATTCATCCTCGTCTTATTTGGTAAACATATTTCTGACCTCAAAATGCACTTTTTTTTGGCTAATACCGCTGTTTCCTTGTGAATAAAGGAACCGGAGACAATTTAGACGTCACTTTGCCAATGCAAAAACAGCTGTTTCACCCAAAAATTGCACATTTTGAGGTTACAAACTTGTTTACCAAATAAGAGAAGTATGGATGAATCCACCTTAGAAACAGCATTGACTATTTAGTTCCCAGAATAGGGGTTAGTACTTAGATCCAGTTCTAGCTCAACGTCGACGTTTCTAATACTCTTCAGCATAGCTGGGGGCGAGTCAATAATAACGAAATCCCGTTAGACGGGCTCTAGCAGCTCTAGACGCTCGATTCTAGAATGTTCCCAACTGTGCAATTGTTTGGCAAGAAAATGGAATTGGGCCTATGACTGACAGATGACCTATGTTGGGCAAAGATGTGGTATTAAAAAATACCAATACTGAAATATTTAAATATGATACAAATGATCTTTCATGATATCAACATTTTCATTGTGAATACTTTTAAAAGCTTTTTATTAACTTGCAATGTTTGTATGTACGGGTCAAATCTTGCAAGGTGAATAAGAACCACTTTCTTTTATTCTACGGAGCTGCATTTTTACATGTTGGTTCAGTTCCGATGACAATGCATTTTTATGGTAAGCATGACCTGAATCGACATCCAGGATTAACTCCAGATAAAGGAACTCTTCAACGGTCAACAGCACGGACACGAATTTTGTGTACGCATTTTATTGCAATATTAAAGTGCAATGGGCAAACCTTTTTTTGAAATGCAATTTTCAAAAACTTATTTACGTGCTGGGGTCGTATTATGAGCTTAATTCGAGGCAGTTTCTGCCGTAAACTGAACTGCCTGGATAAATCGTATTATGAGCGCGCCAAAGCCGGTCTCTTTAGTGCGGTCATAGTACGATTTATCCAGGGAGTTCAGTTCACGGCGGAAACTTCCTCGAAGGAGATAAAACAATCTATTTATGCCCATGTATGCACGACGACGATACGAAAGACGTTAAAATTGCTGTTAAATTTGTTGTTTTATCTTTGATAACAAGCGATTTTAAGTATTTATAATATTTCAGGACCGTCTGAAAACCAGTACAGTGTGGCAAATATAGTACCTACAACAAATTATTGCGCCACTTTTTATGTCAAAATCTTTCGCGTATGGCAACGCTGGAGTATCTATTTTGAAAAGAGTCGCTAGTTAAGAATTTTTTTTCTTAATTTCTAGACTTTCTTGTCGCTCTGTATCACAGCAGGTTTAGAAACTTACGTCTATACAATACACCCGAATCTATTTCCTAGTGCAAGTCTCACATACGGTCATAACTATCCGTCCAACAATACCGCCCTTGTTCGATAATTAGGATAGTGCATCTCCGGTGGCCGAATGAGAATAAAGCCTACGTCTTCATACGAGGCATGTGCATGTGTGCTAGGGGGCGATAGTGATGTGCCTATGCATATTTGTATCTTATTTGGTATTCGGGTGATGGGAATTGAAGTTGGTCTGTGCATGTCGATTTTTTAGAATGCTTCAGACATTCAACAACACCATTAACCTATACACGCTACACTGCTTTGAACAGACCTTTTCTAATAGTAAGAAGGACCAGTCAGTAGTCTACTCGCATGCAGATTGGGGACTTCACACACATTTTGAATTATTTTGCAGAGGTTTCCACATGATGTTTTCGTTCCGCACATGAGATCAGAAAACCTTATAGGTGCGTGCCGGGATTTGATCCCGCGAGGCTCTGCGGCCCTAGCATGTCAGACACGAGGATAAGTTAAACCCGTTTATCTCTCTGACTATCTCTTTAGTCGGCACTAGTGTGAGAGAGACGCACTTAGAGATAAGACGGTTTAACTCATCCTTGTGTCAACCTTGCTAGGGCCGCTGAGAAGCCACGCGTTAGGTTAGGTAATAATATTACTTTTTGCACAATTATATTGATCGTTAGTAGATGATATTGACCAACTATATTTGGTGCGCAATGTACTTCACTTTAAGCGATTTCATGTCGAACGTTTATGTTGGCAACATTCATTGTATAAACTTAACACCGCACCAGCTAATATTATATTAGCTTCAATTTTACTTACTAAGTTTTTTATACTATGGTAACAGTATCATCTCTGGCTAATAAATACAAGCTGCTGCAGACTGTAACATGCAATAGACTCCGCATACTCTGGCGACCCCGCTGACAACGTTAGAGGCTCAAAGCCGTAAACGGCGGGGCTACAACCAGACGCGGCGTATTTCCGCGAACGCACCAATCATAGCCCTCTAATAACCCCGCGCGCTCCGCAAGTTTGGCACCTTTATTTTCTAGTAATATTTAGGTTAAGCGGTGTCTAGGATATTTGGTCTGTGCAGCCAACGTATCCCTAAACAAGATTTTAAATATATATATATATATATAAAGATTTATTATTTGTATAAATCGCAAAAATAAATAAACTTCTGTAATCATTTTAGATTAATAAAAACAATGGGCACCATCACAATTTAATTTACTCCGCGCAAATTTGCAAGACATCTTTAATTTGCCCGCCGACATTTCAGTAATCAGAATCCTTTGGAGAGTTTTAATATTTTTTTTTGCTGAATAAAAATTGGCGTTCGTTAATTAAACTGAAATCGAATTAATTTGGAAGTAAATTATTCCACCCCCTTCTCCCCCGACTTTGCGCCGTGAGATTTGAGCAGTGCATGCCATAAACTAAAATTCCCTCGGACAGTACTTGGAGTTATTGGACAATGTAAATGAAGGCTATCTTCTATAATGCCTGGCCCCGGCGGGCGACGACCCACCCCCTTCTCATCAGTAAGGATTGAACCCTTTAATGTATTCACGGTAACTTCGGGATGAGTCTTGTATTAGTGTTATAATGAGACGCGACCCTGAGGAATTATAGCTATACTTGTACATCTCCCGGGTCGGAATTATACCTCGCCCAGTTTCAATTTCTATCCGAATGTGAAGGCTTCGTGGGGTCAGGTAGATGGTATCGTTTCCGAAGACACCGGGTCATTTGGGTTATCTTGTACGAATTAGGTTAGTTAGTTTGATATTGTGCTTAAGAGGATTCGGTTTGAATTTAAATGTGTTTGTGCGCTCCGCTTTTGATCTTCGTTTAGGCTAAACCATTAGCCATCAGGCCTCTGCAAAGTTTTCTCGTGCTAAGCGAGTTACAGTGGATGCCCCCGAAGGCAACAGATCGATAATGCTGCCAATTAGCCAGCACCAATTTTCCAATAAAACTTCAAACTGTTTTCCATTCCATTATCTCACACCGCCCTTTATTGCCGGCGAAGTTAAGCCACGACTCCTTTTCCATTCCGTCCTGAAATTATTACAATAATAATATTATTATATTAATAATTGTATTGATAAGGAGCCTCTCGTAATAAGGGTAAACCGTCCCCTTTCTACCAGCCATCCTCAATAGGAGAATTTATGTAACTAATGAAATAAGCGAAGAGCCCGCCCGCCGCCCGTCGCACCCACCCTTCATTATCGGAAAGTTTGAAATATAATTTGAAATTATGCTCAATGTTATATTGAAGATAAGAGAAACACAAATTCCTTTAATTGGACTTGTTAAAGTGACTCAAATTAAGTTAACACTAAGTTGATGGTATTACTTTTGGAGTTGGGAGTTATGTTGGACGGTCCGGGCGGTTGCGAAGAAACGGTTATCGGGCGAGGGCTATGGTGACGTTTATGGGGATGTACTGGATTGGTTATCGTCGGTTAACTTCGGTTAACTTCGGTTTTGGTAAAAATGTTCGCCGGTAAACGTTCGCGAATAGTTTATTGTTTGTGCGTCACCACAACGCACGTATTAAAATCGGAAAATACTGGATTTATAGGTTTCATAGGATTTCATCTGGTGATATTGCTTTTTTTTTAATTACGTAATCTTTAAAATTCCACGGTAAAAAGTTTTTAAGCAGCTGATAGTATATGGGTCACAGCCGCGATAGTTTAAAAGTGTAAGTGTTTAAAAAAGTCTCAATTTTATTGTGCTTTATTTCTTCAAACTTCAGATCTATCGTCAATCTACATACGATCACCATTTCAACTTAAAAAAAAAATACTATAGATTGTATCTGATCCAAAAATTCTTAGTGCATACGGAACCCAGGCCTGGGTTCAACTATCGATTTGCAACCCGCGGCCCAGAGGGGTTCGCAACTTGAGACCACAATTAGGGTTCCGTATCTAATTATATCCTGATTTACGCGCCGAACTGGGATTTGATTTGACGCCATTAATTTTTTTTTAAATGTATAGCTCCTTAAAAGTTCTTTTATAAAGTAGAAACATACATATTTTTTTGTAACTTAATATTATTGTAGTAATATTAAAATGAAACTGAAAAAAATATTTTAAATTAATCATTGCTCAAAAGTTGGTTTACCCTAAGATCAACCTTCGAACAAGACGTCTTTAAACTACATAATGATTTTCGTTGCGTCTATAAAAATTCTATACATAGCAAAGCAAAAAGTTATATCTACGATGGTGACATAATATTCTTTCCGATAACATTGGCCTGGTTACTTTCAAAACTGTGCAAACAAAGCTTCCACACATACAGGCTGTTCTGAATCAAAACCGATTCATCCACAGCAGACAATATCGACTTAAAACAAATTACGCCGGCCCAATTAGATGCAAGATCGAGATCTAATTATTCGGTCCAGGCCGAGGCACTATTCTGACTGTCGACAAGCGATTTCGGAAATTACTAAGGCGCGGACGTTGCCTCTAAGGGGGGGCCGACGTCGGTCAATCTCTCGATCACCCTGTATAAATTTTAGTGTAGTCCCACTTTGATTTAGCACTCGTGTTTTATGAGGAGTTGCTTTGTTGTTATTGCTTCGAGGATTTGTTGTTTGGTTAAGCTGTTAGGCTTAGGTATTGCATTTTGACTTGGTCATTGCACGCTTCTGATCGGCTCGATGGTTTTAATGCCTCAGTTATTTTTCGTTGTTTAGAGACGTATAATCCCTGCACATAAGTTTACCCAAAATGGCGGTCGTCTGTGCAGGTAAAGCTATGGTTACGCGCAGCCGCTTCGATTGAGATCCGAAAATGTTTTATGTACTTTCATATTTCAACTTACGTGCCGAGAAGTAACCATAGTTGTACGTGCGCCATTTTGGATCAACTTATCTGCCTACATTTTTCTGAAGATATTAGGATATTTAACATATCTAAAGGTCATTAAAATCATGATTGTAATGACACGAAAAAAACAGTTTTTGGCTAAGACTATTAAAGTCATACTTGTATAACCTACCTACTAACTTAAATTCAACTGGAATCTCCTTTTAATCCCTCAGTTAGACACCCTTCTTCATTTAGAAGCATTGTCTATAAGAACTTACACAACTGGCCACAACGGCCTATTTAAAAAGCCGTATCCCTACCCTTTAACAGTGAACGCACTGACTCCCCATTTTAGTCATGTAACACCATAAGAACTCCACTACTTGGTATCGACCAAATTTTCGGGCATTCATTACCATAGCAATTTAATTAATCAAGTCTTTGCCGACATTAGAACGAGCTATTGTTTGCTTCGTACATATGTATAGAGGGGGATGAGTTGGACGTCTAATCCGAATTTGCAATGAGACAGATTCTTCCCGGGTGGTTCGGTCTTAAGTTTCAAGGAAATTAGATTAAAAAATTGATCGTGTGCACTTCCGGAAAAAATCGGGTGTCTACTGGGCACATAGTTTAATGATTAATTAAAGGTGGACTTTCGAAGCAAGTGTCAGTTGCGTCAGCGACGCCGCGACAGAAAGGCAGATTAGTGTACTACAGATACAGTGAATAATTATTTTCCATCGGTAAAACTCGGATCTCAATCGGAAGACGACGGGACCCGAAGTTGCAATTAATTATTGTATTCAATAAGTGACATGTGTCAAATGTCAAAATGAAAAATTACAGCATGGTATGATGGGTACTGGCCCTCAATTCTCGGTGCATTCGAGATAATGACGATTGCGAGATTAAACGACAGATTTATACAGTTGTGTCAAATGACTATATGCACTGACTTTTGATCTCGATTGTGAGATTATCTCGAATGCACCGAGAATTGGGGGCCTGCTGAAGCTAATTGAGAGAGCACGATAAATACGAACTTTTCCGAGAAAACACGATGGAAACTAATTATGCACTACATATGTACGCAAATGTATGAAACGTCATTCGAACGCAGCGCCACAATAACGCGGCGTTAATGTCGCTGTGCCAGAATGAAGTTCCATACATTTTCTTAGTACATTAATCTGTCGCTCTATCGCGGCGCGGCGCCACTGACGCCACTGACGCTTGCTTCGCAATTTCACCATTACGTGTTCCTTTCTCAAAATGTCCGCTCAAATCCTTACTAAGGAACTCTAATTAGCGCTGTAAGAGTTTAGTTAGCTATTTGTTTTTTATTAGTATTTCATTTCTGAGTTATAAGGCCCATCGCAGCCTCTTTTATTTCAATTCCATGTAATGGTATGGACGAAGCCTAATGTTCGTTTTGTTTTAATTTGTCGCTTAGTTGCCGCCATATTTTTTCCGAATTCAATTTCCCCGAGTGTCTATGAAATGACGTTCTTTATTTGAATTTTGCATGAGCTCAGAAAAACCCGAAGTGCATTTAGATTACTCCGAACTGAACGTATTTGGGGATTTTTGATCGAATCCAGGATCTTTTTTATAACGTTACAAATAACAGTCAATTGTTAATAAAACGCGTGTATCAGTCACTTAATTTACGCAGTAACCTATCAGAAAATAATACACGTCGGGGTAGGTTCGATTGAATATAGTTTTCTCACTCGCACGTGCACCAAACGCATCCGTCCGGTAAAACCGATCATTACCGAAGTATATTACTTTTGTCTGTCGACACCGAATCATTCTTTACTTAGCGGCAGTTAGGGCCGATATCTTCGACATTTTCTGTGGTCTCCAGTGGACCGTTAAGTTCTTATTGCATTGGAATAAAGTATTATTTTGCTTGGATAACAACTTTGATGGTTAGCCTTAAAGCTAAACCCAGGTGCACACTCAGCTCACACTCGCCAAGACTCCCTACCCCACTGTACATCATCTCATTTGAATTTCTAACTAGGAAACCTCCATGCAATTATTGGATTAATGTAAATTACGCAGTCTACAGCGGTGCACTATCGGGGACAGGGTTTAATTAGTATCCGGGTAAGACTGATAATTTAAGGGCAATAAGAAAATTCAGTCTTGCCCCTAAGATTATAAGGTTGCGGTTGGATCGGGGATGTTTTGAGGTTATGTTTAGATTATTGTTAGGGTTATTTTACGATCATTTTATTGAACTTCGAGCGCCGAGCCCAGCAATACGAGACGCAGTATTAGGAAAAGATTGAAATATGAAGTTGCCACCCTAAAAAAACAAAATGTTATCAAAATCGACTGTAAAACCGTTACTGCTCAGGGAAGTAGTTTAAAAAGCTATAAGAGTCTAAGCGTAGGCTTAGCAGGCAGATATAGTATCTAGGACTTGCAATTTTACTTGCTGTGGTTAAGAACTTAAATTACAGTGAGTAAATGGATAATTTAATAAGATGCGATATTTATGCTGAATTTTTAAGTAGTTTGATAATTACAAAATAAAGTTCTACACCAGTAAACTGAATCTATAATATCGTTTTGCGTTAAAATGTCACCGCTTCGACCATAAATCAATAATTAAATGGCGACAAACTTTCCATTTCGTCATGTAACGCTTTCAGTTTCGTCACACTGGCAACAACTTCATAAAACAAGTGGCATCTATCGGCATGTGCTTACAAGAAAGTAAAAGCAAACGTCTAAATAAAAGACAAACGAGGCGAAACCTCAAAACCGCGACCTCGAAAATGCACGTAGGTGAAAGCCCTCGGGTTCACGTAAGGGAACAAAAAATACTTTCCCCCGCAAGGAGGAGGGGGGACCGCCCGTGAATGAGCGAAGGAGGCACGTCCTTGAGGCAAAAAAGTCACGTGACCCCAAGCAACAGGTGGCGCCGTGAGTGTGTCCTTGCCGCCGGATTAGAAAAAGGCGTTCCGTGTTTGAAATCACGCGGCTTGTTTGCGTTCTTTATTCAAATAGTTTTTTTTAAATTCGAATATTTTTAATTATAAGTAGAAAAGGCATTCGGTATTTGAAAACTTATAATTGTGTATGATTTTTGTTCTTTATTTAAACGATATTCATTCAGTTCCATCGTTCCTTATTCAAATAATTTTAGAATAAAGAGAACATTTCGTTACTCATTCTCTTTGATTTTTTATTTCCTTGTATATTTCGATGTCTGCTTCCGTTCGAACTTAATCAAAGTTTGCACTCGAAAACTATATCCTGATATTTATTGGTAATATATTCAAATAATGGCGGCAACTTAAAACTTCGGTCTAAGCACAGCCAATTTATCGCGAGCGAAGTGCATTCATAAACCTGCACTATTAATTTAATTAACAACGAACCTCGTAAATCAGCTAGAATGTAAAACAAAGTGTTAATCTGCACGAGCGTACATCCAACAAGTTTACTTTCAAACAAGTAGTAGCTTGCTCCGTGAACGTCCTTTATGAATGGCGCTCCCTCGGCCCCGCTTAACACAAATGTCACGACGCCCCGGCGAGGCGGAAAACTCTCTTTTCTTCCTGAATTACATTTCCGACCGTCCAAAGTAACAACTACTCTATGCCTATGAGTTTACCGTCGACATTTACATGAGAGCGGCGAGAAAATTTAAGGAATTTTCTAGCCCACAGTCACAGTGGAATTTCAATCTTGTTGCCGGGTGTTAGAGTCGTTATCAGCCCGGCTGGCGTTTAGTCGGTGGCATGAAATCTTCCAGTCTCCTGCGGCAAATTGTTTCCTCGCGGCGTGTTTGTATTTTATTATACATTTTTATTCCTCGATAACATTAGCTTAACCGACTTTTCATTGCCTTCGCTAGGGCTGTCGCTTAAGCTAGTTTATTGGAAGTTGATTATGGTATTTCCTGTTTCTTCAGATGTTATAGTTATGCTGTGTTGGTGTTTTAGAATGTTGGGATAGGTAAGAGTGGTCTGATTATGTATATTTGGTGTTATTATTATATTATTTGAAGAATGTTCTTTTGCAATTTCTTTACACTTATTTATTGCATGGGTCATCGATGAAATCGCTGCTATTGGCTATAATACAAGTTTAAAAATATGGCAATTAAAGTGCTAAAGATTGAATTCTTCAAATTAGGTATTATATTAATATATTTAGCTTCTAATTTCTACCAGCTTTCTTAATGCACCTTTTGATATTATTCTCTGCTTGGCCTGTTAGTTGGCTGGTAAACAATGCCATTGGGAATTAAGTCCGCCAGTTGTACTTTGATTGTGTTATAAAGCTAAATAAATAAATAAATAAATTATCTACGTTGAATTAGTTGTCTTAACAAAAAATATACATGCTTTGAAACGTCTGCCAAAGGTTGCAAACGCTCAAAAATATTAACAATCTATCTGTATTATGACATTTATGACCAAACGAAATAATTTCGTGTTGCCAACCCTAGCCAAGCTTAAAGCTGATCGCAGTACAAGCGTAACAACCCTTAGAAAAGTTGAGGCGAGGTAGGAATGTCAAAAACGTCGAGGCGCGAACAAATATGTGTTTTGTGCCGGCCCGGTGGCACGAGGTGTTAAACCATGGTTAGCTGTTCGCATTAACTTAACTGGTCATCTTTAATTCGATTTAATAGCAATATTATTAACAGCTTTTTGTATATTGTTCTGAATAACTATGCAAGTAATGCTGCTTTATATCGCTATTTTCTACAACAACACAAAAACGGACTATGTTTTATCAATTCGGCTAAAAAATAAAAATAAAATTAGTACTAAAAGTTAGAAATATATATGGTATTTAGGTACCTAATCCTGAAGATAATATTAATATACTCCAGACTTATAGCTGGGTGTCTATTCGGGAACGTCTAAGTGATATTGTAGCGACTCGCGAGCGAGATTCGCATCCCCCTCTTACGCATTACGCATCGTGCGGAAGAGTCGCATGAGAATCTCGCTCGCGAGTCGCTACGATATCACTTAGCCATTCCCGAATAGAGACGCTGATAACGGTTACCGATCTTAAAAGCATACAATTAGAAATATTACTTATTACAAAATTAAGGTCACATCCGGTAAGCGCTAGTGCCCCATACTTATTAGAAAATAAAAGTAACGAAGTAGTGTGTGAAACAGGCAAAACTGACGTGTACTAAAAACTGCACCATGCCTTTCCTTTTTTTCAAATCAAACATGTTTTTAATCTACAATTAACTAAGTTCGCGTCTACCGGCCGCCCCGCCGGGACCCTGAATGAAATCCTTTAGCCGTCCCTCTGCACTTTTCAACTCTCATGTTTTCTTTTTTTGAATTTTTTATTTACTTTTTTCAGTTAGACGCCTCCGGCCACTTCATGCTTTACTTTATTTGAATACTGAGTGGCCAGCATTCTAACGGTTTAATGCGTTTCTCTTTGGTGCTAAGTGAATTTTGCGTATCTTTATTAAGCTAATAATGCGTTTAGTTTTTTGCTTTTATAGTTCATTGATGTTACCTTTCAGAGGCGAAGCGTGAGGGTAAGCCGGTGTATCATTTCTTTGTTTAAACATTATATTATTACTCATTAAATATTGTATTTACATAAAAAAACATGTAATATGCAATTTTTATGTTAATACAAGAAGTAATTAATAATATTATAATGTTTGAGTTAAGAAATTATGCACCGGCTTACGCAAACGCTTCGCTAAGTTCGCATGGCTAAGTTAGTTAACTTTATAAAGAAGATACGCTTTACGTGGCATAGTATTTGAATAATTTGAAAAATTAAGTCCTTTATGTTTCAAAGAAATATCGTAGTTTATTAGGTATTATATTTTTTTTCCAAATTATACGGCTATGTGTTTCTATCACTCGAGGAAGGATCAAGGGTTGGGGCATGGTATGTCAAAATATAGCCTGTCATGGTTCCTGTATTTTGGAATTACTCGACCAGCGACCCGCGAAATGGGCCACAGGACGTACCTACTTACGAAAAACAATTAAAATTAAAGCCATGTGGTCCTGCTTTTTAAATAAAACTATCATTGAGTGTCGAGCAGTGCTGCAAACTCCCACCTGCAACAAAAACAGGAGATAAGTTTTATAAAATCCAGGAGATTGTACAAAGAAAAGGAGAAATAAATGTTACCCATTTTTTTAGTTGCAAACAGGAAAAATTCATGCATTGTTAAATTTAGAAATATTATAATTATATTGAAATTCTTTTTATTTGAGTGTAGGACCTGTAGTTGTCACTGTTTTCTGTTTCGTCATCATATTCGTCAAAGTTTTTATCCTAACAAAACAATACTTTAACGCTTACACTATCAAAATGATGTAACTTTGAATTAATTATAAATCAGAAAATCAAGGAGATTTCCATAAATATGTTAAAATCCTGGAGATAAGGAGATATTACCAAAAAACATATCTTGGAAATCAAGGAGAGTTCCCAGCACTGTCAAGTACCGAGGCATAGCATCAACCATTACCAAATAGACACAATGTTCAAATCAACTGTAAAGCGAATTCTTATTTCTAGGGCATATTACTCAGTAAAAGACTACGTCATGGACAGGGACGTTTGGCTTAAATCCTGACCTGCACTGGCGATCCCTGGGTCTCGATGAGCGTACCTGCTGTGGTATATACTTAGATCTGTATAAAACTGTAGACATCATTGTTAACTTATATGTGTACTGTTTTGAAAAAAATGATACATCACCGAATTTCTTGCCGGCTCTTCTGAGTAGCGGTTTTTTCCGAACTGGTGGTAGATTCATTCCTTGACCTTCATAAGAGCTTGTAAAAGCCTAAATAGGGATGTTTCCTGGGTAAAAAATAGTAATTCTAATCAGTCCGTCTGTTAGATTATCAAAAAATATTGAACACGTATATTTTGCTTTATCTAATCAATGAAAATTGACAAAGATAACGCGCATCAAAGTTCGGGAGTGAGGGCTAATGACGTCACTTAACGGTGAAAAGTATACGAAGTCGTGACGTGACGCGGAACTTCAATGCACTATATCGTCGTCATTTTTGGTTCAATCGACAAAAGAAAAACAATGTATTCAATTTTTTTTTATTATGTATATTACGGACTAATTAGAATTTTTCAGGTAATTAGCCTATTGAATAAAGATAGTTTGACTTTGACTTTGAAAGCAAGCATCTTATAGAATAGAATAGAATATTTATTTCTTCAAATATTGTACAATTGTTGGAAAAAATAGTTTTGTGAACTGCATATTCTGCCGATTTTGGCGTAGAAATATTAAAATTAGTTAATTCTATTTACATGCTATTTATACCTAATTACATTAAAATAACTATTAACATTAAAACTTATTATTCATATAATAAATTAAAGGTAAATGAAATAAAATATAAAAATGACAATTATGTTATGTTTTAAAATTCAGAAATTCTGATACGGAATAAAAGCAAATGTCAAGCAACCATTCGAATAATTTTCTTGCAAATAATTTATTTTGTAAAATTTTAATGTCATCAGTTATCTTATTGTAAATTTTAATTGCCATAGAGTATAATGTTGTTTGCTTCACAGCGCATCTCAAACCAGAGCACGGCAAAAGGCTATCTCAATTGATATTTAAGCCGTGCATGTCTCTAGTCCAGTTCCTCATCCAAAATCGATAGCGCCCCCCCGTGGGGTGTTGTTATAGTGGAGACGGTCGGCTGCTCCTAATTCGAACCCCACACGCCGATCTTTGTCGTCTGGGCAGGTGGTAAGTGCGTATTTCGGATACGAATGTGTATCATTGAGAAAAATCCTCGTTGGAATTTTTAAATGGTTTTACCACAGAAAAAATAGTAAAAATCGCATCAAGATTTCAAAAAAAACGCCTTATGTTATTTTACCTTCTCGTGCGTGTTTAAATTAACTCTACAATACTTTACAAAGACCGTAAAATGTATATACTTAGACGCTGTATTTTTTTCAGGTTTATTTATTTATTTATTGAGCCATGAATATCCAGAAAGGCCAGGTAAAGAGTACCCTAAACCGAAGAGCATGTATGAAGGGAATAATGAAAGTGGAAGAAGCGAGACAAGTATGTAAGGATCGTAGCAAGTGGAAAGAAGTGGTCTCTGCCTACCCCTACGGGAAAGAGCCGTGATTATATGTATGTATGTATGTATGAATATCGTGTAGTTATACGAGTAGAAATATTTTGATACATGATGTGATGTTTTTACTAATATTATAATTGCTAAAGTGTCTGTTTAATATTCATCGCTTAACTGAAAAATAAGGAAACAATTTGTTGGGCAACTAAAAATTCATCTATGGGCAACAAAATTAATAGGTTAGCGACTGTCGCCCATTATTAGTGGCCCATTTAGTAATTTACCACTTATATTATTTAAGTTAGGCTAGGCTAGTATTTTTACCGTTCGATTAAATACTACGCAAAAAAATATTCCGGCTATCGATTTTGAGACACGATTTTTAAAATAATTTGTATTTCATCCCAAATCGTTTCCTAAAACCAACGATAAACGAATCCCACGCAGATGAAGTTGCCGGACGAAAGCTAGTTAGGTATTAGATATTAACTGTAAACTAAATTGACATAACATCAAGATTACAATTAAAATTAGGTATCTATTTAACAAAGCGCTCCTTCGCTTAGCACTGCCAAGCTAGCCTAAAATATAACACATTTTAATAACATAATTTCCACCAAACCGCCCGCATCGCATCGGAACGGAACGGATTTTACAATCTTTAAGCGATATTAAATCATGTACACAGTATTTAAAGTCTATTAATACCTAGCCGCGCACGGCAGCTTGACCGCGCGCGTCTTCCGCGACACGCGATCGTAGCCGAACGTGTGCTGCGACGCAATTTAAAGATTGTAAAATCCGCTCCGATCCGATGCGATGCGGGCCGTTTGGTGGAAATAATGATAGAGGATTTTTAATTTATATTTTAAGCTACAGTCGAGGTCAAAAATATCAACGCGGGCAAAGTATTCAAAAATATGTGAATACGACTTTATTGTCATAGACATACCAGCGCACAGATTTTTTTTCCCCTTTCATAACTCATATATATTTATGGCCTCGACTGTACAATAGGGAAGTATCCTTGGTAAAAAAAAAAACTAATTAGTCCGTCAGTTAGAATATCAAAAAATATTAAACACTTATTTTTTCTGTATCAAATCATTCAAAATTGACAAAAATAACGCGCGTCAAAGTTCGGGAGTGGGGACTTATTACGTCACTTATTTGTACAAAGAGAGAAGTCGTGACGTCACGCGGAACTTCAACGCACTAATTCCTCGTCACTTTTTGTTTAATTGACAAAAGAAAAAATATGTGTTCAATATTTTTTATAATGTAAATGACAGACTAATTAGAATTTTTCAGGAAACTTCCCTATTCGAAAAAGCCTTTGCATGTTTAAATTTATTATAATGTTAATGCAAACTAAAAAGTGATGTAATAAGTAAAATAAAAAACCGGACAAGTGCGAGTGAAACCCGCGTGGAGAGGGTTCCGTTCCATAACATGATTAACTGAAAATACCATACACTTCTTATAGGTTTTCCTGTAATCTATAGGTAAAGAACTACTTTTTGTATTTTTTTCAAAATTTTAGGCCCGGTAGTTTCGGAAATAAGGGGGGGAATGGTCAATCTTCGCCTATTTTCCTAAATAACTTCCAAACCATTTATCTTTAAATTCCAAAAAACACATATTTAAGATCCTCACAATAAGCCTTTTTATTTAATATGTCACATGATATAGTTTGCGTAACTTTGATTTTTAATTTTCTTATTTGCCCCCCAAAAGTGGGCCCCATGTTCAAAATTAATTAATTTATGTTACGAATCCCTGTTGCGGTCACCAATTTACATATGCATACCAAATTTCAACTGAATCGGTCCAGTAGTTTCGGAGCAAATTGGCTGTGATAGACGGACAGACAGACAGACAGACGAGTGATCCTACAAGGGTTCCTTTTTTCCTTTTTAGGTACGGAAATTGACGATTTTGCGACGTCCCGTTGAAATAATACGACTCAGCAACATAACACAAGCATATTAACCCTTTTATATACAAGCTTAGCATAATAGATTATGGAACAAATTACGCACAAACCCTCATAAAGCAAGCGCGAGTCTTGTAACCACCGGAGGTTTCCATCTAACATCAAAACTACACCGACCCTAAAAACTTACCCTACATTATCTCTGCCCATAGTTCAAATCGATACTAAACTCACGCACACAAACGCAAACGCAAAAGTCTACGTTACCGTAACGCGCGTCAACTTAAAACTTAATTATAATTAATTAATTCCAATTGGTTGTCGGTCGTTTCGTGCGCGCGGCGTCTTGCATAAGCCTCTCTCGCTCTCGGCGAAGGGTAAGCGTGGTATTGTTCGGAACCTTTTATCACGCGGGCATTTAGGAAACGGAGCAACGGGTTCGATTCCTTTTTGGATTTTAGTAGCTATTCGATTTTGATTGGCTTTATAAGGGCGTCATTAAGTTTCGATTATGAATGAAATTTACCGCAAGTTATTTCTGTGTCGTGAATTTTCTGAAAGTTAAAAAGTAACTTTAGAAACATTATTTGAAATAAATTACTGAAATTAATAGATTATACAAAACTAGTGGACCCGCCACAGCTTCGCCCGCGGTATTTTCCTTACAATCTCTATTACCCCTTTTGGGATAGAATTTAAAAAAAATCCCTACTTAGTGCACCTGTAAGGTGCTCGAGGAATGTCTCCTCCAAATTTCAAACCTCTAGGATCACCCGTTTAGGCTGTGCGTTGTCTATAAGTGTGTCACGGTACTGTTTTATATGTATGAATTATCATTTTCCATTTTAAGATATCAACTCCGATGATACGTGATATGATAACACAGTTCATCACATTAAATACAATATCAATAATAGTTTAATTCAATTACAAATCACGGAAATCTTCCGAGTTATTATTGTCTCCTAAGACATCTTACGAAGCGAGCACAACCAAAGCATGAAATCAAAACAAAATGGCCGTGCGTCCCGAACGGCGTATAATTTAATTGTAATCATCACTACATCGGCGGTGACGAGCACGACGGATGCGACTAACTCTCCCACCCCCGCCTTACCCCCCCAAGAAGGGGTAAACCCCCCCTCATTACCATATTTCATTTACTCAACGAAATTATGCTAATTACTTATATTGCTTTGTGTAAAAAGGAAATTTATAAGGATTAAACTTACCCCCCTCGCGGGTTAAATCCGGACGTAACTAGTTGGAGCAAGTCCATCGAATGAATTATTTAGGAGATGATTTTTTGAATTAAAAACTTGGGCGAGGGCGTAATTCTCGTTCGGCTTGATTATAATCGGTTGCAATTAAAATTCAAATTGGGGAATTTTTAATTTTGTTATTGATGACCCTCTTTCGCGGACGAATCGGGTTGTTAAAAAGTTCCCGGGAAGTTGGAGCCCTGCTTCCCGGACGCTTGTTTATTCCGATGTGGACCACTCAATCATTTTATTGAGCGAAATTATAACGCGTTTTAGATTTATAAACATCGCGTTTATGGATTGCGTTGATCTTTAATTTTGTTACTGTGAAAGTAGAACAAGATAAGTGTGTTTGTACTGAAAATAGAAAGAGAAATACGTTTATTTTGCAAACACAGGAAATATAAAAAAGAATAGTAGTTTATGCAACGGTTGCATAATGATAGGCCTTAAAACACTAGTGCGGTTTTCATGAAACGAGCCGATAGGCGAGTTTCATAATAAGATCGCACGTGTGTTTTAAGGCCAAATTATGCAGAGTTGCATACATAACTTTATCTACACACATATTATAAATCCTCCATGATGGGTTCAGAAACAATATTTTCTTGCAACAAGTTATTTGTTGCAATCGTGGCTGCATATTTCCGATATCCGGCGCATTTTCACATCACACACACTCCGAGAAGACTACTTACTATTCATATTTTCATTTCATATATTCATGTAAATTACAAATAACTTTTTCTATTCAATTCAACAACAATTCTACTTTCGTTCAGCAAAACGTCAACATGGCGGCAATTCGATCTTCCGTCAAGACCATTTTTTTAAATCATAGACAAACGGATGAAGTCTTTATTCTCACGTCACTCGAGATCAAATATTGTGCAGTTTATATTAAAAAAACATACTGAATTGACGTTTCGTATCAATAACTGTTTTAATATCTATGGATACTAGAATAGAGACCCACTTGAGTTTTGACAGCTGTTCCAAATTTAATCTCATTTCTTTACTAAAAACGATAAAGAAGTCATGTTATTTCTTTATCGCAGCACTGGTTTTTCCTAATTGGATGTCAAAATGGTGGTCATTTCATACGGTTCTTGACTAACCAATGGAGGTTTTATGATATGGGTGTAGATAAAGAACTTATAACTAGACAGCACATTAATATCTGACAGTAAAACTAGAAAGGAAAAACAAAAATTGGGAATTGCAAAAATGGCGTCCACTCAGCTTTATATCCAAATACCCGAGGACACGACGACCCTGATTTTCAGTGAACCCAAGGAATAGCAAGAGGTGTAGTCATGATAAAAAACAATAAATAACTTGCACTTGTACGTAGACAATCATCGGTAACTATAACTTTTTAGCTATAACTCTGACTAAGTACCCCTCCCAGGTTTTTAGTCATGTACTTTATGTGTCCAGTCGAGGTCAAAAATATCCACGCGAGCAAAGTGGTCAAGAATATGTCAACACGACTTTATTGTCAAGGTCAAGAGCGCTCAGATATTTATGCCCCTTTGGTAACTTATTTATGACCCCGACTGTACCTATTATTTATAAAAAAAAACCTATGCATTGAAAAGAAAACCTCATTTGTAAATACTCACATTCTTGTAATGACATCACTATTATAAAATAATAATTACCAAAAGCAACCTTTCAAGTCCTTGACTAACCAAGAAACAGGTTTGTGTACTCATTAGACCGATATCCATCGAAAACAATGAAGCAACGTCATCCTATATAAATTATACGAGATCTATAATTATGTATAAGCTCGATTCAATTATAGTAATGCCATACCCCTTGCTTTGGGCAGAAGCCTGGGGCCGCTAGTTCTGCAACTTATCCCGTCTAAGGCAAGCCTTATTTAAATGTAAATTAGGTTCATTTCACGAAATTAATGTCGTCGAGACCCTCCCCCGCTTCTGTGGCCATCCTTCGTGCCCTTTTACGGACGAGTCCCGCTCGATACGATTAAGCTTTATTATTGTGTCAAATTTAATGTCACTTTATGATCGTGAATAATTATGGGATGTTCGATTTTTATGGATGTGTAATGGCCCTTATCAATTTCGTGTTTATGATTCTTCCTAGAAGTGGGTATTGATTGTATATGCCGCGAAGAAAGGTTAATAAGGTGTTGTATTTTATTTGTAATACACTTACACTTGTATTATTTACATTCATCACGGGAAAAACGAAGTGCCAGCAAAGTACCAATTTGGCTTGGTTAAAATGGAACGGCTACATACAACCGAGACTTATTTGAGAATAAATAACAGCTTTGTAAAGTATAGATATGTGATTGCTTTGGCTTGTTTGATTTTAGCAAACAACCTTAACCAAATAAGTCGCTTGGTTGATATTAGCAATAATTTGTTTATTTCCATCCCTTCCATTTTTTCAGTATAATGAGCGATATTTGCCCTTACAATAAATAGGCATTTCCTGGACAATCGCCTTCCTCCTTCGGCCGCATTATCACTGTCCACAGTCAAGTGAAAGCCCATCAATAATAAAAAATTAAAATAAATAATAATTATAAAAGAACTTTATTCAACACACATTTGACGCAGACAGATAACAAGGAAAGCAAAGTAACTAATAAACATAAGAAGCTGTGCCGAACGGTATCAAAGAGGGTGCCACTCAGCGTTATGCCGTGGCGAGCCTCGGCGCTGATTTTCGCTGGCGAAATAAAACGATTTTCCTAAAAATCTCGTCATTATAATCGTAAACACTTCTTATTGTTTTGGGGTTACAATACTGCTTACAACACCAAATTATAAAAAGCTACGCTACATCTTATTATTACTCCTTAATCCCGAATCCCTTTGAAACGCTGGCACCCTACAAGATGGCGGTAATGGTCGCTCTATGATTATATGGACAGACGACTCATTACTCCTGTTTAAGTGCTGTTGATATGCTAATGCCGCGTGTTACACACATCTTCACTGGACTTTGCTGCAAGATAGAATAATATACGTTATATATTACGCGAGATAATTATAAATATGGCAAAATCAGAATCAGCATGTCAGAATCATGTCTAATTGTTGGTGCTTTTAAATTTTCTTTTGGTATCAATCTTAGATTTCTATTTTGTCTTCAAATTCTCCATTTATCCTTTAACCCGTTAAATTGTCGCCACCCTACAAGGAGGCGGTAATAGCCGCTCTATGATTATATGGACAGACGAGTCATTACTCCTGTGTAAGTGCTGTTGCGAACGCTAACGGCGAGTTTTACACACATCTTCACTGGACTCTACTGAGACAGAATAAGTTATTTTATTAACTGTCATGTACTCAATTCACTGCGATTTTGTTTTTGAACATTCTGATTATCGCAATTCCCTGAATGAAAACAAAAGACACTGCATTTCGTATTTATAAGCATAATTACCACCAAACGGCTCGCATCGCATTGGATCGGACCGGATTTTGCAATCTTTAAACGATATACTTTCGGTTATGATCGCGTGTCGCGGAAGACGCCCGCGGTCAAGCTGCTGTGCGCGGCTAGGTAATATAGACTTTAAATACTGTGTAGGTACATGATGTAATATCATTTAAACACTATAAAATCCGTTCCGTTCCGATGCGATGCTAGCCGTTTGGTGGAAATTATGCTTTAAAATAAGTAAGCATTAAGAACTTCGTGGGTTGTAATTTTTCTCATTTTCTTAAAGCATTTTGGAGAGTTCCAGTTTCGGCGGCTCGTCCAACTTCCTTTCTTTCCGTGCCTATTTAGATAGTGTATAAACACACTATGCCGAAGATACGCGATCGAACTTCAGCCCGAATACATAGTATAAAGAGACAAAGTAGGTTATCTTCATACAAACGTACCGCGCGCGGCTTGTATGTGTGCGCCAAAGTATCTGTGCGTCGTCGCACGCACACTTATACAAAATCTCGACCCGTTTACACAGTATAATCAAGTATACAGTATTCCATCTTCATACAAACGGCCGAAACGACGCGCTTCGTAATCTCGGTAAACTTCGGTACACAACAGCCGCGAGTGCGCCGCGGTTACGTACGCCGCGAGTGCGGCGCGGACAGTGCGGGACGCTCCCGCGAACTTATTCACGTGAATTACGGCACCAGAATTGTTGATATTTTTGATATATTAAAAGCAAAATAAATAAAATGCATTTTTTTACTCCAGACTGACTTACAGTTACTTTTGAAAGTAGAAATAAGAACCAAGTAGAAATGATTAAAATTAAGACTTAACAGGATTTGCAGTTATATTTCATGAAAAAATGCTAAGACAATTTAATATAGCATTATAAAATACGTAACCCAAGAAAGACAGTTGACAGGCAGCCCTACTGCGTGTTTAGATACCGAGCGGCCGTAGGTAATTATTTCGAGGACACTGCCGGGACATAATACTGTTAGTTTGTTATACTGTGCCGTTTAGCAAGGCGAAACGGGTCGAGATTTTGTTTAAGTGTGCGTGCGGCGACGCACAGATACTTTGGCGCACACATACAAGCCGCGCGCGGTGCGTTTGT
Organism: Tortricodes alternella; assembly: GCA_947859335.1. Lineage (NCBI taxonomy): Eukaryota > Metazoa > Arthropoda > Insecta > Lepidoptera > Tortricidae > Tortricodes > Tortricodes alternella. The sequence goes on along the minus strand of OX401982.1, from coordinate 4,334,311 downwards.
ATGAAGATAACCTACTTGTCTCTTTATACTATGCTGAATACGCCCGCAATGCTTTTTATATTACCTGCGACACATCACGCGCTGCCTATTTGTCTTACGAACCCGCTGAATGCCGAACTCCAGCCGCGTATTTTCGGCATAGTGTGTTCATACCCTTAGAGTAAATAGGCATTTCCAGCTGCTCAAGAGTCCCAGCGGTCAACGGGATGTACCCTATAGGTTTTGATACCCTTGCGAGTATCAAAATATGTTGCATAAACGGCCGTATCTTTTGATTGCGATGACTTAGAAGGTTGATTTTTTCCCAGCTCCAAGACATGGCAGACCTGAGTATTTGATATTTATTTCAACTTGCTAACCCCGCGCGTTCGTAAGAAAAAGTTTTTGACACACAGACAGACAGACGGACAAAGAAGTGATCCTATAAGGGTTCCTTTTTTTCTTTTGAGGTACGGAACCCTAAAATGCTGTACAATATCAGTGTAAAAGCTGTCGTGGTAGCCAAGTCGTCGCTCTCGTCTCATGCAGAGCAACATTTAATAGCGGTTATAATAACAGCTATGTTAAATAATTAATCTTCATATAATTAATAATTAATCAGCTATGTTAAATAGTTAATAATTAATCTTTAAATTTGTAATTCTGTATCTGTAAATGTCACTAACAATAGATCATAAGGCTTGAATTGTATAACTAACACATAATATGGATTCTTATTATCTGAAATAAATAATAATAATAATAATATGCTTTTAACAAATTTCGTTTGCCATTTTGACCGTCAATCATAAATTGACCCACGCTCTCTTAGGAATTATGCGGAGCCAGGGTTCTACGATATTAGCAGCACTGCGTCGAAATATGAGTAAGGTTATGATACGCGGGAGCATGTAGTTTATACGCACTGAGGGGTCAAGTTCGCCAGCGAGTTCGGTGTGACACCGCTGGTGCACATTTGAAGCTTACCACTCTTGTTGTGTTCGGCTCTGTTTATGTAGAAATGATTCTGTACAAAGGTCGACGATCTACTACCGAGACAGTGAAACCACCCTCTTAGAAATAGGTTATTATAACTTGTTATTTGCATGCGGCACAGCAGTTTGTCTTTATAGCTGATGTACAGGCGTGTTCCCTTTAACTCTTTCATTGCCACCCAACATTAATAGCGCGTATCGTCGTTTTTGTGGCGAAAACTCGCTTGGCTACCTCCTTCTTGGTGATAATAATTATAAATCAGGGGACAATCTTTACACAGATCGATCTAGTCCCAAAGTAAGCTCTAAAGGCTTGTGTTATGGGTACTAGACGACGATATACATACTTATATAGAGAAATAAATACTTAAATACATAGTAAAGATCCAAGACTCAGTGCTCATCACACAAATATTTGCCCTTACCGGGGATCGAACCCGGGACGCTAGCTTCGGAGGCAGGGTCACTCCCAACTAGGCTAACCGCGTCGTCAAATAGATAACAGTGCAAATAGGTGTAAGTATTTTTGTAAATGAATACGGCTGCAGTCCAACAAATCTTACACTCATTTTAAACGCGCTTCACTCCACAAATCATCCTAAACATTAAGTAGCCGAATATCTATAATTTAAACTAAAAAACACGATCACTCGGCATCGCGAGCAACCGAAAGGGTAACCCCACCCCCAGACCCGACATAATTATTCGCACCCACACATACACACGGAACATTAACACAACGATAAAACAAGGCAACTACTTAGCGTTTTCAAATTAAATACACTAATCACTTATACAAACTTACCGTGTACGGATAGCGCGGTGGGATCGATAGTGTCTATGTGTGAGTGGTGATTATAATGAAGGGGTAGAAGGGTGAAATTAAGTGGCTCTATTCGTGTACCCTCGCCACTACTTGCTGTGTAGTCATGCCTTTGCCACTTGGAGGCTATAACCGATAATTTCGATGCTTACGTATTTGATTTCGTCACTAGTTTTTTCCCATCGATAGGGTTAGTGACGGACATAACATCGACGTTTTGATAAACCGATATGAACCTTTAAAGTTCAGCATATTTAGATAAGGTTCTTATCATAATCATCATCTGAATCACTCATATTATTTTACGGACAGGTCTGGAGATTATGAATACTTGCAGGCGTGATAAAAAAAACCGGTCAAGTGCGAGCAGTACGGCTAGACCCATTGCTGAGCTTGTCTTCGCTGTAACTCGTAGACTATTTATCTGTTTTTTTTTTTAACACAAAACTTGCAGGAAATGTCTGGCTCTATAACTTTTGTACGACTTTTTCCAGCCTAGATAACGCTGGAGAGCAGATATTCTCCAAAACTGATTTTTGGTACATTTTTCCAATATGGCGGCGCGAGCGGCGTCGCTATAGTATGATTAGGACACCACATTACAACTCTTCCTGACCATTTATAGCGAAAGGCCCCTTTTATGTCTTCATTACCATTGTAAAATTTGATATTAAATAAATCTCAGTCTTCTCTGCGACTGTCCCTCGACACCATTTGAAAACATCACTCGGACAGCGGACACGTGCTCGCATTTGAAAAAAAACTCGCGTCAGAGCACAGCGATCGGTTAATTAGAGTTATTACGTATACGAACGATCCATCTGCCTTAATTAGCCTCCGGGAAAATAATGACGTAGCCTAAAACACTTTTTTTTCCATTTTTAATCCAATTTTCCGAGGATTATGTTGGTAATTATATTTTTCCGATTGCCGCCCGTGCCTTTGGAAATTTGCTCGGCTGATTGCGAACCGAAAAATCCGATTTGATTAGGCATTTTGGGTGCGATTGTGTGCGTTGATTAGGGCAGTGTGGGAGCCCTTTTAAAGGCTTGAGTTGTGTGGATGAACGATTTTTTTTATTGTGCTCTGTAATGGCAGGAACCGAACGTTTGGACGTGCACGGATTTCAGCTCCGACCCATCTTTGAGTTTTATGGAATTTCCACCGTGCGAGCTTTTTTATGAAACAACGAGTAATAACCAGCGTGTGATGAGGTTGCTGTAGACTTTAATGGTGTAACACATCACATTGCATCACTATACTCACCGGCCGATTTTGCTAGTAACTTTAAACGGAGACCGTTTAAAAAGGGAACTTAATTACGTGTTTGTACAAATACAAAACACACACATTAACTACCCTCATACAACTTTTTGTATTTTAAAATTTGCTACAGTAAACCAAATGTGTAATAAACCTTATTTCTCACTGTCTATTCCTCTCATTACCACTATAGCGTAGGTGTCTCTTGTTAGTACATTAACGACTTTATATCCGGTTACAAACGGTTAATTAAGAAAAAACCTATAAATCATTATATCATTGGGTAAACTTGCTTGATACTGGTTTGATTTACAGTTATAACATGTAAGTTGTAAATAGCAAGAACTTGATCTATGTAAACAGTGGATTTGTTTCCGGTGTGGTTAGCTGGCTTTTGTTTCCGGAGGACCTAACATTAAATCAAATCAAATCATTTATTGTGTGATGAATTTAGGTCAGGTACATGATAGATACAACTGCACAAATATAGCGAATCACCAAATCCTACCTTTTCAGGTGTCCACACATTTCATCTGACATTATAAAATTTACAAAATTAAATTAAATTAAATACATAATCAATAAATATCATAATTAAATGTCTGAATAAAATTTAACACCGTATAAAGGACCGTATGTTTTGCCAGCTAGGTGTGCTTTTTTTTTAATTCTACTCAATTTCATAATGATACAAAAAATAAAAATAACCATTAAAAATTAGTTAACCTACTTATAATTATAACATTAAATCGACTTTTTTAACAAAGAGTTCGACTCGAGTCAAAGTTTTTAAATGAACTCGAGTCGCATTCAAATTGTTTAGGCCGTCAGGTCTTAAACATTAACTTAAATGCATCCTTGGTCTAAAAGAATGAGAACATAACTTAATTGTACCTAACCGTGGCGTAAAGAAAAATATTTAATTTGCGGGTAGGCCATATGGGCTCGTTCACATGTCTGCTGAATCGCAATAGCAAGAAACTCCAGTAGTAGTAGTAGTAGCTAGCAGTAAGTTTTCTTCCAACCATAATCAAGAAAAGAGCACAGGGTGGCTACCCCTATTCGACATTGTCAGTGACATGAAAACCATATCTTGGTTTGGTCACTTTTTACTTTGCATTTTGTTTTAACGACGCGGTTAGCCTAGTTTGTGGTAACCCTGCCTCCGAAGGTAGGGGCCTAGGTTCAATCCCCGGTAAATATTTGTGTGATGAGCACGAATGTTTGTTCCTGAGTCTTGGATGTTTCCTATTTAAGTATTTATTTATCCATATAAGTATGTATATCATCAATTATTATTGGGACTAGATTGATTTGTATAAAGATTATCCCCTGATTTATTAATTATATACGATGAAAACTACGATAAAAGAAAGTGATATGGTATTCGATCAGCGCCTCTATTCGGGAATGCTAAGTGATTCTGTAGCGATTAGCGAGCGAGATTTCTGATCTCGCTCTTACGCATTACGCGTAGTGCGGAAGAGTGAGATGAGAAATCTGGCTTACGAGTCGCTACAGAATCACTTAGCGTTCCCGAATAGAGGCGCAGTTTGTGTATCTCCTAAACCAGTTGAGGCCCTGTTTAAGTCATCCTATTATGATTATCGTTGGTAGTTCATACATTTTTTAACACTTGTACACTATTATGTTGCATCTTATTGTCATAGTATAAAGAGACGGGAAGTAGGTTATCTTCATACAAAAGCACCGCGCGCGGCTTGTATGCGTGCGCCAAAGTATCTATGCTTCGCCGCACGCACACTTAAACAAATCTCGACCCGCTTAGTAACGGGAAACGGGTCGAGATTTTGTTTAAGTGTGCGTGCGGCGATGCACAGATACTGTATGAAGATAACTTACTTCCCCCTCTTCATACTATATTATTGTACCTTGAATAGGTATAATAAATAAAGACTTTGAAGATGAGTCGAAAAGAACGGAACGAGTAAGAAACGACTCGAGAGCCTTTTGTGCTAGAAACCCGGGGACGAGTTCATATACTCGAGTTTACTCTTATTAAGAAACAAATTACTGTTAATAATGCTGCAGTTTACTCACGACCTTAGCGCCAAATAGAGAAGACAAAGATTCGTACTGACTTGCCATATCAAGGTTTGATATCCCCAAATAAGGGAAGCGCCATTATTTTCCCTATACCGTTAAAGCGAGTCAATGATATTTGATAGAATAGAACAAAAATGTGCAGTTTTGGAAACCTTGAGTGATCGGTCGCGGTAAACGAGAAGTAACGGTTATTTGTATGCGGAAAATGAAAAATTGATGAATCATTTAAGTAAACACACTACAAGTAAAATATAAATTAACCAAGTTTTGAGTATAGGCGTGATGTAATAGTGTTATTAATTATAGACCTATAAGTAAAAAAAATTAAGACTTACAACTGTTTAAAGAGGATTTCAGACGTCGTATCGATTTCATTAAATCGTGTTTTGGAAATAGTTAAGTTTTCAATACTATAAGAATACGAACATTTCACGCGCTTTGCGAAATTAAATAGGTTTTGTTAAAAAACTGTTTAAGTAAAGCCGAGTTAGGTGTTGTCAGCGTCTTAATGAAAAAAACGTCGCCGTGGATTTACGTGTTTATTAGTATTTATCAAGAAAAATCGTCAATTTATGTCATATAACAATTTTATACCGACATTGTTTAGGAAGTAGGGGTATAAGCGGCGTATTACGGTCGCATTGCCGCTGCGAGTTATTGTCATTAACGTAACGTCGGGCGAAGCCGGCACCTCCGAATCGGAACGCGGCTCCGCAGCACCACGGCATCTCATTACACGAGGATTTAGTAACTTGAATTGGCTTTTTTTCAATTATTTAACGAAAACTTTTAGCATGCACATTTTTTTTTTATTATCGTAGTCTTAAAAAGATTTTTATCTGGTAATTCACTAGAGTATATTCTCGAGTAATAAGTAATTAACAAATAACGGTAACGGACTAACATTTTTATTTTTTGTTTTAATCAATAAGTTTAATAAAACTGAATTTAAATGTATTTAAACTCAGTATAAAAGCAACGACTGCTAGCTTTCTGCTTGCGTTAACATAGCGCGTATTGCACTTTTAATCTTACGATCGATTTTAGACGTGTCGTGGCTAACAATAATAATAATTATTATAATCAGGGGACAATCTTTACACAAATCGATCTAGTCCGAAAGTAAGCTCTAAAGGCTTGTGTTATGGGTACTAGACGACGATATATATACTTATATAGATACTTAAATACATAGGAAACATCCAAGACTCAGGAATAAACATTCGTGCTTATCACACAAATATTTGCCCTTACCGGGGATCGAACCATGGAAACGCGCACAATCGTATGCGGCACCCGCATGCTTAGAACCATTAGGCATTCGACTAATGAGTGCTCATGACTGGACCGTCTGTCTGTACGTACGTAACTAATACTTAGAACTATTCCGGCGTGGCCGGATAATGATGTTTATGCTTTAGTGAATGGTTAAAGCATTTATAATTGGTGATATAAGAATGATTTTGATTGGCTTCTTTTCAAATTTTTCACAGGCACAGAGATGAGTAAAATTTAGTTATCTTTGGTAAAAGATATGCTTAAGCTCAATTTCAGTCCAGGTAAATATCTTAGCTCTAAATCGCATTGTTTATTAACAGAACTCGTACCTTAATTAGATAATACTGGATACATTTTACACTTACTTTAATGTCTACAGACAGACATGTTTTACGTTTTTAACCTTTTAACGCTGACATTTGGCATTGTTTCCTAATACTATTGCAATAATAGCTTCTAAGCCGTAAAAAACTTTTAATTTACCAACATAAACAAATTAAAAAATGCATGCATTTTTATTGCAACAGTATAAGGTCCACTTTTGCATACACTACCAAGAAGTACCATAACGGTCGTATGGCGGTGTGCGTGAGTCCTAATTGCTTTTGTCATTAATAGTGGCGAATTCTTAGCAGCATTGTACAATTAGTAGTAATGATGTATAATTAGAACTGTGTATGATGCTAATGTATTGGTGCTATTCATCATTGTGTGGGTCCTTGCACAGGGTGATGCTGTCTGTTTAAATAACTTGATTTATATATGAGAAACCATCGACGCATTAGACACTTTCTGCACAGTATAAAGAGAAGGGAAGTAGGTTATCTTCATACAAACGCACCGCGGCTTGTACGTGTGCGCCAAAGTATCTATGCGTCGCCGCACGCACACTCAAACAAATCTCGACCCGCTTAGTAAGGGGAAACGGGTCGAGATTTTGTTCAAGTGTGCGTGCGGCGCGCGCGGTGCGTTTGTATGAAGATAACCTACTTCCCTTCTCTTTATACTATACTTTCTGTTATAATGAACGTATCCCGTTTCCTAACTGGCTTTGGGCTTTAAAATACCCTTACACAATCTAAACTTATGGACGATGTTACGTCTGACTGACGTCATATAGAAGACTTACGAAAAGTGCCTTCTAGATGTAAACGTAAAGTTAAGCAAGACATTTTTTTACTAACCGTTAGAAAAAATTAGAATAAACGTTCTTATAAATTAAATAGGCGCGGGAGTCATTATAACGTCATTATTACAGTTTTATAAAACTATTTTTATAAATAAATAAATAAATAAATATCAGGGGACAATCTTTACACAAATCGATCTAGTCCCAAAGTAAGCTCTAAACGCTTGTGTTATGAGTACTAGACGACGATATAAATACTTATATAGAGAAATAAATACTTAAATACATAGGAAACATCCAAGACTCAGGAACAAACATTCGTGCTCATCACACTAATATTTGCCCTTACCGGGGATCGAACCCGGGACGCTTGCGTCGGAGGCAGGGTCACTACCACCTAGGCTATCCGCGTCGTTTTTATAAGTGACATCATTCATGCATCAATAGCGTTTGTATTAACCATAACAACTTTGACGCTCAACTTATTACTTATCTACTATTAATTCAACTGACAACGAAATAAATTATAGAACCTCAACGTTTAGCAATTTACACTAATTTTAATAAAATAAATTCCTTGAATAAAGCCGGCTATACACCGAAGGCGAGCATAAAGCCCGGCACACAGGAACAATGTCGCGCTCTAAAATATGCAGCGTCGCGACGCGATCATAATCGAACTGTAATTAGCTGATAATGTATGCGGGGCGCGATGGAATTTATTACGCGCCATAGATGGCAGTGGGGTGCGTTTTTTAAGTGATCGATATATGACTACTATGTGGCTACCGGGTTTCAGAACTATTTTAAAATCTCATTGAATAAAAAAAGCATAATCGCATTACACGTTTAGCACGGTTACGTGGTAATTTTCAAATTAATAGTGTACAATGGCGTTCATATCACGGGCATTTATTAGCATTACTTATCTTATCAAAAGAAAACTTTGACAAATAATAGCATTTTCTAGTCTTTGCCGATGGATCACTTTTTATTTGCTATTACGTGAGACCGCAAACCCTAGAATATGGAGAAATAGATAAAGTAATTTATTTTGTGATTTCATTTATTGCATTACTTATTTTTAATTTAGAATGTCTGTTTTTATTTTTTTCTAGATGTTACATCGCTCTTTATTCTTGTTTAAAAAACCTGTTACATTTTTCGTTAATCAAATAAAATCCTAAAAGAAACTTTTAAAAACATTATACATAAATAATTTCACCAAGGTTGCATATTGATTTCAATTATTTATAACCATAATATGGATTTCAAAGTCTTGTTCAATTTAAAACTACTTAGTAATTACTGTAGCTATAATTTAGCTGTATAAAATATTATCTAAGTAGCAGTACACACACATAGACACGTTAATTGTGTTCTACAAGTATTTTAATTAGCTTATTTATACTCAATTACTTCAACTAGCTGGCACAAAGTTGTTTGTTTGTTTATAAATTAAATTCTTTTAAAATACCTAATGACAGAAACAATAAAGTGTTAATAAAAAAGGAAAAACGTGACATTTTATTTTAACGTAAAGTTAATTTCTACGTGTATCTTATAAATGTCACCAAGTCTCTTTATACAAGTATAAATTGCTATGCTTATTCTGTTCAGTTATTGTGATGGCTCCTAATGAAACCAAAAAAAAAGATTAACATGTTTTGTTGGCTATCTAAATTGCCAACAAAACAATGTTTATCTTCTTTTAAACAATACTTGACCACAATAAGCATAGCCAGCGGTAAAAGCTAGTCAACAATTAAAAGCAATCCACAAATGTAGGTCAAGACGGTTAAAAGGAATAAATCAAGTGTACCAACCATGATCTCATGTTTAATACTGATCATTTAACATTTACACACCACAACACAGCTAACATGGTCACAATAGAGTCGTATATTGGTCATATAAGCGGCACGTATAAAGTTGTTATGGGACTAAAGGCCGACGACGTCATTACATTTATTTTAAGATCATTAAATTGCCACATAGTGTCTAATCGTGATTGAAATTACCAACTTAGTAGGTACCTATTATAAGTATTTAAATGATCGTGCTCTAATAGCTAATGTAGTTAATGAAACATTAGACAGAAATGCTTAAGATAAAACAACCCAGTTTGATTTAATTAATAATGTAAGTTTATAAGGTTTTTCCAGACGTATAATAACTCCCAATGTATCTATCATCATATATATTATTATGATATATATTATTTCTAAAAGGTATATTTTTGACGACGCTCCACATCTCCGTTAATTCTTTACCAAAATTAATGATTTAATAGTAGTTTATGCAACGGTTGCATAATGATAGGCCTTAAAACACTAGTACGGTTTTCATGAAACGAGCCGACAGGCGAGTTTCATAATAAGATCGCACGTGTGTTTTAAGGCCAAATTATGCAGAGTTGCAAGCATAACTTTATCTACACACATATTATAAATCCTCCATGATGGGTTCAGAAACAATATTTTCTGGCAACAAGTTATTTGTTGCAATCGTGGCTGCATATTTCCGATATCCGGCGCATTTTCACATCACACACACTCCGAGAAGACTACTTACTATTCATATTTTCAACTAAAATGTAAATTACAAACAACTTTTTCTATTCAATTCAAAAACAATTCTACTTTCGTTCAGCAAAACATCAACATGGCGATCCTCCGTCAAGACCATTTTTTTTAAATCATAGACAAACGGATGAAGTCTCTATTCTCACGTCACTCGAGATCAAATGTTGTGCAGTTTATATTAAAAAACATACTGAATTGACGTTTCGTATCAATAACTTTTTTAATATCTATGGATACTAGAATAGAGACCCACTTGAGTTTTGACAGCTGTTCCAAATTTAATCTCATTTCTTTACTAAAAACGATAAAGAAGTCATGTTATTTCTTTATCGCAGCACTGGTTTTTCCTAATTGGATGTCAAAATGGTGGTCATTTCCTACGGTTTTTGATTAACCAATGGAGGTTTTATGATATGGGTGTAGATAAACGTCATTTTAAAGCTTATGTTCGTCGCTTTGTCACAAAAGTACACAAATAGATTAAAATTAACGTTTACGTCAAAAAATAAATAAAAAACCACGCGATTTGCAAGCGCCATCTATTGACAGTCTGTTTAACTAACATGTGTGTTGGCTATTTGCACATGTAGACTAATGTGAACAGGCGCTACTATCTTTCTGTCATTCATGTTAGGGCCGATGGAGGGTACTGCGTTAATTATTATCTTTGTCAAAATTATCCGTCACTATATATATATTATAATAATACGTATTAAGACTTTCAATTATAAAACAGCGCGTGGCCCACAGCCGCGTACGTAAATGAATTGCTGGCATATCATCGGATGGCGACCATGACGAGATCTCAGAGTCGGTGACGTTTATTATGAAACGTTCAATTGCTTCAGCTAAAACAACACACGAACGGCACACTCGAAGCGTATTCCAGAACGGAATGGCAATAAATGGCGCTCACTCGCCCGGCGCAGCTCCGCGCTTGACAACAACTGCGTCCCTCGTACCACGAAACTCAGTGCGCGCGGAGATAACAGACGCCCGCCATACAGTTTGCGATAGGTAAGCGACAGTCGCTATTTCGAGACGATATCATAATATTTATCAACTCTCGGCGAACGGAATTTAGTGATGCGGTCGTAGTTACACTATTGGTACTCAGCAATAATCACCAACTATATAAAAGTTTGATCTATCAGCTTAATTCCTGGTGAATACCCAAACAAATTAATTATGTCCGAAGACAGTCCTAATACGCATTGCAATTCATTTTGTATTAATGGGAAATTGATTCGTGAACAAAATGCTCCTGAATATTTTAGACGGAGCTATCGGACGGGATTTTCATATAAGGATTTTTAAACAATGAAATATATAGTAAGGAACTGCTCAAAGCAATTCTCGCGATGCTTACTTTTGAGGTGTCAGAACGCGAATCTGACAACATCGCAGGTTCAGTCGCACGGTAACCACCATCCAATCCATGAAGTGAGACTGTTATAATTGAAAAAATGCCCTTCCGCATCGTGCGGTGTGAGACCCCACCGTCTGCAATGATATGATAGCGTGTGAATCAAGCAATATTAGACTTTTGTGAGTATGTCGTAAGAACTAAGACATCAGCAATAGGGTGTGGGTAAGCCATGGCGCTGGCGTTTGTGAACCTTCTATGAGACTTGTTACACGAAATTGTACTGATAGGCATATCCTTATTTTGAGATCTTTGATTTCAAAGATAAACTGACTTTGTTTGGAAGTACAATTGTACGATTTACTGACTCTGGTATATAACATTTAACAGCGTGGAACTATTTATATTAAAAAAAACTCTCTTTTCGACCGACAATCATAAATTGACCATTGAGTTGGCATTGTGCGGAGTAAGCTGCCTACGATCGTGGCCGGTTGCAGCTAAATACAATTAAGGTCGAAGACACTTACAAACTTGTAGTTTATACGCACTGACAGGTCAAGTTAGATTTGCGGTGGAGTTTGGTGACTAAGCATTATTTAAGAGGATCCCACCACTGATCTGGCGGGAGCGTATTCTCTTATTTTCCGGACGAGCTCGACGACGAATCTCAAACTGCCAAAAACCGGAGTTTCCACCAGAACTGTGCGAGGCAGCTAATAGGTAAGCAAAAGATCCACCAATAGAATTACTTCATTTAGAACTGAACGCTATCCTATTGGTGGATTTTTTCTCGCTTACCGCTTAACGCCTCTCACAGCTCTGATGGAAACGCAGTCTGAATAAGGTCTTCTCTTCTGATAGTGACACATGCTTACGTTATTGCTAAGCTGCCACTTTTCAACATTTATACATTTTACTTCTGACCTCTTTCATTCAGCCACCAGCCACCCTACGAAGATCGTTGCTCCACTTAGCCCGAAGGAGTCCTACACTATAATCTGTGCTATGTAGCATGGTGCAGATGATATCATCTCATTATAATTTATAACCTTAAAACGCAAAAATGTACTTGAATGACAGCTGTCATCCGCACGATGCTACAGTGCACAGAGTGTACGTTTGCCGATCCGGGGTCTCAACTCATTGTATTCCAGCGGTTGTAGATACATACATACATAGCATCACGCCCGAAATCCCTAATGGGTGGCATAAGACTACTAGGGAATACTTTATTAGTTTGGATATTCTCACTGTGCCTTCTCTATATATCTTAGTTTTGCTTACGAGTGTCGTGAAGCACCCAGAAAAATATGAGACCACGGAAGAAAGGGAGTTAAGACTGGATACACGCAGAAAGGACATTCCGTATTCGATTGTTCCTAAATTAAAAATTGTGCATCACAGTGTTCGATGTCAAGCTGTCAAAATATTTAACCACCTACCAATTGACTTGAGGACCTTCAATAATCTAAACATATTTAAAATCCGCCTCAGAAAATTCTTACTGGGAAAATGTTATTACAATTTATCGGAATATCTAAGCGATAATCGATTTCCATAAGACATACACGCATTTCTATAATTTTCTTAAATTAGTTTTATTTTTTATTTTATTGAATCAGATTGTTCTTCTTGACATTAATTTTTAAATTATTTTGACATGTTTAAAAACTTTTTTATTGTTATGTAAAATTCATTTGTTTTAATAATTGTATTAACCTGTATTTATTTGATGTATTATTGTGTTATTTTTAATTTTAGATGTCCAACACAAGTAATTGTTATAGGATTAAATGAACTGAACTGAACTGAACTGAACTACTTGTGGCCACGTTCGATTAATTAGTCCTAAGATGGTATGATGAACCGTATGGTGACGGGTGATCAGCCCATCGCCCATACAGATAGTCCACCATGTTGGAGAGGACCCTTCCCTTAGTCGACTTTTACGACATGCCAGGATGATAAGCATCTGCACGCATTCTATGCTATTTCTTCACTCCCAGTGCAGCAGAGGAGAGCGGTTGTAGATTCTCAGTTAATAACGCAAACAACATAATCAATTTGATTGAGTCGAGAAGAGTTCTAAAAGAGTGTACTTTCAACTCGGCTGACCCATAAACTTCGTCCTTAATAAGCGAAACCATAAATTCACCCACTAATTGGAACGATTAGAAAATTTAATTATTTTATTGATTCCATTGTAATACTATCGACTCTTTACGAGCGCCCGATTAGTTCCTATTTAATAGTTCCCCGGAATCGATTGTTAACACATATTTTTTTGTCGATTAGAGCAATCAATCGTTTTTATATAACACAGAATATTATTAATAATTATTATAAGTAATGATCGTTTTAATGGCCGATAATAGGCGAGCTAAGTCGCCGACAAATATAAAGGTTTTTCTTTAGGTGTAATTACTTTAAAACTTGCTCCAAACATGTCTTTGTGTGACATGATGTGCTAAAAAATGCAAAAACGTCTTTGGATCTGTGTACTTCTTTGATTTTTAACCGACTTCAAAAAAGGAGGATGTTCTTCGGAATCTTTTATTTCATTATAAAGAATCCAGTTTTTTATCCATCTCCAACTAAGTCTATCAGCATTTGTGAATATTCCGTGCCACCAAGTGGCGGTCTAGCCCACCTTCAGATAAACTTGGCTACTGGTTACTCGTTACCTTCTTACTCAGCAGTCTCAAGAGCCTTTTTACTCTTGTAGTCTGAAGAAGTGCATTCGTTAGTGCTAACCATATCGCCAAGATACCTTGGTTCTTGGTCTTCGTCTTCGTGTCTTGGTATTTGTTTTTGGCACTTTCTAGTGTTGTCAGAATTGTGAGAGAACTATAGAACTTGATAATGTTTCAGTAACTTTCGTTGCTCAGGACCCCAGTTCTCGGTTCATGTGAGAATTAAGTCAGATTTATACCTTGTGTCAAAGATCTAAATATATGTCAACCAGTCTCGCATGCACTTAGAAGGGGAGTCTAATCGGCTATCACGTCTTGCCCACTACTTCGTTTGTGGAATCCTGGATTCATTGATTGATGAAAATTGCACTTTATGAACTTGAGAACAAGTCAAGAGTGTCTGAAAGATTTGTAAGTCTTACGGATCTAAACTGATCCATATCTTGGCAAAAACAATTTTAATTTTATTGGCAAAGAACGCTGTGCAATCGAATAGCAAGCTAAGTGTTTTCTTCCCAACATTGTTACTGCTATTAAGTAATTATAGACGCAGTTCAACAAAAAATATGAAAAGAGAGGCGCTGACAAGAAGTTGTAAAGGCGGCCACAGTAATAATGAGGTGTTATTTATAACAATAAGGAATCACTAATCATGTATTAACTGACTTCCCCATGATAGCTGCTTTCCCGCGTAAAAACACGCGTTCAAAAACCACGAAGTCACAATTGAGTTGTCTATGAGCGATAAGATAAGTTCGGAAACTTATTACTTCGCAAAAAAGTGAAAATCCTTTTCACAAAACAAATTTCTATGCATAATCCTGGCAACCCCGAACAAACGGCTGGTTAATTAAAAGGAAATTAAATTTAAAAATCGAATTCACATTTCGCGGCAAAACTGTCCGCTCTAGCAAACGCTAACACCCTCATATTCGCTGACAAGAAAACAAAAAAGGAGAAAAAAAGAAAAAAACGGGTGCCGCACTAATTAGGTCGTCGACAGAACAAGCGTTCGTCAGCACAATAATAATTAACACTGGCTGTAATGAAGCGTACCATAAAAACTAATTGGAGACCCTACAATCGCTGTGGCGGGGTAAGCCGCGCGGACCGGTTTGATTTCGATTCGATCGATCGAATTCCATACTTCATTTCATCTACAAGAGCACATTAATTATGTTAAATTGGCCTTTATGCGGACGTGATAAGGGTTGCTGGTGTTGCATGTTGTTACGAAGCGATCGTAGACGCGCGGGAGACTGGAGGATAGTCTATTGATAACAGTTGTTTTCAGTTTCTACGATAAAGAATGCTCAAAACGAATGTTCGTCAATACTAGAATTTAGGTATAATGTTTATATAATATACTCTGGAACGTGGATAGGTTGCCGGTGTAGGTGAGGGTGGAGACAGGTAAAAGACAGGATATGGTATCGGTGATTTATTTTATAAATACGAGGCACTCTAGAACAACATTATAAAACTTATGAATATAGGTAGGTAAGGCTATGGAATGAGATGATTTGGAGGCTTTGTGTGACACTCTAGTTACTTACGATTAAGTGCCTCACTGTTAATTTCTTAATAACAGGATAACGGGTACAATTGTGCTTCCTTTATAACTCGCACTGCACTTTTTAACTGCGGTTACTATGATTCTAATTATTTAGGTATTTTACAGTATGTATGTATTAAATGCTTTTATATGTCCGGTGGTCCGGCGGATGTCCGGCTGTCCTCCTTTACAGGTCGCATTTCTCAATTGATCTCGTGAAATTTTGTAATTGTATAATTTTTATGTCCATTCGATTTTACGAATTTTTCAAAATAGCTGAGTTATGTAGGTAGAAAACAAAGAAATATATATATCAGCCATTTTGTCAATTTTTCAAAAATGTCCGAATTTTTAGGGTTCCGTAAATCAAAAGTAAAAAAAGTTATGCGAACTATATTGTGTGACATATTAAATGAAAGGGATTATTGTGAGAATTTTAAATATATTTGTTTTAGAATTTTAAAATAAAAAGTTTGGAAGTTATTTAGGAAAATAGACAAAATTTTACCTTATTTCTGAAACTACCGGGCCTACAATATAGAAAAATATACATAAAATAGTTCTTTCCCTATAGATTACAGGAAAATATATAAGGAGTCTATGGTATTTAAAGTAACATAGGAAATTTCAGATAATCATGTACGGAACGAAACCTTCTCCACGCGAGTTTAACTTGCACTTGTCCGGTTTTTTTAATAAATACTTTCCTCACTTTAAAACACATTGTTGGATGACTTGAAACTTGTCACATATAGGCAATTGCTTAATAAAAGTATTTTGATATTACTCTATGATAAAAGTGAAAGAGAGCAAATAAGTATAACACGAAAGGTGCAATTGCAATTGCGATGTCATTATAAAGTAAATGCCTACTTACGACGCTCACAATAGAGTCGAGTAAACATATTTATCTACACCCATATCATAAAACCTCCATAATGTAATCAAAAACCGTAGGAAATGACTAGCATTATGACAACCAATTAGGTAAAACCAGTTCTGTAATGTTATTACAGTATCGATTTTAGTATCGTAATGAGATTAAATTTGGAATAGCTCTCAAAACTCAAGTGGGTCTCTATTCTAGTATCCATAGATATTAAAAACAGTTATTGATACAAAACATCAATTCAGTATGTTTTTTTTAATATAAACTGCATGACATTTGATCTCGAGTGACATGAGAATAAAGACTTCATTCGTTTGTCTATGATTTTAAAAAAAATGGTCTTGACGGAGGATCAAATTGCCGCCATTACTGCTTTCATCATTCATGTTGGTTTTTTGCTGAACGAAAGTAGAATTGTAAAAAGTTGTTTGAAATTTACATTTTAGTTGAAAATATGAATAGTAGTCTTCTCGGAGTGACTGTGTGATGTGAAAATGCGCCGGATATCGTAAATGCAGCCACGATTGCAACAAATAACTTGTTGCCAGAAAATATTGTTTCTGAACACACCATGGAGAATTTATAATATGTGTGTAGATAAAGTTATGTATGCAACTCTGCATAATTTGGCCTTAAAACACACGTGCGATCTTATTATGAAACTCGCTAAAAGCTCGTTTCATAAAACCGCACTAGTGTTTTAAGGCCTATCATTATGCAACCGTTGCATAAACTACTATTCGCGCATCGACTGATTACTTTTTAAAACTCTTATGTCGCTAATCCGTTAGTTAGAAATAACTTAAAGTGTATAATTGCCACGGTTTATTTTACAACTTACAATTACGATGTATACAAATTAGACATGTATTTGCTTACATGTAAAGTCCTGCATGTTTGCTGAGGGCTGAATAACAGAATGCGCCCGCAAGCAGGGCGACTGTACTTACATTTTATACCGGATTTTTATGCCTTGTTCATATTAATTAGATAGTAAATTTTAATGAAATTGATTAAAAACCGACGTAAAATATCCTAGTAATTATGTAGTAATTAAAAAAATATAATATCGAATAAGCCAATCCGTTCGCGAGCACGATTTTGATCAATCATGTTTAGTTTTTACAATTACGTAGTGTAACAAAATTAATTACCCAGTTAGTATTCTATTGGCTAAGATGTTAATTAAAGGCTGATACGGATTAAGGTTCAATAATAACATCAAACTGACACGAATGAAGAGTTGTAGATTCTTCGAGTTCGTTTTGAAAAGGCGCGGTACAAAAAGTTAATGGTGCAAATAAACGACGTCTAGTGTTGTGCTCGCGTGAAATCTATCGAGTCGAGGCATTGACTTTATCGTGAAAGACTCGTCGATTTTATTAGATTATTTTATATGATTAAATTGTAAGCTGCGTTAGGGTTTTGAGTAGACAAGTCTAGTTATCCTTATTGTTTGAAATCACATTTTTGGTAGTTATTAGAATAATCTATACATAGAAAAACATAGAATTATTTTGGACCTCGCGGCATTAATAGAAGACAGGAATTGAACCAGGTACCTACTTTTACTTTTTTAATGCATTATGTTGTGCTCCTAGCTTTAGTGGTAAAATATAATGTTGTATTTTTATACTACGATCATCGATTATAGGTGGCACAAGGAATATTAATGCGCCGAAAAGTTGTAAATGCCTAGGTGTTAGTTAAAACAGAAGAATAGGCACGAATCTATCCATTAGCTAGTTGCCGGGAAATCGGTCAATAATGCACTAATTTCTCCCCCTTAATGGCTCGTTCGATCTACTCAAATACTATATTGAAGCAAATATTCTTATTCTTACCTAACTGGCTTAAAAATGGAGGTACCAAGTTTTCAATTCATCGTTATTTTTTATTATTAAATATGATTATTTCTCCTCAAGAACTATCGATGTGTCGAATGCAGCGCGTCTCTGCCCGCCATTTTAAACGGAAAACCCGGCACGAACCTATCCACTAGCTAGTTGGGGGGAAATCAGTCAATAATGCACTAATTTCCCCTCCTTAATGGGTCGGTCCGGTCTACTCAGACACTATTACGACGCTGCAAGTGTTCATAATGCAATAACGGGTGTGACTCCGTAATGCAGGTTTTCTGTTTATTGTGCCGTTTATAAATTTAAAAAAAATGTGAGGACTTATAAATGGTTACATGAGTCTTTTATTGAACACGACATGAAACATAAACTATTTACCAATTAAAACACTTTCTGGGCCTCTATTCGGGACAGCTACAGTGTTGCCAATTTAGCAACATTGTAGCTGAATTAGTATCTTTTCAGCTGATTTAACAACTGAAATTTCAATTTAGCATCTAGCACACTTTTTAGCAACTTTTATTTTTGGAGTTTTTTTTTTAATTATATTTTCGATAATAAAGAAGTCGTATATTACGTCATCAATGCTTTCCTGACAATCACCTTCATATAAATATGCGTTAAAAAGAGCTGGAGACCCAGTTTCACTTAACAAATTGTTAGATAACAAAAACAGTTGACTTTTAAATGATAGTAGATTATTAAAGCATTTACTATTTTTTATTTTAATATTTACCACCATTTTTAGCAACGTTCAAACAAATTTAGCTGCTTTTTGACATCTTCTAGGCGTACATCTTACATCTAGCAACTTATACACTTAAGAGTCGGCAACATTGCTACTAACTGATATATATATATATATATATATATATATATATATATATATTATGTCAATTGACTGACAAACGAGCTGACGGCCCACCTGATGGAAAGTGGTCACCGCCGCCCATGGACATCTGCAACACCAGAGGTGCTGCCAATGCGTTGCCAGTCTAGGGAGGATGGGGAATGGGGATGAGGGAATAGGCCTCCGGATCTCGTCACTCACCGTACGAAACGCAAGAGCAAGCTATTACTTTACGCCGATATTCTGTGAGAGTGTGGTACTACCCCGGTCGAGCCGGCCCATTCGAACAGTAATCATCTTGTGAGCATTAATGTTTGGCGATGACAATTTACTATAATAATATCGTCAGTAAAAATGCCAAAACAGCAAATGTGTCATTGTTCTGACGTGTTTGACGTTCACATTCGCGGTTTTCTCATTTTAGTGGCGATATAGTACTCACTTATTTGCTACCTAGTAGATATGTTACGAACCGTTTTGATATCTTATTTATCATCTTTAGCTTATATACGTCCCACTGTTGGGAACATCCCTCTCTCATAATGAGAGGACAGGGCAGTAATCTCCACGTGGGCGGTGCTGATTGATTGATATCTAATTACTATATACAAAATATCGATTTCTGGCGCTACCTATTGGCCCTTGACAGGGTGCCTGTTCAAACGTGTTTTGTAGACTTTGGACATTACAGTGTAAACCAATGGCGTCCCTCGAATGTAAATAAGTCGTTTTACTTCTCACTTTTTGACCGCGCGAGCGGAGTGTTTCCGTTTCAGCCTGGGCAAATTGGTTTCGTATTTCTGTCCGGAGGATGTCCGAATTTCCCGCTGTTCTCCTCTACAGGTCGCATTTCTCAACCGAGTCTCTTGAAATTTTGTGAACAGGTTCAATAATTTCATCAATCAGTTTTTCGAAATTTAAAAAAATGGCGGAGAAAAACTTATTTGCAGTGTTGGTAAACTGATCGCGTCCTATGTCGATGTATGGGGAGAACAGTTTTCCGGCAAAGTTAAGTTTGTCGCGAGCTCACGGAACCGCTGAGCGAGCTCGAAGCGCGAGCGAAGCGTCACCGTTTCAGCTTGGGCAAAAATGCTTTTATATGTCCGGTGGTCCGGCGGATGTCCGGCTGTCCTCCTTTACAGGTCGCATTTCTCAATTGATCTCGTGAAATTTTGTAATTGTATAATTTTTATGTCCATTCGATTTTACGAATTTTTCAAAATAGCTGAGTTATGTAGGTAGAAAACAAAGAAATATATATATCAGCCATTTTGACAATTTTTCAAAAATGTCCCAATTTTTAGGGTTCCGTAAATCAAAAGGAAAAAAGTTATGCGAACTATATTGTGTGACATATTAAATGAAAGGGATTATTGTGAGAATTTTAAATATATTTCTTTTAGAATTTTAAAATAAAGAGTTTGGAAGTTATTCAGGAAAATAGACAAAATTTTACCTTATTTATGAAACAACCGGGCCTACAATATAGAAAAAAATACATAAAATAGTTCTTTCCCTATAGATTACAGGAAAATATATAAGAAGTCCATGGTAATTAAAGTAACATAGGAAATTTCGAATAATCATGTACCTACGGAACGTAACCCTCTCCACGCGAGTTTAACTCGCACTTGTCCGTTTTTTTTGATACCCTCATTAAGACGCAAACTCGCATAGACTCGCGAAGGCTACATCTCACAGAGCCACTACTTAATAAGACCGATTCTTAAATTAATTATACTAACGCTAACAAAGGTAAAGAGCTTACGTTTTTAATAAACCAAATAGGCTATTTCTCCAGGCTCTAATGGCGAAATAATTGACGGTGCCACTTACGTATATTGTTTATCGTTGCCACGATAACGATAACGACGCGATAACTACACTTCATAAGGATTTTACACAAACTAGAATTACGAGCGCCGCAGGATGATGGTTCTTGGTATTATATGTTCAGGGCTTCATGTAATTTTTGTAATTAAAAACTATGATCGTTTCACCTTTCGCTTCATTGAGGATAGTGATTAGAAGTTTGCAGATCATTAATTTTATTTTAACCCTTTGAACGCCCTGCTAAATGCGAAAATGCGGCGGACGCCATGACGGCTTTAGCCGACTCAAAATTTATCGATAACGGTAAATTAAGGCGTCCGCGGCACAAAAAAATGCTGTCGTGATTTGCCGACTTTGGCGTTCAAATGTTTAACATTTTTAATGAGCAATCCCACGAGCGCCAGACCCTTAAAAATTGTCTTACTTCTTTTAACGCTTTCATTGCCAAGAACTCGCTATGGGTTTCTGTTCGTAGCGATTTTTCGCTACATAGCTGAAAAATTACTTACTGAAGCTATTAATTACTACGATGAAAACGTGAAACGACTAGTGTTCAGGCTTGCTTATAATTTAACATTAATACGTTAATTTGCATTTGAATCCTTTTATGTAATGGCCCTTGTCACATGGCCCTGTTGACGTCATCCTTTCACACCAGTGTATTAAGAGGTAAACGCTGCGGCCCTAACATGCATGACACAAAGATAAGATAGACCGTCTTGTCTCTAAGTGTGTCTCTCTCACACTAGTGCCAACGAGAGAGATAGTCATAGAGATAAACGGGTTTAATCTATCTTTGTGCCATGCATGTTAGGGCCGTGTGCCTATAGTCTTAGGCAAATTCAAACATTTAAAGTGGGTGCAGATCATGGCGGCACACGTGAGAACGTCCTGTCTCTCTCACTAAACGATTGAACAAAAGAGATGCCGATTATAGTAGTAATTCTTTTTCTTGTCCCGATCGCATTAGCTACTTATCTGGCAAACAAAGCAATTGTCTTTCATTGTGAAGTGTAACCGCAAATTGCTACTTTGAAATAGAAGGTCGTAACTCCAAACACTATTTCACACAAACGGCGTCTTTATGTCTTTCACATTAAAACAGGGCCTGTCACGTGTTAAATATCTTGTATTTAAAACAGCAGTAAAGTACACATGGAAGCATTTTAAATGCAAAATGTTCAACACCTGACATGCTCCGTGTTTTAATGTGAACCTTTTTATCTTAGACATAAAGACGCCCTTTGTGTGAAATAGTATTTGCAGTTACTACCTGCTATTTCAAAGTAGAGATTAGCGGTTACACTTCATAATGAAAGACAATGGCTTTGTTTGTCAGATAAGTAGCTAATGCAATTGGGACAAGAAAAGGAAATGCCTATACGTGTGAGTGTGTATCTGAAAACGACAGCCACATTACGCGCTCATTTACTTTGTTTGCTTTTTTAGCTAATTTAACACATGGAAAGCCAACATGCCTAATGGACATACGTAATAACCCCATGAACATTAATGACTAATTGCTATCGCTGTGAGTAAATTCAACCCTTTGTAATGGCAAGTGCATTATTAGGTGTTAGGTTTTACTTCTCGTTGTAAGTGGAGGAAGTACACAATTGCTACGTTGCGGTTTCAAATGCAGTCAAACATTTAGCCAGACAGAGATTTATTATGTTTGAAAGAAAATGAGGTAGACACCGAACTACTAATTAGTATATGGTGTTACAGTGAATCCTCCTCTTCTGCATCCTCCTCTGCTGCACTAGGAGTGAAGAAATAGCATAGAATACGTGCAGATGCTTATCATCCTGGCATGTCGTAAAAGTCGACTAAGGGACGGGTCCTCTCCAACATGGTGGACTATCTGTATGGGCGATGGGCTGATCACCTGTCACCATACGGTGCATCATACCATCTTAGGACTAATTAATTAATCGAACGTGGCCACAAGTAGTCTTGTGGCTCTGCCTACCCCATTAGGGATTCGGGCGTAATGATATATATGTATGTATGTATGTTACAGTGAATACAAAAATAATATCATCGGATGAGGGGGACAGAATGGAAGTAAAGTTGATAGATATTGGTCTTATTTTAAGGTAAGTAACCGTCAAAAAATCCTACGTATATTATTAATATGTCGCTCCAAGTTGAAATATGGTGACTTATTATAAATGTCTCAAGTTAGAGTGGCCATGCTCTGCAGATAGAAAACCGCAATAGAGTAAAAAAGTATATTGTTTGTAGTTCCCTTTCTGAAGTGAAGGAAACTTCAGCTTCTACTAAGTGAGATAATCCTGTGTTAAGGTGCTTTTAAAGTTAAACGATCAATCTTTCACGGCAATTTTTCTCTGGCAACTATAGCTGTCTTTTTTAACTTCTTACGTTAGAGGAAGACGCCTATAGTTGCCAGCCACACATTGCTGTGAAAATGTTGCTCGATTACAAACACCTTAACGTCTTATCAGCTGAAGCTGAAGCTGTCTTCACACGCCTTAATTTCACGCACTCACGCGCATTGTCGCACTCAAACAGTTGCTGATATAGTTTTTTGAGATTGTAGTATGTATGCCGGTGACTTCAAAGTTACAATCAACGGAGCCGCAGGCGAGTGTAATTGTATAGTTCTGCTCACTGTACAATAAGTCTGTACACTGTAAGTCGCAATGGATTGCTATACGGCAATAATTAAACCAATTAAAATTTCTAAACGTAAATATCGAGTCACCCGCAACAACCACATGCGATTACTTACAAAACCCCGCATTAACTTCGAAAAATAAAACAGGACATATTACATTATACAGTGGTATTAAAAAGTACATAGAAAGAAACGTAAGCCGCAATTAAAGCCACCGTTTGCAATTAAAATAATGGCTGTCACACCTATAAGACAATTAGGTAGGAATAAATTCTATGTTTTGGTGGCCGACTATTGCGGCTTGATTAGGGCTAATCAAAAAAACTTAATTCTTGGTAATGGTACGTAATAACCGCCATGGTTTTTAACGCGGTCTCCTGATACGGCGGTAATGAAGCTCTAATTACGGGGGCCTTTTAGTTTTCAGGGGGTGGTTTATAATACCAAATGACATTAACAAACGTACATTAACTTATGTTTGTGTAAGCTCATTCAGCGTACATGGAGTTTCCTGTCACCAACTTTAAATTAAACAATCAATAATAGAGAAAGGCGTCTGGGTCATACAAACACACATTTAGGTTCAGAACTGTCCCCTCCTGTTCGCGAAAGTTAAGGGCCTGTTATTTTTGCTTGAACTACTCGTATATCTGCCTGTAGGACATTAGGCATAGTTTTGGCCTGTGTGAAGAAAACGTAAAATTAAGCAGTCGTTTTCCTTAACTTTTGGTCCCTGCGGCCCTGACATGCATGGCAAAAAGATAAATTAGAACCGTTTATCTCTAAGTGCCTCTCTCTCAAACAAGTGCCGACGAAGGAGATAGTCATAGAGATAAACGGTTCTAATTTATCTTTGTGCCATGCATGTTAGGGCCGCTGGAGGGACAATTTTTGTTTCTTGAAGTGTGTATTACCCGTCTGGGCTAAGCGCCACGTAGCCCAGCTGGTTAAGAGCAGGTCCTCCGTTTAAAGTAACCTAAGCATCATGTATAAAGCTCCTACAGCCATTATAACTCTAGTTTGAGCATTATAGCTTGTGTGCTGCCTGTGAAGTGTCGCAGGTTGGAGTCCCACCAGGCGGGTTTCACTCCGCACTTTAGGTACGCTCGGCCGTCGCGTTGCTCGGAGCTGTAAATCGCAGTAGGTTGCCGCTCGCTCACTCGCTGCGGCCCTAACATGCAAGACACAAAGATAAGTTAAACCCGTTTGTCTCTAATGACTATCTCTTTAGTCGGCATTAGTGTGAGAGAGACGCAGATAAGACAGTTTACTTAGTCCACAACCTTAGTGTACACGAAAGAGCACGTTTTATGCGACGGAGATAGAAGGCATGATTAGGCATATTTTCGTACCTAAACACCGTTTTTAGGGTTCCATACCTCAAAAGGAAAAAAGGAACCCTTATAGGATCACTAGTGTGTCGGTCTGTCTGTCTGTCTGTCTGTCTGTCCGTCTGCCACAGCCAATTTGCTCTGAAACTACTGGACCGATTGAGTTGAAATTTGGTATTCATATGTAAGTTGGTGACCGCAACACGGACGCGTGACGTAAATATATGAATTTTAAACATAGGGGCCACTTTTTGGGGGTAAACTAGAAAATTAAAAATAAAAGTTATGCCACCTATATCGAGTGACATATCAAATCAAAGGGCTTAGTGTGAGGATCTTAAATATATATTTTTTTGAATTTTAAGTAAAATAGTTTAGAAGTTATTCAGGAAAATAGGCGAAAAATGACCATTCCCCCCCTTATTTCCGAAACAACTTGGGCTAAAATTTTGAAAAAAATACAGAAAATAGATCTTTGCCTAAAGATTACAGGAAAACCTATAAGAAGTAAGAATGGTATTTAAGCTAACCTAGTAAATTTCAGATAATCATGTACGGAACGGAACCCTCTCCACGCGAGTTTAACTCGCACTTGTCCGGGTTTTTTGTTAGAGAGTGATTCTTCTGTACGTTAGTAATCTATTCTGCGGCCCCACCTAGGCGTTAATTTTCTCTCTGCTGTTTGGTACTTATCCTTATTGTAAAAATGTAATAGTATGATAACAATTCATTAAAACAATGAAACTCAAGAAAAGTGAAGGCCCAAGACTACATTGCGAAAAAATGTTTGGTCGTTGGGTTGACGGACATTGACAGTTATCAAGACATTGACGGACATTGGTAGTCTAGCTGAGACTCGATGTTTTAAGAGTAGAATAAATGATTGTATAAGATATCGTGAAATGCATTTTTCAGCTGAAAATGACTTTCAACGTAATTAAGGTTACGATAGACCAAACGTTTTCGATCAAATACCCACCAAAGGAGAATACACGTCAAAACTTTTCTAGTTTCTCGTTAAAAATCGATTAAAATATCTCGCACTAAAATAACGTTACAAATGAAGGCAGGGGGGTCAGCCGATGCTATTTACCATACGCGGGCCTATTTTTTCATGGATTCGTTTCTTTTTTACGCCATTCTCCACCCGACGGGCGAACGGTGGGAGGGATCCTTTTTTTTAAATCAGTAAATTGCATATTTGAAAAACTACTGCAGCGGTCCGCTGTCGATCGAACAGATGTACCATGTTTGTTTAAACCGCTTTACGGGCTTTCTGAGACTGGCAGCTGCCCTAACATGCATGCCACAAAGATAAATTAGAACCGTTTATCTCTGTGACTATCTCTTTGGTCGGCACTAGTGTGAGAGAGACGCACTTAGAGATAAACGGTTCTAATTTATCTTTGTGCCATGCATGTTAGGGCCGCAGGAATATAAAAAATATACTTAGATAAATTGTTTAGTTTTTATAAATAATTTATTTGACTAATGCAGATCTAATTCCAATTGTATGGCAACAATGAACGTTGAAATGAAGTTGCGTAGCGCAGTAATGACACGAGTTTCGTGCTTTAAGGCCTGGTTACCCGAGCAACTTTTTACGGCAATTTATAGCCAGCAACTCTAGCTTTCTTACTCTAACTTCGTACATCAGAGGAAGACGCCTATATTTGCCATAGTATAGCAGAGAGGTTTCTTAGACGGGATGCCGATAATGCTAAAGGGGCTCGTCAAAGAGCTAGTTCTTCGGCAATTTATTGCTGCATTTTGGGCTAACCTCAAAAGTTAACATTGAAACTTTTTGTTCCCATTTTTGAAGTAGTATGTAATCGTTTGGGGATAACTCGCATTAGCTATAAATTGCCGAAGAACTAGCTGTTTTACGAGCCCCTTTAGCATTGTCGGCATCCCGCCTAAGAAAGCTCTCTGGTATACTCAGAAAAGGACTCAGATAGAAGAAAATAAGGAATACATGTAATGGTGAGCTCTTACGGCCCATGGAGCAATAATATATACGTAGTATATCTCTGGACCTATATTCACAATATACAAAACCAATCGTTACTATGGTAAGGATTGCACTATGAAATTCCATATCGCTTCGTCAATGTTGAACAGAGGCCCAGCTCATTTCAATTACAAAAACACATTTTGAAAAGTTTTCAGTAAACAGTTTAGATATTCACAATAACCGACCGTTCGTTTTAATTACGAAACCGTAAAAAATGCAAAGTCGTTTAGAAATTAAAATATTCTGAAAATATTTCCGAACTGCTTTGTCTGAATGTACAATGCGAAGCCTTAACTTGTACCTAATAATGGCTGACTTGGAAATTACAGCCCATCTGTAGAAAAATAAATTGTACTTACATGAAATTTTTATTAAAAAAACAAGTCCGCTTAGTTCTCATTGTAAGAAGATGTCGTAAAAATATATTGGTAAAGTAAAGTAGAATTGGTGGTAAAGATCGGTGCAAGCGCTGACTTCTGAGTGAAGATGGCAGGTCTGCACATATTGATTATCCAGGTAGGCAACAGCCGACAGGGATCAACTTGACATAAACACGCTGCTCTTAACGACATCATCCGACCGGCGAGCCTAACTTGACCCGTCAGTGCGTATAAACTACATGTTCGTGCGTGACTTCGACCTTGGTCGGTTAACGACGAAAACGGCCATATTCGTAGGTACCTAATTCCGAATAAAGCCTACGAGCCCGCAGGTCATTTTATAATTGTCGTTCAAAATAAGCGACCAAATTTGTTAAGACTGTGAAGCAACGGCAAAAATCACTCTTTTCATATAAAAGGCGATAACGATTTTCATCCCTTAAACGTTAACCAATTTTGACCAATTCTTGATAGGTTGTCAGTCCGAACAAATTCTAAGTCTATACGTTTTTGAATCTTGATTAAAGATCAAGAAAGTGACATAGTCGCCGAAATTAGTTTTGTATGAGAATACTGAAACAACAATAAAACTTTATTTATTGATTATAGTGAAAAAACCAAAACGTATAAACCTAGATTTTGTTCTGACTGACAATCTATCAAAAATTGGTGAACATCGGCTAACGCTAAAGGGGTGGAAATCTTTATCGCCTTTTGTATGGAAAGCCGTAGGTTCGCACTCTTCTGAGTAACCTAGCTGAACTCGTGATCAGCGCCTTCATTCGGGAACGCTAAGTGATTCTGAAGCGACTCGTGAGCGAGATTTCTCATCCCACCCTTTCGCATTACGCGTCGTGCGGAAGAGTGGGATGAGAAATCTCGCTCACGAGTCGCTACAGAATAACTTAGCGTTCCCGAATAGAGGCGCAGGACATCTCTCCGTCTCAATTAATTATGAACTTGCTTTTGACATTTTGTTACCACGGTGCGGTGACCACTGTTCAATTGTGAAACATTGCTGCATTAAGGTGCTCGTAAACAAGCAAATTTTCACGGCAATTTACAGCCGACAAATATAGCTGCTCCTCTGCTGCACTGGGAGTGAAGAAATAGCATAGAATGCGTGCAGATGCTTATCATCCTGGCATATCGTAAAAGTCGACTAAGGGACGGGTCCTCTCCAACATGGTGGACTATCTGTATGGGCGATGGGCTGATCACCTGTCACCATACGGTTCATCATACCATCTTAGGACTAATTAATCGAACGTGGCCACAAGTTGTCTTGTGGCTCTGCCCTTCCATTAGGGATTTCGGGCGTGATGCTATGTATGTAATTATAGCTGTCTGACTCTAACTTCATATATTAGTGGAAGACGCTTATAGTTGCTTGCAATAAATTGCCTTGAAAATGTAGCTCGGTTCCAAGCACCCTTAGAAATGATACAGTTGCCGTGTCCGTTTTCACATGCTAACTGCTCATTATAATAATTGCTTTGCTACCATTTTCCTGTATCAACAAACGCCACATACAAACATTCGTGCATTCTCGTTACTCAATAAATAAATTCAACAGATGCAAGATGAATAAAATCATCAAAAGCAGCACTCATTAATTCATAATAATAGCTCGATAAAATTCGCTAATTGCGTTCCCAATTCAAATTCAACAAAGCATTCGATTATTTGAAATTAGAACGATTATTAACGAACAATCGATTGTACAGTAAGTGCCCATGCGCGTGCCTCGTCAAAGGGTGCTGTATTGTGACGTCACGACTTACCCCACGTGGCCATGTGAAATAAATGTGTTAAAAACCAATTATTCAACGCATAAATGTACTCAACTGTAACTGCCGTTCGCGCAAACTATTATTAAACATATATAAAGATGATATCTTCGTAAAATATTCGAATGTTGACTTAACGTAACGAGCCGGGAAGTTGATCATTATAATTTAAATAATATATGTTGAGGCGTATTTTCAATTTTCTACTAATTTATTGCATAGCATTATGTATTATTATTTTATTTTATGAGAAAACTTAATTATATATTGTGCGGAGTTTATCCACGATTTATTATGGTGCCGCGATGCCGTTAACGTGAAATGTTTCTTATTATTTAAGATGTGCTCATTAATGTAATTTCTCCAGAGAGTGAGTGAGATAGGTATTTTTATTATATTGCGTGCAAAATATGATTTCAATCGACAGTTTTAAAGTTTCGCATTGAGCTACGCGTTTTACTACACAAAATAAGTATAATGAAATTAAGACTTGAAATACTTCTAATAAAAATAATTATTAATTTAATTGTACTAACTGTAAGGTTTTATAAAAAACTATGTGCATACATTAGGTGGTACAATGTACGAAAAGCAATGACCATATCAGACTTTAATCCGAATCAATACATGTGACATTGCTAAGAAGATATGGATGCGAAGATGGATGTGGGATGCCCATCCTCGACCATTAATCCCTTATTTACGTCTACTGAAAATTGTGATTTTGACACTATTATAGAAACCTTTGTTCATTGGCTTATTAAATAAATTATATGTACTGACATTGCTTGAACAATATTAAAAAATATTTTGTTACGATATGCTAGCTCTTATTAACTGGACAGCAAAGGTGGCCGCATTGTAAAAAAATCGCGATTTATTTCGCTTAGGCAATGTCGAATAGAGACTCAGCCTTGTAATTCTCTAACGTGCGCAGCGGCTGATCAGCGATGAGGGTCACATTCAAATTTAGACCTAATGATTTTGCTCTTCTACATCTACACTATCTACACTAATATTATAAAGAGGAAAGATTTGTACCTATTTTTGTAAGTTTGTATGTTTGTAATGAATAGGCTCAAAAAGTACTGGGCCGATTTAAAAAATTCTTTCACCAATAGAATGCTACATTCTTCCAATTTGACATAGGCTACATTTCATTTTGAAAAAAATTAGGGATCCTTGGT
The DNA here is from genome assembly GCA_947859335.1 of Tortricodes alternella. Lineage (NCBI taxonomy): Eukaryota > Metazoa > Arthropoda > Insecta > Lepidoptera > Tortricidae > Tortricodes > Tortricodes alternella. Next base: position 4,303,801 of record OX401982.1, on the reverse strand, counting down.
AAAATTTGAACAATGTAACCGAAGGTGTAGAAAAATGAGTCTTAAAATGTCTTTCGTCGAATGCGCTGCCGAAACTATTAGCGATAGAACAAAATAATGTACAACAATATTGAAGAACATTATAATGTCTACAAAAAACTCCGCGGTAGCATATGTCCAACTATTGTAGTTATGTCACTACAACAACTTTTTTCATTTTAAACATTAATGAAAATGCTAACCAAATTCAAACCATGCTATTTATGTGTTTATATTAATCCTTATCCAAATAAATTATTTTATGGCCAAGACCATTTAACTACCTATAAAATAGTTTTTAAATTATTTAAATTGGACTTTCCATTCAAAAGATATTACGAATTAAAAAATTCAAACAGTAAACAAAACAGACAAAAAAGCTGTAAAGGTTGTTTATAAGGACATTCTGTAGTCGGTAGGTATATTTAGTATCAGCATTGCACCCGTGCGAAGCCGGGGCGGGTCGCTAGTATAGTATAAATTCATAGTAATCAATCAATTCAAGGTAATCAATTTAGATGTTTCTTTATTTTAATTATTATTATGATGACCCTTAGAGGCTTTATACACTTGTCCAGACGCGGAGATTATACATCTCCCTTATTAGTTATTTATTATAATTAATTTTTACCTATTAGAATTGTTTGCTGCCCTTTTCCTGTGTTAGTTTTAGTTAAAAGTCTAATGTAAAAGTTGGAAAAAAAAAAGACTTACTGCCGAGTTTCTTGCGGCGTTTCTTCTCAGCAGATGTCACTTTCGAAGCGCTGGTAGCATGTGGCAAAATAAAATGCAAAATAAATATTTTCATTTTCGTTTTCATAGTTTCGTTTATCTGCTGATCAGCCGCTGCAAACGTAAGAGAATCACAACCCAGGGGGGCTTGCACGACATGCCCGCGAGTCGTTTGTCGCTCAGTGCGTCCCTTACATATTTGACTAGTTGGACAGAGACGCACTGAGCAACAAACGACTCGCGGGCATGTCGGGCTAGCGCCCCAGGAGTAGTGGTCACGCTTATCTTCTACAAACGAAACAAAAGATGTCTGCCTATTCGCATAGAGTAACTTATTATTTGTACGATCTCACTGATAAGTCAACTCTGAGGGACTTGACACCCGCTACAGTTATTTATATAGTTAAAAATAATATTGTTTCATGCATTACTAACTACAGTCAAATACATTTTCATACCTCACACGAAGCAAAGTAGGGCATTGTTTATCTATGATGCGGGGTGAAACGGATACACGTGCTCCTATAGGTTGAAAAGTCGTTAGAAAAAAAAACGAAGGCAATAGACAAATGGCCGATTTCAGAAAGGCCACTCAAATTGAGCTTTTTTAAAGTGACGTTTCAGTGACGTTTCTATATAGGTTGACAACTAGTTGAGGGACATTTAAGTGCTTAATATCTAGTCAAATGCTTACGTGGCATTTCTGAATTCGACCAAAAAGCATACAGATGGTCTTTGTTGATATAACATAACATCTCATACAAAAAAAAAATAAGTAGGTAACTAGTTATTTTAATTATTGCAAGATAATGCAATAATAATTGTCATAATAATATAATAACATTTAGAAAATTATAAAAACCGTTCTAAAGCATTTATATATGTTTACCAAATCTAGCTTTTATTTCCTTTAATCATAGTCAAAATGAAAAGCAGAATGCTTAACTCGGGTAAAATCAACAATGGGTCCAATTCGAAACGGTGTCCGCTAAATTTAAGATTGCCTAAATTTAAAATAAGAAACGTCATACCCGATTTTGTATAGCTCCAAGGTTCAAAATCGAGCCGAACGTTTCTTATTTCAAATTTAGCGACTTCTAAATTTAGCGAAAACACTTTCGAATTGGCCCCAATATCACACTCGAAATTTGGCGCCTTTGCTTCGCTCATGCAGCCAACCATCTCTTGTGAAATTGCTGACTTTGATTCCTCGGTTAACAACCTTCTCTTTCCACCCCCTTCGTTCAGATAAGATGAGACTCTACATTTATATTCTACAAAAAACTATTTAACGCACCCATAATTATTTTCCATTTACAAACTTTTGAACATCACAGCTACTTTAAAATAACGTGCGTATATTAATCTATTCGGAGAATACGTAATGAGTTTTGAGCCTGAATTTTAAAATGGTATCGAATAGTTGCTAAATCTTCACTGAATATAATTTCAGTCATACCTACCTTAAATTGACCTTCATGATGCAAGAGTTTTGGCCGAAGGGTGTCAGGTATTTCGGCGATACCGCGGCCGGCTCGCTGAATATGACTCCCTGGGATTGCGTCATAGGAAAAATAATGTGTCCGTTTTAAGTTATTTTGTTTACTTTATGTATGTTAGTCTTTAAGGTATTTATTTTATTAGGAATTAGAATTATTATTATTATCTATACGATAATGATATTCTAGTTTACAAGTTCAGATAGTTGGAAATTAAATATTTTAACAAGACAACGATTCTATTTTTTTTTATATTTGCTTTGTTTTGAACGTTAGTTCAATGTTACACATCATTTTTTTAAACTCCGAACACGTGGTAAAAGTAAAACCGATAACAATCCAGTGATACAATGAAGTCGTCAAAGGCTTACAACAAGTATTGGAATATCGCCTACAGATGTAGTACATAATTAGTTTCCATCGTGTTTTATCGGTAAAGTTCGTATTTATCGTGCTCTCTCAATTAGCATCAGTAGGCCGCCAATTCTCGGTGCATTCGAGATAATCTCACAATCGAGATTAAACCTCAGTGCACACAGTCTTTTGACACAACTGTATGAATCTGACGTTTAATCTCGCAATGGACATTATCTCGAATGCATCGAGAATTGGGGGCCAGTACCCATCATACCATGCTGTTATTTTTCATTTTGAAATTTGACTGTAAATAATAAAGTTTCATATTAATAAATATAAACAAGTCACTCATTGAATACAATAATTCATTGACACTTCGGGTCCCATCGTCTTCTGATTGAGATCCGAGTTTTACCGATGGAAACATATAATTCACTATATCTGTATCGATCTAAGAGTCTGTTCGCCGAGAGTTGATAAATATTATGATATCGTTTCGAAATAGCGACTGTCGCTTAACTATCGCAAAATGTATGACGGGCGTCGCTTAACGCCGCGCGCACTGAGTTTCGTGGTACGAGGGACGCAGATGTTGGCAACAGCGGTTTCGCGCCGGGCGGACGGCGGCGAAAGAAATATATTTGTTTTGTTCATATACACAATCGCCATATTGCAAAATAATGTCTTATATGTCCGCGTCAAATGTCATATAAATTCAATAATCTGCACTGGCTTCGGTCAAAGAAACGAAAAAGAAAAAAATATCTATGACACGTATTGAAAACGCGTTGAGTATGGATATGACGTGTCTTGTGTCTTTCTACATATAATAATGTCATTGGCTTCGAGTGTGGCGTTGGGGTGTTCTGTTCGCGTGCTGTTTTCTTTTTATACAGTTAGGCTATTCAATAATAATATTCTATGAAAAAAATATAATTTTTCTCTTTTCTTTTATTATCATCGGTAAAAATAATTAGCGGGCCGCTATTTGTAATGAGTTATGAAGCCCTGACTTTTTACTTTTTATATCAACTCTCGCCGAACAGAACCTATTATGTTAAATAATTTAAATAGTAATCTTACAAAATGAGACACTCACTTTTCGACAAAAATAGAAGTTATATATCCAGTCAAACGCGGGCTCACTCCGAATCAGACGTAAACATGCCCATTCCTAATCAAGTTACAAAGCGATAAATGAAAGGTAATTGAAAGGAAATTACGCAATAAATGGGTTATTATTGAATTTATATTAAATTAATCGCCCCCCTAACATCTGTCGTGTGTCGCCCCCTGCCGGAGATGCTTCACAATGATTACATTATGGCGCTATTTGTAATTTTCTATGAGTGGTTTGAGAGGTTCCGTAATGAGTTTTGTTTAGCTTTTAATTACAGTCCGGGCCGTAAAAATATAGGGATCCTTCTTATATCAGTTGACAACTGACAAATGATAGCAAGTGAACCGTTTTTGCGTTGTCTTGACCTATGACAGAAAGTGCTCGTTTTCAAGACAGTAAGTGAGGTCTAAGAATATTTAGATTTTATAGGAGCCCACAATGCTAAGGTCGCATCGTTTGGCGATCTGAATTTCAATACCAACAGGGGCTACGTGTTTGTGCTTAGAATATATTAAACTTGAACATTTCTTCTTGAAATGTTTAAACGTGAAAACACGATTAGTAATAAAAACCTACTTACTTTCATTTTTCAAACATAACGCTTTTTTAACATGTTTTTGGTTGAATCTTCGAAACCCTATGATCTTTAACGATGATTTTTGGTTAAATATTCGGCTAACAATAACTTCTCAATTCGCTAAAACTGTTTATTAATAGATGTTGTGGTTCACAAAAACAGCAAAAAACTCAGATTTTTCATGAACGCGTGCGCACGCGGTGGTTGTAAAAGCCACGGCTGAGAGCACGCTATTTTAAAATGAAACGCAACTCCATAGAGTTCAGTTCTGATTGATGCAAAATGAGTTGCTTAATCTGGCCATACGTGGGCTCTTAAGTCAAATGTTTAAAAGTCCAATAAATAGCTATCCAATTGACCAAAGCGGGTTTGAACCCGGCTTGCAAAGTTGGGTTTTTTTGGTCCTTTTATGGAATAGAATTTGATACGTATATTTGGAGGGCAACATAATGAGGATTTGCATACATCTGCTAAGAACATGATTCAAGATCAGCACTGAGCCCACGTTTACGCCACAATAATGTTATGGGGAATTAGCGACACTAATACTTTTACAGTAACTCTTGTTTCATTTTGTCACCAGGGAATGTATCCTGAGTCGTCAAGTACTCTTTTTTTAGCAGCAACGTAGGAGTTTAACCTTTTGGCCGCCAAGCCTGTCTGAGAAGTAGCACGAATTTCAACTTTAAGTCAAGGTAGTGAAGGAGTTTTTTACCCTGTATACGCTGTCATGCATAGTCGACAACGGCGGCCAAAAGGTTATGTCTGTTCCAATAAAGATTTAATTAGTATATAAGATTATTTTCCTGCCATTAATACGAATATGATACTGTCTTAAGAGGGCTATCAAAAAATCGCGTTCTGAATGATTAGGTATATTAAACAACGGCCGCGCGTCGCCCTCGTCCAATGTACAAAGAGCGCTGACGGCCATTTAAGATGTATGGCCGTCAGCGCTCTTTTTATATTGGGAACTATCGTTTCGCAGAACATAGGTCCATCCTTGACAAGCGCACGCGCGGCACTGAATTCGCACGGCCGACACATCGCATTATGTAGTAATTTGGGAGTTGTAATTACGTTCATTTTAAGCTTTATAATGAGTTTTTTTTTTTCAAAAAAAGTATGATATTTTTATTACTTATAAACTAACGATTATTCTGACAATAATATTTATGTAGTAAAGAGAAATTTACGCTTAATTCTTAGCGTTTCTAGTAGTTTTACGGTTTTGACTTGGATTTTTTTTCTACATAATCCATACATATTTCAAAATTCCGAGGCCGCTATAAACTACACGACTATTCAAGAGATATTATTATACAGTTTTCATTTCGTTTGCTTAGTAGAGTAGTTCAATCCACGAGCTCAAAAAAGTGCCCTCGCGCATGTTTTGAAAATCTTGCTGCAGAATTTCGGCTTTATATCAATAAATAAGAATAAATTGCAAAAAGCGAGGCCGCTATGATCAATACTAATGACTATACTCCACCATTCAGTAAGTCAAAGTTGTCTAAGTCTTTCAGTTTCTCATAGTAAGAACGCCAAAGTTGCCCAATTATTGAAAAAATCGTAATAGGGCTCTTAACACGTCCATTTAATGAAATTCAATAACCCATTTAAAGATAAAAAAAAGTCATTTTTCACTGTCAAGAACTGCTATAAACTGGAAGATCACTTCAATAGAACCTCTCTATAGCCATATTCGGCAATGAAAGAGGTTTAGGCATTTAAAATAGAAACATTTTTTAATTTCAATGGTTCAAAACAGCCAATATTCGACATTGGTCTAACTGATATAGGAACCGATCGTTACTATGGTGACGAAATGTTGCTTGGTTTTGTCGCTTTCTTTTCAATGTAAACGTCGCAAAGTAAGAGAACGACCAAACAAATCGATATAATATCGTCGAATAAATGCTCAGGGGTGTATTCCCAAACTCAATCGACCGGCGACTAAACGTGCGAAAGGTGATTTGTCACGCGGTTGCTACAAACATACAAATATGTATCAGTTCAATTAATTTTTCTCGTCCATTTCGCCCGCTCTGTACAGTACGCACAAAAATTATAAAAAAAAACGATTTTTAAAAACGCTTGACCGTAGAAAAAGTTGCTCTTCAATTCTAAGTAAATAAGTTCAGATTTCGATATTGGAGAATATTTATATGTACCTACATTTCGTAAATTGAAAAATCTGAAATAAAACAATATTACTATTATATTCCAGTCTTATTTTCTTAGCATTATCAAGATTACATTTTTAGATACATAAAATGATGATTATAAATATCAAGCGTAAAATGATATCGGTTTTTCAAATATCGAAAGTTTGTTTTACACTTACAGATATAGAAATATGAAAATGAGAATGAAAATATTTATTTTACAAGTAGGCCAGACGGGCTCTTTCACATGTCTGAATCTACCAGCGCTTCGAAAGGTGACATGTGCTGAGAAGAAATGCCGCAAGAAACTCAGCAATAAGTCTTTTTTCAACTTTAAAATTACATATACTTAACTAAAACTAACATAAAAAGTGCAACAAATAAACCTAATGGGCACATATTAATTATAGTTAACAACTAATAAGGGAGATGTATAGTCATAACAACCTTCGAAACTATTAATGTCATCCAACGTATACTCGAAAATCACCAGTCGTGTCAAATTTGCCGTCGGTACAGCCGGCCGCGACGCGAGTCCTTCTGCATAATACATCGACGCACGCTTGCTGTACGGACTTTAATTATATATCTGGTACAATTTCGCCTTTTTTCGAGTATTTTTCACATTTTGTACCCCCACACTCACCCCACTGCCGAACAGCCGCAGAAAAAAAACTGTTTAAAATGCGTATGTGTGGACACTCAGTTGTTGTGACAATGTTGCCGGATGGGTCTGGGACAAGGGAATTTTGGGATAGTTTTTGAGTCTGACGACTGGATTTACAAAGGCAGAGTGATCTTTGATTAAATTGACGTTTATATACAGGTTGACAGCTGGTTGACGAAGACTTAACTATTTAGTTAATCTCTATAAAACTATAATATATATAAATATATAAACTATAAAACTAAAACTATAATTGGAACATGATAACAATGGTGACATATAATTTCCAATATTATAAAGATCAAAAACTATTTAAAAATATAATTTAGTTTCAATAGAAATTATTTCCGATTCTTACATAGGTACTACTAGTATTAAGTAATAGTGACCCGTCCCAGTTTCCAATGAATAATATTTAAGTATCTGTCTGTTATATTCGATTTATAACAGAATGTAGCGTTTTTAGGGTTCCGAACCTCAAAAGGAAAAAACGAAACCATTATAGGATCACTCGTGCGTCTGTCTGTCTGTCTGTCTGTCTGTCTGTCCGTCTGTCACAGCCAATTTGCTCTGTAACTACTGGACCGATTGAGCTGAAATTTGGTATACATATGTAAGTCAGTGACCGCAACACGGACGCGTGACGTAAATATATGAGTTTTAAACATGGGAGTCACTTTTGGGGGGTAAATCAGAAAATTAAAAAAAAAAAGTTATGCAATCTATATTGTGTGACATATCAAATGAAAGGGCTTATTGTGAGGACTTTAAATATATATTTTTCTGAATTTTAAGTAAAATAGTTTGGAAGTTATTTAGGAAAATAGGCGAAAATTGACCATTCCCCCCCTTATTTCCGAAACTACTGGGGCAAAAATTTTGAAAAAAAATTCAGAAAATAGTTCTTTACCTATATATTACAGGAAAACCTATTAGAAGTCTATGGTATTTAAAGTAACCTAGTAAATTGCAGATAATCATGTACGGAATGGAACCCTCTCCACGCGAGTTTAACTCGCACTTGTCCGGTTTTTTCAATATTGTTTATAGATAAAGATACCTCAAATCTTTAATACAATATAATTTATTACAGTATTCTTTATCATGTCCTTACATTGTCATGGATTTTAAATGTCGGTAATGATTTTATAATATTCCATCCGGTTGCATAAAGAGGGTAAGGTTATACCCGGTTATATACCGGAGCGTGTATATGGCACAACTGCTAGGATTCCACGCCTGAACAAGTCACCTGAGAGAATACGGATTTTCATGTTGTTTGCCCATGAAATTAAGTATACTTTTTAACCCAAAAAATTAGCAATAAAATAGCTTTTGTTTCTTGTAACTAATATTGTTTGAAAATGGCTATCAATTACCGAGTCTGAAAAACTGGTTTCTGATCACGTCTTCGATGTCACCCTGTATATTTCGTTAAAAACGGACAAATCTGCAGAGCAGCAAGAGTCCGACGACGCCCAGGTGTGGTTCTATAATAACACTTCGTTCTTGAACTCGACGGCGAGCGTAACTTGACCCGTCAGTGCGTATAAACTACATGTTCGTGCGTGTCTTGGACCTTGGTCGTATTTCGACGCAGCCGGCCAGGGACGTAGGTACCTAACTCCGGATAATGCCTACGAGTGCGCGGGTCAATTTATGATTGTCGGATGAAATGAGCGACGAGATTTGTTAGGGAATAACAGCAGTATCGAATAAACCAGGCATTGTTGTGACAACGCAGCACGGGGACATCTACAAAAAAATCAAAATTTTTAACAAGTCCTTAAGTAAATTCTCGTTAATTGTTTGCTCTCAGCGAAAGACAATTAAAGTTTGCGAATAATGAATGAGTTGTCGCATAAAAATACTTAAGCGTTTGAATGCAATTAAGTCGAACGGCCCGGGATAAGCCCCGCTCAACTTTCCCTGTAACAGGCTGTTATTTCACGATCTAAAATCGGTTCTCAACCCGTTAATGACGCGAGTACAAGTGCAGATCGGCGGCTCCGTTCGGCCGCGGACCAATCTATTTAATAACCCCCGGTGACACCCCGCCCGGCGGCCATCGCCAATTCCCACCCGCCGCCCCCTAGCACCCGCCCTGAAAAAAATCCGGAGCGTTTTAAAATTAATGAGTAAAAATCTACACACACACGCGAACAATGCGACACGTGTGTGCGCGCGCGCGTATAATGACCTGACTTTACAAACCAATAATGATACCGCGGGACTCGCGGATAGAGGGAATCCGTGATCGCGTTTTCCATTAAGGCCAACTATCCGGGAAAAATGGAGTACAAATTGAAAATTCGACGGTCGCCGCTAATTCGGAGCGCCGGCCGCGCGACGAACGCTGTTAGATAACATTTGTTAGGGGAGGGGTGTCCCCTACGCAACGCCGTTTTTATTTTGGCCGGCCCTTCCCCCCTTACCCCCTTCGCTCGTCCAACTTCATCTGAATAATTACTGATATTTTTTCGTGTACTGCTGATTATCCCGAGTGTTACTTGTTGACGATAATTTCGCTGTGTTCATTAGGCGCTTCACGGATTTTTCCATTAGAATTTGCGAAACACTTTCACATTAACTCTTTCGCTGCGATGTAGCGTCCTCAGCTATTAGCGACTTGCGCACTAAATCTGCTAAAGTCATTCCAAATATTCGTTGTTCCCATTAACCACGCGTTGCGTGAATCGTTTACATTGCTTTTCAATAAAAAGAAAAAACAGGTACAGGATCATTATATTATTAAGTTTCGGCCCATGATGCATGGACCTTTAATTCCATTTTGATTTTTGACTTTTTATATCCTTTATATACTTTTTATATTAAACACATATTTTGTTTATCCTCATGCATTGTCTTCTCGTATTAATTCCAAGGTTAGCTGGAAGAGATCCCATAAGAAAGAAGCTCGCCTTCGCACATTCCATATGTCATAATGCATAACTGTTGTGTCATTTATACATACATAAAATAAGCGTTAAATATGTACATATTGCTAGAAAGATAAATTTAAAAAATGTTGGTCTTAGTATGGTCCCACTTTACCGAATGGTATCAAGAGATTTTATGATCATGTGTGCAAGAATCCTTAAGATTATAAATTTTCTACATTATATAAAAACGTAAGGGAAAACAAATCTGCCGCAAATTGAATTTTCTTAACCGACTTACTGCTCGACACTCGCACGAGAGTAAACCTTCCTAGTTCGAAATTAATCGTCCAAATAAATTTAAATCTCAGACCGAACCGAAAAACTCACAAACCTTACACACTGAATCCGTTAAATTAGACCAGTTCGGTTGTTGATTATTATCTTCCTATAATCAAAAAAAAACTCAACAAAAAATAAACAGCGAATGTGAATTACTCTCAGTTCAAAAGTTACTCAAGTAGTGAAATCGCCGGTGATGAGATGAGCCGCGTTAACCAATCGAAATTCTTTTCAATATTATAATATAGCAATATGATTGGTAATCTCGGCTTGTCTCCGCTCCGCTCCGATTCAGTGGGAACTTAGAAACGAAATAACCAGTTCATTAAGTTTGTTTTATTTTATTTCTATTTATTTATTTATTAAGCCAAAAAGATATAAAAATAACGATAACAGAACATTGCTTAAGTACAAATATTAAAATTATTGTAAAGATTTACTAGTTTAACATATTTTATATGAGTATTATTCTTTTAATAACCCAGTAGGCAGCAGGTCCAGAAAATTTATTAACAATTAAATATTCATCTATAAGAAAATACTTTATTATTTTTTAGTAAATATATATAGTTAGTGTCATTATTATTAATAATTTATTGTCTGTTACTATATTACCTTTGATTTATGGTATCACCTATCGAATCAAATTGGTACCACAGATAAAAAATGCGTCCCATTCGCCCTCCCTTCCGCAATCGGTCTGTACCGCGGTTGACATAAAAATGCCTGTTTTCAAATTTTACTAGCGGCACTGCTTGACACATGTATTGGATCTGATATCGGTGTTGCCAAATGTTTTCCTAAAACTGTCTCTTTATAAAATTAGGCCCTGGCCCCCAATACTCAATGCATTCAAGATAATGTCGATAGCGAGATTAAACGTCAGATTCATACAGTTGTGTCAAACGACTATATACACTGACGTTTAATCTCGATTGTGAGATTATCTCGAATGCACCGGGATTTGGAGGCAAGGTCTATCGCTCTTAAAAGTGACATGCTTTAAGCAACAGCTATTATGCCGTTCGTCTAAAGACTATATCGTTAGACGAACGGCATAATATCTTCGATGTCGCAATGCTTTTTTATTGCATTTATGTGGACCAGTCGAGGCAAAGCAGATGTAGTAATTTATTATTCACAAAATATCTGAAAAATCTTAAAATACTGCTAAAGGACGATATTACAAAAAAAAGTATGTAGTAAAAAATCATAATTTTACTCCAGCACTTTACTTTTTATGCAATTTGTTATATTTTTCTCTTTTTTAACGAAAAAACGCTTAATGCTGCTGTAACAAGTAATTATTCCGAACACATTATTACAATACAAGTATTAAGTATAATACATGTATAACCAATCCGTCTAAGTCGTAGTAAATAAATAATTATTAATATATAGTGTATTTGTATAGCGCTCCGTGAGCCACAGACGGTGCTGGCTGAAAATCAGCGCTGCAGGTGTCTTACACCTCGGCATTATGCTGAGCCAGTGTCCAATCCACTGCCGCAAGGACACACTTTTGTATTATTTTTTATTTATATTACTCTGTGTCTCTTCTGTGTTAGTGAATAAATGTTTCTCTTTCTTTCTATAAAATATAAAAATATTAGATTCTCAATTTTTCTAACCGAAAAATAGCTCTATGGTTAGAGCAAAAATTTCCGTTTATTTCCACAAAAACGTTCCGTAAGTACAAGTAAATTGCATAAGAAGGTAAGGTGTCCACCAAGGTTAATTTAAATTGTTGTTATAAACTTGAACAAAACTAAGATAAATACAAGATCACACCGGTACTGTCCTGATAGCTTCAAGCTCAGTGTGATTATCTTAGATTTCTGTACCATTATCATGAGTTTATGCAAACCGTTTTCGTAATAGGTAACTATCGCTCGATCCCTTTTACTTGTATCGGCATCAATCAGTGTTTCCGATAGATTTCCATAGCGACAACACTTTTCGTAAACTCATGGTAATAGTACTGTGCTAATAACTGAATCGCTGAAGTAATAAAAGCCAATACGGCGTTGCAATACGTCAAAACGTCGAGGTAATAAAAGCCATCAGATTTATAATAATTATAAAAATATATTATCTTAACGGTTAATTACCGCTAAATCGTAAGCCAGGATCACGATCTCTAAGGATTAGCCATTGATTTCGATTATGCAGGACATTTCGATGCAGTGGATTAGGGACTAACAGTAATTAACCAAGTGAGCAATGGCCAATCAAGACGTCATTGGTGTTAGCTGTTTAATTATTAATTACAATCAAACGTCACTATTACCTTTAAATCTTAATTCAAGGTAATCAATGACAATATAGAAACTTTTTGTTACATAACATTGTACAGTTTTTTTTAAACGCTCTTTTGAAAGTTTAAAGCATTTTGCTAGTATTTTTTTATTGAACTCAAATAAAAGTACAAAAAAAACAACATAACATATTTTAGGAATATAAAATAGTAACAAAAGTACACATAAAATGTAACCTAATAAAGTGAAAACTATGCCACGGCGGGCTTTTTATATTTTAGATTTAGTTTAGTGTTATTTTTTTATAAATATAGTAAGATATAATTGACTTGATTTAAAGTTAATTAAATCTGAAAACCGTCCCCATTGACATTCTTAAAACGTGACATCTAACTTCAATCCCTACAACACTTCCATCGCCCGCCGACATCCGAATTATAATTAAAAACTAAATTAAAACTTATTATTATGCTCATTCGGCAAGTGACAAGTCGGCCGATGGCGATCGCTTGGCAAGGATTCGGAGGGGCCACCCACCACCCCCGGTCCGCATTTTTTCCAGCCACCACTGAAGGGGTTGATTTTTTAAACTGATGACGCGCTTCCATTCCGCTCTGTACAACTTCGGAGCGCGGATGTATGTACCGGTTGATAGATAAAAAAATGAACGCTTTGTCGATAGTGCTCGGTATACCTTTTTCGCGGTGGTATCCGTGTTACTCATGTGAATAAAATAAAAGTTTTGACGAACAATACAACTTTTGGATCGTGTGATAAACACTCCGTCTAGTGAGGTTTTAGAGGTTTTTTGCTTTTGTAACTGCGCCGAAGTTTGCGAAGTTTGAAGAAAGTTGGCGACTTTCGTCTTGTGAAAAACGCCTAATAGACATGCGGTAAAGTGCGCTCGTGTTTTTTTTTCGCGTGAAAAACACTTCGCCGTGGACGTGGAGAGAATGACATTGTCCTTTGTAAGTACTTTATAAATATGTTTAAGATCGATTAAGTATTCTGATATTAGTTAAATTTATTTTAGGCTGATTTGGTTTTTTTGATAATCTGTGATCTTAATTATTTATAGTTAGCAGCCTCCCAAAGAAATCTTATATTTAAATTAAAATTTCTTAATAACAGCAAATAAATAGATTAATTACAGTTGCCGCATACTTAATTTATTATTATTTTTCTTTTCTATCTAATGGTGCTCGAATTAAAATCTGTTTATTTTTAAACGTAGATAATCACGATAAAATTACTTAGCTCCAATTAGCTCCAATAGCTTAGATTCAATTTAATAATTGAAACAAAGATAAATTCAAAATTATCGAATGGGTCTACAGATATTATTAAAAATAGCATCGTTTTATATTCTTTATTATTCTTTTAACCGATTTAAAAAAATTATATATCCCTTTACACCCGAGAGAAATTATTTTTGAATGTAATAATAAAATATCACTACAACGTTTTGTTTTGGTATCGGGAACCAGGAAAAAATATGGAAAAAAATATTGGAACAGCTGGTCTTCCACAATCAGACCCTCACGATCGTGAGCCTTAGGTTTTATTTGTAACCCGCACGATTGTGAGGTTAGTGGTGTTTAGGTGTATTTGCGATCCATAACCCTCGTTTTGTTATCGATTTTGATGGTAAAAATAACACAGTTAATATATAAACCATTCTTTATTCATTTAGTACAAAAATTAAATAAAAAATAAACTGAACACGTCGAAGACAATTCAGTGCAAGATCGTGGTGAAAGTATGTGCGATGTGTCATACATCTTCCTCTTTGTACGTTTCTGAATGTGGTTGCTGCCCTTCGACGGCCTCTTCGGGTACTTTGGGGTGCAGAGAGTACTGGCAGGGCCGGATTAACCATGGCAAGGCTCCTAGCCTCTGTCAAATGTTAGAGTATCAATTTAATCTGGTATTAAATCTGTTGCTTCATCGTCCAGATCCTCGATTTCCCACAAATTGCCATTTGCAAGGAAATTTTCTGTTAAAGTGTCTGATAAAGAAATCCCTAAAAAAAGTCAATTCAGAAGCCATACGGAGTGTTAAAAAAATAATCAGGGAGCGTACTTCTGGTGCCGATGACAGGCCGATGACGTCAAACTACATATAGCATGATTTTCTATTAGTATTGATTACCTACTTATCAGAGTTAATTCCAAGCATCCCATATCTGAAATCATGTTATTATGACGTCATCGGCAGCAAAAATTAGCTCTCTAATAATAATAATATACGAATAATACACCAAATTTATATTTTCTCGATGCAACCGAAACCATACAATTGTGAGAGTTAATTTGTAATAAACTTTTCCTGGTAATACCGAAGTTGCACGATCGTGCGACTTAAATTTTTGAACCTAACGAGAACAACAATTTACATTTAAATCACTAGAAAATACCAAAATTAAAGTTTAATTGTTCTAATTATTGCAATAAAAAGTTAATAGCATTCATAATAAAACTTCATCTTTTTGAAAAATGGTAGTTACGTGAGCGAGTCCCGCGGTCAAAATATAAAGCCATCTTCTTCGCGGCTTCGACCGAACTAACTTTTTTTGACGCGCACGCAAGTGCCTGGTGTATTTTTTCTCTCACTCTATAATACCCTCACCATCAATCGATGTCGGTTGCGTTCGCAAAAGTTATTTGAAATGTTCAAAAAAAGTTTTTGAAGTTGAGTCTCACGATCGTTTCAGCCAGGGTGGAAAGGGATATCAATAATAACAAAAAGATTTTATTTTGTTTACATCTATTTGAGAATATATTTAACCATTTTTAAATCTTTTCTTATTAGCAAACTCTTTATGGCACGTAAATACATCATAACAATTTTGCAACATGCGAGCTTATCTTAATTTGATTTTCTTAAGAACTATACCTAAATACAAACGAAAAATAAATAAATGTATACATATTTATTTTTAATAACTATGCCTTTTTGATATGAACTTTAAGTCATTAAATAATATAAGTTTTGAAAAGTTGTCATAGTCTAAAAACTATATTTTTTTTCACACTCAAAACTATCAAGAATGTAATTAAAAACCCAATTCAGCAACAAATAATGTAATTAAAAATGTAAATCAAAGAAATAGACTAACATTTGTTGAATTGTTCGTAGAAAAAGAGCCCTACTCCAAAACCCTTATTAGGGTTCATCTAATGCAGAATGGGGGTGCAAACTGCCCTTCGCACCCTCCGTTTAAGCGCTACGTCGGAATTGCGTGCCAAACACAATGGCATTAAAGTCAATCTTCCCTGCCATCCTTTGACTGTGGCTCATTTAAAAATTGCTTAGTAGTTGGAATAGGTTAGTTTCTAGCCTACAACCGATAGTCAAAAAGGGTAATTGCTGTGATCGTAGCTGCTTACGAAAGGAAATTATAAAAAATTTACACGCTTTTGTTGTATCACGTCGCGCATTTTCATGTCTATGTTAATATTTTCCGTGAAAATTATAAGTGCACTTTTGTGATTTTACTTTCTATATCAGTTACAAAATTACCATTTTTCGTAGGAATTCCCTGATTCTCGCAAAATTGACTGTATATAATTATTATTTCATAACGAAAAATTGCACGGTTTCAAAGGAAATTAAGTTCAATGAATTCTACGCGGAAAAATTCGCGGGCAAACGCATGTGTATTTTTTTTGAACTGAACTATGCCCAAACTAGGCTGGGAAGGCTAAGCCTACAGCGGTGCAAAAAATACACAAAATGAATGTGAATTGTTTGAATGTATGTTGAAAAAATGAATGTGAAACTACATTTGAAAAGTTTTCTTATTCGGTAATAAAAATTATAGGTAAATTCTTGCTAATATTTTAGAATTATGACACAGGAATTAATTAAAAAAAAATGTTTTATTTCTAGCTACTTGTTTTCCAAAGAAAACCGCCATTATTAGTACTTTATCGGCTTTGAATCAGTAGAGAAAATACAGATATTGGTCCACTGAAAAGACTAACACTGAGCTTGCCCCCGTCCGCGAAGACCGGTACACATTGGCAGCACCTTTGGTGTTATGTCCCTAGGCGGTGGTGATCACTTTCCATCAGGAGAGCCATCTGCCTATCTTAGCCAATAAAAATAATTTGGACAGCGTAGGACATCTTATCGTCTTCAGCGAAGGCCTGATACTCTTTTAAACATTTGGGTAATACGAGTACGTACTCGGTCACAAACATAATTTTGTCTTTCCTGCGTCCAAAAGACGAAGATTAAATGTATGGTTTCTTCAATAGGCCAAAACTATGACACGAAGACCGGTACACATTGGCAGAACCTCTGGTGTTGCGAATGTCCCTAGGCGGTGGTGATCACTTTCCATCAGGTGGTCCACAGCATGCACTGAAGAAATGGAAGGGCTAGAAATAAACAAATTATTGCTAATATCAACCAAGCGACTTATTTCTGACAGAGCTTGCGAAGTTGTTTGCTAAAATCAAACAAGCCAAAGCAATCACATGTTTATAATTTACAAAGCTGTTATTTATTTTCAAATGTCTCGATTTATGTAGCCGTAAAATTTTAACAAGCCAAATTAGTACTTTGCTGGCCCGTCGTTTTTTCCATGTGAGGATTAGTCGATAGCCCCTTTCGGGAATAAGAGGGACGACTTTGAAGCATTATGACCCATTTGTCCAATGTTCTGGTGTTCTAATTGACCTTTGTTGCGTGTGATCTCTTTCTCATCTCCCGTTCTTTACCAGCAGGCGGAGTCGGACCGGGAGAGCGGCGCGAGCTCGCCGGAAGGCGCGACTCGGCAGCTAGCGGAGCCGCGATCGCCTTCACCGCGTACGCGCACCCCCCAGCACCAGCATCTGAATGGCTCCAGTGAGTTCGTAATGCATCGAATTTTGTTATTACTCTAATTGTTTATAAGGGTCGTTTCTAGAGATGCAATGCGTAGCGATTCAATTATCGGCTTGGATCTTGGCCGAAGCATTGAATGCCGGACTTTGATTCTGATTGGCAATTGCAATTTCAAATTGAAATACAAACAATTTAATAAAACCGCTACAGACAACGGCAAACTGAAGTCGGAAAGAAAAGTGACGTAGGAAATGAAATTGATTTTTATTTAAAAACGTTCACCTAAGTCGGAAGGACAGCAAATGCAACAAACACAACACAGTATCCAATTCTAACAAAGTTTTTCAAAGTTTACCTTTCTTCGCCTTGCAGTAGTGTTTGTAGTAACAGGCTAAGTTTACGAGAAAAAGCGCTTACTACAGGAAATTCCGAAAAATTGTTTTTTCTCCATTACAATTTGCCACTTTCAGAATTGATTTGTATGTTACATTGAATTAAAAGCCGTTATGATCCAAAAACATATTTAATATATTTGCTAAATATGATAATTGGTATTCGGCCGAATAGAAAGAAATATTTGACCTAATACCGATTACTTTAAAAAACGACTGAATAGACCGTATACCGAATAGACACGTAACATTCGCAACGTTCTAATTTTCCTGTATAGAAAAGACTATCGACTTAAAGAGTTCCACTGACCAAATGGGAAGCTACTTCATTTCTTGCAAAGTAATTTTCGAAGAGATCTGAAGTCAACAAAAATAGCAAGAACAATCCACGCAACTTTATTTAAAAATTGGTCAGATGTCATCAACTTTTTTCTGATGTTGACTAGAATCGCCAGTATTTACACATACGTACGTACCTATAGGTTTTCCAATGTTTACTAAGGATATTAAAAAAATGCACCGAATTTTGCTAAGAAAGTCAGTAGTAAAGAAATGACACAACCAGTTACTCATGCCTGCTCCCACAGTGGCGTCGATGTTCCAAAACCTGCAAAACCTCGCGAGCATGCAGCAGAACATGCCGATGTCGCAACAGTTGCAGCAACAGATGTCGCAACAGATGTCGCAACTCGCCGCGAACCTCCAGGGGTTGACGTCCATGCCCTCCAACCCGGTCATCAACTCGCCTTTGAACTTAAGTGTTAGTGCACCAGGTACGTCTGTCTGAACCTCTTTCATTTATCATTGCACAACTTACTAATTACCGAAGACCTAATAATATCTGCAGTTTATAAATTTAGCAAAATGTCATTGCTTACAATTTCTATCCATACTCTGCGTTTTATTATAGGGACTATTATTTATCGAATCATAATGTGTGAATGTCCTGATATGACCATTTGAGCTTATTGGATGATAAGTTAATATTATTTCATGAAAACCAGTACAAAACAACTCCACCACATCAATAAAGTATTTAAAAACTTTCATATCTATGTAGGTACTCGTTTTTAATTCGAGTATGGTATTCTATTAAAATTCCAAGAACTTTACAGAGGTCCGAATATCCCATTCCAAGGGTAATATCTATTCGTTCTGATTCAGTCAGTTGCAAAAACATGAAGATATTACCACAACGATGTTGATGTTGTATTTCTTTATTTAGATAATTGTCGTACCTCTTAGATATATTATTTAAGTCATCAAACATCACGTCATTAGAACTGTTCAAAAAGGCTAATTTACATTAAACCCCGGTCGGTGTGAAGTCTCAGCTCAAGGAAATTAAAACGTATCATTTAAATTACAGCGAGCGGCTGGCTGATAGATTTCGGTGTATTTATACACCGAAATGTCCACTGTCTTTTCCTAACTTTTTCAACACATTAGCATTTCAAACAGCCTAGAGACCAGACGGCAAGGGGCCTCTAATTAGAGTATGAGACAGGTCGGGATAATCAAAAAGACACGGTTTGCGCATTAAACTCTTAAAAACTTGAAAATCACGTGGTACGTAATTAGGTGATTACCAGAACCAATCGATTTAATGAATTCAAGATAGCGGCTCCACTCTACCGCCATTAAAGCTATGCCTTAATGGACGAAAAAACCTATTTAAATAATGAGTATAATTACATATTTTTTCACGAACTCACGGATATTACTGTTGCGGGATCATTAAGAGTTTTATTGTCTTAATAGGGCTAATTATACATTTTTTTCGGCTCTTAATTGATGCGTTGTAGGAAAGAGCATTTATTACAAAATGTGAAATGTCATGGTTTAAATGAATACGTTATGTTAATGCCGAATTTAACGGGCTTGTAAGGCATGCAGATGATGTTTTAGATTTTCTGTGAGACCGCTTTGTTCGCGGTAAATTAGTCCTGGTCGGTTTCCGATGGGATCGGGTAATTTCCTATTGCCACGGCGCGGTCTTTTGTAAGTGCAATATTATTTTATTGTTTAATTGCATAAGTAGAGAGTTTGATGAGGGTTGGTCAATTAATCCGTTGATTACCGTGGCCGATGTGTCTGGGAAGTTATTTACTTGTTTTTAGATTTCGATGAGTAGGTAGTTGCGTCGGTACGTTAGAAGAACCTGATAAGTTACGTGTCATATAATATAAACACATGTTCTAGGTTCAAACTAGATTTCTTTTACCAGCTGAACCAAACAACGTATCGCACCTAAACAGAACCTGAGGCATAGTACGCAAAAAACACAAACGACTCTCTCTACCCCCCCACCAGTACCACGCTTCCCGCGGTTTAAAAATACTATCTCAAAGCTCAGTTTATTTGTACCCTTGATGACATATTTAACATGCGCGCCAGTAATGGATCGCTACGTTCCCTTTCATGCAAAACCGTCGCATCGCGTTTAAAAACCCTACTTAATGTTAATCATTGTGTGCTTTCACGTAACCGGCAGCCTATCCTAGAGCGGTGTTTTTATACGAAAAGCCGGCCGCATGGTTCCCCAAGGGTCTCCTTGAGACTAATAGAGATGATGTTTACAGGGCTGGGGTCTCCAAACCCTGTAGGCAACAGCAACATGCTGCCGCCAGCAATGCCGTCTCCGATGCCGCAGCTTATCTTAGCATCAGGGCAGCTGGTGCAGGGGATCCAAGGTGCACAGCTGCTAATACCCACGTCGCAAGGTTGGTGTCAAGGCAAGCTCTTTGATGTTTGACGACCGTTGTCTGCTATATGTTATACTGCTAGTGCATTTACAATTCTATTGCGAATACATCGCGTTCTACCTATAGTCTCAATTAGCTTGGCATTCTACAGGTTTATTATAGTAAAGCTGAATTCTACCAAACTTTTGTAAGATTTGGCATTTCATTTAGGCATAATAATCTTTATATTAGTTTGGCTGAACTGAGCCTAAGCGCTTTTCTGGTTTAATCAAAAAATCGCAGGTAAAAAGACCTTATGCAAAGAAGAAATGAGTTGTGTCTCAGACTCTCAGTCTTTACTTTTGAATTACGCATATTAATATTTTTTTGAAGGGTCCTCTCACTTTCTGGACCTTGGTTTTCAGTCTTATTTTCTAAGACAGTTTTACTTGTGTGCAGGTATCGCGACGCAGACCATCCTCACAATACCAGTCAACCACGTCAACTCTAATGACCAGATGGTGAATCTAGCGCTCAACAATGGCCAAGTTGTATCCACGTCCTTAGCCAACCTCCAAGCGATGGCTCAACCTCACCAGCTACTGAATTCAAACCCGCAGCAACCGGCTAACATTCGGCCAAACATGTTGAACCCAACGTTGTCAAACGCGCTGCTAAATCCGGGTTTGCCAAACTTTTTGTCCAATGGTGCGGCTAGTGCTCAGGAGTTGTTGCAAGCATTCCAGCAGCCTCAAGCGAATCACAACCTTCTGCAGACGGTGCAACAGAACAATTTGAACCAGCAGATGCAGGGACGGCGGTCGTCATCGCCGCGGTCTGACAGGCATTACAAAGAGAGGGAGAACTTCGAGAGATACGCCAGCAGTGCGAGGGAAAGGAGCGAGAGGGAGAACTCGGGGAGTGCAGCTATGAACAGTATTAATAGGTAAGTGAGTTTTGTTGATAGGATCATAGGATCCTTATTGGTGATGCGGCGTATCCAACAACATGCTATGATATCTAAGACCGGGACGATACTCCAATATAATATTGTGCAAATTTAGAAACTTTTTTGTGATATTGCATCACCACCGATGTCTATATACCTTACATTAAATCTATACATATAAAACAGTACCGTGACTCACTTATAGACAACGCACAGCCTAAGTAGTTTAGGCTGCACAGAGGTTTGAAATTTGGAGGAGACATTCCTCAAGTGCCGTAGAAGTGCACTCAGGAGGGATTTTTCGAAATTCCATCCTTAAAGGGGTGAAAGCGGTGATAAAGTTTATATGGAAAATACCACGGGCGAAGCTGTGGCGGGTCCACTAGTCTTATACAATACACTATATTTAATGATCGTGCAAACTACATTTTTTAAAAGACGATTTAAATGTTTATATTTACCCTTCTCATTACGACGTTTTGTGTAAGGCTTCGTAGTTCAAATTACAATATTCTTGAGGCTGTTACGAAATTGGCAATTATAGGTATATATTATCACTTTGATAGCGAATAAACTTCAGTTTAATCACAGTCTCATAAGACATTAACACAATTAACTGACAATAATTTAGACTTAACAGTGCTAACTGCATCTATGACCTCATCGCTTGAAACCTTAATCTTGTTTGCAATACAAGGTTAATAATAGATAATCAGCGCAGATTATCTGCAAACAAACATATTATGGACATCGACAACGATTTAGAACCGAGCCACCGTCTTTGCATTCAACGACCTCGGTCATTAAGCACCTAATCGCTAATTTCAAAAATGCTTTCTTTGTTGTCTTAACGTCACAAACCCAATCCAATAAAGTCCAACCAACTAAGTTAACTATCAAGCAAATTAATCTACGACAACCTTTACTACCCTTGCATTAAGGGCTATGCGGAGTGCATTACAGACCGCGAGCGTGGGTGCAATGACAAATGTTGGTAGTAATTATGTGACAATGAGTGTAATTGCGGGTGTGCGTGTGTGGGTGCTGTGTGTGTGTGCTACTAATCAACGTTTGTTGTTGGAATGGGCGAGGATATGCAATAAAGCTGTTAAAGGGCCAAGTGCTGATTAGATCTTTTCGTCATTAGGCCATTTTGGATTGTAATCGTGGAATGCCGTATTGCTATTGTGGACAAACAGAGAACCAACACTTACAAGTGGTCGCTCCATCATCTTAACCCATTATAAGTAATATTATAAATGCGAAAGTAACTTTGTCTCACTGTCTGTTTTCATGGCCAAACCGCTGGAGGATCTGGATGAAAGTCAAGGATCTACTGGTCGAATAACAAATTTAGATTTTTGTAGCTCGTACTAATGGACTGCACTTAAGTCTGATACGAAACTCTTCTCGTAGGATTTTTTTCAGACCAAAACCTACACGTGATAGCGATGTCAGCCGCAGAGGTTTCGACATGAAATGAATTCTATGATCGCCGAAATTGGAAGGCTTATAAATAGATCATTTATTTGTACTAAGCATAACACATTGTTTTTAGCTACAGTTGTTTTAAATGGCATCACTCAACTATTCAACTGATGATTATTGATTACAATATCAAAGGAAATAATTAAAAATCTAGGCAGCGTAGCGCTCGCCGATTTCACGATATCATCTAAGTAGTATAGTATCTAACTGAAATACATTTTAATATTGCACATCAAGGTTGATGAGCATTGGTTCACAATATAGCGAGGCAAATCGCAGCTGATAAACATAATTAAGTATACTCGTCCTTACACGTGCCATTATAATTTTATGTTAGGTAAACTATCCACTATACATAAGCGCTCGGTTTCTTCAAATTGATCACTTGAAATTTTATCATATATTTTTTTTACTTGAAATACGCGGTAATAATTATGTCCATATGAAAATATTTTACACGTGATAAATAACATCACATAAGTACAATACTTTCATTGTCAACAATAGTAGTCACTCGCTCTTGCAATGGGCCGCAGTGGGCATAGCACTTTTTATTGAAGTGTCATGGCATACTTTCCGCTCAAAGATTTAAATCGTTAGAAGATATGACATGCTTTATTGGTATACATTGACTGCGCCGGAATACGTCACTCGTGAAATGAGCGAAAGTCGCTCATTTGGAATTAGTGCTCATCCGAAAGCCGTACCGAGTGCACGTGTAATGTGATAATTAGCGTATTAACCTGAGAAAAGTGTCTCATTATGCCATGTTGCTCGTTTAGAAAATGCAGACACAATAACTGAAGAACTGAAAGGCGTAACATTTCATTCGTAAGTAATGGCAGATGTGTTAAAGAGAACGAAGTGTTACAGTAAGGTAAAAAGGAGCTGAGACCATTCTCGCGGTTCAAGCACTCATTCGAAAATATAGCGACAGATTTTTGGTATAAAGTGTAGGTAATCTACTGATTTAAATATATCTTTCCGTTGGTTGTTGGTTTGAATTTTAATTTAGAAAGGGATAGAAGTTTATCCGAAGGGTTAGAATTTCTGACTTATTCTTATTCTGTTCACATTAACGTACACCTTTTAATTTGATCGGTTTTAGTTTAAGAGATGGTTTTTAAATGTGTCCAACATAATGATGTTGGAATATTTTTCTACTTTATTCATATATTAGTATACCGGCAGAAATATATTTTAACTAGAACAATGAAACTTACCTTAACTTACTTAAGCATATAGATAGGTACTTAACCCATCGCGCGACCTGTCCCCCAAGTCTGGGTGCATTCGAGATAATGTCGATAACGAGATTAAACGTCACATTCATACAGTTGTGTCAAACGACTGTATGCACTTACGTTTAATCTCGATTGTGAGATTATCTCGAATGCACCGAGAATTGGGGGCCTGGGCCAAGAATTTTAACCACCAATAGGGCCAAATTCAGTCGTTTGATTCTATAACGTGCGCAGCAGCTGATCGGCGAATAAAAAAATCTATTAATTTGGACTGTAAGAACAAAGTCATTCGGTCCAAATTTGAATGTGTCTCGCATCGCTGACCAGGCGCGCACATTAGAGAATAACATGGCAGAACCAGTGTTGCCAATTCAGGAACTGTAGGAAAATCTTGTATCTTTTCAGCTGATTTAGCAACTTAAATTGCCATTTAGCATCTAGCACATTTTCTAGTAAGCTTTTTGCTTAAGTATATTTAGATAATATAGAAGTCGCAAATTGCATTTGAATATTTTGTAGTTTGAGACACTAAAATGACTTTTGCGTGTGTAATCACTCTCATATAAATATACGTTAAAATGAGCGGAGCCCCATCTTAATTTCATAATTTTAAGATTAAAATATAATATATATTTTTAAATATTTTTCTTATTATTGAAGCAGCTTAAAAAAATCCTTATATTAGCTTATTAAAATTTTTAGAACCTTTTGTTAGCAACTTTTAAACATACTATTTAGCAACTTTTGGCACCTTTTGAGCAACACAACTAGGTACATCTACTTGGCAACTTTTTAATTTAAGAGTTGGTAACACTAGGCAGAACGACCATGCGTGTACGCAGGTGCCGGGACTAGAAAGTTAGTCGCACCCCTGGCGCCTAGGCTGGGGGTCGGTCCACATTTAGACACGCAATCTTATTTGACCAAATCTTAAAATATCGGACCATCCATTTACATACCGGTAGGTACATATTTAACGAAGGCCTGTTTTTTTGAATAAAAACATCCTTCTTTATTAATAATTATAAACAGCTAGTTTAATTACATAATTATATGACTAATTGCAGTATTGCGTCTATATACCATGCGAAACTATACTACAATCGTTCCAGGGTTCCGTGGCACAAGGCCAGTGGTGAAAAACCTTTTTTTTATTGATTATATTTACTGATGATTGTCATTTTCTGTCAAATTTATAAGAGAGAATCTCTTTAACTGATTCGTTGACTTATTGGTTCCATTGTTACAAAGCTCGAGGTTGCAAGTTCCATTTCCGCCATAGTAAAATACTCGTAACATAACATACTTATACAGGGTGTTACAAAACTACCCGTAAAGCCGAAAGGAAGTTAAATGGGGCCTTATAACGAGTCCATTCACAATATATAAGAACCGTAGTAACGCTATATAACATATCCCAAAAAATATAAAAAAAAAAAATTATTTGCACTGATGTGCAAACCCTATTTCAATAAAATTAAAGAGTAAACTACGCAGAATGTACCTACATTTCTACCTAATTCGCGGAACGACAACATATTTTTTTTCTAACTTAACATTTTTTGAAGCCAGTACTTAATGACATCCTTGTATTGAGGTAGCAAACATTTATGAATGTAAAATAGAAAAACTTTTAAAGTAGACAATTATTAGGTAAAATAGGTACGTAGGCCTTTCTGTTAAATAATCTGGTTTCCTGACATGACAGCTTACTAGGGTTGACAAAATTTTTGGCTTTGATAATTAATTATATTTTTTACGGGGTATTTTGTATACACGTTGTATTTGTCTTGGGTTCTGGTTGTGCGTGTCTCTGTGTTGTTCACGGACCGAAGGTACAGGTTAGCTTGGGCTGCTGTGTTCAATTATTTATTTATTTGCTAAGTGATTTTATAACTTCAGCTAAGAGACATAGAATTTAAAACCACTTTAAACGAAATAGTGAAGAAATAGCATAGAATGCGTGCAGATGCTTATCATCCTGTCATGTCGTAAAAGTCGACTAAGAGACGGGCCCTCTCCAACATGGTGGACTATCTGTATGGGCGATGGGCTGATCACCCGTCACCATACGGTTCATCATACCATCTTAGGACTAATTAATCGAACGTGGCCACAAGTAGTCTTGTGGCTCTGCCCACCCCATTAGGGATTTCGGGCGTGATAATATGTATGTATGTATTAAACGAAATAGACTTAAGGCTTTGCGTAATTAAACAGCAAAATAAATGAACGCGTATGGGTTTATTACGAGGTAATTAAAATATATGACTGAATCAAACTTTTTTCCGACTCCTGCGCTATTTTATAGACCAGAAAACATTGAAGGGTGAGATCTATTATGCGTAATTACTCCTGCGCATAATTGCAGGTTCGAAAGGTGACGACATCGATAAGGCGGTCAGCTTGTTCATTATTAATTTTCTGACGTTTTCAATAATGATCTATTGGTCGATTATCATTATAAATTATTTTTAATATGTTTTATATAATAATTTTGAATTATGATGCAAATAATTTTGTTAATTATAATCTGAAAAAAGCAGCAAAGTACATATTTTTGTTTACAAGAAAACATTTATAATTTAATATTAACCGACAACATATTTTCGCCAAGTTTATGGCCGAATTCAGAAACGCCACTTAAGCATTTGACTCACCCCGCAGAGATACAAGATCTCACTGCACAAAGCATCTGGAACTTCCTGGATGCAACGGGACTAAGCAGTGAACTATAAGAAAGGGCTGCCACAATAGATCAGCAAGGGTTGAGGCGGCACATATGTGGCCCAATTACACTCCAATAATACATAAATAAATAAGCATTTGACTCGATATTAAGTAGTTAAATGTCCCTCAACTAGTTGTCAACGTATACAGAACCGTCACTGAACCGTCACTTTAATAAAAGCTCAATTTGAGTGGCCTTTCTGAATAGGCTTGTGTAGTACATGTACTAATGAACTAAAGGAATGAATTCCCGTCACTGTACTATAATGAACTATTCCGTAACGTTTCTGCTCTTAGTATATTTAGTACATTGCGCGGAGCGAGCAGCGCAAGCGAAGCGATCCGATTGACCGACCGAACGGCTGCACATTGGCTCTGTCAGAGTAAGACAGCAAGAGGGAAGGAAACGGACCAGTCGGGCGGGAGGAGACCATAGAGAGATTATTTCAGTGTACTAGTGTACTAAAAGAACTAAAAGAGCGAACTAGTACATTTGCACAATCGTACTAGTCCGGAGCGAACCGCGCAGTGAACGAGCACGCACAACTCTATTTCTGAATTCGGCCATAAGTGTGCAACGACTTATTTCGTTATTAAAAACAACGATAGGGTTTTAAATGATAAACACCTCCTCAATTACATACATAGCATCACGCCCGAAATCCCTAATGGGGTGGGCAGAGCCACAAGACTACTTGTGGCCACGTTCGATTGATTAGTCCTAAGATGGTATGATGAACCGTATGGTGACAGGTGATCAGCCCATCGCCCATACAGATAGTCCACCATGTTGGAGAGGACCCGTCCCTTAGTCGACTTTTACGACATGCCAGGATGATAAGCATCTGCACGCATTCTATGTTATTTATTCACTCCCAGTGCAGCAGAGGAGCCTCCTCAATTATCACGGTACAAATGACCTGTCATGTCATTAGTTAGTAGTAAGTTAAACCCGCTTATCTCTCTGACTATCTCTTTCATCGGCACTAGTTTGAGAGAGACGCACTTAGAGATAGCACGGTCCTTGTGTCTTGCATGTTAGGGCCGTCGATCAACGGATAAATGCACAGAGAAACACACCTGTGCTCTGCGCATACCATATTTTATAGCTTATATACATATATATATATATATATTTCTTAAGTACGTATTTACGTTCAGCAGACACCGATCAGTTTACGATCTTGGTCATTATCTGAGTAACTAGGTGCAAGGTGCAGGTACTGATTAAAGTTAAACAGTGGCAGAATTATTTATACAATAATTATTGTTTATTATTAGTATGAAACAAGTAGTACTCCTCTGCTGCACTGGGAGTGAAGAAATAGCATAGAATGCGTGCAGCTGCTTATCATCCTGGCATGTCGTAAAAGTCGACTAAGGGACGGGTCCTCTCCAACATGGTGGACTATCTGTATGGGCGATGGGCTGATCACCTGTCACCATACGGTTCATCATACCATCTTAGGACTAATTAATCGAACGTGGCCACAAGGAGTCTTGTGGCTCTGCCCACCCCATTAGGGATTTCGGGCGTGATAATATGTATGTATGTATGTATGAAACAAGTAATTCATCATCATCATTATTTTGCCGGAAAGACATCCACGGCTGCGTATAGGCCTCTCCCAATGATCACCACATGCATATTAATACACGGAAAGCAAGTAATAAAGCCTTTATTTTCCTGCAGTAAAAAAATAATTACCGGTTTTAGGATTTTTGGGCTGCGTTTCCACCAGCCATGTTATCCTCTAACGTGGGCAGCGGCTGATCAGCGAGGGCATCACATTCAAATTTAGACCTAATTACTTTGTCCTGACAGTCTTGATTCATAAAGTTTGTTCGTCGAGAGTTGATAAAAAAAAGGTCTACTTAACTCACTACAAATCGCTGGACGAATGCAATAGTGGCACAATTCAAAAAAAAAAGTTTTTTGATTTAAACCAAAAATCGTGTTATATATCGCATATTTTATACCATACAAAACAGACCGAACTCAAAAGGATATTTAGACATGTGTCACTATTGCATTCGTCCAGCGAAATAGCGGCCCGCTAATTATTTTTACCGATGATAAGAAAGGGAAAAGCTATAGTTTTTTATGGAATACTATTATTGAATAGCCTGTATATGCTGGCATATCATCGGACGACGATCATGACAAAGAGTCGGAGGAAGAATTAGAGTCGGTGAAGTTTAATATGACACGTTCAATTGCTTCGTCTAAAACAACAGACAAACACCCAAACGATACACTCGAAGCGTATTCCAGAACGGAATATCAATATGTCAGCCACGTGCGCGCCCGCATAGCGCGGCGCTACGCATGACAACAACTGCCTCCCTCGTACCACAAAACTCAATGCGCGCGAAACTCAGTCGCTATTTCGAGACGATATCATAATATTTATCAACTCTTGGCGAACAGACTTTAGTTTCGTTTAATCGCTGTTCAGCCGCTGCGCACGTTAGAAAATCACACCAACAACTATGTTATTTTCTTAACAGATTTCCGTCTCTCATCTCACTCGACAATCATAAATTGACCCGCGCATATAGGCCTTATAATTATGTGAAGTTGGTTATCTATGACCTTGGCAGAGCTACGTCAAACTATTACAAAGATCGATGAAACGCATGAACATATATACGAACTGACGGGTAGGATTGTGTAGTATATGTACAATGTACTAAAAATAACCAATTCCCGTCACTACTAGAACGAATTATTGCGTAACGTTTCTGCTCTTAGTGTATTTAGTCCGCGGAGCGAGCAACGACAGCGAAGCGATACGATTGACCAACCGAACGGCTCCAAATTGGCTCTGTCCGAATAACATAGCAAGAGGGAAAGAAACGGACCGCTCTTGTGCGTGAACTAAACAAGAATATGCAATGCACGCGAGCGAGCGAGACGAAGTAGTTTTGACGGGTCGTCCTGTCGAGAGCAGACCATAGATAAATTATTACAGTGTATCTACGAGTGTACTAAAAGAACTAAAAGAGCGAACTAGTACACTTGCACGATTGTACTGGTTTGTAAGGTCCGACCGAGATCTCGGTCTCGGTCTCGGTCTCGGCAAATCTCGGCCAAAAATCGGGCCGAGATCTCGGTCTCGGTCTCGGCCCAACACGGCCGAGATTCTCGGCCGTGGCCGAGACTCCGCGGCAATCAAGTTAAATTTTAGCGCGCGGTTTACCGCGGTGGCGCGAGCTTGTATTGCGATTTTGACCTGTCGCCCCGCCCGGGCCCGTGTCGTGCGACTTTACCGACACCCGCAACAGATAGACAGACAGACACACTAGTAATCCTATAAGGGTTGCGTTTTTTCCTTTTGAGGTACGGAACCCTAAAAAACGAAAATATAGAAAAAAATTACAATATTTCCGTGTCTCGGTCTCGGTCTCGGTCTAGGCCGAGAATTTAATTTATTCTCGGTCTCGGTCTCGGCCGGGATTAAAAAAGCAGTCTCGGTCGGACCTTACTGGTTTGGAGCGATTTGCTCAGTGAACGAGAACGCACAACTCTACTGACGGGACAATTTAGGCGCCGTTGAGTTTGGTGACGAACGAGAACCGCGTTTTCCTTGTGTGTCATGCTGTTATTTGAGCATGACACACAAGGAAAACTCGGTCGTTCTCCAATGCCGTCCTATAATGTAGGTAAAAATAATCGTTCCATAATGAGCCTTATGTTAATGCGCCAGGATGTAGCGTAATGCGTCGGTATAATTACACAAAACGTCTACGTACCACGTAAATAATTTTCTGGTGAACGCGTACCAAGCGCGCTGAGGTTTAAAGATTGTCGGTTCCGTATATTATTTTATTCCAATCAATATTATAGGTGCAAAAGTGGTGCTAAAGATTTAGTTGTATTAAAATACTTAAAGGTAAGTATTTACTTAAGGAAATGAGTGGAATGCCCCGCAAAAAAACTTAGATTTTTAAACTAAAGTTTATATTTTAATATCTCTGGTAATTTTAACAAAATACGATTTTGTGCAGAATCTACATTGTCTAAACGATATCGCACGTTATTTTGCTACAATATTTTTGCACTTATTAACTTGATAGCTAAGGGACATCGTTGGAAAACAGTATGCGAAAACGCTTTGGAATTGTTAAATAGAGGCTCTGACAACATAATTAATGAGCTGCATTTGCAAAAAAGTGTAATAATTTGCAACAATAACAACCTAGAACTAAGCGTTGTGAAGTGCCACAAGATTGAAAATAAAATAAGGCGACTCTTTTCAGATAATTAAGCCTAGTGCCACACCAAGAAAGTCAAGTTATGAATTTATAAATACTTTATAATATAGCCATAACACATATTCCTATTTTTTAATGACTTTTTGTTAGCCAGTATAAATGGAAAAGTTATAAATAAAAACAAAGATTTTATTTAGTAAATACGGATTACTAAAATTAATTTGAATAATTTACTAGATGGAAATCGGTTTATGGTGTTTGCTTATAGTAAAAAAAGCTACTGCTGTGTCAAAATCATTATGATGATTTGCTATGATAACTATAATAAGACAAGAACCTAAATAATAATGGAAGATATCCGACTTTTGTGTTAAACTACTACTCTTATTTCTTCCAACATGGTGGACTATCTGTATGGGCGATGGGCTGATCACCTGTCACCATACGGTTCATCATACCATCTTAGGACTAATTAATCGAACGTGGCCACAAGTAGTCTTGTGGCTCTGCCCACCCCGTTAGCGATTTCGGGCGTGATGCTATGTATCTTATTTCTTTAAGCGAGTAATTATTGTAGAAACGACTATTATTTTTGGTTAACTGGGCCATATGTGTGCCGCTTCGACCATTGCTGATCCATTGTGGCAGCCTTTTCTAAAGAGGCAATATCTAAACTACCTAAATGTGAAGTTTTATAATATTGTTGTGGATAATTTTAGGAAATAGGAATAGGAAATGGAGGAAGATGTACGGGATTTTGGCATAGTTTTTAGTAATATAGAAAATAACCGGTATCGACACTATCAGCCTGATATCAAAACCAGTAGGTTTCTTTATTACCTACTTAGACTTTCTAAAATAGAGACATTGGATTATCCTCGATAAATACGCGTATGCGGGAAAAACCACAGTCAGAAAAAATAAAGAAGCTAACTGCGAACATGTTAAGGATAAATAGAAGTAAATCAATATCGTTCTCATTACGATCAATAGGTACGTAATTGATTAGCCCAAGGACTTATGCAAAGTGCCAGTAATGAGGCTTGGCTTTAAAAGCATAATGTACGGTTAGCATACGCCAACGCGGCGTGGTGACTACGCAAAGCTACGTACACTTTCGAACCTTAAGTAGCTAAAAATACAGTCCGAGTCACTTAAATAGCCTCATCTCTAAATTAAATATAAATCCTGTTATTTATTTATTGATGACTGTTAGGTTTTATCAAGGAACTTTATTAGCTTAGTACTACAGTTTAATGTTAGAGAATTAAAAAAATAACAATAAATAATAATTAGTTATACACTTAGGTAAACAAGAGGTTTAGTCACTTGAATAGCCTCAATAAAATAAAACACTGATAAATATGGTTATAACTGATTTTTAATATTTCGTATATTTTCCATTACTCTTAATTAATTCAAAAATGCGATCAGGAATTGAATCATACAATGAGTGAATGTAATTTAGGTCCAAATTATTCCAAGTATTATGAATTTCTTGTATAAGATCTGCGCTACTATTGAAATGGCGTCCACTGGAAAATATCTGGCGAGATAAATAGCCCCAAATATTCTCTATAATATTCAGGTCCGGAGAGTTCGATGGCCAATCTAAAACTTCAATTTTATTTTTCTGTAACCAAGCTTTTGTTTCATGTGACGCATGTATAGGGGCATTGTCCTGCTGAAAAATCCACTTTTTGTTCTTAAAAATTTCACGAATCTCTTTTTCTTCTCTTCTAGTAGATTGATATACAATTTTGAAGTTTGTTTTCCCTTAAGAATAGAAATTTTAATAGGGCCATGATAAGAAACCGCACCCCACACCATTAATGAACCACCTCCTGAATGGCGACGCGATAACACTTGCTCTTCTTTTCTTAAATCGTGAAAATAATATAAATATCCATCTGGACCATCTAAATTAAATTTTTTTTCGTCACTGAAAACAACATTTTGCCACTCATTTGTCCAGGACATATGCGTTTTAGCAAATGATAATCGGGCCTTTTGATGCTGATCACGCAGAAGAGGTTTCCTCTTGATTTTTGTCCTTTTAAGGTATGATGATGACTTTATAATACGTCGCACTGTAGACAGTGATGCGCGGGTGTTTACTTCATTTGCTATTTGTCGCGCTGTCTTGGAAGAATTTGATGCTACACGTAAAATAAGTTGACGTTCACGTGACGACGTGGCCAGTTTTGTTCGACCTTTATAGTTTTTTCCATAATTTTCTTTATTTTTTATATAATTATTGATTACTT
Organism: Tortricodes alternella; assembly: GCA_947859335.1. NCBI lineage: Eukaryota > Metazoa > Arthropoda > Insecta > Lepidoptera > Tortricidae > Tortricodes > Tortricodes alternella. The sequence goes on along the minus strand of OX401982.1, from coordinate 4,270,379 downwards.
TAGGGCTGCGACCAATTTTTTTTGCAATTTGGCGGTTAGATAATTTTTGATCCAAATAAAATTTCACTTTTTCAATTTCAATATCAGATAATTTTCGACCACGACCCATGATAGGATATGGATAAAATAACACTTCAGAAATAACATATATGTAATATACGACGATCGTAAGAAGGATTGGTAATGAAAACCTGAAGCAACCATACGCGAATAATGTTCAAATGACACTGAGGCTAATCATGTGGAGCGGACGAACTGCCCCATAGACACTGCGTGCGGTGTTTATGTGCAGGTTCGTGCAAGTTCTGTCTTGTTTCGTAACGCACTGCGCGTGAGGTCAAAATAAGCCAAAGTATAAAATCATATTCATGCATGTTAATATCAAAATTAGATAATTTAGGGGTGAGGCTATTTAAGTGGCACTGACTGTATATGAACTAATCTTGTATTGTAGTGAATGTGTGTCGTTAAATCACATTATTATCACAAAAAAGCGAAAAAAATAAAAAAATACAAATAATAAAACCAACTTCGAATACCCTTTGAAAAGTAAGAAATAGTGATTGGCCTTCCTAAGTTAATAACCTAGAAACGTCAGCTATATTGTTGATTAATTGATACATTAAATATATCGAAGTCGGTGGCAACTAAATTAGGTAATTCATCCCTCATACTGTGTTCATATACTTTACACCGATTTCGATGTATTTAATTTATCACTTAATCAACAATATATCTGACGTTTCTAGGTTATTTACTTACGGAGGCCAATAATTATTTCTTACTCTTGAAAGGGTTTTTGAAGTCGGATTTCAAACTTGGTTAATGCAAAACGAACCGAACAGCAAGCTAACTAGGGCAGAGATAATCTCTAGAATAAAATTAGAACTTAAAAATGTTCTTTATAATATTTCTCACAAAGCGAAAAACGTAATTTTTCTGTACTAACTTGAGACCGCAGACCCATATTGAGCTTGTAATAATTTGAAGGCTGCAAAAAAACTTAACTACTTAAACTTAACTTAAATCTTTGATGAGTTTCGTTCGTTATGAACACTTGAAATGAACACGGCGTGGGTCATTGCGTGGGTTGCTTTCACCGCGACTACACTCAACCCCTGAAGGACTCCATACGAGAAACATGTAGGGCCATTTCTGACCTTCCTGAGGGCCCATCCTAGTGATGCTGGAGAGATCGTCTGAGACTACCAGCGAATGTCAAACAGATAAAAGCCATTCCTGACAATAAATCGTGGGTTATTTTTAAACTTATTTATTTATTTTTTGATATATGGCATTTATACTGTTTCTTTATTATATTGTAATTTTTTTTTGTTCTTGCTATTTGTTATTTTTGTCTATCCACGCATTGTCTTCTCTTATCAACTCCAAGGTTAGCTGGAAGAGATCCCATTAGGGAGAACCTCGCCTTTGTACATACATTCCTTATGTTATAATGCATAATTGGTATGTTTATATGCAACTAGTGGACCCGCCACAGCTTCACCCGTGGTATTTTCCATACAAACTTTAACACCCCTTTTCACCCCTTAAGGGATGGAATTTCAAAAAATCCCTCGTTAGTGCACCTCTAGGGTACTCGAGGAATGTCTCCTCCAAACAAACCTCTAGGACCCCCCGTTTAGGTTCTGCGTTGTCTATAAGTGAGTCACGGTACTGTTTTATATGTATTGATGATAAAGAGTTTACATACATACATACATACATAAACCCGTGTTTATTTCAAGTGTTAATAAAATGCTGCTCTCTGTGGATCCCAGCCCTTACGTCGCCAGGTAATGCGAAACAATTATACATTAATGACTGCTTAACATTATCTCACGCGTGGCTGTGTGTGTGGGTTTCTTTGTGAGGGTATGGTCGTGTGAGTGCGTCAGTGCTAGTTCAATGTTGCCAGTAGGAAAATCTTGCGCGGCAATAAAATAGTAGTTTATGCAACGGTTGCATAATGATAGGCCTTAAAACACTAGTGCTCGCAAAGCTCGTTTCATAATAAGATCGCACGTGTGTTTTAAGGCGAAATTATGCAGAGTTGCATACATAACTTTATCTACACACATATTATAAACGGCGACACGGCGACGATGGGGCCCCGCCGGCTGCGGCGACGGCGGCGCTCCGGCTTGTAGCTCATATCTGTACCGTTATGACCATTACGATACTAAAATTGATACTTTAAGAACATTACAGTACAGGTTGTCATAATGGTGGTCATTTCCTACGGTTTTTGATTACATTATGGAGGTTTAATGATATGGGTGTAGATAAAAACGTTTTATGATATTGTCTTTGAGATTTTGCGCGTTATTTCGGGTCTAATCTAATTATTTACTGGGGTTCTTGTTATACAAATTACTTATTTTATTTAGTACGTCAACAACTTTCAGAACTTGTATAAATGTTAAACATTTTAGTTTAACTGAGAGCACAATTAAAACTATACAAAACTGAATTAATTGAGCTGGTCACTCCAAATAATGTAACGATAAACATTTTGACGAAAACAAACAAATATTTGTGAACTCTAAATGTTTTATTTTAATTATAGAATATATATGGCTGCAGCTGCACTGTGTATTGGTTATTTTTCCGGAAATCATGACACTTGTAACATATTTAAAGACGTGATAATTACAACCAATCTCTGTAAATTTTTATTTAAAACTGCATCCGGTAAAAATTATCAATTAACATTAAAAGGTCTTACCTTATTTGGAAATTAATTACGAAACATTACGCTTCTGCACCCTTTTACTTACAATAAATAATGCGAATTGCAATAAATAAGTCCACCGTTTCCACCAGTCCATTTTTAGGGTTCCGTACCCAGAGGGTAATACGGAACCCTACACTTAGAATTTTTGATGCTATACCTGCATTACCGTAATGTATTCGCAGCCAAGTCCAAATAATGTTGAAGCATCCGAAATAATGTTGATTGTTACGTGGCGTTTGTAGTCCGCAACATTATCCATGTAGCCGAGTCTCTACTTACGTTAGGTACATTTTTCTCCAGAATTACGTACGTGTCATCCAGAATTACGTATGTCGGTACAGTAATTTTTTCTCAGTGTATACTAAGACTCCGCTGTCCGCCCGTCTGTCTGTCCGTCTGTCACCAGGCTGTATCTCATGAACCGTGTTAGTTAGACAGTTGAAATTTTCACAGATATTCAAATCGCTTCATACATTTGGAAGGTATAAAACAAGCAGCCTAATCCTTTTTCATCCTTCGAGGGTAAAAAAAGAAACTTTAAAACTATTAAGAACTTAACACCATAATATTTTCAACAAAAGATTCTTCGTTTAAAAATCACACATTTTCAAAACTGGAACGCCGCGTCGATTCTCAAATCCGTTATCTAACTAATGCGACCATATAATTACTGGGGGCATTAAGTATTCCAACACGTATAATTACCTTAGCGCCCGTGACGCGCCTAATCCGGCAAGTAATGGTGATAAATAGATCGGGATATCGCCTTGGAATATATTAGCGGTTAGTCGCGTAGTTGAGATGAAAGTCGGAATAGGGACCTCAACGTTTACAGCTCTAGAAAAACTCATTGGGAACAGTTGAGTTTCTGAACGTTCTTGCTGCGTTACTGGATTATGTAGAACTTTTAAGCAGTTCAAATATAGAATAATGCTTTTTATGTTGTTATGTAAAAATCGATCAATATATTATTTCTAAAAGGTATTTTTTTGAAGACGCTCTAAATCTCCCTTAATTCTTTACCAAAATTAATGATTTAACCATCATTTTAAAGCTCGTGTTCGTCGCTTTGTCACAAAAACACACAAATAGATTAAAATTAACGTTTCGTTAAAAAATAAATAAAAAAACCACGCGATTGGCAAGCGCCATCTATTGTCAGTCTGTTTAACTAACATGTGTGATGGCCACAGACTACTTAGAAAATACTACGTATGCGATGGCTATTTGCACATGCAGACTAATCAACAGATGGCGCGCGTCGGGTAGTCTAGGTACTGACCTACAATGTGTATTATCTCTCAAAAATAAAATATCTTTCACTAATAATACTTGCATTTACTTATTCCTCACTTTATTATATTGTTATTATTACTACCCGGTGTTTGATAACTACTACTACTATGCGAAAATTCGCAGGGGTCAGCTAGTATACCTAGTTGTGTTGCAATAATAAACTAGGATTCGAATAATAAATTTAATTTTGGAGTTGCTTTCGACGATGCCACGAAGAACGCGTTTTGAGGTTTTTATGTGTTATTATTGTAAATTATATATTATATGCGCCATTGTTGCTTGATTTACATAAATAAATAAATCGAAATACTACATAAAAACAAATTAATGTAAATTGCTTCTGAGGTCAGGATAGGTTCTGAGGTGAGAGGTTTCAGCTTTTTTTCTCATAATTATTAAATAATCATGTTGATGTGTCTTAATAAAAATCATAAACAATCTTATTACCTAACTAATTTTATTACTACCAACTAATAAGGAAAATACATCGCCACAAGGTAACGCTTGCCTAGTAACTCTATTAAATTGAACCGCACTAACGCGCGCACGCGCCTGCGCGATCGCGATGCCATTATGTTGTATTACATTGGTGCGAGCGGGATAGATCGCACCGCGTCACACCGCGCCCGCTATGTGACCGGGCCTTTATTAACAACCTCCACTATATGTACATTTCGTAATAAAATAATTCTGCAAAATGACCGAGCCTAGTTGTATTATGTCTGTATTTCTATATTAGTAGTCTAGTATTCATAGCACAGGAAGGCCTAGTTTTGGGCTAGGTAGGATAAATATGCGTCTATAGGAGCTCGTAAAAGGGCTAGTTTTTCGGCAATAGGGATGTTTCCTGGTTAAAAAAATAATAATTCTAATTAGTCCGTCAGTTAGATTATCAAAAAAGATTAAACACGTATTTTTTGCTTTATTAAATCAATCAAAATTGACAAAGATAAAGCGCATTAAATTTCGGGAGTGGGGGCTCCTGACGTCACTTAATGGTAAAAAGTGTGCAAAGCCGTGACGTCACGCGGAACTTCAACGCACTATATCTTCGTCATTTTTTGTTTCATTGACAAAAGAAAAAATATGTGTTCAATATTTTTTTATAATCTAAAAGACGGAGTAATTCGATTTTCAGGAAACGCGCCTATTAATTGCTGCGGTTTGGACTATCCCGCTATCATAGCCCTTTATGATGTTACTGTTATTATATTTTAGGTTAGGTTTAAATATGAGCCGTGTGTGGTACGTTTACACGAACCATTGATACTTCCCTATATTTATATTTGTCAATTTATTGTATTTATTTTCCTATCTCAATACGTACCTATACGTACGTATACCTCTGTATGACACATGAGTAAGGAAGGAACCCCCACATCAATACAGCGCGTGTGCGTACGCTTCAAAGACATTTAGTTAATGCGACCACATAATTACTAGTTGGAGGCATTAATTCTCGCATCCATAATTAAGTTTAATACCTGTTGGCCTACAATCCAGATAAATATTGTATGTCATTTGACGTCAATTAAGCAGATATGAAAATAAACCATTGCGACACAAACTGGTGGTTTGTTTTGGTTTGAATTTGTTCGTATTAGTCTATTCGGGCTCCAGGAAGCCTTTTAAATTAAATTTAATTACTTATTATACATTAATAATTATAGTTCACAAAAGCTAAAAAAAACACCATTCAGTAAAGCACTAAAAAGTACAAAAGACCCTCATCACCAAGGTAATATTATTATATTGGAATCTTCGAAACAAACCAAATGAACCCAAACTCGAAGGGCTTACTAGTAATCATTGAAGAGTTCTACTATCCACCTCCTGGCTCCATGGTCAGTGCAGCTAAATGGTACCAAATTAATGTATTGTCTTCCGAATTGCATACACTTGCAAAGTTTCAAATCGCTGCGACAACTAAAAGTAGGTTAAAGTTGATTTCTAAGATTCTATTACATTGTTTCGTTAGTTAGTTAAAAAGTGAAGCTATTAGAAACGTGTTAAAAATGAAAAGTAACGAGTAATGAAAACGTCGAATTTCAATACGGTTTTAATTTATTTTTATGCACTGCATCTTGTCTTTACAAGTTAAATAAAAAAAAATGTTAGTAGGTAGGTCCAACATAATAATAAAACCGGTCAAGTGCGAGTCGGACTCGTGCAAGAAGGGTTCCGTACCATTATCTATAAAAACGGCAAATCACGTTTATTGTACGGGAGCTCCCTTAAATATTTATTTTATTCTATTTTTTAGTATTTGTTGTTATAGCGGCAACAAAAATACATCATCTGTGAACATTTCAACTGTCTACCTATCACGGTTCATGAGATACAGCCAACAGACGGACGTAGAGCGGAGTCTTAGTAATAGGGTCCCGTTTTACCCTTTGAGTACGGAACCCTAAAAACGAAATAAATACATATTTCATCGACTGTATTTGGGATATTCATGACATTATATTTTCACTAATATGACCGCAGAAAAATTGATTATCGAGCTATCATAATCAGCCGTAAAACATCCATTGCAGGACATAGGCCTCCCCCAAAAATGGGGGATTAGCCATAGTCGCCACGCTTGGCAAGCGAGTTGGCGACCGCAGTTGGTCATTATAGTACTCAAACGACGCCGCTTCCCATCCTTCCGTCTATCTTTTTACTGCACCCACGGGAGGAGATGGGGCGATGCTATTCTTAGCCGGCACCACCGAACGGACGAAATGACTAGTATGCAGTTCCAAATAAGAAGTTTTAAAGATGTGATATTATTTGCAAGCATAAGACTTTTACCGACATCCAAAAATTAAACCTTACAAAACGGGCCCGCGTAAACATAATAAAACCATTAAAAAGGCCAAATAACAGTTGTAAAACGCGGGCTGTCAAGATTGTTCGCGAAACATTTTCATGAGCATTAAGTTTATTAAAATGCAATTATTGTGGGCAATAAAATGATACTTCTCTTTAATCATCGCCCTAGGGCCGTATTATGCGCGTTGCGTTCGTCAAAACATTCGAAGTAAATTGCTTTTTATGCACATATAATTATTAAAGGTCATCGGAATGACAGGAAAATTAGCTCGCTATTTAATACTGGTGACTGTGGTTATGATATAATAAAATAATAAATAAAAAGCTATTAAATAAAACTTCGTTCATGAACTCATCGGCCTGACTTCGCTTCTTCGATCTTTGTCATATTTCGACGCAACCGGCCACAGACGTAGACGTACAACTCCTCATAATTTTATTTTTATTAAAATGAAACTTGCTATAAAAATGCAATTTTGAACAAAAACTTATTTTCTCTGCTCCAAACGCATCTACTGTTTACACGTACACTGTGACATACGTTTCGCTTTCTGTTGTCGCCTCAATTTATAATCAAATTAATAAGAATTGCAAATAATAATATGAATAATAATAATCTTGTGTCGGTGAACGGACTATAGCGAAGAGCCTCGACCACCATCTGAAGAGGCTCTCGCTAGATGGTTGGCTTAAAGGTCGAATACGGAAGACGTTACTCCTGGACTCTGCACGCATCGGCAGGAAGTTCCTTTCTATGCAGCCCTAGCCATTGAGCGACGCTCCGAAAATAATAAATAAATAATAAATATAATAATAATAATTTATTTAAAATAAATTTATTAAAAAATACATTGAAAAGACATTAAAACAGTATACATATCGCTGGTAAAAGTGCATTACATTAAAATTTAATTATCTCACCAATTTATATGCAAACTAATTCAATTATTGATAATTCATCTGTATATCAATTAGCAGTAAGACCCAGTGCCATTTAAAGGCCATTCAGCCCATTTTTGGATGCTGTTATAATGAATTTTTGTTTCATTTTCAAGGAAATTGCCAAGTTTCTTAAGTGTTGAATGTGTCGTTAAATTTAATTAAAAGGTCGAACTCTTTAACGTTTTTACACTCTTGAAGTTAAACGGTTATTTGCCTATTCTTCTTATTAGTCCTAATGCCACCTGCTTTCAACTTGGCGATCATGACTCCTCAATGCTATCTTTTTAATTGTAGCCTTGATACAAAACTTATTTCCGTATAAATAACAACCATAATGATTGTTTAACGCGAGCAGCGGCTGAACAGCGATAAGGGAGACATTCAAATTTAGACCGAATAACTTCGTTCTTAAGAATAAAAATATGTTTATTTACCAGATCACAGGTTACATAATATAATAATAATAATAAATCAGGGGACAATCTTTTACACAAATCGATCTAGTCCCAGAGTAACCTCTAAAGGCTTGTGTTATGGGTACCAGACGACGATGCACATACTTATATAGAGAAATAAATACTTAAATGCATAGGAAACATCCAAGACTCAGGAACAAACAGTCGTGCTTATCACACAAATATTTACCTTACCGGGGATCGAACCCGGGACGTTAGCTTCGGAGGCAGGGTCTAGGTCTAGGGTAGGTCTAGGGCAGGGCGTATTAAAAGAAGTAATGTCCGGTGGGTCCTAAACTAGGCTGAGCCTGTCTTGAGACCCACTGAATCAGTTAACAATGTAAGAAATAACCATATGAGATCAAACGTTTAACCATGAGATAATAATTGTAATTGATTTTAATTTTTAGTTCAGATTAGTACGAGAAAAAATAATTATTCAAAGGGGTGTGCTGTTGTGTGATTTGGTGTATGTAGGGCTGTGTGAAAGACCTTTGTATGAGGGTTACTGTGTGTGTGTGAGTGTGTGTGTGTGTGTGTGTGTGTGTGTGTGTGTGTATGTATGTGTGTGTGTTTGTTTGCGACCGATACTGTGTTTGTGAGTGAGTGTGCGCGCGAGTAACCAAAATAACACAGTTTGCAGGTGACCATTTACGAATAAGTAACGCATCAGAGACCCTAAGCACGTGAGAGTAGAATGTGCTTACAGTCCAAATTGATAGTTTCGTTGTATGTGTTCACGCATTCCAAAAATACAGTCCCTGAACATAACCTACACCTAAAAACCAGTGGCGAAGCGTCAAATATTTCCTAAGGGAAACCGAAAGAATTAGAACCGTACGTGCGAGTCTTACATTTAGTTACAGTATCATGGATTTCACTGACAGCTAGCCGTAGCTTTCTAGTTAGATTTTTGAGTTTTTGGCAGGCTGCGCCACTGCTAAAAACTCAAAGATCTGATATTGTTGACAGCATTTCCGCACAATTTTTTTCCAATTGGCGAAGTATAATTGTCGTGTGCGCTAAGCGCGTTGCGCTGAGTGCAACGGATGCGGTCTAATTAGTCCCTAATTACCACTAATGCGCGTAATGAACCGCCTCATGAGCATTGTTGAAGACAAAAGAAGTGTCGTGTCACTGCGTCCCGCTTAGTGCTGCGTGACAGTCATACAGCTAGCCACAGGACATATAGTCCACGAGCCAGGTACAAACATCAATCATTTCCTCCCTGGAGATAACTTGTAAAATGCTTCAGAGAGTTGCTTGGGAGGTTACTGCTCAACTCTCCCACGGAACCGCAGCGGATGGTCACAAGGCTTCATGATACAACTCTCCGAATTTCACGAGTCATCCCCCGGGAAGGAATTGGTCATGAAAATATGTTGCTGGCTCGGGTTACCCTTGTTTCATCAAAAAAAACTTACAAATTATCACTTCCCAAAATTTTTTTCGTGTAATTTCATTTACAAACACTTCACAAATAATTGTAATGCAAACCTAATGTTTGGCAAGTGAACGTTCCAACAATGACTCATGTGCCAACTGGTACCAAATTTTATGAAGTCAAATGTTTCAGTTGCAAAAGCATGTTTTATTAAGGGATGAAAAAAAAACCTTGCAGGCTAAGGCGGGAGCAAAGCTAGATTTTAGAGCGCTGTGATTGCGGCGTTCGAGGTTATGCGGACCCTTTCCTGCCTGTAGCCTCGCAGCTTATACTTTTTGCCCGTTTATGCGGAGTCCATAGGATATATGGTCTGTGCAGCTAACACACTAGCTTTTATCGTTTGTACTATACTAGGGGCTCCGTGAGCTGTAGACCTCGCGACAAACTTAACTTTGCCGTTGGAAAACTGATATCCACAAACATCGACATAGGTCGGATCAGTTTACCTATACCGCAAATAAGTTTTTAATTGCAAAAACACCCATATCTCCGCCATTTTGAAAAATTTCGAAAAACTGAATCGACATAAAAATCTATATAATTATTAAACCTGCTCACAAAATTTCACGAGAATCGGTTTAGAACTGTGACCTGTAGACGAGAACAAATGGACAGCCGGACAGCCGACGGACATCCGCCGCTGGACATACGAAAGCATTTTTGCCCAAGCTGTAACGGAGACGCTTCGCTCGCTTTGCTCGCTCGGTCGACTAATCTTAGGAATGCATCTGTATAGTTGTTTGTTTGTCGTTTTTGCTTAATTCAAAGTTGGAGTTATTGATGTTACTGTCAAAGTAATTTTTATTAATCGTGTTTTCGATTTTGCGTAGCGTATTACTTAGGGGCTGTAAAAATCAAATAATAATATAGTCAACGTACTTTTGGGATATATTTAAATGCAGCCAAACGTTGCTGGCGTGGCGCCTTAACTAATTGTCTAGCGTGAAAGGGACGAATATATGTGCGCGATAAAATGCTAGAGGGGTAGGATGCCGGTAGTGTTTTGTTTTTAGATTGAGTGAGAGGGAAGGTTGCGCTCGAACTTCGCATAGTAATTAAAAATGACACGGCTAAGTGTGTTCTTGAGTGAAGTGACTAAGTTTGTGCTGGAAACCCTTTGTTTTTGCTATACTTGTAGGCATAATAAATGCGCCGAACAAACAAATGTCCAGTCTGTTAAGCACTACTGTAAATGTAAATGGTAACTTCGAACGTAATAAGGAAGTTTTCTGAAAAATTCTAATTGATCCGTCAGTTAGATTATCAACAAATATTAAACACTTATTTTTTGCTTTATCATATCAATCAAAATTGGCAAAGATAACGCTCATCAAAGTTCGGGTGTGGGCACTTATGACTTCATAAGTCCCACTTATTTGGTACAAAATGTGCAAACACGGTCACGCGAAACTTCAACACACTATATCTTCGCCATTTTTTGTTTAATTGACAAAGAAAAGAATACGTGTTCAATATTTTTTTATAATGTTATGACGGACTTACCTATTGGAATTTTTCAGAAAACTTCCTTATAGTACGAATCATTAACTGCATTGCATAATAAGATTCATTGATTTGTAAAAACCCCTTAAAATATATATTTTCTGAAATTGAAATATAAAATATATCCGATTGTTTTATCGATCAATGAGGGAAAAATTATAATGCCATCTTGTGGTGAATACTTCTTTCATACTTTTGCGAATGGTGTAATTGTAAGATTGTACTGAAAGATTCAATTAACGTTTCGTAGGCGCTGAATCAAAACATAACATACTTAATAATCTTACCCTCCCTCAGGCTCGCAGCATCAAACGGCGAGATCACCATAACGACATCAGCATCCCACTCGGCCGGGCCCGGCAGCAGCGCGGGCAGCGCCGGCTCCTGCCCCGCGCCGTCGCCGCACGCGCCGGTCAAGATGTCGCCCGGCTCGGCCAAGTCGCCTGCGCACGACGATGGAGACTTGCTCGCTGACTCACCAAGTAAGTTCAAAAAAGTCTCATTAGACCATTACACATAACACCACATGTTTCGGTAACCGCATGCCTGGCTGACTCACCAAGTAAATTCATCCAGTACTGAACTTTTAGTACAATAATCTGAAAGTTCATCTCGTTTCCAACTAGTACGTCATAGTTCCAAATGCTGAGCACACAAGCCTTCTTGCATGGTGCGAAATTCTGTTGAAAACTCTTTTAGATAAAGTCGAATATCGATTGGCGTGGATCACTGACATTTTTAGGGTTCCGTACCTCAAAAGAAAAAATCGGAACCCGTATAGGATCACTCGTCTGTCTGTCTGTTCATCTGTCACAGCCAATTTGCTCCGAAACCACTGGACCGATTGAGTTGAAATCTGGTATAATATGTAAGTCAGCAACACGGACGTGTAACGTAAATAAATACATTTTAAACATAAACATTGGGGGGTGAAATAGAAAATTCAAAAAAAAAAAGAATTGTAAACTATGACGTGTGATATATCAAACTAAAGGCATCGTTGTTTGATATATGTTGTTAAATATATCTTTTTATATAATTTTAAAATAAATAGTTTTGAAGTGATTTAAGAAAATAGGCGAAATGTACTATTCCCCAGCTTTATCTTCGAAACTACTAAGCCTAAAATTCTGAAAAAAATAAACAAAATATTTCTTTACCTATACATTACAGGAAAACCCATAAGAAGTCTAGGGTATTTAAAGTAATAGGAAAATTCTCAAAATTTGTACGCGTGATCGGAATTACCTTTGCAAGGTCCACACCCCACTCGACGTTTGCGCACAAAGATAGGAGATTGAGAAAGTTTTTTTTTTTGTTTTATTTCATAGGTAGGTTGTAAATGGTAACCCTCTTGTTAAAAGCAATTTTCTTAATTTATAAGGTTCCGTAGCTATTTGTAGCTACGCCGTCTGTTTTTCATAGGTAAGTAGGTACGGGACCCTCGGCGCGCGACTCAGACTCGCACTTGACCGGCTTTTATTTTAAGTAATTGTGAGTTGAAAAGATGGCTTTCTGCAAATTTTCTAGCGGCGCTTCTTCTTAGTAATGATGATCCTATTCGAAGCGCTGGTAGATTCATTCTATTTTATTAATGTGACGAGTAAAAGAGTCCACAGGTGGCCAACTCGCTGACTAAGCGATTTGAATTTGAATTTGATTCGCCCTCGCATGAATACGGAGACCTACTGACTGATTCCCCAAATAACTATAACCGGATTATACTTCCCTCTACTGAAAGTTCCGCCTTTTCCTCGCTAAAGCTTCTGTTTTTCTTTCTTATTATTTCTCGGCGTCGGAAATGGCTTATATGCATTATTATTTTCTATGTATTTCAACTACTGATGTCATACTTTTAACTGTTGGGCGTAAGCGGCATCTTATAGAGAGACTTTATTTCAATAAACATTCAAAGAAATCCGACGGATATAGAACCTCCTCCTTTTTTGAAGTCGGTTAAAAAGGCGGATTTGGGGTCGTCCATTAATCACGTGAGGTTCGAAAGGGGGGGAAAGGGATTCAGAAAATATCACGAAATATTACAAGGGGGAGGAGGGGTGTAGTGAGATATCACTTATATATTGACATTTATTATTTTGTTGAACGCGCGATTCCTAAAGCGAAAAGCAACGCGTGACCTTGACTCGCCTTTGCCAGGCCGCGATAATATTCTGAATTTTTAGGTACTGTGTACCAAAAAAGGAATTACTTAAAAACCTCACCACGTATCACCACAGGGGAGGGTAAGAAGTTGCTAAAAACATCAGTGATTAATGAACCGTCCCTTATTGATACTCTAATGGCTACTTAAGCATTTGACTAGATATTAAGTAGTTAAATGTCCCTCAACAAGTTGTCAACCTATACAGAAACGTCACTGAAACGTCACTTTAATTAAAGCTCAATTTGAGTGGCCTTTCTGATTCGGCCATGAGACACCAAGATCAAGAGTTTCAAAGGTGCAACTGTACCAATCGAAGATGTAAATCATAAACGAAATCTGCTATGTTCTCTAACAAATCTCGTCGCTCAATTCGTCTCTAATTTCATCCGACAATCATAAATTGACCCGCGCGCTTGTTGGCATTATGCGGAGTGACGTACCTACGTCCATGGCCGGCTGCCTCGAATCTGACCAAGTCAAAGACACGCACAAACATGTAGTTTATACGCACTGACGGGTCAAGTTAGGCTCGCCGGCGAGTTCATCAACGAAGTGTTATTGATGTGTAACATCTTTCCTCTCGCTTTCCTGCAATCTGTGGGTGATTTCGTGAAAAGGGACGGAAGTGTGTAACAGGAAGCCTATTTGGTTTGACCAATGAGCGCGCGCGGTGGTAGAGTTGAAGATGGGGAAGCGCGCGCTTATTTGATTTGACCAATGAGCGCGCGCGGTGAGTTATAGGTATTGCCACGAGATTTGAGGTCACGCACACCGCGGCACGTCATGTGTGGACAAGACATTTCGTTCGAATTTTCAAATTTGTTTTTTTGTTTTGTATGGCATTGTGTACTTGTGTGTGTAATCATTCACGTCAACTCTCGTGGCGATACCTATATCAGATGTTACACATCATATGAGACAACTACTGTAAGGCTCGTTCTTTTAAGAGAATCACACTCCAAACAACATAGCACTAAGATCGCTTCACGTTTGAAAATCGCAAATAACAAATGTATCATCAGAAACATAATCGAGACAAAGTTAGCTATTTCGTTAGTTTCTTAAACAGATTAAGTGGAAAGCGAACTACCGAAACACTATTTTCGAGTACGCTGTAACTTTATTGTACGTATCCATAAAAGTTGGTCGTTCTAAGCATAGCAAGGATCCATTAGGAAAGTCTAGCGCTGTCCTAGGTATTTCACTTAATACTATAAAGGGTTGTTGTACTCCGGATGCAGTGTTTGGAAGTTAGTGCGTCCAAGTTTAAGTAGATTATGGCCTGTGTAGGCTTCCGTAGGTGGACTTGATCTGGTTACGTAAATATCTTGGTAATTTGGTCCGGAAAATTTATTCGGAACTCGATATACGGAGTGCTGAAACTAGGTTAACCCATCACAATCTACGCATTAGTCAAACAAAAACTTTCGTGAGTCATTACGTACACTTGATATAAACACGGATTTACTCACAATTGATTTTCAGAAATATTCCGACATGTTTTGGACTCGTATGGAGTCGCTCTTTGGGGGTTCAGTGCGGTCGCGGTTTGAGTGCGCGGGTTCCTTTGACTGCGACCGCACTCAACCCCTGAAGAAGGACTCCATACGAGTCCACACTTTCAGACAACAAATCGTGAGTAAAGCCGTGTTTATTTCAAGTGTTATGTAATTTATGTATCGTCAATTAATTCCTTGAATATGAATGAATATTCTTTGATTAGTTTTGTTGCGACCTAATGCAATTTAAATTACTGCTGCTAACTACTCATCCTAGCGTGCGGTGCTCTGACGACGCATGCGCGTCACTGTCACACAAATCAAAGCTGGATACATCACACTACATATTATAAATGCGAAAGTATGTGGGTGTGTGTTTATAACTTCTTCACACTGAAGCGGCTCTATGGATTTGAGTGAAACTTGGAATGGAGATAGCTTACACGCTGCTATTAACACAAACGCTACTTTTAATCCCGGAAAACTTTAAAGTTCCCGAGGGAATGACTAATAACCGAATGCCACGCGAACGAAGCTGCGGGCAGAACCTAGTATAATATACATATCAGTGGCGCAGCCTGCCTACAATCCGATTCCTGACGGCTTTACTAAGCTAGAAAGCTACGTTTAACTTTCAGCGTAGTCCATAATAACCAAATGTCAGACTCGCACTTACGGTTCTAATTCTTCCGGCTTCCCTTATAAAATATTTGACGCTTCGCCACTGATACATACGTGAGTATGTGAGTTGAAGTCTTTCATCATCTTTATCCAGGTTCTCTCTTTGTAGCAAGTTTTTGCGACAAAGCGGATATAAAATGAAATGTAATAAATTAGACTTAGATCCAGGCTGTCCCAGAAAATTGTGTCAAGCCGAGGTCGAGAGCTCTACCTCACGGGGTATCGGATTTATCATTTTTAGGGTTCCGTACCTCAAAAGGAAAAAACGAAACCCTTATATGATCACTCGTGTGTCTGTCTGTCTGTCTGTATGTCCGTCTGTCATAGCCAATTTGCCCCGAAACTACTGGACCGATTGAGTTGAAATTTGGTACACATATGTAAGTCGGTGACCGCAACACGGACGCGTGACGTGAATATATGAATTTTAAACATGGGGGCCACTTTTGGGGGGTAAATAAGAAAATTTAAAAAAAAAGTTACGCAACCTATTTCGTGTGACATATCAAATGAAAGGCCTTATTGTGAGAATATTAAATATATTTTCTTTTGAATTTCAAGTAATATACTTTAGAAGTTATTTAGGAACATATGCGAAAATTGACCTTTCCCCCCCCCTTTATTTCCGAAACTACTGGGGCTAAAATTTTGAAAAATTACAGAAAATAGTTCTTTACTTATAGATTACAGGAAAACCTATAAGAAGTCTATGGTATTTAAAGTAACGTAGTAAATTTCAGATAATCATGTACGGAACGGAACCCTCTCCACGCGAGTTTGACTCGCACTTTTTTATCGGATTCATGTAAATTTTACAATACTAGTGATGCGTGCTTGCTACACATGTAGCGCTGCGTGGCAATGAGCGAGTTTATACCTAAAGAAAATCGTTAATGACATTGAATAGTGGTGGTTTTCCATGACTAGAACACTGTTTATATTTTCTATGCCATACCGAAAACGGTTCAAAAATTCGATAAGTGCATCTCTCTGTGTAATCTGCAAGTCTGTCTAGTAGTATCAATTTAGCAATCATTAATTCATCGCAAACTATGATAAGATGTTAAAAGCGCCGCAAATAAACTTTAGTTCTAAAAGAAATCTATGTCACATACTTTCCTAAAGTGAACTCGAATGGCCCATTTCGTTCATTTTTAGCACGAAGATACAGTTCGTTACAGCTATTAGCTACCTTTGACCTATGTCGTCTGGTCTTGTAATATTTGTGGCACTTGTGGTATTTATTTTATATTAAGAGGACTGTGAATCAACGGCAAAAATCACCCTTTTGATACAAAAGGCGATAGCGATTTCAACCCCTTAAATATTAACCGATGTTGACCAATTTTTGATACGTTATCAGTCAGAACAAAATCTAGATCTACTTATACATTTTTTTAATTTTGATTAAAGATCAAATAATTATCGAAATTTGTTGTAAATACTGAAACAACAAGAAAACTGAATTTATTGATTATAGTGAAGTCAAAACGTACGACATGTGACTCCTCTTTCACCTGATGGTAAGCCGCAAGTAGAGTCCAATAGTGTGGGTAATACGAACTGAAACGATAACGCCCCATTTGCATGCATCTGAAGTGAGCAGGGAAGTTAGCATGAAAGCGGGCAGCGCGAGTATGTAAATGGGTAATTTCTCCTGCTCTTGCCGCTGCTACTCGCGTTGCCGATGCAGCCGAAGTGAGCAGGGAATTGGGCATGGAAGTGGGCAGCGCGAGTATGTAAATGGGTCATTTCTCCTGCTCCTGCCACTGCTTCTCGCGTTGCCGATGCAGCCGAAGTGAGTAGGGAATTGGGCATGGAAGTGGGCAGCGCGAGTATGTAAATGGATCACTTCTCCTACTCTTGCCGCTGCTATTCGCGTTGCCTGGCGCGCAGTGAGTCAGGAAAAAGCATGTAAACACCCACTGCCTTCGAAAGCAGTATGAGGGAATTATTTCTGGCAGCGCGAGCAGCAGTGGCAGTGGCTGCATGTAAATGAGTTTGGTATTTATTTTCATTTCGATGAAACATCGGAGGAAACCTTTGCAGGTTTCTTTGCGATGTAACCCGACGATGTTAGTATCCTCAATTCGTGCTGCGACCGCTTGAGGACTACCCTTATTATGAGTGGAGGCTTGTGCCCAGCAGTGGACCGTAAGCAGATAATTAAATACCTCTCCATTGTTATTTATTAATATGTATTGCATAATAGAAGTTACGCGACCTTGCAGTGGCCGCTGCTCCAATACCACATATATTTTACCTGTAAAACTCGTGGGAAATGCGTCATCATGAAATAAATCGTCACTTTATGATAAATTTTACCTTTTACAAATTTTAGTAATACACATAAAGTAAATAATATACATTTACACGAAATTAAATAATACAAGTAACAATAATAATAATTGATAATTGGCCGAGTTATTTGGTTAGAGATTAAATAGTTGATTGATTGATTTTTTAGGGTTTTGATGGCCCCATCAATGTCTTGATGATTCTGCCAATGTCGAGGTTGGATAAGACACGGCCTGAAGACAGTTGGTATGTGCGGTAGCTCTACTATTTTCGGTGAATTACCAGCCAAAACCAATCTAAAACAAACACAAACATATTCCATCACCATATTACATTACACTATTATATTATATCTAACTACTTATAATGCTAACTATCTAAAGGAAATGGGAAATGGGTCAGGAATAAGGAGGTTCTGCATATAAATATATTTTTTTATAGTTTTATGTTATTTTTTGTAATGTAGTTAAATGTCGCTCAACGACTTGTCAACCTATTCATAAACGTCACTCAAACGTCACTTTAATTTGACGACGCGATTAGCCTAGTTGGTAGTGACCCTGCCTCCGAAGCTAGCGTCCCGGGTTCGTTCCCCGGTAATGGCGAATATTTGTGTGAAGAGCACGAATGTTTGTTCCTGAGTCTTGGATGTTTCCTATGTATTTAAGTATTTATTTCTCTATATAAGTATGTATATCGTCGTCTAGTACCCATAACACAAGCCTTTAGAGCTTACTTTGGGGCTAGATCGATTTGTGTAAAAATTGTCCTCTGATTTATTATTATTATTGTTTGAGTAGCTTTTGTGAATATGGCTAAATTTCTTCTACACTAACACACATTAATCTAGGCCCAAACTAGGATTGCCTGTAAGTACTATGGGTCCATACATGGATCCATGAATGGGGTACAAAAATGGGGGGTGTTCATCATATAAAGTTTGCCCTTGGCGGGATTCTAACCCGCGACCACTGGTAACCGCGCGTTAGATCATAGGCTACCACTGTACGAAAACAATACAAACAAGACTCCACGGGCTAAATTCGGACCGAGCTCTTCTAATTCTGAGCCCCACTACCGTTTAAAGCAATAGCTACGCAATTTCGTTATTAGCTTTAGAGTCTACGACGTTAGGAAAAAGCAATACGAAATATAATCACACTTATAAGTATTATAAATGCGAAAGTTTGTGCGTGTATGAGTTAATATGTTTGTTACTCCATCAACGCTGGACGGATTAGGATGAAACTTGGATTCAAAAATAAGAGCTCAATATGATTATTGTCCAAGTCATACAAAAATGCTGTTAAAGCAGCATTTGACCAGGCGAAAACGACATTTTAATGTCAGTATTTCAATATAGATGAGAATTTCCATATACTTAGAATTATGAATACTATTGATTTTAACTGAAAAAAAGTGTACCTAATTTGACATAGTAATTTCATGTTTCCGTTTTGTGACCTTTGCTTTGTGTATGAAAAAAATCACACACTGGAATGGAAAAAACCTGGGACACTTTTTTTTCAATTAGAATCTATAGTATTCATTATTCTGCGTAGGAGTAACATAACATTTCCAAATTCTGAAAAAAAAACAAAGCAAATGTCACACTTTTTTGTGAAAACGCCCTGCAACGTCATGGAATTACCCGGGTCGTATTGCACTCGTCTCGTGACATATAAACAGCGCCCACCGCGTCCCCGGGCCCCAGTTATATAGATTACTATTTAATTCGTTGTTAGTGGAAACAATTACTAAATTACCGAGTTCCTCTCCTGTTGGCACGAATTTATATAAATTAATCGATTGACGATTCGATACGTACGCTGGGAAATATTGGCTTGAGAACCGCGATTACGTAATGGATAATGGCACAGCCGTTTTGGATTTAGGCTGGAGCTGGTAAAGTCATAAAATAGTACTGTTACTTAAAAATGGGCTCTTAGCATTTGGATTTTTATGAATGTACGGTACGTTCCTAAGTTATTAGAAATAAGGTGTAAGTTTCTCTCAATTATCAGGCTTTTTCGAAGTTACGATGATTGCATTTAAAGTCTGTTCGCCGAGAATTGATAAATATTATGATATCGTATCGAAATAGTGACTGTCACCTGTAGTGGTAGAGCCAAACAGTAATCCTCAATAGATGATTACTGTTCGAATGGGCCGGCTCGACCGGGGTAGTACCACACTCTCTCAGAATATCGGCGTAAAGTAATAGCTTGCTATTGCGTTTCGTACGGTGAGTGACGAGATCCGGAGGCATATTCCCTCATCGCCATCCCATCCCCATTCCCCATCCTCCCTAGACTGGCAACGCATTAGCAGCACCTCTGGTGTTGCAGATGTCCATGGGCGGCGGTGACTACTTTCCATCAGGTGGGCCGTCAGCTCGTTTGTCAGTCAATTGACATTAAAAAAAAACTTACGCAAACTTTAGGGCGGGCGATACTATACGGTAAAAGACGATGATAGATTTTTACAAATTGATGGCAGGGTAGAAGAAACATTCAATTGCTTGGTCTACCCTAATTGTTTCATAATAAACGTCAACGACTGATTCTTCCTCCGACTCTGAGACTTCATCATGGTCGCCGTCCGATGACATGTCAGCCTGTAGGCTACAGGCTATTCAATAATAATATTCTTTGAAAAACGAAGTTTTTCCTTTTAATTTCTTATTATCATCGGTAAAAATAATAAGCGGGCCACTAATAGTTGTAATGAGTGATTGATTATTATTATTTTTTATGAAATCTTGGCGAACAGACTTTAGTTAATAATAGAAAAAACAAATGTGATTCGGCTTCGCGTGCGTGGAGAGAATTCCATAGAATAAATGGGAATTTAAATATAACGTAGAATTCAAAGTTATGACTTCTTATATTCATCGTCATCATCAACGTCTATAAATTAATCAATAATTACTGGTAATTTGATATGTTTATAAATAAACAATACGGGGGCATTTTAAGCATCAAAGGGGCCGGCGGAGACCGAACAATATAATTAATCAACTAATTAAAATCCATTAAAAATAATTAAAGTACTCGATAAAAGGCCAATCGATAAGAAAGCAAAGGGAAGGCTGTCGCGAATCACTAATTAACTCAATAGAATAACGAAATGTTTAATTGGACTTAGTCAATGAAGAGTTTGACCCTGACGCTAATTCGTCCGTTCGTGAAATTTGGATTATTTGAGAATCATATGGTCGAATTCAGAAATAGTTAAATGGCCCTCAACTAGTTATCATTCTATACAAAAGGTTCATTAAAACGTCACTTTGATTAAAGATCAAATTGAGTGGCCTTTCTAAATTTGGCCATTAGTGTGTTTACCCTACCAAGTCATAGGTACTGCAAAATTTTGCGGACGGAGGATAATCAGGGTCTCCAGACACAAGAAATCCCTATTGACTAGCCTAATTTTGAAACTCTTTGTTCTTTAGACAAAAAATTACCTTTAGGCAACCGTAGAACCATAGCATAGTCGGAAAAACGAAAGTGTACGTTAAAATAGCTAGTTAACTCGCTGTGACAAGGTTTTGCAGTGATCCAAGTTGGGATGAGTTACGATAATCCAGGGTGTGATTTTCTAGCGTTCGAAGAGTCCTTTACCAGCAAACCGGTTTTCTACGCGGGAGACGACACATTTTCAATATTATTTTTCAGTTCTCATGCACTGAAAGTTTGTCACTTTACCTACTTGGAAAAATTAAAGTGTATCATTTTGTCCCTGGGGATTTCAGTTTCTCGTCTTTCTTTTTTCGGAGAGTAAAACCTATTCGTATTCCATTTTAGTCCGTGTGGTACCGGCTAAGAATTATATCACCCATCTCTCCCGT
This sequence comes from Tortricodes alternella, assembly GCA_947859335.1. Classification (NCBI taxonomy): domain Eukaryota; kingdom Metazoa; phylum Arthropoda; class Insecta; order Lepidoptera; family Tortricidae; genus Tortricodes; species Tortricodes alternella. Next base: position 4,248,690 of record OX401982.1, on the reverse strand, counting down.
GGGTGTCGTAAAAGGCGATATGGATCAACCGAAGGATGGGCAGCAGCGTCCTTCGAGTACTATCATGACCAACTTCGTTGGCCCACCCGCCTGCCAAGCGTGGCGACTATGGCAAATCCCCCCATTTTTGGGGGAGGCGTATGTCCTGCAGTGGACGGTTCACGGCTGATGACAATGACGACGAAAACCCATTCACACTCAATTCATAACCTCCTTCTATCACTCAGGAGGTTTAATGCCTCATGTAGGTTGGTTTATTTTAATCCCTTGTTGAACAATCTACTTTTAATCTATTTAAAGTAAATCGAATGTCAAAGTCAAATAAACCCTGGATTAGGTTATCCCTATATCATATAGGTCTTTGGCTGGGACTGTAAATAAGGTTTCACCTCTGTATCTTTTAGCTCTATGCTTCGATATTTAGGGCTCGTTCGGAGCTACTAATTGCTCCTAATCGACTTAATACGTAAATTGCCTACTGCTACCATTTGTTATCCACTTTCTACTTACACTGCAAGTACGGCTCGCCTCTTTGTAACTAGGTTCAGCTTTAATGTTACTATTTACGCGGGCAAATAGTAACCGATCGAGTAAGCGTGTATATTTGTTTACAATATTTTAGTTCAACTGTCGACTTACTTTACAAGTTAAACAAATGTGGGATTCGGACCTACAATCCTATGCCGAAGGTTGCGCTTTTCGCCAACAGTCATTAATCCCAACTTCTGAAGCTACTTAAATTAGATGACGTTATATTTATTCACACATAATGATAGGTTATTTTTGTAAAATTAATACATACATACATACCATCACGCCCGAAATCCCTAATGGGGTGGGCAGAGCCACAAGACAACTTGTGGCCACGTTCGATTAATTAGTCCTAAGATGGTATGATGAACCGTATGGTGACAGGTGATCAGCCCATCGCCCATACAGATAGTCCACCATGTCGGAGAGGACCCGTCCCTTAGTCGACTTTTACGACATGCCAGGATGATAAGCATCTATCTGCACGCATTCTATGCTATTTCTTCACTCCCAGTGCAGCAGAGGAGTTAAATTAATGTTGCTGATATTTTCAACCTTTCATGTCTATTAATATGTTATGATTTACCAAATTGAAAATCGATATCAAATCTTTATAGGCATAATTTTAATTAATTATTCATTGCTAGACAGCCAAATGAAAAGCCCTCGATAATCTAAGTAAAGAAAAGGTCAAACTTTTATCAAGCAGGTTGAATACTTTAAAGAAACTTCTTCGAAAGCACTTACAACAGTTACTTTAATAATACGCGTTAATTATAATCGATATCGTTTTCGATTCTACATCGTAATCGTAGCACGAATCGAGTTGATTCGGCTCGCGTAATTTTACCCATTATGCGCTTAAAACTTCTATCGAAAAAACACATTCCCGAACAAAACTGCTCTTTGTTCCAACGACTTAAGGAACTATTATATCAAATTCAGCTCAACCGGCACGCAAATGTTAATTGGTAAAAGTGTATGTTTCACCCTAATCACTCGAAAACTTTAATTAAGAATAATCAAGCGTTGAATATAAAATGTCGAAATAACGGCCCGATTCGATTATTATGTCGAATTTTTCGGTTTTAAATATGCATGGAGTTGGCATGTGAATGCGATATTAGACGCTCCTAAACGCAAATCCGATATTAGAGGATAATTTCCTGGGGAGAAATTTTCTATAAACTAATGGAAAATGTATGAGAATCACGATAACCCTAGAACAGTAGTGACCGGAGTTGAATGACCTTTTAATGTTGAACAAACTGAATCCGTCCGAATCGAAATCGCCATTGCAACTGTGTCGTGATGGATTGACAAGAAATTACAGTACTTGATAATTTATCTCTGGTAAGTACAATAATTAGACTTACGTAGTTCGAGATGCGATAGACTTATGGTATTTTGGAGTGTGTATACAGGAACTACATGACCTAATCCCACCATCCACGGACTACCGGACGTCGGGAGGGTTTTTCGTCCTCATGACATTGCGTTTACTAGGAGCCGTACTAAGCGGTGCGAAAAATCCTTTTTGGTTCTCACCGCTAAGGTTTGGTACACTCTTTGCGTCTGTATTTCCTATATCAAACAATCTTGGTGTTTTCAATATAAGAGTGAGTAAATATTTTATGGGGAAGTGTGTTACAATCCTGCCTGCGCTTTCCATCAGATGAGACTGGGGTCCAAAGCATGCGCATTCCTTTATAAAAAAAAGTTCTACATACATACATACATACATAGCATCACGCCCGAAATCCCTAATGGGGTGGGCAGAGCCACAATACTACTTGTGGCCACGTTCGATGAATCAGTCCTAAGATGGTATGATGAACCGTATGGTGACAGGTGATCAGCCCATCGCCCATACAGATAGTCCACCATGTTGGAGAGGACCCGTCCCTTAGTCGACTTTTACGACATGCCAGGATGATAAGCATCTGCACGCATTCTGTGATATTTCTTCACTCCCAGTGCAGCAGAGGAGTGAGTGTGAAAAAAAGTTCTAAACCTACGAATACAACAAAACTTAAAAGTCAGAGAGAAACGTGCCTTTTTGCAGTGAAGAGTCCTTCTTATCTTTTGGTAAAGAAAAATAAGCCCTAAATATAGCGATATCAAAACCACTCGGACTGTAAGTCAAGCATAGAAACATCAACCAGAAAACGATGTAAAGCCTAGATAGGCGTAATGCGACAATGTGCAAAGTGTCCCTAGTTGTGTTGGACATTATTTGACACAAAATTCTTAGTATTGCATATTATGACCAAATATTTACCGAAAAAATTACTGTTTTATCACTTTATCACATTATTGGAGCAACCTGTATTTATACTCACTGACACTATCACGTGTGTTGCATAAGTCCCATATATGTCCTGTCAGTAATGTGCCACTCATGCTTTTAGCTAATATCAATGATTGATACAGTATGTTACTATTTGTTTGGAATTAAATTTGTCCTCTGCAGCACTGGGAGTGAAGAAATAGCATAGAATGCGTGCAGATGCTTATCATACTGGCATGTCGTAAAAGTCGACTAAGGGACGGGTCCTTTCCAACATGGTGGACTGGCGATCTATGGGCGATGGGCTGATCACCTGTCACCATACGGTTCATCATACCATCTTAGGACTAATAATCGAATGTGGCCACAAGTAGCCTTGTGGCTCTGCCCACCCCATTAGGGATTTCGGGCGTGATGCTATGTATGTATGTATGTTATTTGTTTGAACATGTGGAACCTTGGTTATTTGCATTTTTGAAGTATGTCCAGCTCTCCATTACACACATCGATGCGTCACATCAAGAAATAGACACGCAAAGTCTAATAGCTCCTAATTAATTTATTACATGTATTAAACAATTAACGCAGTATCTTGATGCATTATTGTTATTGAATTTCGGTACGCTTAGCCAATTGACTTATCTTTGAAAGTTAATTAATCGTGGAGTTGTTATCACGCGATGCTCGGTAATTGGCCGAAAAAGCCTTAGCAATTTCAAATTATCGTAACGAAATGCGATCTGGTGTTCTTTGATATTGTTCAGTAAAGGAATTTGAACATATATTTTTTTTTAACCATCGCCGTTTTTATTCTTGACATTATTATTATATACACATACATACATACATACATACATACATAGCATCACGCCCGGAATCCCTAATGGGGTGGGCAGAGCCACAAGACTACTTGTGGCCACGTTCGATTTATTAGTCCTAAGATAGTATGATGAACCGTATGGTGATAGGTGATCATCCCATCGCCCATACAGACAGTCCACCATGTTGGAGAGGCCCCGTCCCTTAGTCGACTTTTACGGCATGCCAGGATGATAAGCATCTGCACGCATTCTATGCTATTTCTTCACTCCCAGTGCAGCAGAGGAGAAAACTGACCAGGAGAAAAGAATATTTGAATCTTAAACAACTCCATGCGTAATTTTTTGAAGTAGATTATAAAATATTTGGTGATCAAGTACACACACTATAGCACTCGTTGTATACATAAAATTTTAATATTACCTGTGAAACCGTACCTCGAAGGATCCTACTAGACTAGACTTTTCGGCACTAACGAAGCCAATACACGTATTTAACTACCCGTTTTAGCATCCCCCGTATCCTAAACCCTCCCTTAAGACGATCAACAATATCGATGCAACAAAACGCAATTAGAAATCGTCTGAGCATTTTGTACCGGTAAATGGGAGAACGATTGCCAATTTACCAACCCCACCTTCTTAATTGATGCAGACTACTAGTACTTGAACTAGCGGGGGAAAGTAATTTGTCATCGGTTAGCTAAGCAAGGGGGAATCATTCGCGGGAGAGCCGCCGCGGTGGCACCACGTCTCAAATGACATTAGGAACGCATAATTAGGAACTACCGCCATCGCCTAATTACGTAGAATTGCCCACTAATCACGGCTATAATTATGATGCGGCATTAACGACTAAGTGCTCCAGTTGCTAAGATATTCAGGCTTCAAGGAAACAGATACATTTAATGTGGAATGTTTGTGGAGTTCAAATTATTAATTTGGCAGCCGTGAGTTTTAAAAACATGAATAAACAAGGAAATAAACAATTAACTGCCAGCATACTTTGAACCTCAAGGGTGAGGGGTTTAATTTGACCTCCATAAATATATATCAAATATAAAACAGTACCCTGACTCACTTACGCACAGCCTAACGGGTGGTCCTAGATGTTTGAAATTTGGAGATATTCCTCGAGTACCTACCCTTGGTGTGCACTAAGGAGAGATTTTTGTAATTCTATCCCTAAAGGGGTGAAAAGGGGTGTTAAAGTTTGTATGGAAAATACCGCGGGCGAAGCTGTGGCGGGTCCTAGTAGATCTATAAGCAGTTTAATAAATGATGCAGTTGAACGAGATTTTGTTATAGCAGGGAAGTTTAGTCACCCAATCATGATTAATCTAAATAAAGCGAAAGTACAGTTAGAAACAAACTATTTTTAAAGAGATTGGATCTTTATGTATTTTTTTGTCAATAGACCAACCAACGATAAGCCAGTCGTCCAGTAACGTCGTCGACGGCATAAATCTAGAAGACATCAAAGAGTTCGCGAAGGCCTTCAAGCTACGACGGCTTGGCCTAGGCCTCACTCAAACTCAGGTCGGCCAGGCCCTGTCCGTCACCGAAGGCCCGGCCTACAGTCAAAGTGCTATTTGCAGGTAAATTACAATTAAATCTTTTATTATTCATATCTTACGCAAAACAGGTGGAGAAAGCCAGAACCAACTAAGTAAACAAGTAAATTGTAATCGAATAAGATAAAGTCGCACGCTTGTCAACGTTTTTACAACAAACGCTAAGGGACACGAAAAAGTCTTAAATATTCATCAGTCTTTTTTTCGGGGGACGTCGTCACGCCAAGTCGCTCGGTTATCACTCCAACTTTTTAATATCGTTAATTGAAGTGATTTGTAAAACAGCATGACTTCCTTTCATTGCTTACAATTCTTTTAATTAATTACCATTCGGACGGCTTCCGGCCCGCTCACTACGACGTGGTTTACACCATTTTTTACTCCGCTTGGCACGGGCGCGTTCTAATTATTATTTTCGGCGTCTTTTTGATTTTTTGATCTATGATTGCAGCGAAAGCGTTCCGTTATTGCAAAGCAATGCCAACTCGGTTAAATATAAATAAATAAACGTCCCGCTACATGTAAATTGAAAGTTAATTCAGCCCCGAACGCTGAATTACATGCTCATAATGTTTAATTGAATCAAATCAAATCGCTCGAAACGACGCTTTCTGCGAACAAATCGAATTTCGATGCAAAACGGAACGCAACCGGCACAGGCCGAAGGAAATTTCAATTCAGCCACCCTCAACGACCTCCTTCGTATAATAAAATCATTAATCGTTACTTCTGTTCCAGTTAATTAATTATCTTGCCGTAATTACTTTTTTTGTGTAATTAAAAGAGTAGAATTCTCCTGTCTTTGTCCCGTCGTGATTTCATTTTCCATTAATTTTTCTTTCGACTCCCTCCAATTTGTGTCGTGACGTCGTTGCTACATGGTAGTTACCCCTTTTTATTACCCTGGCCTTATGTACCTACCTAATGAACAGAAAAACGAAACCTTTGTACAATTTTATTGTATTAACAAGCTTCTATTTCATTTCTTATAAAGGTTCGTTGAATAAAGAGAACTTTTAAACAATACAGAATCGAATCTAATCTAAGACATCATAATAAAAACATATGAAGCGCAATTTCACGTTGATTTTCCTAAAAAATCATATATATCATAACGAAACTATGAGTGCCGAATGAATAAAACTTAGACATGCACAAGCTATCTTTTAGTGACTGCGGCAAGCATGAATGCTTTTACAAACGGATCTTTGAAATATCTCATCACTTGGTACACTGATCCTGACAAAAAGGATAATGTATGCTCAGCCGAACAACCGTAGGAGTTGAATTACAAATATGAAATTTAAATCTTAGCCCAGGTCGGAAACAATTTGAATTTTATATCGGCTCTAACACGTCGTCTGGTACGGTAATATGATAATGTTTATGTTAAATTGAGACTTAGTAAACATCTGCCTGTTTAATCGTTGATTTTTCTCTAAATTCTGATAGATAAGGAGGCATCGAAATGAGTTCGTTATGACACTTATGACTTTTATTGAGTTCCAAAACGTTCCAACAACAGGTATGGATATATAAGTCTGGCAACCGGGAAATATTGCGTTTATTGCAAATACAAACATTAATTTGTTTGTTTGTTTAAAAATATACGAAACATGTGCACCTGGGAAAATATTTTTGGGACCAAATTTAACATGTTTTTTCATGCATGATATAGGTATAACAAATAATTTGAACTAGCAACTTTCAACCAAAACGCAACATCTCTTGTCTGCCAGACTTGCGTTGCCAATTCAGTCTAAGAATGCTCTGGATATACATGATAATTCGTTAGTTTCATAAAAAAATGGGAGTAAAAAGCATTCAATCTTGTACGTAATTGTACCAACTTCGAAGCACAATTTGTTGGAAAATTGTGATAAAATCAGCACCGGAGAACAGCAACAGGCCTCCAGAAATACTTCAGTGTGTTTCTTCGACGGCAGACAAGCGTGCGGCTTCATCTTTAAATTTTATTTACATTTCCAACTTGTTGTTTGTTGTTTCCCAGCCCATGGGAGACTTGATGTTCCACTGGATACGACAACTCTAACATATTATTTGTTACCGTCCCCAGTGCCCTGGCTTCGCAGATGCTAGCTGCCCAGCTGTCGTCACAGCAACAAAACATGTATGTGTTTTGTTTTTTACCCCTTACACTATTGTATCTCTAAAATCATCCTCAGAAGAACCTATCCATCATCTAGTTTGTTTTGACGCTCTTAAGCTGTAGATTATTTTGGAGATACCTTTACATGCATTAAGCACACGCTTCGGCCACGGACCACTCCGCATGTAGAATGTCTTAAAATCAAAATGTTTCAACGCTGTTTAATGTAATCTTATCTCAATCGCCGATCCGTGCATACTTCGTGAATGTATGCCGCATATAATTATATGTAATTACCGGTCTCGTTTGGACGTTTTTCTTTTTCCTTTTCACACGTACCGTATTTGCATACGAATAATTACAGTAAGAAGGCGCCATGCATCATACGCCCGACTCACATTTTGATGTTAAGACAAACGCGTTGTACATTAGGAACCGACTACCAGACCATGTCGGCCCGATTTCGACGTCATGACTAATCGCTATGAGAAATTTAACACGTCTATTATTGTACATCTCATCAGTTCTAATCTAGCATGATGTATTATTTCATTACTCTTATTTTTTAATATTCATTTTGCGCAATTCAAAGCCAGGGCATTGGCATACGTTACCATTCGTTTCTAATTGAATTCGTTGTTTTATTGTTACCGTGTGCGGTATTAATCAAACTGATTACCCCGGCAGCCTAAATTGCCTATTGTTTTTTTTTTGTTTTCTCTTTATAATCGTTAACGCGATGTCAATGTCCTGTTACGCCGTGTATGCGAGAGGTGCGTTAGCGCGGTTTGAGCGAGTTTTCCGTCGCGGTAGGCTTTTCAATTGAGCGGTGCGTGCTTAGTAAAACTCTAACATTAAATTTATGTTCGATACAGATTTGAGAAATTGGATATAACACCAAAAAGTGCGCAGAAAATCAAACCGGTGCTCGAACGCTGGATGAAGGAAGCCGAAGAGAGGTAAATATTGTTTGATTGTCATGGTGTGTGCCGTGTACGTGATATTGGCCCGTAACGCTTAGCAAATTGCAAAATACATTTCTCAAATCTGGACTAACTACCGCTTTTACCGAATAGGCTTTTTACTAATAAGTTTATTATCCGTTACTGAAATTAGGAACATAGGATAGGCACTTAAAATTCGGAACGGTTAGCAATACCAAGCTTCTGAAAATTGTACCCGTTTACAATACCGGTAACTGTTGCGTATAAGTTCGTGAAAAATATTGAATATGTTTCTAATTTTGGTAACTTTACGAGTACGTACCTACATTCTAATTCCTGTCCTGTTTTTGGATATTCCACCATGTTTAATAGGTCCTATTTATTATCTAGATTAGCTTAGAATGTATAGACACTAAATTATTTTAATTTATAGCCCACTTTTGCTTCAGCAGCACTTAATCTGCTATTAGCACTTAAGTTTTTCTCTGTTTTTTTTTTAATCTTCTTCAGCAAAAAGGGTAAATCCTGAAAAGTGAAGTTTACCTATATATATCTAGAAAAACATGGAACACGAATCTCGTTCATTGATGGTCCTTGAATTCAATTTCGTTCACTATTCAGATTCATCCTTTCTTTTCACCATAATATTTAAACTTTCGTAGTCACGTGGAAATAATGCATTTGGGAAATTGAGCCGTGTTATGTAGAGTTTACAAGAGCTTAGTACTTATCATAAGTGATTGTCACTCGCACTTGTACCCCTATATCTTAACAAGCATTTAAGGTGACTCAGTCATGCTTTTTTCTTACGTAGTGCAAATTACTAACAACACCAAACGATGTAGGTACGTAAGATTGACGGAAACTACCGAAGCGTCGGAAAGTACGGCAGTACTTTTATATATTCTGTACAAAAAAAAAAAGGATGGCAATCATTGCTAGCAACATCGACTTTTTATGGACGCCTGTAATGCGCACTTCAAGAAACAAAAATTATCCCTCCCGTGACCAAAAGTTAACGAAAACGACCGCTTAATTTTACGTTTTCTTCACACAGCCCAAAACTATGCCTAATGTCCTACATGCGGATATAGTCCAAGCAAACAAATCAGGCCTCAGAGTTCTTAACATTCGGGAACAGGAGGGGACAGTTCTGAAACTGAACGTGTGTATGACCCATTTAGACTAAATTTTATCAAATTGATTATGGATCAATACCGATATTACACTGATGATGTATGATGATAATAATGATGATGGGTGGGGACGCCCTGCCGCTCACAGGTGGGCGGTCTGTACGCGTAGATCATTCAGCCTAGTTTCCCAAGGGTGAAACCGTCCCAGTAGCGTTCCCATCCACCATGGATCCCATCTTTTGGTTTCGTGCAGAACTGTACATCCTGCATGTTCAGGCTACTGAGCTGAGTCGCATCTATTTTACCTTCTCCGAATAATAGTATGTCTTATCTCAGTGACAAGTACATGACACAGTAAGCTAATCGTGCTTGCTAGTCTTCTCCTCCTCCCCCTCTGTGGGCTTGAGCATAGAGGCCTTACGCAACTGTCACTTACTATAGTTATTCAGTCACCTCCAGAAAATATCTCTTTATCTAGTAAAATTTCTAGTGCCTTATTGGAAGCAACAGAATTCAATGATTCATTTGCAGTTTCACAAGTCCGAGGAACATTATTTCACCTAAAGACACTTCAGTCGCAGCTGAACATTTGTCCATTAAAATGCATTATCTCCATTCAACGGAGAGGATTAACATTGCAAATGGTGCATTGAATTTACAATCGGCCGTCTCTTGGTGGTAATTTTTAACGAACGACACTTTTAACGACGCTCCTTGACTTAATATTGGGACGCTATGGGCTCATTATTTTTTAAAACCTGCGGCAGATAGAGCGGGACGATAAAATTTAAAAACCGCAGAGCATACAAACATAGTGTTATAACGTGGCAATTGCTTTGGATATCCATAGCAGCGCGGGGCTTTCGATAATTGATCCTACTCTATGATACATTATAATATTTGATGAAGATATCATTGGTTATTTCTCAGGAGGTTTCGGAACACGCTATCCGTTTCCCATAACACCTGTTCCCAAGACATCCGTTCCCATCATTACCGTTTCCTAAATAATCCGTTTCCCGAAATATATGTTTCCCAGAATGTGTTTTTGCCAAAAGATACGTTTGGCATGATATCCGTTTCCCAAAAAGACATGATCCCGAAACCTCCGTTTCCGTCATAACCGTTTCCAAAATAATCCGTTTCCCGAACTATCCATTCCTATCTTTGGTGTTACCTCAGTTGCTGCTACTGCTGTTCCTTGAGACACATGTCTTAAAATATCCATAGAACACGATACCATTTATCGTGACTGCCAAAGCTGATGCCGATATTGTTAAAGTGATCTGAATAAAGTTCTAAGAATCCAAAAGGTGCTGAACAGTATTATTCTTTAAATAAATACAAAATTCATTGAACACTACCGATTGCTTTTTTAAGTATCGTTGACGTTATCGGTGTCATGGGTGTTTTGGCATATAGACGCTATGAGAAATGGGTCTTTTCGCATAATAATACTATGAGAAACGAATCTTTTGGGCATACGGGTGTCATGAGAAACGGGTTTTTTGCCATACGGATGCTATGACAAATTGGTCTTTTGGCATACAGATGTTGGGAGAAACGGGTCTTCTGGCAAACAGTCGTTTAAGGAAACTGTTATTTTGGAATAGGTGTTTTGGGAACGGATGTTTTGGAAAACGGATAGCATGTTCCGAAACGGTTGTGTATGAAGGAAGTACTTATATGTATTGGAAACCCACATCAATGAGTGCTACTGCGCGCGGTCATTCTTGTTGAAGCCTATAGGCTTCCAATTTGGCTGCTTGTTAAACTACTTATGTTACCCTTAACGGAAGGTGACATTAAAATTGCTATTCAATGAGAAATCAATGCAATAAAACATTGCTTCTCACTTTCATGTTTTCATGAACGAACTACTACTTATAACTTGTTAGTTATAATAGTTAATCGTAAATCTAGCTCATAGATCTCAGAATCTCTAAAGGTAACATGTTGGGGCTCGCTCATTAACTGGATAAATATTATCGTACTTAGTCAGGTCGGTAATAAAAATATTAACAAAGTCTATAAACAGGGCAGATTTAACTTAACGCAGCAAATGGAGATAGAAAGGAATTCCAAAAACTTAATAACTTTTAAATGATTATGCTTAAGGCTGACACGGCACTCAAGAAGATTATAAATAGGCATTAAATCGAGACCGTTTTAATCTTGAGCGTAGAGTTTGTGGCTATTTTACGGATAGGTTGTTGACTTCAAATCAGAAAAAAGTGGTACTGGCCATAATAACATTAAGCCATATTTTTATTATTTAAAAAGATTTTTAGTAACTTGCAATGTTTGTTTTTATGTAACTATTAATCATCGGGTCAAATCTTGCAAGCTGAATTAGAACCACTTCCTCCTTATCCTACGAAGCTGAATTTTTACATATTGGTTCAGTGCCGATGACAATGCATTTTTATGGACCTGAATTGACATCCAGGGTTAGCTCCAGATAAAGGAACTTTTCAACGGTCAACAGCACAGAATCGAAATTTTGTGCATGCATTTTACTGCTACGGGTCCTCTCCAACATGGTGGACTATCTGTATGGGCGATGGGCTGATCACCTGTCACCATACGGTTCATCATACTATCTTAGGACTAATTAATCTAATGTGGCCACAAGTAGTCTTGTGGCTCTGCCCACCCCATTAGGGATTTCGGGCGTGATGCTATGAATGTATGTATGTATTTTACTGCAATATCATCAATACATATAAAACAGTGCCGTAACTCACTTATAAACTTTGCACAGCCTAAACGGGTGGTCCTAGAGGTTTGAAATTTGGAGAAGACATTCCTCGAGTACCCTAAAGGTGCACTAAGGGGTGATTTTTTTGAAATTCCATACCTAAAGGGGTGAAAAGGGATGATAAACTTTGTATGGAAAATACCGCGGGTGAAGCTGAGGCGGATCCACTAGTTAATAAAATAAACCGGCAGTTATCAAGTGACAGACCTATTTTCTCTATTCATTTGTTTTATTTAACGACATGGTAGTTTTGTCATCCCATCAGTCAATAAAACCGCATTGTCTTACGAACATTTCCGTGGACTCAATTGAACTGTCGAAGTTTTTGTCGAATTGTAATAAAATACTTTATAATAAGAATGAAAACTTTGTCAGTCCACAGAATAGATGGTAGACCTAATAGGGATAATTACTGGATTAAAAAAAATCGAATTAGTCCGTCAGTTAGATTATGAAAGAATATTGAACATATATTTTTTGCTTTATCAATTCAATCAAAATTGACAAAGATAACGCATCAAAGTTCGGTAGTCGGGGCTCATGACGTCACTTAATGGTAAAAAGTGTGCAAAGTCGTGATGTCACGTGGAACTTTAACGCACAATATCTTCGTCATTTTTTGTTTAATTGACAAAAGAAAAAAATATGTGTTCAATATTTTTTCACAATGTCAATGACGGACTTATTATAATTTTTCAGGAAACACGGCTATTTATAAGTTTGTAGATCTAATAAGTTATCAAGCGCCCACATAAGGCACGAGTGGAAATCGGACCTTGTCTTGTCTTATTCCATAATGCCCAATGCCCATGCATTATTAAATGATGCTAGATAATGTATGATACGTCCATTACATGGTTAAGTGAAGGATTGTATAAATTTATTATCACATGTGGGCGAATTTGTTATTGAATTAAATGTAAGATTTCATATTTATCGAACTTTGAACCTCGGACTTTTTTGGGGCATAATCCAATGTCAAGTAATGAGAGTTCGTATTATCGATGAACTGACTTATCGATCACTTGTCTCCTACTAGTGATTGCTGAGCTTAAAGATAATAAAGTAGTTCAATTAACTGTAAGTTATTATTTTGAAAATTCAATACTTACAATAAATAATATCTTTACAAACAAAACTGGGAGCAATCGCTTGTTTATACTTGGTTCCAAATAGGATGGTATCGCTGACAGATGACACGTGACGTGCACTTGACATATTTAGTGATGTATCCGTGCAGAACCAAGTCAATTTCTAAAAGATAATCGACGAAATTTTCTATAATTCCAAATTTAATTTCACAATTTAAGTACTTTTGTTTATTGTGATTTATAAATATAATTTTAATAAGTAAATGCATATTTTCAACATTACCGTTTATATTTTGATTCAGTTTAATGGCTTGAATCATTGAAACGTTCCATGCATGTAATAGAACCGAGTATAGGAGACGAGTATCGATAAGTTAGTTTGTCTCTGTACAAACTCACTTGACATTCGATTCTGCCCCAAAAATGACGAACTCTAGAAATGATATTCTGGTATTTGTGCAAGCTTCAGGCTTCTAACTGCACGTGTTCGTATGAATTAGCTAAGCATGCCTTACGTTTGAACATGTTTGAATAAGAAATAGGGATATTTCCTGGCTTAACAAATTATAATTCTAATAAGTCCACACTCTCACAGAATATCGGCGTAAAGAATAGCTTGCTATTGCGTTTCGTACGGTGAGTGACGAGATCCGGAGGCCTATTCCCTCATCCCCATCCCATCCCCATTCCCCATCCTCCTTAGACTGGCAACGCATTGGCAGCACCTCTGGTGTTGCAGATGTCCACGGGCGGCGGTGACAACTTTCCACCAGGTGGGCCGTCAGCTCGTTTGCCAGTCAATTGACATAAAAAAAGTCCGTCAGTTAGATTATAAAAAATATTGAACACGTATTTTTTGCTGTATCAAATCAATCAAAATTTACAAAGATATCGCGCATCAAAGTTCGGGAGTGGGGCTCATGACGTCACTTAATAAATAAATAAATAAATCAGGAGACAATTTTTACGCAAATCGATCTAGTCCCAAAGTAAGCTCTAAAGGCTTGTGTTATGGGTACTAGACGAGGATATACATACTTATATAGAGAAATAAATACTTAAATGCATAGGAAACATCCAAGACTCAGGAACAAACATTCGTGCTTATCACACAAAATATTTGCCCTTACCGGGGATCGAACCCGGGACGCTAGCTTCGGAGGCAGGGTCAGTCCCAACTAGGCTAACCGCGTCGTTAATGGTAAAAAATAAAAGTGTGCAAATTCGTGACGTCACGCGGAACTTCAACACACTATAATCTTAGTAAATTTTTGTTTAATTTCTAAAGAAATGATAAGAGAAAAATAAATGATAATGATAATTCAATATATTTTTATAATGTAAATAACAGACTGATGACAGGAAACACGCCTAATATAGCAATGAGATCATTCATGGTAGGTGTGTATGTCCACACTACTGTGTGTGTATAGTATTACGGAAAATTATAATTTAACAAATAAAAAAACCGACTCCAAAACCCCACTGAAAAGTAAGAAATAATAATTGGCTTTTGTAAGTCATTTACCTAGAAATGGGAGATATATTATTGATTAAGTGACGTCATAAATTAAATATATCGAAGTCGGTGGTTTTATGAAACGAGCTTTTAGCGAGTTTCATAATAAGATCGCACGTGTGTTTTAAGGCCAAATTATGCAGAGTTGCATACATAACTTTATCTACACACATATTATAAATCCTCCATGGGTTCAGAAACAATATTTTCTGGCAACAAGTTATTTGTTGCAATCGTGGCTGCATATTTCCGAAATCCGGCGCATTTTCACATCACACACACTCCGAGAAGACTACTATTCATATTTTCAACTAAAATGTAAATTACAAAGAACTTTTTCTATTCAATTCAACAACAATTCTAGTTTCGTTCAGCAAAACACCAACGTAATGGCGGCAATTCGATCCTCCGTCAAGACCATTTTTTTTTTAATTCATAGACAAACGAGTGAAGTCTCTATTCTCATGTCACTCGAGATCAAATGTTGTGCAGTTTATATTAAAAAAACATACTGAATTGACGTTTCGTATCAATAACTGTTTTAATATCTATGGATACTAGAATAGAGACCCATTTGAGTTTTGACAGCTGTTCCAAATTTAATCTCATTTCTATACTAAAAACGATACGGGAATAACAGCACTGGTTTTTCCTAATTGGTTGTCAAAATGGTGATCATTTCCTACCGTTTTTGATTACACTATGGAGGTTTTATGATATGGGTGTAGATAAATATAAATTGGGTCCGAATGCAAGCTTGCTTCCACATAACTGCCAAAGGCTTGCAATCAAGTACATACCAAGCAACTACGCAAATAATCATACTAGATACTAGCCATCTATTGTGGTTTTCGACCATTTTATCCTTGTTGCGCACTCAATATACGTAGGTGAAATCATCCAACGTAACCATAAACGGTGTCAGCTGCAACGCAACTGACAAGCCTTTAGAGTGTGAACCTACGACTTTTCATACAAACGGCGATAACGAATTCCACCCCTGAAATGTTAAGCGATTTTGACCAATTTTTGATAGGTTGTCAGTCAGATCAAAATCTAGGTCTATACGTTTTGGTTTTTTCACTTTAGGGGCCATTAATCACGTGAGGCTTGAAAGGGGGTGGAGGGGTTTGACAAAAATCACGAAATGTCACAAGGCGGGAGGGGGGTGTAGTAAGATATCACGTGTATTTCTTTTTTTATTAAGTTTTAAACGCGCGATTTTTAAATCGAAAAGCGGTGACTAAAATTAGATTATACTTAATACCTGTATTTAAGATAATATTCTAAAATATTCTAAAAAATTTAAGATTTTTTGTAGATACTAAAAATACACGTAATGTTGGGTGGGGGGTGGGGTGGTAGTATTAAACCTCACCATGTATCACCAAGGGGGAGGGGGGGTTAAAACATGCTTAAAAAAGATCAGGCGCCTCATTCGGGAACGCTAAGTGATTCTGTAGCGATTCGTAAGCCAGATTTCTCACCTCGCTTTTACGCATTACGCGTCGTGCGGAAGAGTGGGATGAGAAATCTGGCTTATGAGTCGCTACAGAATCACTTAGCGTTCCCGAATGAGGCGCCAGGTGGTTAATGGACGGCCCCTTAATGAATAAATCCAGTTTTATTGCTGTTTCAGTATTCTCACACAAACCTAATCATTTGACTTTCTTGATCTTTAATCAATATTCAAAAAAACGTATAAACCTAGTTTTTGTTCTGACTGACAAACTATCAAAAATTGGTCAAAATCGATTAACATTTAAGGGGTGGAAATCGTTATCGCCTTTTGTATGAAAACGGTGATTTTTGCCTTTGGTTCACAGTCCTCTTAACTCTAATTCCTGTAATAAATAGTTTAAAACCAATATTAAAGGGTGTTTCCACGACCTTTCCAGGTATGCAACCGGACAGAACCACCTCACCGACTTCATCGGGATGGAGCCAAGCAAGAAGCGCAAACGACGGACCTCCTTCACGCCGCAGGCTTTGGAACTGCTGAATGCACACTTTGAAAGGAATACGCATCCATCTGGTAAGCCTTTTTTTTTACTAATCAGTAAATATTATAGGCCTCCGGATATCGTCACTCATCGTAGGAAACGCAACCCCCCCAGGTTGCGTTTCCTACGGTGAGTGACGAGATCCGGAGGCCTATTCCCTCATCCCCATATCCCATCCCCATTCCCCATCCTCCTTAACTGGCAACGCATTGGCAGCACCTCTGGTGTTGCAGATGTCCACGGGCGGCGGTGACCACTTACCATCAGGTGGGCCGCCGGTTTGTCAGTCAATTGACATGAAAAAAAGCTCAATTTATTTTGGCGAAGCTAAAATAGCTACACTTCATATTATTTTTCTAGGAAGTATTCCATTTATGTTTAGCTATCTGGCGTATAGTTATATCCGCCATCTGACAGTAGTGAATAAAATGCCATAAATTCTCTGATTCGCTTAGGATTAGGTATAATATGTTCGGTATACGTAGCACATATCATGGGCGGCACGAGCCCCGAATGACGTTTTTCAGTCTCTTACGAGCACACTGCTCTTAGAATAGTTAGTTCGCTCTCGATACATTTTTTCATTCTGTTTTCACTCTGCTTATTCGTTAAATGGGAACCACGGTGCGCGAGTCAAAATGCCTCATTTCATAGAAAAGTAAATAGAGTGCGTTTTTCATGTTCATCAATATACCTTATTTTTTTGATACATATTCATGGATTTATTTGTTATTTTTCAGGCACTGAAATAACTGGACTAGCACACCAACTGGGTTACGAACGCGAGGTCATTAGAATATGGTTCTGCAATAAACGCCAAGCACTCAAGAACACCGTCAGAATGATGTCGAAAGGCATGGTTTAAATCGCATAAGACTGCCCATTAAAAAAAACAGTAACACTAACTGACAGGCAGTTCCGCGCGACTTTTATATTTAGTATTGGTTGGTTTCAAAAATGGCGCGTGACTCGATGGTAATTGAACATAGCTAGATGGATTAGAGATGGGCTCTAGATTATCGATGATTTGTTATGAAGATTCCACTGCATGTACATTGTTTATTTCTTTCAACCAAATTTTACTTTGACAAACTGCCTTCGTAAATTGGAAGGATCTGCTGAAATTGAGAATCAAAAAAGCGATCGGTCTGATTATATTAAAATGCAGCTCTAGAAGTAATGTGCTCTCAAGTAGACATTTCAGATGATTTCAATTTTTCAATTTCATTCAGTAATTCTGTATGACCCTGACAGGCCTAAAGTTCATGGAGCTGCCATCGTTTATCTAAAATTCATGTTTCTCCAAAATCATCTATCATCTGTCTATTTACTTAATTTGCAGTGAATACCCAATCTTTTTACATTATTTTTCAGTAATTATGAAAAGACACTCAAACCCACCTATAATAAGTTCCTTTGGAAAAATATTTGAATTATTCTAAACGTTTGATCGAAAAATATTGTAGTGTAGATTTGTAGCCAAAGTTATGTTTATTACACCACACATAAATTACAAAATGGCAAATAATTTGTTTACGAAACTCACAGGAATTTGGTTTTTTAAAGTAATATTGGATATTGATAAGATTTTTATAAAATGTAAAATAAAACAAATTTTGACTGAAATACATTCGTCTCGGCGTAGATTTAAACTGAATGGTATTGTAGTATAGGCATAGGTGTCTAGTACAAAAGCATTAAACCCTAGATATCTGATTACTCTAACACATTACAATATTTTGCAAAAATACAATGCTTTCATACCTGAGGGTACATCCATTTGGTAAATTAGTCGTTAATACAATTATTCTGTGAGGGTTTTAACAATGGTTGACTTGGTAACGCATCTTACTGTGGACTTTAACAGCGCAGCATTTTTTTATTTAGAAAATATTGCATTTTGTAAATAAGTACATTATAAAGTTCTCGATACCTTGATAGCGTAGTTGATAAATTAATTTATTGAAATACTCTGAGTTGTTCCGTTCTACTTAGCGAATGTTGCACTTTACAAGTTTTAGTAATAATCGATATTATGAAAGTACGTAGATTTAAATAATAATGTCGTCTGTCTTAGTGGCCTACTCAGATTTTTTTATCTAGTAGGTTTTTGTTGATAGATAGGTTATAAAACGATATGTAAGTACATTATAGCTAATAAATACTTCGGCATAATTGTAAATATCGTTTGTGTTTTTGTTTCGTATATTGTATTATTAGTTTTAAAATTAAAGAGTAATTTAGCTTTGAACGATCATTTTGTATGAATTGACAAGTTGGATTTTGTGGCCACATTAACAATTGTTTCACAAATTATAATATTTTAATTAAATCTTCGTCTTGCATATTTCAAAATACACGTAACAGAGGGTCTTTAAAATAGTATACGTTCTGTGCATATTATTTCGGGTAAATACTATGAAAAAGAAAAACTATAAAATTGCCTCGCATTTGGGAATGTAGATTTTGAAATAAATTATTATATTCAAAGATTTTCAGAAAACGTGTCGTTTTTTACATTGTTTTATAATTGTTCTCAGTGCCCGAAAAGTCTGCACAGATTATAGTCTGATAATTTATACATTCATCAGCATTTGTTTTAGTACCCAACTTTCAACTCTGTTCAAAATTTTGACCAGACTGTGCGAGCAGCCTCGTGAAGTAAACCCACTTACAAAAGCAAGCCTCATGGGGCTGCCTCGATAAACAATGAAATTAAAAAAATCCCTAAATTTGTTTTACAGAGTTGCAAGTGTAAATAAATTTAGTTAGAACGTTTTTAACTAAGACCTACTGTTAACTGTATTACCGATAGAATAAGGTGTAATTTAACGTATGTTAATGACCAATGAAAACCAACTTGTGATCATTAATATTTGTACTGTTACCTACTACTTTAAACAAGAGTCGTTAAAAAATAATATTATAATAAAATTGAACATATTTTTCGGCTGTTGAAAAATTGTAAATACAATATTAAGGATAATAAAAACTATTTGGATTAATATTTAGGAACAAAGGGAAAAAATATTATCAAAATTTATATTTTCAAAAAGTATTACAAGTGCAAAAAAAAGTGTATTTAAATAAAGGAATGTTTGGCCATAATCAAAATTTTTCACGGAACGGTTTTTTATCGACTTTATCTCACCACTACACACACAATAAGCAGTAAGGTAAACAGTGACTCAAAATTGTGCGGCGCGACTTTGCACGTAATCTACTTAAGCTGGAATCAGGTTTTTTGTCTCACTTTACCCTCTAGACAACATTAGTAGCAAGTAGCAATCAATAAAATATTCCGACAACAGTATAGTAAATAAACGTGCTATCAAAAAAAAGCGTGTTAAAAATAGATTATACAACTCAGCGAAAAACCTGATTCCCATCAAGCATTAGCGTAATAGAAGGCATAGGATGCTAAGTACAAAGGATAATTTAACTATTAAACTGCTAGTCCCGTTAAAATAAATTAAATCTTAATTGTTACCGGTCAAAATCGCGTCGCACCGGTTTTCATAATTCGCATGTAACTTGTAAACAATATAATAGTCTAAATACATAAAAGTCTACACATAACTCAGCTGTAACACATATGCAAACCAAACTGTAACAATAATGTAATAGCATATTCATTTTTCTTCCTGTAATGGTACCGAACGAATGACTATGGCTGCTGGTTGAAGAAAGACGGAATAAAGGCAGATAACTGTTTGAATGCTTGTTTCATTATTCACTTGAGAACGTTTCACGAAGCTAAAGTTGATAAATATTATGATATCGTCTCGAAATAGCGACTGTCGCTTACCTATCGCAAACTGTATGACGGGCGTCGCTTATCACCGCGAGTACTGAGTTTCGTGGTACGAGGGACGCAGTTGTTGTCAACGCGGCGCTGCGCCTGGCGGGCGAACGTGCGCACGCGGCTGCCATATTACCATTCCGTTCTGGAATACGCTTCGAGTGTGGCGTTTGGGTGTTCGTGTTTTGTTTTAGACGAAGCAATTTAACGTTTCATAATAAACGTCACCGACTCTGATTCTTCTTCTGACTCTGAGACTTCGTCATGGCCGTCGTCCGATGATATGCCAGCAATGGGAGATATACAGGCTATTCAACAATAATATTCTATGAAAAAAATATAGCTTTTCCGTTTATTTTCTTTATTATCATCAGTAAAAATAATTAGCGGGCCGGTTGTAAAAATGAAAAATTTGTAATGAATTAAGAATACCTTTTTAGGGTTCCGTACTTCAAAAGGAAAAAAGGAACCCTTATAGGATCACTCGTGTGTCTGTCTGTCTGTCTGTCTGTCTGTCTGTCTGTCTGTCTGTCTGTCTGTCTGTCTGTCTGTCTGTCCGTCTGTCCGTCTGTCACAGCCAATTTGCTCCGAAACTACTGGACCGATTGATTTGAAATTTGGTACACATATGTAAATTGGTGACCGCAACAGGGATGCGTAACGTAAATAAATTAATTTTGAACATGGGGCCCATTTTTGGGGGGCAAATTAGAAAATTAAAAAAAAAGTTACGCAAACTATATTATTTGACATATCAAATGAAAGGGCTTATTGTGAGGATCTTAAATATGTTTTTTTTTGAATTTTAAAATAAATTGTTTGGAAGTTATTTAGGAAAATAGGCGAAAATTGACCATTCCTCCCCCTTATCTCCGAAACTACCGGGCCTAAAATTTAAAAAAAAATACTAAAAATAGTTCTTTACTTATAGATTACAGGAAAACTTATAAGAGGTCTATGGTATTTAAAGTAACATAGGAAATTTCAGTTAATCATGTATGGAACGGAACCCTCTCCACGCGGGTTTCACTCGCACTTGTCCGGTTTTTTTATCAACTCTCGGCGAACATATTACAAGTTACAATTTTTACAGAAAATAAACTGGCAACACTGCAAGTCAGATGTATCATGTATGGGAACTCACATCGGTGTTGCCAGTTTTTGCTTGTAAAATTGTAATTTGTAACTTCCTGAAACGGGGTTACTGCGCCTCTATTCGGGAACGCTAAGTGATTCTGTGGCGATTCGTGTGTGAGATTTCTCATCCCACTCTTCCGCACGACGCGTAATGCGTAAGAGCGAGATGAGAAATCTCGCTTACGAATCGCTACAGAGTCACTTAGCGTTCCCGAATAGAGGCGCTGGTCTTCTCCCTGAGAAAACAATGTTTACCGCTTTATGATGATCATCATCATCGATACGCGAGTGAATTTCAAAAAAAATGTACGTAATTAAGGCGTTGTTAAGAAAAAGTTAAAAAAAGATACAATTCTATGCCTTATTGCTACAGTTAATAAGGTATATAATTGTATGGTTAATTTTCGTAACACAGAGGAACATTTAAAACTTTTTCTTAACATCGCCTTAATTAGGTACAATTTTTTTGAAATTCTCCCACGTGCAACTGCTGGGCACACCTTTTATAGTGAGAGGGACTGGGCGAGGCAAAGCGTGACGGTAAGCCGGTGTATAGATTCTATTTTTAAATGTTAGATATATTATTACTCATTAAATATTGTATTTCCATTAAAAAAATATGTAATATGAAATTTTTATGTTAATACAAGAAGTATTTAATAATATTATAATGTTTGAGTTAAGAAATTATGCACCGGCTTACCCTCACGCTTCGCCTTGGGCAGTAGTCCCCACGCGGGCCTAGTGCGAATTTGGGATTTTACTCGTAGTTGGCAGATGTACCTATGTAGGTTTTCTTACGATGTTTTCCTTCGCCGAAATGCTCGCGGTTATTATAACATTCAATTTGCACATGGGATGCGAGCCGGCCTATAACCTTTTGAACGCCACAGTCGGTTGTAGCCGACAGCAGATTTCCGTGTCCCTTACACGCCACGGGACGCCATTTTCGCACGCACTCAGCCGTGGCGTTCAAAAGGTTAAACTCGCGACCCTCGGCAAGACAGGCTGCGCGTTGGACCACTAGCACTAGGTTACAGCATTGGTTACAACTGAACTCTGTGGCGCACTAAATATGCAGGGCCAAAAACAGATACCCTGTTAGTCCAATCATTGAAAAGTCAAAGTCAAAATATCTTTATTCAATTTAGTTAGGGTTTTACAAGCTCTTATGAAGGTCCAGGAATTAATCTACCACCGGTTCGGTAAAAAGATAGGTAGGTAATAATAATATTTCTCCCGTCCGTCCGCGGAACTGCTAGTTACTAATAAGTTTTTAGATAGTATATTTTTTTGGATATGAAATAGGTACAAAGTAAAGCCCTATTTATTTGACCAATAATCTTTATAATGGCCCCTATACATGTATGGATCCAATCAAACAAATCAGGCTTATCATATATCCGATTCTAACAGGATACCTATCCGATAAACATTCAGTCAACCTTATTGTGTAGTGATATAAAAAATCAATTAGGAAAGTAATTTCAAATTACTTATTAATTATTATTGCGGCGTCTCTCAGGCGGCCGGTCTAGCTACCAAAGGGCTCCCTGACCAGCAAACCGTGTATTTTACTAGCTAAAATACTTTTGACATTGGCAAAATGCTTCTCGCGAGGCTATTGCTATAAAGAAAAAAAAAAAAAAAAAACTAGCTAAAAGTCTCCCACCTTCGGAATGTAAATAAAATGGTTTGTTTTTTTTTTTGCACCAGGGCGTTTGGTTACCTAGCTACGCCTCTGATTATGATATACCTAGAATAAATCTTATAAATCAAAGTCCTACCTAAATAACTTCATAAACAAACTGTCATGCATGAGTACAAATTTAATTAATTATGTGCCTATTTGTCAGAACTATAAATTATTGTTAATATTTATCAGATTTTTACCTGTAAGATAAATAAATGGCATCCGTAAAAAACAAATAAGAGAGAAGTAAGTTTTCTCATATAAAAACATTATTACATTTTCTTTTTCATAATATAGTACCTATTTTCTAAAGGTTTCAAACGGATGAACTTCCCGTGTTGCAAATGAAACTATTGCCTCATATCGATTACATTCTCATTAATATGCAACAAAAAATAACTACAATTAAGTAATAATTTCCAAAGGATCTTCATCCTGTGTGCTGATTTTACAAAATAATGGTAAAAAAGCCCTTGCACACACCTTAAGGCCCGGGCACACCAAAGGCGGTTGCGGCGCGTTTGCGGCGCGAACGCGGGCACGCGAAGTTGTATTTAATACCGCCGCCATGTCCAGAGGCACCCCGAACGCGTCGCGAAAGCGGCGCGGGGCGTACGCGAAGCGGCGGCGGCGCGGGGCGTGCGCGAAGCGGCGGCGGCGCGGGGCGTTCGCGAAGCGGCGGCGGTGCGTGCGCGAGCACGCGAAGTTGTATTAACCGGCGCGAGGCGGGGCGAACGCGGCGCGAAAGCGGCGCGGGGCGTGAGCAACGCGGGCCCGCGTTCGAAACGCGTTGACGCCGCCGCCCGCGTTCGCGCCGCAAACGCGCCGCAACCGCGTTTGGTGTGCCCGGGCCTTAATACAGTGTAGGCGTTAGTTTTTATTTAGTATTGAATAATGTCAAATAGTTAAAATCGATACGACCGACTCTATAGTGCGGTGGTAGTGCAACGGAAGTCAAGGCTTCGAGTCCCGCTAGGGGCAAAGTTTGTGTGATGACCACGACTGTTTGTAGCCAAGGTATATATATGGATGTTTAGTATCTATTTATGTATTTATCTATATATACATCGTATCGTTATATAATATATAATTCGTCGTCGTTGTATTCGTCGTATATAATTGAGAAAAAAAAAGACTTACTGCTGAGTTTCTTGCGGCGTTTCTTCTCAGCAGATGTCACCTTTCGAAGCGCTGGTAGCTTCAGACATGTAATGCCCATGTGGCCTACTTGCAAATAAATAGTTTCATTTTTTCATATTTTCATTTTCATATAGCATCATTTCACAGGCAATCCTAGTTTGGGGCAAGATCGGTGTTAGTGTCCACACAAATATATATGTTTAAAATAAATGTTTATAATGTACGAGTGAAAATTATGTAATGTACAAAGCTAGGAGGAACGTTAATTAAACAAACAGCATTAAACAGCCAGCATGCATTGTGCACCTGAAGTATCGAAACGCATATACCGTATGACTTCTATCTGTGGTTTAACATGGCGACATGACAAATCAAATTATTAAAAAAAAACCAGTAGCAACTAGGTAGATGATGGATGGATTTATCGCGTAGATTTAACTCATTTTAATGGCTTTTCCAGCCATTTTAAAACTTTTTGACAGGTGATAAACCTGTAGCAAGACAGAGCTTACTTGTTACTCTGTGTCTTATGCAATGAGCGTCAAAAACTCGAGCGTTGCTGCTCGCTACCAACTGACGAAGGAAGGAAAATACATGAGTGAGGTCAAGTGATTCACGGGGTTAACTGAAGTTTACAACGATACTACGTAATTGAGCCCTGTCTGTGACCGTGTGCGGTGTTGTTACTTGTCGCAGAGCGACTGGGGTCCGAGAACTTCTGTCTGACTTATTTCTAAGGAATTTAATCCGGTTTGATGAGTAATCGATTAGATGAGATGATTGAAAGCGTTTCGCGGCGCGCCTTCAGTAGTTCCAGTGGTACATACAACGTACGGGCGTTGGAATTGCAGAGAGAACGGAAACTCAATATAATAAATGTCACTGTGCAGTTTTTGGACGAAACCCAACACTCATTTCAAATTGAGGTAAGAACAGTAATTGTTCGTCCAATGTGCTTCGCTTTCTTTCTTATAAGAAAATTGCCAGCCAGCATTTAAAACTAGAACTCAGGACACCCAATTAACTTCGATGATTCAGGCCAGCATTATGTTACTTATCTGTTGTCTTGCTGTTTTTTGCCCTAGTTACAGAAATTAATATTTTAATGTTAAACAGAAATTGAAAAGCAGTTCCATGATAATATAAATTTTATTTCATTTTTTACCAATCACTGGCAGCCAGCAGGCACCTCAAGTAATATTTATAACACAGCTATCCAGTGGACATAATGTGTTTGTTAGGTTTTCCTACCATCCATCCCTTTTCTTCTGAGTTTTAAATTCAACTACATATTTATCAGTTAGGAAACTAGATCAAAATGGATGTTCATTAAGTGCATAGATAGTTATTCTATCTATATTCTACAGTGCTCAACTGATAACCAGTACTTGTTTGTAGAATTTATGAGACAAAGTTTATCCGCAATCCCCGCAAAATGTTTTATTGTATAGCTTGCATACTGTACATAACTAAATATATGTAATATGTGCAATATATCATCTACTGGAATTCTTGCAGTTATACCTCTTTATACTGTGGTTATACGTTTCAAATTCATTTCCACCTGTGGACTTAAGTCTTATAGCTTAATTAATCTATCCAATACTCACAAATCTCAGTAACTATATAACCTACGAATTTTGAAATTTAAGTTAAGATAAGAGAAGATAATAATTTGTTTATTTATCTGAATTTGGCAGGTAAGAAAGGAATTCGGGATTTTTTTAATTTGGGTGTAGAGTTTGTATGGTAAATACAGCAGCCGATGCTGTGGAGGGATGTTATAATGTATTTGTTCAGGTAATTAACAAAATGTAAACAAACTAACCCAACTTAACTCAGTTAACCCAGCCAATCCTGTAAATATTTTTACAATGCTTGTGCTCAAAAAAAGTGTTTTCCATGCTGCCAAATTATGCAGAAAGTGCCACTTTTTTCACTATCGCTTTTTACTTTTCAGTTAATTTTTTAATTAAACAAATAGAATATATTTAATTATAAGGAAAAATTGTATCATGAAAATATTAAGTGCTGGCATTTGTTATTATTACAGCGGTCAGTGACTAGTCAGTGGCATTCAGACATGTTTTTTATTTAATATTGCCTCATGTTGTATACATATGATTGGATCACTTTACTATCAGCTACCGGACAGATCAACTAGCAAATACTTTCCTTTCAGAAGGAGAAAATGGTTTAACCCCACTAAATGTAAACGGATTTTAAAGTTTTTTTAACATTGTTATCAATTTCGGTAATAATTTCAAAAATATTGAAGTATTAGTGTTTTCATACCATGGTAATGCAAGAATTATCTTCCCATTTATATCTTAATCTTTAATCAATATTTAAAAAACGAAGACCTAGCTATCAATCAACCTAGTTGACTTGATATTGTACTGTATAATGTTTGTGTCACCTTCTGTGTTTTTATCAACCACTCCCAACGGAAGACCAGAACCAGCGTTGAGTTCACAGCCAGTTCATGCTGAGTTGGGGCTGTTTCGCAACAATTTTATTTAATTTTTTATGCGTGTTCTGTTAAGTATATGTTCATTGTGGTGAAGAAATTTCTTTCTTTTTTATTGTAAAATTCGGTTGACATTTAAGGGGGTAAAAACGTTTTTGCCATTTGTATGAAAAGTACCTTTTGACTTTGTGGTTACCATATAATATTTTTTTATATATGACTGGTTGCAGTCAGGAATTTTAGCAGGAGCTGTTTTTTGTTATTGTGTTCATATTGATTAATACATGTATTTATATTTTATTTCAGAAAAAAGCGAAAGGCAGTGTTCTATTAGAACAAGTATTCCAACACATAGAGTTAGTTGAAAAGGACTATTTTGGGCTGCAGTTTACTGAGAATGGGTCGGCACCAAACGCAACCAACACAGAAATTACGGTAATTATTATAATTATAAATGATATATTATGACGTCAGTCTTTTTTCAAGATGCGTAATTAAATTAGAAAATTGACTAGGTACTCTAAATAAGGATTGAGTGACATTGAGTTTGAGTATATTCCACCCTTAACAAACATAACCTATGCAAGCTATAGAAATGTATGAAAATAAAACTATAAGTTGATAAAAGAAGGGGTTGAACTTAGAATAATAACGCAATAGAAACCAAGTCCACGCGCACAATTTGAAGCAACCAAATCGGAGCCATTTATGGCGCCAAACGCCGGGACGCTCCGTAGTGTCAAATGTCAAAGCGCACCAAATGCATCTCAGGTTTATTGCTTCGCTTTTGTCAGTGCGGTTGTATGTAAACTATCTTTTGGTTTGTAATTCTTTGGGGTTGAAGTTAGTATGGGAAACCCTATTAACATCCCTTACCCTTGAAATTATGCATTTAACCCGTTTATCTACTATATAAATGTACCATTCTTCCGGTTATGAATATTTGGTGAGGTGTAGTGAGCGCGCTCGTGAAGGTTTATGACTCAATAAAGAAAATAACCATTGTAACGAATGCGGCAAAAGTTAAAAATAAATAGAAACAAAGATAGGTACAAAACGCGTGTCGAGCCTTCTGCGTTGAGGACAATGCGCAATCAATTTCATTGAGTCTCCATATTAATTGTGACTGGGAAAATAAATCGTCGGTAACTCACTTAACTTTTATCAAGGATACGTAATGACTTGCGGTCATTGTGACGTTGACTAGAATTGGGTTTCCCTGAATATTATTTTTAAAGGAATCTAACACGCCATTGGCTTCAATGAAATAAGAGCCAATAGCATTCAAATTTAATGTTATTGGGTTGTTTAAATTTCAACTAATAGCATGTCACAAATGTCGCACAAGATTAATTCAATATTCGGTTATTTTAATATTGGAATCAGATAAATATACAATTATATTTAACAGTGATCCTTCGAGACATATCTTTTCATGGCTTTTTTTCACAGCGTTGGCTGGACCCCAGCAAGTCCGTGAAGAAACAAGTGACTGGAAACGCTCAGTTATGGCTGGCGGTCAGGTTCTATCCACCAGAGCCTTCTAGATTAGCCGAAGAATTTACTAGATACCTACTCTGTCTGCAGCTAAGAAAACTTTTACTGGATGGGCGAATGACAGCACCGAAAAATACTTTGTTGTTATTGGCTTCTTTCACTGTACAAGGTAAAACATAAATTTCAATGCAGTAGGTAATTTTCATCACAATTATTTGCACGGGAATTCCATTTGGTAAATTATGCTAAAATACTACTACTGCTGTACCTACTTCGGTGTTTCATTGTATACCGTGGGCCCGATGGGATTAACAATTGGCAACACATTTAATTCAACAAAAATATCGAATTTACATACAAACTGTTTTATTATTATTATTATCCTATCCTATCCTATTAATCCACTTTGGGGTTTTTCTAAAATCATTTTGTAGTGTTCACTCACCTACGTTATAAAAAGAACGTTACGTTAAGTTAAGAATTTTATTAGATAGATGGATAATTTGCGGTCGATCTTTTAAAGTAATTAAAATCGAGATTTCGCTCATTGTCATTGTTGAGGGTTTGATTAAGTCTGGAAGTATTTAATAAATGATATTCCCGATAAAATCCATAAGCTTTGTTTCTAAATGCCCCCTCGCTCGGATCCCTTTAATTTGGATGTATAATAATCCAAGAAATTGGCATATCACTTTTAGACTCTATTTATGTGCCGTTGAAGTTCAAAAGTGGTAAAGCACTTTCTTGGTAGACTATTTTAGTCTCATTAGACGCTACTTAAATATCATCAATACCTATATATAAATGATTTCAAGTGTTTCTAGAAGTGAGGGCCTCCTAATTGTTCGAAATTGATTATACTTCGTTTTATTTAGCATGAGAAAGATCTTGACAGAAGTAAGCGTAAAGCTTCTTATTGAACACGTTTTACGGTAGTATGATGGAATAAGTGGAAATATATGTTTGATAGTTTACCATTTATTCCGAAATATTCCCGTACAACGTGTTCAATACGAAGGTTTACGCTTACTTCTGTCATGATCTTTCTCATGCTAAATAAAATGAAGTATAGCGATTACGCATCTGTTTTTTTACCACCTTTGCTGTCATGTTGATAGCTACTATATCGTAAGAAAATAATTTGTGATATCGCTTGGCAATGTCGAATAGAGGCCAAGCTCGGAATTAAAAATTGTTATTTCTAGAATTCTTTTACAGCTGAAGTAGGCGACTATAACGCCTCAGAGCACCCACCAGACTACCTCTCGGAGCACAGATTAGTGCCCAAACAGAGTGCGGAAGATGAGCGTAGAATCAAAGAGTTACATAAGTTACATAACGGCCAAGCTCCGTCAGACGCTGAGGCGAATTTTCTGGAACACGCTAAAAGATTAGATTGTTATGGCGTCGAATCTCATCCAGCTAAGGTATAATAGACATACACCCAGCTGCAGATTTTTTTGGCCTTTTATTTGGATATAATTATTGTTTTTTTACAGGATTACAACGGAAAAGACATATTTATTGGCGTAACGTCAATAGGTATAGTTGTATTTCAGAACAACATCAGAGTCAACACATTCTCTTGGAGTAAAATCGTTAAGATTTCGTTCAAGAGGAAACAGTTTTTCATTCAATTAAAGAGAGAACCTGTAAGTAAGACTATCTAAGAATACCCAGTTAAATATAACCATTTATTAATGTTTGTTGTAATTTCATAAGTCATAGGTGCTTCATTTGCATAAATTGTAATTTTCACTGGAACTTTATTGTATGTATTTTTCTAGAAATGTATAAATGTATACCTACATAACCTTACATATTATAAAACAAAGTTGCCCGCTGCGTCTGTTTGTCTGTCTGTTACCGATAAACTCAAAAACCTACTGAACGGATAATCATGTGGTTTTCACCTATAGATAGAGTGATTCATGAGGAAAGTTAAAGTATATAATTTGTCAAAATTTTGTGTTAATTGGTTGAAATAAAACGAAGATTGTTGGAAGCGTCGGAAAAATTCAAGGGAGTAATGTTCCGGAGGGAATAATTATCACCGAATTTCACGCAGACATAGTCGCGGGCGGAAGATAGTAGGTAATAAAAAATGCTCTGCAGACCCCCAATAAATGGGATTTCTTTCAAATGCGTAACTCTATTTACATATTATTGAGGATTCTTTATTATTTTTAGTCTGAATCCTACGACACGGTTCTTGGTTTCAACATGCGCTCAGGCAGAGCAGCGAAAGCGCTCTGGCGCTGTAGCGTCGAACGTCACGGCTTCTTCCGCCTCAGGGCACCTAGGCGGAGGCCCATTCTAGGCGCCCTAGGAGCCCTGGCAGGCATAACGGCACCCACGGTGCCCAGGACTGAGACCCAAGCCTTGGAGGATGCGAGAAGATCGCGGTCGAGTAATAGGAATTTTGTCAGGTATCTAACTACTATTCTGTAAATAATTTTGGATTTATTTTGTTTAAATTAGTGTAAAATCAACTCCCCAGTCGGTAATAGAAGCATGGGTCATACACACGTTACGGTTCAGAACTGTCCCCTCATGTTCCTGAAAGTTAAGGACCCTGAGGTCTGATTATTTTGCTTGGACTATATCCGCATGTAGGACATTAGGCATAGTTTTGGCCTGTGTGAAGAAAACGTAAAATTAAGCAATCGTTTTCGTTTACTTTTAGCCGCAGGAGGGACAATTTTTGTTTCATAAAGTGTGTATTACGCCTGTAGACATCCTTCCAAAAGTATTTCAGAATATTCTACTTTTTGTTCTCTGGTTTGGTTTACAAGAATATTCATAAAATTTGCGTTTTAAGCGTTAATTACTAGTATCATTAGGTGTTTAATGTGCGTGTCTAGTTAGAAGATGTAATTCTAAACCATTGTTTTAGGTATATCGCACATAGGTTAATAACGCCTGCACGCTCCTGCAGTGCTGGAATTAAGAGGAGTGTGAACCTACGGCTTTTCATACAAAAGGCGATAACGATTTCCATCCCTTAAATGTTACCCGATGTTCACCAATTTTTGATAGGTTGTCAGTCAGAACAAAATCTAGGTCTATACGTTTTGACTTTTGCACTATAATCAATAAATTCAATTTTATTGTGGTTTCAGTATTCTCATACAAAATGAATTTCGGCATTATTTGACTTCCTTGATCTTTAATCAAAATTCAAAAAACGTATAGACTAAGATTTTGTTCTGACTGACAACCGATCAAAGATTGGTCAAAATCGATTAACATTTAAGGGGTGGAAATCGTTATCGCCTTTTGTATGAAAAGGGTGATTTCTGCCTTTGGTTCACAGTCCTCTTAAGAAATCCACTTTTTATTGATTCTACATTTATCCCAATTTATTTCTTTAAAAATGAACATCTTTGTTCCAATTGAATTGACATCTAAAATTATTAACTTTGTCAGAGGTTAAATTTAGCAACTATGACAGTCAACTATTGGTTGTAGTGTAACAGTACTAACGATGTATTTATAATTTATATCAAAAAAAAAACTTCGGAGTTATATTGGCTGTCGTTACCTACGTCGGAAACATGGTCTTGCACGTCTTCTAAGTCACTGTATTTTGAAATTCTAAAGTCTTCCATCAGTTTTGTGTTCGCATGAGTACCACCTCCGCAACCAGGATTCATGAGCGTCAGTATACACTGTCCTCAGACGGACTAGCTCCCGCACCAGATCGCGCTCGCCCGGCAAGCTGTCGTTGGGTGCTCCCGTGACGGTCTCGGCGCGAGGGTCGAGGGTCACGGGGCACGAGGAGCCTCCGCCGCGGGCCGCGTGGACCGCGCCGCAGCCCGATAATGAGTAAGTCAAATGCACATCTATCTCCTATTAAAAAATAGTTATGCTTATTGGTTACAATTAAATTAGCAAATACCAGCGTTATACATAAATTAACGCTATTGGCTGATTTTCATTTTAGCCCCTTTAAACGAGAATTTGCTCATCCCATTGTCAGTATATAAGGTCTGTTCGCCGACAGTTGACAAATATTATGATATCGTTGCGAAATAGCGACTGTCGCTTAACTATCGCAAACTGTATGACGGGCGTCGCTTATCGCCACGCGCACTGAGTTTCGTGGTAGGAGGGACGCAGATGTTGTCAACTGCGGTTTCGCGCGGTATATCTATGACACATGTTTAAAACGCGTTGAGTATGGATGTGACGTGTCTTGTGTCTTTCTACATATAATAATGAAATTGACGAGTGTGGCGTTGTGGTGTTCTGTTCGCGCGTTGCTTTCTTTTTATACAGTTAGGCTGTTCAATTGCAATATTCTATGAAAAAAATATATTTTTTCTCTTTAATTTTTTATCATCATCGGTAAAAATAATAAGCGGGCCGCTATTTGTATTGAGTTAAGAAAGCCCTGACTTTTTAGTTTTTTTTAATAAACTCTCGCCGAACAGACCTACCTAACGGTTCAAGGTTTGTTGTCCGCGTGTTGATTGTGCCCGTGTCCCTGGCAGAGACAGGCGGGTTTCACTTCGAACTTTAGGTACACTCGGCCGTCGGGCAGCGCGGCACTGTAAATCGCAGCAGGTTGCCGCTCGCTCGCTCGTCGCGTCGCGCGTCGTCATAGACATTACTGACCCACAAGCGACCCTAGCGTACGTGAAAGAGCAAGTGTTATGCGACAGAGAGAGAAGGCATGAGTTGCCATATTTTCATGCCTAAACACCGGTTTTGTTAGGTAGTGATTCTTCTGTTGCTAAGAATTGCTAAGCTTAAGTGGCAGTGGGCGGGGCACATTGCTCGTAGAACAGATGGCCGATGGGGTCGCAGAGTTCTTGAGTGGCGACCACGTACCGGAAGGCGCAGCGTCGGCAGACCACCCACACGGTGGACTGACGACCTGGTGAAAATTGGATGCGAGCAGCACAGAATCGGTCGTTGTGGAGATCATTGGGGGAGGCCTATGTCCAGCAGTGGACGTCTTTCGGCTGAAATGATGATGATGATGATGATTCTTCTGTACGTTGGTACTATTATCTGTTCTGCGGCAGAGAGGCGGGCGGGCTGGAGCGCGCGCTGGCGCTGCGCGTGCCGCTGTACGCGGACGACTCGGACTCGTCGGGCGGCTGCGGCGGCGAGCAGACGGTGCGCGTGCGGCTGGCGGCGGGCGCGGACGGGCGCTTCGGGTTCAACGTGCGCGGCGGCGGCGGCGCGCCCGTGCTGGTGTCGCGCGTGGCGCCGCGCTCGCTGCCGCAGCTGCAGGAGGGCGACCAGGTCAGCCGGATACCCTGCACACAGTTTTTTTTCCGAAGTGGCAAAACGCAAGAAAAAGTGTGTGTGTGTGTCAGCTCCGACGCACGACAGGAGTTTACTCCTTACGAACGATTATAAAATAAACCAGTACCCATCATACCATGCTGTCATTTTTCATTTTGACATTTGACAGTAAATTATAAAGTTTCATATTAATGAATATAAATATGTCACTCATTGAATACAATAATTAATTGACACTTCGGGTCTCGTCGTCTTCCGATTGAGATCAGAATTTTACCGATGGAAACATATTATTCACTATATTCTGTATGCAATGCGAAGCAACCGACGCATCTTCGGCTAACATCGTGTGACTCCGTACCGTGTGACAGTGTGACATCGTAGTTTGATTTTACTCCCCATAATTTTTCATACCCCGGGCTTATTATATATATGAAAATCGATTCTTAAGGAGTAAACTCCAAAAAACGTTTTATTACATAACTAGTGGACCCGCCACAGCTTCGCCCGCGGTAATTTCCATACAAACTTTATCAACCCCTTACATCCCTTTAGGCATGGAATTTAAAAAAAATCGCTTCTTAGTGCACCTCTCCTCTGTCTCCTCCAAATTTCAAACCTCTAGGACCACCCGTTTAGGCAGTGCGTTGTCTATAAGTGAGTCACGGTACTTTTTTATATGTATTGATTGATGATAATAATAATAATAAAACTGCATCAAGGGTTGGAAAAAGGCCGTTTGTATCACACGTTGAGGACTATTGTAAGAAGCATTAGAATAAATCATTGAATATCTAGAAAATAATTCAAATTAGAATACAAGTGTATTAGGAAAATTAACTTTATTTTAGCTAAGGAATATTTCCTTAAAGTTATCGGAACCGTGAGAGTTAAAGTGAGAGTTAAACTTGCGTGGAGAGGATGTTGAACATGATTATCTGAAATTATCTTTGTTACTTTAAATACCATAGACTTCTTATAGATTTTCCTGTAATCTATAGCTAAAGAACAATTAACTGTATTATTTTCAAAATTTTTGGCTGTAGTTTCGGAGACAACATGAGGGAATGTTCAATTTTCGCCTATTTTCCTAAATAACTATTTAACTAGTATTTATCTTAAAATTTTAATAAAAACATGCTTAAAAATTTGATATATCACAGCATATACATTGCAAAACTTTTTTTTTTTATTTCTAATTTACCCCTCAAAAGTCAATCAATCAATCAATCAATCAATATATTTATTTGTAAAACATAGGTAGGTGGTACAAAGGTGGTACAGTAAGTGTCATGTGGCATGTGGTGTGTCAATAAGTGGCCCCCATATTTAAAATTCATTTAAAAATTTAGATTACGCGTCCGTGTTGCGGTCACCGACTTACATGTGGGTAAGTACCAAATTTCAACTCAATCGGTCCAGTAGTTTCTGAGCAAATTTGCTGTGACAGATGGAGAGACAGACAGACACTCGAGTGATCCTATAAAGTTAAATATTTTCCTTTTCGTTCCCGAAAAGTTCCCGAGTGCTTGTACAAGGATGCATTCTTACGCGTTACCTAGTTATTTCAGAGTGTTAAATTTTAAATTGTATTTTAATATATATGTTAGTCTGTAAGGTATTTATGTATGGGCCACTAGATGCCTGAAAATAAATGATTTATTAGGTAGGTAGGTAGTCATTTATTTCTTATTGAAAGAACATTACAATTTACATGTCAAAAAGAATAATGCTTTCACAAAAAGATCGTCACTTAAAATAGAATTATATAAAAATAAACTAGAAATAATTCTAGACATAATCAAAATGTCACAATATACATAAAACAAAAATAGAAAAAATATGTCAGGAAATAAAAAGTATAAACAGAAAAAATAACAAATGTCAAAATAATAACAACATATGAAATGGCAATAAAATAATAATGTGAAATTTAGCCTTCACTATATTCTTATTATTATTATTATTGTGATAAAACCTGCAGTTACAAGAGAAGGTGGTTCAGGAAAATGCACTCCAAGTGACAGCTTCTATTGTTCTCGAAGCTGATTCATTGTCATGAGCTAAATTAAGGATGCGGCGTACGTATCGTACTTACGCATGTTTTGTTTATGAGGAAAACTGATAAAGTCAAGTTGGCGGACACATTAATCAAAATTTCATCCCCACCTTTACTTGCACTTTGTTACGACTAGCTGACCCGTGCGAATTTTCGCACAGTATCGTGATCAAACACCGGATAATAATAATATAATAAAGTGAGAATAAGTAAATGCAAGTATTATTAGTACTCTATTTGTCTATTTTTCGTCAATAGCAGATAATTTTGACAAAGATAATAAACGGGGTACTTGCGCGTGTGCCATCTATTGACATTTGGTCTGCAAATAGCTATGACACATTTTAGTTAAACAGAGTGTCAATAGATGGCGCTTGCAATGCGGGTGATTTTGGGCGTACGCGGCTGTGGGCTACGCTCTGTTTTATAATTGAAAGACTTAATTCGTATTATTATAATACCTATATAGTGACGGATAATTTTGACAAAGATAATGATTAACGCAGTACCCTCCATCGGCCCCGACATGAAAGACACAAATATAGTAGCGCCATCTGTTCACATTAGTCTGCATGTGCATAAAGCCAACACACATGTTAGTTAAATGTCAATAGATGGCGCTTTCAAATCGCGTGTTTTATTTATTTTTTTTCCAACGAAAACGTTAATTTTAATCTATTTGTGTATTTTTGTGACAAAGCGACGAACATAAGCTTTAAAAAATGACGTCTAAATCATTAATTTTGGTAAAGACTTAACGGTGATATGGAGCGTCTTCAAAAAAATACCTTTTAGAAATAATATATATATGATGATATTAAAGATCAAATCTTGTTGCAGGTGATATCAATAAATAACACCGACGTTGACGACCTCACGCACGAGCAAGTCGTCCAAATCATCAGAAACACCAAAGGAGTGCTAACGCTCGTTCTTAAACAGAATGGTGAGTCCTTATAAATAATCTGCAACAAAATGACAATAATTGATACGACCTTAAACTTGATTCTTAGATTATCGGATCTCATGTGCGGCATTTACTTTGATATTTACCGAACGGTTACTATCCGGTATCCGGGCTAACTGGCCATGATTTTGGTATCCGGCTAGTTACCGGATTGGTTAAGGATAAGGGCCTCCCCGGGCACTTACAAAGTTGAAACTTCCTAGCCGCGCGAAGACCGCTCAAACTAACGGGACTTTAGTTAGAGATAGCTCGTGTGCGGCCGGATATCCGATATCCGGCCAAATCACTATCGGTTGCATCCCTAATATTTACCACGAGCATTTCGGTGAAGGAAAGCAGTCGTGAGAAAACCTACATTGTGTGTGAGATCCCCAATCCGCACCGGGCCTGCGTATGGACTACTGCCCAGTCCCTCAGACTATGAGACTGTAACGAGGCGCTATGACCGACCCGTACAATACTCTTTCGATCCGGACAACTTCTTTTCCGTTTCAATTTCTTTCGTGATTTGTAATTCAAATTTAGATCGTTATGGATCGATCCAGATGTAGATCATTCCATAAGAGATCTTAGCCTTGAAAGTTCGACACTCGCCTTGCTCTCGAATTCTTACTTAAGTACCTATCTAGAATCTGTGGAAGTTTTCTTATAAGCAAGACATCAGTGGGGTGTTGAAAATGAAACACAAACCGCGGGTGAAATTCCTGTGCGTACGCAGAAATTTCGCAAATCATTCTATTGTCGAACAACAAAAATGTGGAATGCTCTCCCGGCCCACGTTTCTCCCTCTTCTTACAAACCAAGTGTCTTCAAAAGAAGTGTGAAGAAGCATCTCCTAAGCCGGCATAGTGATGGCGACAGACGTTGTACTTAATTTTGGTTAAGCGCCTGTCGCCCGCACTTATGGACTCCACTTGCCGCTTACCATCAGGTGGAAGAGGAGTCACCATGTCGTGCTGTTGTAAAAAATAAAAATAAATAAAACTAGTACTTACCTATTACTTTATTGTGGATATCAAAGATTTATGATCGGAGCACTTACATGTAAGTAAAGTGTCACAGTGTGTGCCTATTTAGAAGTGTTTTTTTATAATATTTTTACCGAGGGCCTCCTATTTTTAAATATAAACTAGCAATGGGGAAGTTGCATGAAAATCAAAATGAGGTTTAAATGATATATTATGAAAGTAAATGGAAACAAAAGGATATTACAGAAAAAAGCAGATCATTTTGACTATTCATTTTTATTTTTATTTTTATAATTTGTGAAAAGTGTATATTGTATTTTAGTTCTGATTTTAGTTATTTGGACATCCTCATCAAATTTATGTCACGTTTTATTTCTACAATGTTGGTCTAAAAACAGTATTTTCGGAAATAATTGCAGATTTCGTTCAAACGCCATACATTTTGTACAGTCTAACGACAGCTGTGCCGTCATAGCTGTTGTCCATTTTGTATTGAGTGTTTTTGCGAGCTTCATAACTCATAAAATAATCAACATAAAAATGTTTTGCGTACACAGATCGGTTTCTATTACTCAGCACTTTCCAATACAAGATGAAAAATAAA
Source organism: Tortricodes alternella (assembly GCA_947859335.1). NCBI lineage: Eukaryota > Metazoa > Arthropoda > Insecta > Lepidoptera > Tortricidae > Tortricodes > Tortricodes alternella. Next base: position 4,210,317 of record OX401982.1, on the reverse strand, counting down.
TTATGTTCTATTATCTATTCTCCATTACTCGTCGTTTCCTTGTGTTTCCGCTGCCTCCATCCACCCTCACCGATCCGACCTGTCTCTACGTTTAAGACGATCCCAGCGCCCAGTATTATTCTCCTGACCTGGTAAAACCTTGTTCCAGCTGTATACGAGCCAGAAGAAACCGGTCCCGAGGAGCCAGCGGTATGCTTCGTCCCACTCTGTTCCGGTCAGTTAGAGGGGGACGCATTAGAACAGTCGATGCTGTTGCTAGGCGATGGGCTGGCTAGCGGCGCCGCGCTCAAACAGTATGAGACGCTCCTGAGAAGGGTGACGGAGGAACCGACCACTGCCGCGAGGCTGTCGTGCAATATAAACAAGAACAGATATAAGGATATCGCGCCGTGTAAGTCTAGAATAATCTCCACTTTGACACTTGCTATTGGTCGGCCATTAAACTCAGGCCTCATCCGCGATACTAAAACACATAATTTATGAAATAAAAAACCGACTTCAAATAGCCTTTGAAAAGTAAGTTTTTTTTTACACATTTTATTTATTATCCTTTGATTTAACGACACACATTTACTACATCAAGTAACAATAGCATAATGCCAATTGGTCATCACCATTTACAAACTGTTGCTATCCACGGTGCAAGGATGTCAATCGTTGAGGAGTTCTCCTGGTTCTTCAATTTTACTACATGAATTTTCATGGACATAAGTTGCTTCAGAACTTTATACAGCAATTTAATCGCCAACCGTGAAATACTCAACATTTAGGAGTTGATCATCTATGGTCTTCATCAACAGTTCCACTTCACCAAATAATGCTTTTAGAACGTAACTGCTTGAGTTATTACAGAAAATACTAAAATTGCTATATACTTGCCTATAATATTTGAAGACTTCCATCGATTCCTCATAAATCCTTTCATCATAACTCAACTTTGACGACAACGGGACCAAACTGGAGGTATACCCTACCAATTAAAAAAAGAATTTTCAAAATCGGTTTATAAATGACGGAGCTCTGAAGTAACAAACAAAAAAGCACTACGTACTACGCAAATTTGGCACGGTCTCAAACAATAATAGACTTTATGTTAATGATATAAGAACTGTGACGGTTGCAACTAAGTTGGCAGATTGTTAAGCAGCAGCGGTAATTATCTGGTTTTATTTCAATTTATATTCTAAAGTGGCGTGGTCGCAACGATATTAAGCACGGCGAGGGCGGGGACCGAGTCAAATGGTCTATCCACTTACATGCATCAAGCCTGTTTAGAACGCGTTAGAGTTCTAATAAATACAATAAGGAAGTTACCTGAAAAAAATCTCATTAGTCCGTCAGTTAGATTATCAAAAAATATTGAATACGTATTTTATCTACACCCATATCATAAAACCTCCATTGGTTAATCAAAAACCGTAGGAAATGACCACCATTTTGACAACCAATTAGGAAAAACCAGTGCTGCGATATAGAAATAACATGACTTCTTTATCGTTTTTAGTAAAGAAATGAGATTAAATTTGGAACAGCTGTCAAGCCCCTGGGGGTCACTGGGGGTCAGCGGGGGGTTATTCGAGTCGCACTTGGCAACTGATTAAAATACCACAAAAGCCATATGTCACTTATATTTTTTTTATTCCAGATGACTCAACGCGCGTCGTCCTCAAAAACAACCCGACGGGTGACTACATCAACGCTTCGTATATCAATATGGAAATACCTACATCCGACCTCGTTCTTACTTACATCGCTACCCAAGGTATGCCTGCTTCTTTTCTAACTGGACTAATATAAGTATTTAGTCCGATTTAATTATTATGATAAAATTTTATAAAATAAATATCTGTGAACTATGGGGTCGCTGATACCATTATTTTCAACAGGCATTATTTGAAAAATATCACTGATCACTCATCATATCATATCACTATCACTGGTCTGTCTGAAAAATATATGAGAAAGAGTTAAATTGAGTCACACACATAGCTGGGCACCGTTTTAATCAAATAGTTAACTTCGTTAATAGCTGATCCGTTGCTAAAAAAAGTTAACTTCGTTAAACGTTAAAGAGTTGCATTTCCAAAGACTTCACGGAAGTTAACGTTAATCGTTAACTCGTGATAGAAATTGCATTTTATATGTTGTTGCCTTAGTAATATATTTAAAAAAAATGTCGGTATGTACTATGGAAGTTGAGGCAGGACATGAAACATTAATAAAAATAGGGTATTGCATTAGAGTTTGTAATAAAACCTATTATTTAGAGGTTAAATTCAAATCAAAAGCTATTTGAATTAATCCGCGCGGTGTCCTTTTGGCCAATAGTAGGTACTTAATTAACGTTTAACGGACTTTAATTGTTTTAACGGGAGTTAATGACTCCGTTAACCATTTTTGAAGTTAATTTAAAAGTTAAGAGGACTGAACCAACGGCAAAAATCACCGTTTTCATACAAAAAGCGATAACGACGTCCATCCCTTAAATGTCCAATTTACCAATAATGATTTTGACAAATTTTTGATAGTTTGTCAGTCAGAACAAAAACTAGGTCTATATGTTTTCGTTTTTTCACTTTAATTAATAATGTGAAGGGTGGTGGAAATCGTTATCGCCGTTTGTATGAAAAGTCATAGGTTCACACTCCACTTAATCCGTTTCTCGAAATGTTAACTTCATTAATTAACGGATTAACGGTCTTGTGCCCAGCTATGGTTTTTCACCATTTAAAATAGAACTTGTTTCCAGGTCCACTGCCTTCGACAGTCAGCGACTTCTGGCAGATGGTGTGGGAATGCGAGAGCAGTCTCATAGTGATGCTGACAGTGCTGGCTGAGAGAGGACGCACTAAGTGCCACCAGTACTGGCCTAAAGTTGGCAACACCCCGCTGACAGCCAACACGCTCACAGTGTTTACGAACAGCGAACAGAACTTGGGGCATTATGTTAGAAGAGAAATGACTATAAAGGTATGAAGACGATACATTTGACGACGCGGATAGCCTAGTTGGTGCTGCTTCCGATTCTAGCGTCCCGGGTTGATCCCCGGTAAGGGCAAATATTTGTGTGACGAGCACGAATGTTTGTTCCCGAGTCTTGGTTGTTTCCTATGTATTTAAGTATTTATTTATCTATATAAGTATGTATATCGTCGTCTATTACCCATAACTCATAACACAAGCCTTTAGAGCTTACTTTGGGACTAGATCGATTGGGAGGGACAATCTTTTCCCGCGATTTATTTATTTATTATTTATTAAGAAGTATGAGCTACACATATTGGGGCCAATTCGAAAGCGTATTAAAATAGGAAAGGTATATTTTGCGCCCCCGAGATTTATTTTCTATGAAGAGAAAAACACTTAAGTGTGCCCCTGGCAGCCACCCCGCCTTGGTAGCTTCTGGCTATTACGCTGCGTATTATTCGTTCAAAGCGGCCAAATGCGAAAGTGTGCCACGGACGCCAACGCAAATGTACGGAAAGTGGCATATCGTGGCGTCAGTGGCACGAAAATCCGCTGTCGTGTATAGCCGACTGTGGCGTTCAAAAGGTTACCACATTCGCTGCCACATCCTTTCCCTGAGACTTCGCAAGGAGCTGTGTCCGGTTATCAGGCGAGACTTGCCATATGTACCGAACGCCCAGACGCGTTCATGGCACTAATAGAACGTAAAACGCATATATATGCGTCTCGGGCAGTGAATAATTAATGACCCAACCACCCATTAAACTTCTGCAAATTATTAGTTGAAAATAAAGGTAATAACTAAGTAATATATTAACAAAAATCGTATACAAATTACCAATCATCGTTATTCAAAGTTTTTTCCTGTTATGTTTTGAGTACTCGTATATGAATAATAAAACTTAGTCAGAATTCCGATTAATAAAATGCAATGTTTATTTACTTGAACGCAGTTTGTTTTTAGGTTTACATTTACTTTCATAATATATCATTTAAACATCATTTAGATTTTCATGCATGTTTATTTGTATTATTTTAATTATTATTATTATCTTGTCCAGACGTGAAGACTAGTCATCTCCCTTATTAGTTATTTATTATCACAGGTCAATGAAAAAAAAAACTTTTTTTGGTGCCCCTGGATATCTCTGCGGATTTCTTTAGTTTGAAGTACACAGTTTACGAATATTTTTGTATTACTATTTTTATTACGAAGAGAATGAACTCTTGATTGAAAAAAAAACCAGAGCCAATATTCCAAAATCATTCAGTGTTTCATTACTTGTTGTAAAACCACTGTTGACCAGTGTTATAAAAATTAATTTGTACCCATTAGGTTTGTTTACTGCCCCTTTTATGTGTTAGTTTTAGTTAAACCTCTAACGTAAAAGTTGGAAAAAAAGACTACATTACTGCTGAGTTTCTTGCGGAGTTTCATCTCTGCAGATGTCACCTTTCGAAGCGCTGGTAGATTCAGACATGTGAAAGAGCCCATGTGGCCCACTTGCAAAATATTTATTTTCATTTCATAACAAGTTGAAACTCTATTTAGATATATAAATAAATATTTTTCCTTGCAAGTGTGATGGCAGCTGGCAAACATTGTGTTTACTTTACCGCTCTTAAGGCCCGCCACATAAATTTGTTTTCCTGATTCGATTTCCGTATTCGGACACCCCGAACGCGGGCATTTCATATGAATAGTTCTACATAGGTGTGTGCCATGTAGAACTATTCATATGAAATGCCTGCGTTCGGGGTGTCCGAATACGGAAAATAAATTCGGGCGGATGTAACTCAAAAGGCACTTATTTAAAACTTTGCTAACTTTGGTTATCAGGAATCAAGCGGCGCGACGCGCAACGTGACCCAGCTACAGTACACCGCGTGGCCGGACCACGGGGTCCCCGAAGACGCGGCGGCCTTCATTGACTTCACCCGGCTGTGCTCGCGGCTGAGGAACCATCGCGCCGGTAAATTATCCTCTATTATTAAATTAGTGGATTTCATCATTTATGTTGTTTTTTTTGCTGAACGAAAGTAGAATCAATAAAAAGTCGTTTGTAATTTACATTTTAGTTAAAAATAATGAATAGTACTGACTCCTAGAACGATGTGAAAACTCCGCCGGATATCGTAAATGCAGCCACGATTGCAACAAATAACTTGTTGCCAGAAAATATTATTTCTGAACACGTCATGGAGGATTAATAATATACCTATGTGTAGATAAATTTATGTATGCAACTGTACATAATTTGACCTTAAAACACTCGTGCGATCTTATTATAAAACTCGCCTGTCGGCTCGTTTCATAAACCCGCACTCATATTTTAAGGCCTATCATTATGCAACCGTTGCATAAACTACTATTATTACATAACTAGTGGACCCGCCACAGCTTCGCCCGCGGTATTTTCCATACCAACTTTATCATCCCTTTTCACCCCTTTAGGGATGGAATTTCAAAAAATCCCTCTTTAGTGCACCGTGTACTCGAAGAATGTCTCCTCCAAATTTCAAACCTCTAGGACCGCCAGTTTAGGCTGTGCGTTGTCTATAAATGAGTCACGGTACTGTTTTATATGTATTGATAAGTCGGACAGTCGGAAGATGCAGCGTGGTCAGACCTTCCATGAGACGGACGATGACCTGGTGAAGGTTGTAGAAATCTCTTGTTGTAGCGCAGGAACGATCCTAAATATTGCTTAAAAAACCGGCCAAGTGCGAGTCGGACTCGCGCACGAAGGGTTCCGTACCATTATGTATAAAAACGGCAAAAAAAAACACGTTTGTTGTATGGGAGCCCCCCTTAAATATTTATTTTATTTTAATTTAATTATTTACTTTTTAAGTAAATATATATCTGAATATTCTGTGAATATTTCAAGCGTCTACCTGTTGCCGTTATGAATATCGAGCAAAAATGAGCAAAAAAATCACTTTTGTTGTATGGGAGCCCCCTTAAATATTTATTTAATTCTGTTTTTTAGTATTCATTGTTATAGCGGCAACAGAAATACATCATCTGTGAAAATTTCAACTTTCTAACTATCACGGTTTATGAGATATAGCCTGGAGACAGACGGACAGACGGACAGACGGACGGCGGAGCCTTAGTAATAGGGTCCCGTTTTTACCCTTTGGGTACGGAACCCTAAAAATGGTCACGAACCGAATTGCAGCCGCAATTTAAGAAATTCACCGGTAGATGGTTTACAACATCCGAGGGACGCTCGATTGTAAGGCGATTGACAGTCCTCTCGCTTTATTCGTCCACGGGTACGAATATGAGGAGAGAAGACTCTATTATGTCTCTATACTTGGGGTTTTTTGTATACTTTAAAGGCTAGTTTCCTGAAAAAAACTATTTTGTCCGTCATTTACATTATCAAAAACTATTGAAAACGTATTTTTCTTTTGTCAATTTAACAAAAAATGACGAAGATATAGTGCGTTGAAGTTACGCGTGACGTCACGACTTTGCACACTTTTTACCATTAAGAGACGTCACGAGCCCCCACTCCCGGTCTTTGATGCGCGTTATCTTTGTCAATTTTGATTGATTTGATAAAGCAAACAATACGTGTTCAATATTTTTTGATAATGTAACTGAAGGACTAATTAGCATTTTTTTAAATCTAAGAAACATCCCTATTTTTGGTTATAGTTGTTTAATCCGTATCGTGTATATCGCAGTGATCCCGACAGTGATCGAGGAGCTGCACGGCTCGGCGGAGCGCGCGCCGGCGCCGCCGCCGGTGGTGCACTGCTCGGCGGGCGTGGGCCGCACGGGCGCGCTGCTGCTGGCCGAGACGGCGCTGGCGCTGCTGGCGCGCCGCCAGCCGCTCTACCCGCTCGACCTCGTGCGCGCCATGCGCACCATGCGCCCCATGTGCATACAGAACGCGGTGAGCTCCTTAACATAACATAACATTCAAACGTTATGAAAAATCTTTTTCTCAAAAATGATACGTCAAGTCGCCATAACATCTTTAAAAAGTCACCAGAAAGTTATAAATGCCAGACAATGATCAAAAGTGTCCGGTAAGTAGAGAGGTTTTGAATTCGGAATGAAACGTGTCCAGTAAGTACCATACAAATCTCATAACATGCACTGCACGGGGCGTGCCCCAGGCCCGGCAGGTTGCGCGGCGCCGGCTCCCGCGGTGATCGCGACGTACAGTTTATTCTACTCACCTGATGGTAATTCACGGTGTACAATGGGAATAAAATAAATAATTTAAAAAATAGAAGATAGATTTTTGAGAAAAGCACTATACAAGCTTCGAACAATAAGTGACATACTGGACTCGTACATAGAAATCCTCGCCTGCGACTCGGATTTCAAATCATACTCGTCCAATATGGCTTACTTACTGGTCTCCTCAGTAATGTTATATTTTTAGTACTGTACATACGCTCATACTTAAAATTTAAATTTTATTGTTGTTCTCATGTAAGTGAATTTCGTAAATTCTTTTTTGAGAATAAAGTTCTTGAACCATATAGAATCAAGGATTACCTGTAAATACTTAAGTATTAGAGCAGAACAAACATTTATCATTATGGAATTAAAATTGGGTTTTGGAACATTGAAATAATGCATCTCCCATACTGTGTACATTTACTTGCCGAATTCGATATGTATTTAATTTATTACTATAATATTATTATCTAATGTTTCTAGAGGTTATTTACTAACTACTACTAAGTCTTTATTTCTTAGTTTCAAAGGGATTTTTTAAAGCTACAAATCTGAAAAATTAAATAGGTAACACAGTAATGTTTTGTATGCACAATTTGGTTTCTATTACTTAGAGCTTTCCAATGAAAAAAGAATAAGAACGCATACCCTTTATTGAATGAATGACAAACTTGGTATATATATACACATATTATACATAAAAATAAATCTATGTTTGTCAGATTAACTCGCGTGTAATAATTAGAAAGTGGGGAAATATTTTCGAATTACACAGTAAATCAGCTTTATTTCAACTTAAATTATAATTTTGTTTACAGAGTCAATACAAGTTTGTATGCGACAGCATACAGGCGGCGTATTCTGAAGGGCTCATCACCTCGTCCGAAAGCGGCTCCACCTAAGATATACCAAGTCGCCAACTTAACTATCGTAAGTATAGGGCCTCCATTTTAAAATGGCGAAGCGATATTGTATATCATATCGCTTTCTCACTTTGCGAAGTTTACATTTGATAAAGAGTGACAGATCAAATCCACATTAACATACCAACGATCGCTTCCCGTATCACTTAGATCATGTATCGTATAGACTCCGTATAGCCGAGCGACCCCCGCTGCCAATATTACCTACAGTAAAAAAAAATTGGCGGGGTTGCAGATGGGTCAATCAACATTTTTGTCCCCGGTTGTCCAAGTGACACTTACATACTGTTTCATAGAAAAATGCTTAGGTTGTCCAAGGGACAAAATTTGTGTAACCGTAGCAACGGGTGGCACTAAAAAGTTGATTCGCCCATACGCATAACCTTGAACGCGCCCGCAAGTTTAACAGCTTTATTTGCTATTTAAAACTTAGGCTAAGCGATGTCTAGGATATTATGGTCTGTGCTTAGACCAATGTCAAATTAAGCCCAGAACCACAAAAATAAGTGACACGTCAAAGTTTGATGACGATGATAATTGATAATAAAGGCCATAATTGCTAGCCATGTAAACTTCATTCAGAACAACTGTCAGAGCATTTTTTTAACTGAGTGCGAAATCATATACAGTCCGCGCGCGACCCCAGAGGAATCGGAACCTTCCTTTCATAGCGTGCACTCTACCAGTACGAGTGTTGTCCTCAAGCCATGCTCTTACTTATCGATGCTGGTCCCCAATTCTCGTTAAATTCGAGATAATCTCACAATCGAGATTAAACGTCAGTGCATACAGTCGTTTGACACAACTGTATGAATCTGACGTTTAATCTCGCAATCGACATTATCTCGAATGCAGCGGGAATTGGGGGCCTGTTGCCGTATTGTATTAGTCATTTACTCCACTAAATCTTTACTTAAGCGCGTTAAGATTCCTCTGAACTCGCGCGCAGATAGTAGAAGAAACAAATTACTGAACCCTAGACTTGAATTGTATAAAATGTAAATAAAAGGTGGCAGGAATTGTTAGGCAATTGCCAGAAGCCATAAGGGTTATTTTCTCAGCTTTTCTATATATCGTCATCAATAATTACTAAGACTGAAAGGTTAAGTGGCCTTATGTTAGCAACTGCTGATAGGGACCTTGTTAGGCTACATTACTTGGTAAAGGTACGGAATTTGAACGAATTGAAACGTCACTGCCCTTTAAAATAGTTTAGTAATTATCAGTTATGAATAACAATTTGTAAGTCAAGTATTGGACCAGTCTAACAAAGAATAGATGCGATATAGTTTGGCCACAGGCTTTGGGTGGCGACGGACATGCGGGGGAGGGTAAAAGAGCCCCCCCCATTGCTCTCCCGTGTTGCGGACCCCACTAAGGCGCGGAATACCTTGCCCAATGTAAAAAGAGCGCTAACGGTTATATAAAATGTATCGTCGTCAGCGCTCTTTTTACATTTGGCGAGGTATACAGCGCGCTTGTGGCCAAAGTATAGGTACAAAATTAATTTCGTATTTCCTATGAATTCGCTATAGTAGCCACGTTATCATCTGAGTCGTGGGATCATAAATTATTTATATCTGTCTATCTCGCTCGAACTTACAGGCCGTATGGAGCGGCATAGTGATGTGCGTAAGGATGATAGAAGTGCATATCGATAACGTAATACGATATGATATAATTTATAGAAAAACAACAACTCTTTCAGCGCGTAACGACCAATCAGGAGTCAATGCTAATGAGGGTCACAATGACTCGTCGACCGCGGGTGCGCAATGCGCATGTATCGATAAAAAGCTGCATTGTGTTGCACATTCCTATCGCCATTGACGTTTATTGCTCGACGACTTCGATGATAATGCGTCGACTAAAGCAACTTCTTCGCTAGTATTAGGGAGTCCTTGATCAACGAGCTATGAAGGAAAGCAATGTTATACCCTTATGTGTCAAATAATACTAGAACTTTCTCGAATAACACAGAACATATCAATGTAGTCATTTAATCATGTTTCTACATAGCTGTATTTCTTTTCTACATATTTATTTTACATTTAAGTATTTCGCTTGTGTTCTGTGATTCTTCGTGCATGTCTTGCCTTCGTAACGAATTTATTAATAGGTTTAATTTTAACTGATAACTAGTTTTTAGTATTTATTCTTACCATAAGCTTTTATTTCTTGTGCCATTCACAAATACTCTAATATATTAAGATTATTATCTCGTTAATATTGTTGAATTCTTACACCGGCAACTAAACTTAACTTTAAAACAAACGTACAGTCAGTTGAATTTTTTGGATGAATAATTCAACTGACTGTACCAAGTTGCGGTGAAGGATTAATATTATTTTGAATACAGTATTACTTTTTAAGAATAATAATTTCTGAAGATAAGTTGATAATCCCATAGTTTATGTTCTTAATAAAATGAGAATAATTTCTCGGTCTATTAGTCCCTTTAATTTAATTAAAAAGTAATAAAGATAGTTGCAATATCATATTTATTTAATGATTTAAATACGTAACAGAGGGATGAGTACTGATCACATGATCTATGATTAGATGAAGTGAAAATAGTAGAAGCCTAAAAGTTTCAGTTAACTTTTTTCAAAGTAAAAATTGAGTCTTGACACTTCGTGATAATATTGCATGGAATCAACATATCAACGTTTTACAATTACTTGAAGGAGTTTTCTTCTTAAAAATCATTTTTTTATATTTTACAAAAGATTATTTTGCCTTTTAACAGAACTGTGCCTAAAAATACATGAAAATGCCATAATATATATTATAATGATGTATTCTGTAATTTAAGTAAATTATCCCTGTTTATACACAATAAGGTTTCATGTCTATAATTATGTGTTTAAATTATTATTGATTTAATCAAAAGGAACAATGTTAAGGAATTTTGTGAAGATAAAATTATGGCTAGGACACCTTCCCATTTGTTTATCTTTTCGCCGCCAAACCATATGAAGCGGCGCTGCCCTGAGCGCCAGACTCATCAACATCGTTGCAATATTAATCGGCAAGAGTTCAAAGTGCAAAAAAATCACTTACTTTTTATTTGAATTTTGTTTGTTATTATTACTAAGTTGCTCAGGGCACTTTACTGGCGGTGATCAGGTTATTTGCATATAACGAAATTGTTCTTTTTGAACAAACCATGTACGAAAAGTTAAGGTAACTAGTGTTTCTAGAGTTTGCGTTTGGTTTTGTTTTGTATATTTCATCGGTAATATTAACCTTTTGACCGCTAAGCATGTCTGAGAAGTAACACGAATTTCAACTTTAAGTCAAGGTAATGAAGGACTTTTTTACCCTGTATGCGCGGACGGCTGCAGCCGACTGGGGCGGTCAAAAGGATAATGAAATACCACTCAGATATTTTGACGCTGACTTTTTACTCAAATGTCTTGAGTTGTGGCATTCTACTTACTGCCCTTGGCTTAGGTTTCCCGGAATTTGAATCTTGTAAGAATATGCATTTGGTTGCTTTTGCACTGAACTGGATTGCTGAAGAATTTAATGAAAAAGTTTTCTTTATCACGAATAACAAAATCTATTCCAATGCTTCCTTCGAAACACTTTTGACCATGAAGGTATTTAGATGTAGTAATTAGTATCGTATTGTGTGAATGACTGACGTAGATTAAGTGTTTTAGAATGTCTTGTTTTGAACTAGTATTTGATGTACAGTTAACAATAGAGGCGGGGTGATCAAACAACCCATACTCCTATACTCTAGATAATAGACTAAAATGTTTGAACACCTTGTCACGTTGGTGACTGTACAACGATGTGTATTTTTTGTGATTTTGTTTACGAACGTGCTGTGCATTTTGTTCTGTGACGATTAAAAAGTTTATTGGTTGTATTCGTTTGTTTGATTTCTCTATACCCCACGTAAAAAAATGGTAAAGGTCTTAACGGTCCCTAAACCTTCAATCTCTTCAAGGTTTTTGAAGGTCAATTATAAACTGTATTTACAGTTAGTTTCATAATGTTTAAGCTGAATTCGATTAATAATATTAAGAAAAACAGGGGGGCTACCACATGCCCGCGAGTCGTTTGTCGCTCAGCGGCCCTAACATGCATGCCGCAAAGATAAATTAGAACCGTTTATCTCTATGACTATCTCTTTCGTCGGCACTAGTGTGAGAGAGACGCACTTAGAGGTGAACGGTTCTAATTTATCTTTGTGCCATGCATGGTAGGGCCGCTGTGAGTTTCTGTAAACTTGTCAAATATGTAAGGGATGTACTGAGCCACAAACTCGCAGACATGTGTTAGACGTTCTGGTTTTAAGAAATTCGTTATTAGGGACTATTTCTAACCTATCGGCTCTTGTTTCGCGGTCTATTAATACTCACGGCCGGGTTTGTTTGGCTCTTCGGGCCAGCCTTTTAAAACTAACCTAACCCAAACCTATTCACCTATTCAAAACTATTTGCACGAGCATATATAAGGGGCAGTGGGGTGTTAGGGGGTCCGGACCCCCCCCATTCAATCCATCTTATGTGTCCGAGCCGTAAAAGTTAAACGCGTCGCCCGCCATACTCATTGAGGCGACCGCGATTCCGTAGAAAATAGCAGTCGCGTGCGGCTAGTCGCGCAGTGAAAATTGGGCTTTACAGATAAAACGGTGTTAGGTGTTAACTTATCTTCGTGTCAACCTTGCCAGGACTGAATAAGGTCGGCCACATACATTCGTTTTCCTGATTCGATTAACGAATTCGTTTTTCGAAAATGTCTGCGTTTCCGTAGGGAATTATTACGAACCTGTGAGCCATGTAGAACTACTATTCATATGAAATGCCGTTCGGGGTGTTCGAATACGGAAAACGAATTCGGAAATCGAATCAGAAAAAGTAAATGTAGCTATGGGGCTGGCCTAAGGAAATAGTCCAGTTTCTTTAGGCCAGCCCCATAGCTACATTTACTTTTTCTGCCCCAGCAGCCCCTGCAGCCCCATAGCTGCAGTTACAACAGGCGGGTTTCACTTGGAACTTTAGGTACGCTCGGCCGTCGGGCACCGCGGCGGTGTAAATCGCAGTAGGTTGCCGCTCGCCCGCTCGCAGCGTCGCGCGTCGTCATAGCGATTACTCTACTTAAAGCGACCCTAGCGTACGTGAAAGAGAAAGTGTTACGCGACAGAGAGAGAAGGCATTAGTAGTCATATTTTCACGCCTAATCAGCGGTTTTGTTAGAGAGTGATTCTTCTGTACGTTAGTATTTCTTTATACAATCACACTATTATGGTGCGTCCTCTAACAAACCGATAGTTAATCTGTCGCAGCAGCCCTAACATGAAAGACACAAAGATAAATTAAACCCTTTTATCTCTATGAGTACCTCTTTCGTCGGCTCTAGTGCGAGAGAGACGCACTTAAAGATAAGACGGTCTATCTTATCTTTGTATCATTTTTATTAGGGCCGCAGGCTGCCGCTCGACGCCGGTCCCTTCACCTGACACTTGACAAAAAATATTAAGCGACGCCTCTCAGGGGCGTAGCTAGGTAACCAAAGGCCCTGCGGCCCTAACATGCAAGACACAAGGACAAGTTAAACCGTCTTATCTCTAAGTGCGTCTCTCTCACACTAGTGCCGACGAAAGAGATGGTCATAGTGATAAACGGGTTTCACTTATCTTTGTCCCGCATGTTAGGGCCGCTGGTGCAAAAAAAACTGGGCCCTAACTATATTCTTTCAAACGAGTTGCCATAATTAAAGTCCTGTTGTAAACTATTTTATTTACATTCGAATTAGGAGGATTTTTAGCTATTTCAATACGAGGTTTGCTGTTCAGGGTCCGAGGGCCCCCTGAGCTAGGGGGCCCCGGTGCATGGCACCGTTTACCCTAGTAGCATTTTCCATTAGCATCCATTGGCCAACAGTAGGCAATCCGTAGGGATATAGTTAGTAGTTTGCCCACATAGATAAAACTAACATTAGACCAATATAACAATAAGATTATCATTACGCCTAACCAATTACCAACGTTGGGCTAGTGAATACCGCTACCGTTGCTTAAAAACGGTTAGCATTTCTGCATTGTATACAACCAGGACCGGATTTAAGGGAGGGCATCCGGTGCAACTGCCCCGGGCCTCCACAAAAGAGGGGCCCCCAAAATAGAGACCGAAAAAAAGACTTGCACAATTATATTGATCGTCAGTAGATGATATTGACCTAAGGGGGCCTCCACTCCTTTGTTGCCCCAGGGCCTCCAGCCCTCTAAATCCGGCCCTGTATACAACGAAGGCCCTATTATATATTAAGTAACGTTGGCCCAATGCAGTAAAATATTATCATTACGCCCATTCACTTACCAACGTTGGGCCAATGCGTCTTTTGCTACCGTTAGTTTAAAACTGTTGGCATTTCTGCATTATATTGTTTCAGTTGGAAATTCTACAATGGCCCTTGGTTGTAGGCCTTACCTCAAAACGATGGCCAAATCTAACCGTTGTCCAACTAACGAGACCCATGTGGCTCGACCAAATGCCAACACTAAACGCTATTAGCGTAGCACTCTGGTAGTTACGCCACTGGCCTCTTACAAATAACAATGCCTACTTGTGGCATGATTTTAAGCAAATAAATAACTAGTGGCTCCGTGAGCAAACTTAACTTTGCCGTTGGAAATCTGTTATCCCCATACATCGATACAGTTCGGGTCAGTTTACCAAACCCAACAAATAAGTTTGTAATTACAAAAACCCAGCATCCGCCATTTTGAAAAAAATCAAAAAACTGATTCGACAAAAAAAATTATATAATTATCGAACCTACTCACAAAATTTCACGAGAATCGGTTGAGAACTGCGACCTATAGACGAGAACAAATGGACAGACGCCGGACAGCCGACGGACATCCGCTGGACATACGAAAGCATTTTTGCCCAAGGTTAAACGGAGAAGCTTCGCTCGCTCGGTCGATTATCGTCGTGATAAGTATAACACAATTCGACTTACAACATTCGGCCATTTGACAGATGAACGAGCGTCCTAGCGGCTCAATTATTCTGGGTATGCGCCCCTCTTTACTCGGCCCTTGAGTATCTTCAGACTTATACCTGGAAGTAGAGTAAGTGCCCGGCGATAATTGTCGTTTTCCGAAATTAATCTCGACTCAGTTGAAATCAAATAAGTTTCTAATACTTGGTAAAGTATCTCACTAGTTTTGTATGATTCTGAGTCTGATATGTATACCCATAACACAAGCCTTTAGAGCTTATTTAATTTGGAATAAGTAGATCGATGTGTGTATAGACTTTCCACTGATTTATCGACAGAGCGAGCGAAGCGTCTCCGTTTTAGCTTGGGCAAAAATGCTTTCGTATGTCCGGCGTTTGTCCATTTGTTCTCGTCTACAGGCGCCTCATTCGGGAACGCTAAGTGATTCTGTAGCGACTCTTAAGCCAGATTTTTCATTCCTCTCTTCCGCACGACGCCAAATGCGTAAGAGCGAGATGAGAGATCTGGCTTACGAGTCGCTACAGAATCACTTAGCGTTCCCGAATAGAGGCGCAGGTCGCAGTTCGCAAACGATTATCGTGAAATTTTGTGAGCAGGTTCGATAATTATATAGAATTTTTTTGACGATTCAGTTTTTCGTTTTCAAAATGGCGGATATATGGGGGATTTTGCAATTACAAACTTATTTGCTGTGTTGGTAAACTGAGCCGACCTATGTTGATAAGATAAGATAAGAACTTTATTGCAAGAACACAGTAGGTACAAAATCTTATAATATAAAATGTGCTTATGTTCTACCATTCAGGCATGCAAAAATATAATGAGTATTAAAAATTCATATAAAAAAAATACAAAAATTATTAAAATTGTTAAAACATAAAAAAATAATTAATTATTGAACAGCTAAGATTAGTATTTATGGTCATTATGATTAAAAGTCAGGATAGTTTATTAATTATAATCTAATGATCAAGAGACATAAATTCTTTGACAGAATAAAAACATTTAGTTAGAAGCCATTCACTAATTGCTCCTTTGCCTTGGAGGACATTCTCTTATATGTTTTGGTAGCTTGTTATAGATCTGTATTGCCATACAGAAGCCATTATTTTTAAACATCTTTATTTTGACGATTGGCAAATGTATTTTGTCCTTCTGTCGAGTTGACCTGGGAAAAAACGACTATGTGCATCAAAATACTCAGGATGCTCTCTTACAAATAAAGATGTCTGCTTTATATATTTACATGCATGGTAGGGGGAGAACTTTCGTAGCCTTAATTTTCCAGCTACAAAACTTGTCTATGTAGATACCAAGAAATTTAGCGGACTCAACCTCTTTTACTTTTTAATTTTTTAATCGTATGTCTAAAGCTATATCTGTACCTCTGTATATCCTAAATTGTATTAAATTTGTCTTATTAATATTGATTGACGACGTGGATAGCCTTGTTGGTAGTGACCCTGCCTCCGACGCAAGCGTCCCGGGTTCGATCCCCGGTAAGGGCAAATATTTGTGTGATGAGCACGAATGTTTGTTCCTGAGTCTTGGATGTTTCCTATGTATTTAAGCATTTATTTCTCTATATAAGTATTTATATCGTCGCCTAGTACTCATAACACAAGCCTTTAGGGCTTACTTTGGGACTAGATCGATTTGTGTAAAGATTGGCCCCGGATTTTATTTATTTATTTATTTATTTTTAAATTATTGTAGTCTAGCCAGTTTATGATATTGATTAAAGTGTCAGTTATGTCTTTAGTAAATTTGATGTATGGAGATATCAGTTTTCCAACGGCAAAGTTTGTCTCGAGGTCTACAGCTCACGATCCACTAGTTTATTTATTAGCTAACGTAATACAAACAAACTTTCACTTTCACTTTCGTAAGTACTTGTTTATGATACTTATTTAGTAGATAAGTATTATTATTGTAATATTTGTAAATACGACCTCACTAAGCTGACAATGAATACGAAAATAAATTTAATATCTTATTCCGGTAGGTACGTTTTGGCCTCGTTGTCACGGAAAACTCGAAGGTCCTTGTTCGAGATCGGTTGCCCCGGCAACGCCGCCCAAGGCAGCTACTCAGTTTACTCGTGGCCTCCGTTTGGGCGGCGCGCCCTAGCTCTCAGGAAGACGGAACTTTAAACGGTTTAAAAAAGTAAAAATAAAACGGTGGTTATCAAACTTTTAAATATAGTTTCTAAAACGTTTGTTAAGCAGGTTATTTGTTAATCAAGTGGATTAATCACTTAATTACTAATTATAATATATTGTGTCAGTGATGCTTGAAATAACTTACCGGCGAATCGCGTTGATTCAATCTGAAATGTGTTTTTGTTAAAATCTGGCTATTAATGTGAAACTTTGTGCTTCAATACCGAAAGGAATAAAGTAGTTGGTACTACTGCATTCAATAAGATATTATATTACATAATTATACGTATTCGTAAAAATTACAAAATACAGTTGTAATTAATAATTAGGTATAATACTTGATTCGTCAATCATAACGCTTTCTGGATTTAAAAAAGCGTGGACACTAAATTCCTACTGTTTAAATTGTGCCCTATTCACATAATATAATTTAATGTCTGACACGTAAGCACACACATAATACGTACATAATATATTATTATTAGTATTTATTCAAATCAACTGTGTGCAATATTAAAGAAAATCCATGGCGTTATAACGATTCAATTAATGATTTAAGAATAACTTGAACTAGATTAAAACTAACTAAGTAGGTACCATCTGATCCAACCATACTTCTCTTTACACTCTCTTCCATTCAATTATCAACCCTGCTAACCAATATGCCTGCCAATATGCCACTATAGAAAACACGTAGGGTTACAGGGTATTACAGTCGAGGTCAAAAATATGTAGCGGACAAAGTGGTAAAAATATATGAACACGACTTTATTTTCAAGGACTTACCTAAGAGCGCTCAGATATTTTTGGTAACATATATTTATGACCTCGACTGTAATAGTTTGCGAGATCCGAGAGAGAGATATATATTTTTATAACTAGGTAGAATGCCGTTATCATATTCAAGGTAATAAATAACCTCTTTAATATTTTGTTGAATTTCCCCGGATTATTGCTTTACACAAATTACCCAATACCATCTTTTGATAAGGTATTCAATACCATTATAGGTACAGTAGATATGGGCATCCTATTATCGTATTGATAGAATAACCATTGCTGCAAATTAAGCTAAGTATTAAATTATCTTTTTTTATTCAGTCTACCAATTTATTTCTGAGATACCGTCATAGACCCATGTCATAACAACTGTAACATCAAACCACGAGTTAGAAAATCCGTTTTAACAAAACTTCCTAATTAAGTTTATGGGATAGGATGGGTATTGTTATCAATTTGTATAACATATCGCTATTATCTTGCCATATATTTTCTTTTAATACTGCGTATATCACGGATATCTGCCAGCCAAACTAATTTGTTGATATCGTGGCTATAAATAAAGTTTTTTTTGGATGTAACATAAAAAATAACACAGGGAATTCTAATATGTTTAAAAACATTTTTTATCTACACCCATATCATAAAACCTCCATTATGTAATCAAAAACCGTAGCAAATGACCACCATTATGACAACCTGTACTGTAATGTTATTACAGTATCGATTTTAGTATCGTAATAGTCAAAGATACACTGATGTGAGCACCACGCCGGCGCGCCGCCGTCGCCGCAGCCGGCGGAGCCCCATCGTCGCCGCAACCGGCGGGGCCCCATCGTCGCGGTGTCGCCGTTTATAATATGAGTGTTGATAAAGTTATGTATGCAACTCTGCATAATTTCGCCTTAAAACACACGTGCGATCTTATTATGAAACTCGCTTAAGCTCGTTTCATAAAACCGCACTAGTGTTTTAAGGCCTATCATTATGCAACCGTTGCATAAACTACTATTTCTTGTTAACTTGCATGTTACATGACGTTGTCGTTGACGTTGTTACTGATCATTTTCTTAGCTTAGCCCGTTATTTTAACATGATCTTGTAGTCCATGTGACAACCAGATAAATTCGATCATGTTTACCTAAATATGCAGGTTTCCGCACAATATTCTCCCTGACGACCGTAAAAGCATCAGGGCGTCTATTCGGGAACGTCTAAGTGATACTGCAGCGGCCCGCGAGGGAGACTCGCTTCTCGCTCTTATGCATTACGCGTGGTGCGGAAGAGTGAGATGAGAAATCTCGCTCGCGAGTCGCTACAACATCACTTAGCGTTCCTGAATAGAGGCGCTGTTGTTGCAGTAGGCATAGTTATTCTTCTTGTTTTTTTTTAAGTCCTGATGTTAAAATCCAGTATCGTATATAATTGTTTGCCCGAAATTGGAATGCCAAAATAAAACTTGAAACTAATTTCGAATTGGACCCAGTGTATAATAATTAAAGGTATAGGTAATAGGTAATATACATGCCAGTATTCCAGTTTACACAAGAATTAGTCGAAAACCTATCAAAGTTAATTTAACTCAGGAAATTAAATTCATTAAGTGTACAAAGGAAATAAAAATTTTAGTCCCAGATGAACAGGAAATTAGTTATATCAAAAAACGAAACAAGTTTAAGGAATTATTTTGTTTGAAGATTCTTATTTGTTTGAGGATACCTTTAAGGATTTTAAAAATAACAATTATAATGTAGGTAATCAATCTAGTCAGATAACTCAGAGGTGCGAGATTCTTGGAACTTTTGTTCGGCATTCTTGATGCTTTGCATTTCGGTGAAGGGAAATATCCTGGGAGAACCGGAACACATAAATTTAAGGATGATGAAGCCCTTAATCCGAGAGGAGAGGAGGCCCATTAGACATGAGTGTCTTTGCTTTTTTATGTTTCCTATCCTTTAAAACCCGACGCAAACAGGGGTGTTTATAAGTTTAACGTGTATATCTGTGTATCTGTCTGTGGCATTGTAACTCCCAGACGGACGAAGCGATTTTGATTCATTGTTTGAAAGGTGACTTAATCGAGAGTGTTGGTAAGTTATGGACGAATATGAAGTAAAAGATCAAATCGCAAGCCTAAAAGTTGACAAGGCCTCAGGCATAGACGATATTAGTAATCGCCTTCTTCTAGCTGTCAAGGACTATATAGTTAAGCCCCTTACCCATATATTTAATTTTATTCTTGGTTTAGGGACATTCCCTAATTCATGAAAGGTAGCAGCGGTTGTTCCCATTTATAAAGGAAGGAGTATTATTAAATATAAATATAAACCATGGCTTACAAGTAATCTGCTACTTATGATGAAACTTCGTAACCAATCTCAAAATAAATCTTTAACAGGCTTTTACAGGCTGAGAGTTATGTATAAAATGCACAGGCTCTTGGACGTGGATCTCAGAATCCGTCTGTGTGAGGCTTTGATTCTGTCAAAAATAACCTATTGCTTTACTTCATATGGCTCCTTTCTTTTGGTGAGATCTCACAAACTTCTTCAGAAGGTTCAAAATGCTTGCGTGCGGTTTTGCTTTCCAGTGTCTCCAAGATCACACATCAACCCCTATCTTAATAATGCAAAAATGTTGAACATGACTACTCGTAGAAATCTCCTATTCGCAGGGTTGCTATTTGGTGTTATTAAGACTGGTATTCCTGTTTATTTATATAATATGCTTGTCTGGTCATCTATCGCAGCCAAGTACAGGAAGACACGACCATGTCTCCTGGTTCCTCCAAGATGTAAAACAAACAGCCACTTTTATAGGAAGTTTTAGGTATTTCGCCTCAAAGTGCTGGAACAATATTCCACCACCAATTCGTTCTATGCGCACAAATACAATGTTTAAGAACAAATATAAAGAACATTTACTGGCCATCCAGAAAAACGAGGCCAATTCCTAAATTGCATCGGTGTTTGGGTAAGATCTTACCGAATTTGAGAGCGTGTATTGTTTTGAACTGTTTGGCATCTTTTAAGTTTAAGTTTTGTGTTGTTTAGTTTAAGTTAGATTATTTAAGATTTATTTAGAATTTGCACCGACTCTGGAGGTGCCCATACCTTCATTAGTTTTGGTACTGGCAGAATATCAGCGCTGCAATTTTACTATTTGCAGCACATGTTGAGCTGGCGCCTTTTCAATAATGTGGCATGTTTGGTTTGTTCATGGATATAAGTAATTTGTCTTGGTGTTATTATTTTAAGTTTTTTTTTTGTTTATTATTTTACTTATACTGTGTTCTTTGAATTGCCATATTACGTGAATAAAGTCTTTATCTATCTATCTATCTATCATTTTAAACGCAACAACTGATGAAAGTGAGGTGATACAGGTTAAAAAAGATCTTTTAGATCAGTTTCGGTGCCTAAAAATATGTGAAAATGTGCTTTTAATAATGTGGCCATAATGAAATGGCTATTGGTAGTGTTATTGGTTTCGGCTGGTCGTTCGGATGAGAACCCCGGGGATGAACGTAGAGTGACGGACAGTTTGGGGATCTCGGAGGAGTACGGGGTTCTCCCGGGTTTGCTGGAGGCCCCGTACCTGGAGAGCACAGAGCTGGCCAGCACGGAGATGGCCATGGATCCTGTAAGTAGCAAAACTTTAATGATACCATGGGACATTCATTAGTTTACTGCCCCTCGTATTCGATCGTGTGGCGAGCAGTCCGCCGCACATTACAGCTACGAATTTTGATTTTATGTGAATTCAATACTTTCAGTATAGTTTGTAGCTTAAGAAGGTGACCATAATAATATAGCAACAACTAGGTAACCTCTATTTATGATTTGATTTTTTCTCTAGATTTGGCTGCGGTGTGTTGATGTCTTTATAATAATATTCACTTGAGTTTTTGTGTCAACAACGACGTTCTTTAAAACTTACGTTGTTTCACATTATCATGGATCAAAACTTATTTCCTTATTCCTTACCTAAAGTACACCTTTTTGCTTGATTATGAGGATATATTTACTTAATTTAAGAGGAGTGTGAACCTACGGCTCTTCATACAAAAGGCGATAACGATTTTCACCCCTTAAATGTTAACCGATGTTGACCAACTTTTAACAGGTTGTCAGTCAGAACAAAATCTAGGTCTACACGTTTTAGTTTTTTCACTATAATCAATAAATTCAGTTTTATTGTTGTTTTAGTATTCTCACACAAAACTAATTTTGGCGACACGGCTAGTAGCGGTTTTGGTTTCTCATACTAAATTTAAATCTCCCCGCAATGGGTGTGATCTGTCTATCATAGGCATGAGATTTTTTGTCAAGCAACGAGTTTCAAAATACAATCGTTCACTCGATGACATTCAGAAATCGAATCCTTGCCTAATTTCAACATTTCCAACGGCGCCTCTAATCTTTGTACTCGTGTAAAAGACTAAGAGATAAATCCAATCATGTAATTACAGGGGTAAGCCGACCCCTGACTTCAATCAACATATAGTTTACATATTGACTGAGCCCGTGTAAATAGAGATAATTTGAAACTGAAATGCTTGTTATACTCAAATAATTTGAACATTAAACGAAAATAACACGGTAGAATAAAAGCATTTTAAATTAAGCGAAGCGTTGTGTTTAATAACGCCGCAATTACTGGACTTTTATTGCGGTAGGTAAATTTTAAAAAGACAAGGAAATTTTGAGGTCATTAACATAGACAGGGCGAATTTCTAAAGGTTTGACCGCACTAGGTGGAACTGCACTGCAGCGGAGCGGCGCGACACGACGCGACCAAATATGGTCTGTATATTGTCGCATAGCAAAGAAACTATTATCACATCCATATCAAGTGTTTCCACCTTGCTCAGAAGTAGCTTTGGGTAATTTCATCTGCATTGTACAGATAGACTGAACTACGTTTTCTACAATAAGTATGTAAAATCACCCAAATCTACCTGTTCGGGCGCAGAGTACATTGCATTTCCTGTAGTATTTGCCTTAATCATTGTTTTTAGTTACAGACCATATATTCTATAGACTCCTGCTGCCAGCATTAGAGGCAAAAAAAACCATAAGCAGCGGGGCTACATGCAGGCGAGGGGAGCGCATAACCTTGAACGTACCAATTAGAGCGCTCTAAAAACCCCGCGCGCCCCCGTTTGGCAGCTTTGCTATAAGAGCCTCGCCACAACACCCCGACACGACGTCGTGAACGTGAAATACCTACCGTAAAAATGCATGCGTCGCTCCACGGCGCCGTTACATACCCACGGTACGGCGTCCTGCCGTGAAAAGTTTCATTTCACATCGCCCTTATTTCTATAGCTATAAAGGTGATTTGCATCGGAATTTGTCTTGACAAGACACTTACCGTGGTTACGTAGCGGCGCCGTGTAACGACGCGGCGTCGCGCCATTACACGTTCACGAAGTCGTGCCGTGGTGTTGTGGCCAGGCCCTAATGGCCATCAAGCAAAGTGACAACTGGGGCTATAAATCTATTAGAATCGTGCTATCTCTTTCGCACTTGCATGGTCTAACGGAGCGTGACTCACATCTGCAGGGTCGCATAGTGCAGGTAGGAAAGGAATGTTTTATTGCCCGAGTCGTCACTTTGGTTAACGGGCACTAAAGTAAAATTTTGGCTACGCGGAGTCTTTTGAATATTTAGTCCGTGTTTTCAGTATATACCCTCGCTCGCGCGCTCGTTGTTTACCACGCACCTTTATGAAACTCATGTTCAAAGCCGAGAGTTTTGATCATAGAGGTATTATAACTAGAGGAGGTGAGCCATAGGACTGCCTGTAAGTGGAAGCGTATCACGGTAAAGAGAGACAGAAACTAGAAATAGTGGCACTGTCCTTGTCTTGCCGCATGCGCAATGGTAACATGCTGCGCGCCGTCCGTTGACGACGCAATACGAAATGTTCTAACCTATTATTTCGCTTCAGTTCTGTATGTATTATTAGATTTTGTATTTTTTGTTTATATTACAATAATAAAAACATCATTTTCAGACTACTAACTGTTTTACTTTTTTACCTTTTATTATAATCATTTTCAGCATTTGAGTGACATTATTACAAATAATAATAGAGAAAATGCTGCGAAAATGATATTATTTTACAAAAACAGCTACACAATATACATGACCACAAAATTTTGACAGTCGAATGCGGAAGGTTCAGTACAATACCGGAGGCGAATCGTTTACTGCGCATGCGTCATCAGACAACGAAGCGAATACTATTCCTATGCTCTTTCTCTTTCTACCATTATAACGCGTTTCTGGCTGGCTCACCTCCTCTATGTATAATACCTCTATGGTTTTGATAGCGAGATTAATTCAATTGATTTACGTCGTGTAGGTACAAAATGTTTGGGTAAGCAGATTTTCAACCCTTTTTATTAAATTGATATGTGTTCATAACAAATTTCGAAGTACACATTCTGATGTGAAGCAGGATAATTTTCAACCCTTGTAATTTAATCAATTACGTGTGTAAGCTATTCAATTAATGTTTACCTCTTAAAATTAGGGGCACGTGGCGTAACATGACTTAAGGCCCGATCACATGGCGGCGCAACTGCAGCGTAACGTTATCTGTTGTTTTCTATTGCAAGTCGTAACAGACTTCGCACGTTCAGACATTATTACCTCATTGACATGTAGCCAGTTAGCAGCAGGCTCACGCTGCCAGAAATAATTCCCGCATACTGCTTTCGAAGGCAGTGGGTGTTTACATGCTGCTACATGCAGCCACTGGCACTGCTGCTCACGCTGCCAGAAATAATTCCCGCATTCTGCTTTCGAAGGCAGTGGGTGTTTACATGCTGCTTCCTGATTCACTGCGCGCCAGGCGACGCGAGTAGCAGCGGCAGGAGCAGGAGTGCCTAGTATACTAGTTTTTATCGCGCACATAAAGCATCTGTCACTTTTTTACTAATATGCAGGTGCGCAAGGGACGAAAGCTTTATATGCACGATAAAAACTAGTGTACTAAGCCCTCAGGTGACGGTTACTGATGATCCCCTTAGGCTAGATTTTCATCAGTGTATACGTATCTACCATGACGTGCGAACCGTTCGAGTAATAAAAAACTATCGCTCTGTCTTTTTTACTTGTATCGGCAACTAGCAATATTTCCGATATATGTCTATAGCGAGAACTGTTTTCGTAAACTCATGGTAATGGTACAGAGCAATACGAGGCAACGAAGCGATAAGCAAGAAAAATCTACCAATCCGCGGTTATTCCCAAATGAAGTTAACTTATTAGTGAATGTTTTAAAGTCTTAGAAAATCAAACTCGTGCCACAACAGATACGTTTTTCCTGCTCACTCCTCCCGACAAATAGTCTGATTTGTTTAGTAGCAACATCCAGGCCCCCAATTCTCGGTGCATTCGAGATAATGTCGATTGCGAGATTAAACGTAAGATTCATACAGTTGTGTCAAAGGACTGTATGCACTGACGATTAATCTCTATTGTGAGATTATCTCGAATGCACCGAGAATTGGGGGCCAGTATGATCACGGTGTAAATATTGGAATTCAATATGTGCTCTCGACTAGCGGACGCTCGCTTCCCTTGACTAATATAGGCCCTTATATTTTGTATGCGTTTGTATACAGAGTATCCCAAGAAATAGTGTCAATCGCAGGTGCAGAGGTACAGCCCTTTAAGCGGTATCAGATTCGCCCAAAAAGTATTATGTAATTTTTTTAAACGCAAGCTGAAGTCTCGTCCGCATTTCATCTCCTATCATTATGGAATTTGAATTAAAAAAAAATCCTGTAACTCCGTAACTATGAAAAATCGTGGAATATAGGTACCTACATGCCCAAATGGGGTGACAATACATAGGCATCAACGTGCTTCTATAGGCACGACATAAATGAACCACGACCTTTCAAATATTTTCAGGTCACTGCACGCAAAATCTTATAAATGTGCTAGCATATTATATACTAAAATCATCCCAGAAAAATGAAGATTATATATTAGAAAAAACCATTGAAATTGGACTAGTATTTTTGACATAATCGCGTATATGGCGTCACGTGTAATGCATTTTAGTTTTTTTCTTTTAAAAGCCACAATAACAATATTTATTCTTATATATACCGCTTATTTATCCAAGTAGGTTTGTGTAATTATTGGTGTTTAGTGTGTTTGTATAGCGCTCCGATTGCTACAGACGGTGCTGGCTGAAAATCAGCGCTGCGGGTGTCTGACACCACAGCATTATGCTGAGCCAGTGACCGATTCACTGCCGCAATGACACACATGCCTCGTTCTTTCTATATTATTTTGTTTTGTGTGTCCTTGTGAAGTGAATAAATGTCTTTTCTTTCTTTCTTTCTATATACAAACATGCATAAATACGGGGCAAACAGACCACTTCCTTCTTTTGTGAGTCTCTTAAAAATGTGTCACATATCCGTAGTCACGTTAATTTCAAAGAACTGCAAAGATAAGCTTTCAATAAGGCTAAATAACTTGTACAGTTGCTGCGATAATACTATTTACTTTCCTTATCATCTATGAGCAGCCATCTGATTCTCTAACGTGCTCAGCGGCTGATCAGCGTTGAGAGACACATTCAAATTTGAACTGAATGTTTTTGCCTTTACAGTCTAAATTTATAGTTTAGTACATTTTATTTTTAATGTCAATTGACCGACAAACCGGCAGACGGCCCACCTAATGGAAAGTGGTAACCACCGCCCATGGACATCTGCAACACCAGAGGTGCTGCCAATGCGTTGCCAGTCTAGGAGGGATGGGGAATGGGGATGGGATGGGCATGAGGGAATAGGCCTCCGGATCCGGACTCACCGTACGAAACGCAATAGCAAGCTATTACTTTAGGCCGATATTCTGTGAGAGTGTGGTACTACCGCCAGCCGGCGCATTCGAACAGTAATCATCTAGTGAGGATTACTGTTTGGCTCTACCACTACAACAACATATACAGTATAGGCTGATCAGCCGCTGTGTACGTTACAGAATCACACCACAGTCGCCCACAGTTAACTGCGGGCTATTACCGCAATTGTTCGAGCATTCAAGCAATTCGTTTATCTAATCTCCGATATCCGATTGACATCAGCCACGGCTCGAGTGGGGAACGGTCATTATCGAAATATGGACGGAAAATTGATAATTTCAGCTGTTTATATCGTTAAAAAAAGTACTATTTCCGCACCAACATAATTTCAATAATCGTTCATAACAGTGCGTGCTGAGTTTTGTTTACAGCTACGAATAAATTTTCATAGGTAGTTGGATCTAGGGCAGTGTATGTGAATTGGTTGATTTGTGTGTCAAGTGACGAAATGCGTGTCAGTTTTGTTTTCAGAGTGTTTACGTTATGTTGGATAGCCACGTGGTGTCTGGCTTTGCTGGAATTCTCGGGGAAAATTCCAGGAAACGGGCAGAGAATCATTCCCGGGTATGCCCGGCCGTATCCAGAATATTATGTGAGCTGAATAAGTTTATGCTTTGTTTGGAATTCGTAATATACCGAAAGGAAAATATACACCGTTGTAACAACCGTGCCGGAGTTCTAGCTTGTTTTTTCAGCATAAATACTGGAGCATAGATCAACATCTCACACAAGTATTATAATGTCTTAGGATACTTAGGTGGCTGTAACCTCCTAAGTACCAGCAGCCTTCTCAAAGAACAAAATGGCTATCGTCATTGAGTCCCCAGTATCGAGAAATGGAAGTTGTCATTATGACCGAACGTCCTTCTTTAAGAACAAAAGATTTAAGTTATAATATACTATGTTATACGATTTTTGCTAGAACAAACGTTATTCACAATTAAGAAAGGATGTTATTTCACTATGCCAAATTATCCATATATTTGTTCTTTATGAAGAACACTCGGTCTCAATGTATGATAAAAAAAAAATAGTTTTTTATTATATTTTATCATGTTTTACCCTTAAATGCCTCTAAATAATAAAATAATAAAAATGCCGGTCAAGTCAGAGTCTTACTCGTGCACCAAGGGCCTTTATTTATCCATGAAAAACATACAGGACCTTGTAGGTGCGGAACCCTAAAAATACAAAACATTGCTTCTACCAACCGGGTAACCATTGACAACCTATCTATGAAATAAAACAAGAAATAACTTTCGCAAGCTGCTATCTCTGTGCAATCGCCAAGTATCCTCAGCATCTTCTACTTCAGACTCATAAAGAAGGCGACCTGTTTCAGTATCACGGAGCTCGGTGGTACCTAATTTATTGTATAGAGACCGAACTCACTTTACAAAGAACAAATTCAGTTACCTCAAGATTACTAAATTTGTGCTACATGTTTTGCAAAAATAATACATCACAGACATCATGTTCACATTTGGCAATAATAAGACAGGCGGTTATGTAACAATATTAATATTTCTATAAGATATTCTCGGATTAACTGAACTTGCTTACGACGACCCGCCATCGTCACCTGTTCGTGGCCACAGAAAACCAATATGGCGAAATGCTTTCGGCTCACTCGACTTGTGAGACAAACACCAATATATAAGTAATTTAAATAACGCCTTCCTTTTCTAAACTATTGCCATTAACTAAAATTGGTTAAAAACGAATTTGTTCTACTTATAGCACGTTCGGTCACAATGACATCTCCCATTTCACGATAGTCAGGACGCAATGATGATCGTTTTTTGTTCTATAGGAAGGCAGGTCGGTCGTTCTGGCATCTAATATTATATTTCAAATGCCTGGGTCTTAAGAGGGTAATGGCTTTTAGGTACGGGAGCACCTTTAAATGACATTCTTATTATAAAAATACCTTAGTCCATGGTCCTTCTGTCCGAAAGCAAATAAATAAAAATTGTTTAGTAGTAAGTTATAATGCTATTACTGTTTACTATTTAATCTAATATGCAAAATGTATTGTAATAATCTCTTATTTTGTGTATCTCTTAGTGCAAATATTTTAACATAGAAATATATTATAATGCTGTGTTACAGTGTCCTAACAGGGCGCATGTACCAAGAATTAAATTCTCTGTACATGTCAGCAATGAAATAAATAAATTATACAATTTAGTCAATGTTATGTTATTAAAAGAAAACTGTGAAATATAATATAGGAAATATGGAAGCTCCTAACCCGGCTTTTGAATGCTTGTCCAACAGGACGGCGACCCGGACCCGCCAGACCCTCGCTATCCTGTGCAGCACGCAGGCATGCCGCGAGGCCTCACCGTGCTGCCCCTGCCTCTGCCGGAGTCAGACCACGAGCTCATGTTCAACGTGTCCTGGCTGCCGCCTTTAGGTAACCCTATTAAATGCTTCTCGTATGCTTGCCAGTTTTGAGATAGAAAAATGTCACTTAAAGGTACAGCAGTTGGAAATAATAACATTTCAGGGGAACCTACTCAAATAGCCGTGGTCATACTACGAAACAAATGCTCGGTCTATTGGGATAACAAAATGTGGGTGAATTATGACTAAATAATACCACAGTATAACAAACTAACTGTATTTTATCTCGGCAGTGTCCTCGAAATAATTACCTACGGCCGCTCGGAATGTAAACACGCAGGGCTGCCCGCCGACTGTCTTTCTTGGGTTACGCATTTGATAATACTATATTAGATTGTCTTAGCATATTTCATGAAATTAGCTGCTAATCCTGTTAGTCTTAATTTTAATAATTTCTACTTTCAAAAGTGACTGTAAGTCAGTGTGGAGTAAAGGAATGCATTTTATTTATTTTGCATTTAATATACCAAAAACATCAAAAAATCTCGTGCCATAATTTACGTGAATAAAAACGCGGGAACGTCTCGCACTGTCCGCGCCGGTACGTAACCGCGGCGCACTCGCGACTGTTGTGCACCGATGTTTACCGAGATTTCGGAGCGCGTCGTTTCGGCCGTTTGTATGAAGATGGAATACTGTATACTTGATTATACTGTGATAATACTAAACAATTGACATACTTGTCATGCTCAGTTGGTGCCCACGGCTATTAAGCTATCCATTTTCCAGCAGAGTCCAATATGGGAGTCATCTTCGCTCCACTTTTCTTGTTTCCCTGCACGGTTATTATTAACCTTACCGAACCATCGACGTCACTTTCAAAAGCTATCTGTTAACTATATTGTATTATGAATGGCGCCATTAGGAGCCCGAATCTGCTCCTTACTGATTTGGCATTAAACTATTATTAAACTCTGCGAAACACACGACGCGTAATGCGAAAGAGTGGGATGAGATATCTCGCTCACGAGTCGCTACAGAATCACTTAGCGTTCCCGAATAGAGAAAAAAATACTAAAAATAGTTCTTTACCTATAGATTACAGGAAAACCTATAAAAAGTCTATGGTATTTAAAGTAACCTAGTAAATTTCAGATAATCATGTACGGAACGGAACCCTCTCCACGCGTGTTTAACTCGTACTTGTCCGGTTTTTTGTTTAATTGACAAAAGACAAAATACGCTTCCAATAGTTTTAAATAGTGTAAATGACGGACTAAATAGTTTTTTAAAGGAAACTAGACTATTGCTTGATCTTTGCGTTATTTCAAAAAACTGCTCAATCAACGGCCCAAACTATGACGGCCTGGACCATGAACACAAGACAAAAAAACGGATTGCAGTTCAACAGCGAAACCACGGGGCTCTTGTTTTTGGTTTTTGTATCTCTTTTGCTCTGGCTACTGAGGCACTTTAATATTGACTACCAATACCAAGCCAATTAACTTTGCATTCATTGTTGCAGGGCCGATGGCAAGGGACTATTCCTTGGAGATCCTCAGTGACACTGATACCGTCGACTGCAGGATGACCATGTGTTATGATTACAATATTCCTGGGGTAAGGCTAGTAATATAACCATTATATTATTGTAGAATTTATCACTTCTATTGTTGCTATTTTTATATAACTGTGACGTCATTCGTTTTTCGGAGGGTCTAGACTAGACCCCCCACTCCCTACCCCGTTACTCCGAAGAGAAACGACACGTGATGCTATAAAAAATAAGATAGGTACGCAGCCAGTGTATATACATACATATAAATTAACTAAACCCCTAAACCCCTTTGATCTTATACCAACGTAGCTAAAATGAATCTGTTTGTCTGTTTCGTTTTCACACTTAAACTGATGTTTAAGATATGATAATTTATTCTTTTCAGAACCAGGTTCCATCACACATTAATAAAATTTAATAATGAAATTTGGTAGCGACGTTTTTCGAATTCTTGAGTACTTTTGATCCCGGTACTGCGTTGTTCTGGGGATCTCAATAAACTAATTCCACGCGGGCATGGTATAGCGTCACATTATGCCTGTTCACTATTATGATTCTATGTGACATGATAGTAGGGGATAGAAGCTTTCCACCCACATCTCGCTATGACTAGGTAGCTGATACGACCAGATCTCCATGTGACTACATCGCTTTGTGCCTAAATCGCAATACGACCAGTGACTCTATTCGGGAACGCTAAGTGATTCTGTAGCGATACGCGAGCGAGATTTCTCATCTCGCTCTTACGCATTACGCGTCGTGCGGAAGAGTGGGATGAGAAATCTGGCTTACGAGTCGCTACAACATCACTAAGCGTTCCCGAATAGAGGCGCTGATCGGAGTTAAGGGGGGCATGGTCAATGTTCGCCTATTTTCTTAAATAACAGCCAAACTACTTATTTTAAAATTCTAAAAAAATATACATTTAAGATTCTCAAAATGAACCCATTCATTTGATATGTACCTAACTATATAGTTTGCAAAACTTTTATTTTTATTTTCTAACTTGCCCTCTAAAAGTGGACCTTATGTTTAAAATTCATTTATTTACGTTACACATCCGTATTGCCGTCACTGACTTATATATGTGTACCAAATTTAAACTCAATCGTTCCAGTAGTTTCGGAGCAAAGTGGCTGTGACAGACAGACAGACAGACGCGCGAGTGATCCTATAAGGGTTCCCTTTTTTCCTTTTGAGGTGCGGAACCCTAATAACGACGCTCTTTCTAGCCTGCGATATAAGTTGCTGTGACCTAAAATGGCCTGGAGAAGATGATGATGATCATGATGGTGATCATAAATTCATAATAAGGCATTAAGAGCATAAACGCATCTATCATTTTGAATGAATATGATCAGGTGATCGGGCGGTGCTTTACGCTTTCTCGGTCTATTGTTTGAGCAGTCGAGTAAAGCAAAGTTCACCAAGGTTCATCTTTTTAACCGACTTCAAAAAAAAGGAGGAGGTTCTCAAATCGGTTTTTTTTTTATGTTTGTTACTTCAGAACTTCGTCATTTATAAACCGATCTTTTTTTAATCGGTAGGGTATACCTCCTGTTTGATCCCGTTGTAGTCAAAGTCGAGGTGTGATGAGAGGATCTATGAGGAATCGATGGAACTCTTCAAATATTATAGGCACGCATATAGCAATTTTAGTATAATCTGTAATAACTCAAGCAGTTACGTTCCAAAAGCATTATTTGGTGAATTGGAACTGTTGATGAAGACCATAGATGATCACCGGAACTCCTGAATGATAAGTATTTCACAGTTGGCGATTAAATTTGTTTATACGTTTGTGAAGCAATTTATGGTTATGAAAATGCATGTGGTAAAATAGAACTGGGTTTGAAGAACCAGGAGAACTCCTCAAAGATTGATGCCCTTGCACCCTGGATAGCAACATGTTGTAAATGGTGATGAGCAATTAGCATTATGCTGTTGTTGCTTGATGTAATAAATGTGTTTTATACGATAAGCACTAAAAAGTATAAAATAAAATAAGAATTTTTCTCTATTATGTTACCCTCAACGTTAAATAATTTCAGTTTAAAAGCTGCTCTGCGTTTCAAATTATTGTTTGTAATTTTGTTTTATTAAAGTCTGCGTCTGGCAGGTTTACTTAGGTACTGCCCGTCTAGTGGTGGTGGCTGCAAGCTCTTTCGTTTTTAGTCAACTAGTTTTTGCTTGCGACTTTGTCTGCGTGGAATTCGTTTTTGAACGAATGTTAGTTCATCTGCCGCTGTTTTCACTCAGTTATACTTAATAAGTATGACAAGAGGTTATAAACTAATACATATTTTACTAAGTATTACATTCTAGTTCTTAATTGGACGCAATCTAGGGAGAACGATGCAAACCAGAACAAATACTTACATGTTAGTCTATGTCGTTTTCGTCTTCCAACTGTCCGTATGGACGTGAAAGAGACACAAACAGACAAACACACTTTCGTTGAGCTTGAGGTATCGCAAGTCTGAAATTATAGGTATCAACACACTTTTAGGTAATATTCAAATATCCCTAACGTTTCCCATTATAAATCAAGCTTCTCACCAGCGGGAAGTATATATGGATGATATAATTATAATGTTTGTCAGAGCGCCACCTGGTGGTTGATACCTGAGCGCGCGAGCCCTGTGTCCGAGACGTGCGCCGTGCGGCCCGGCTGCGCGTACCGCGTGCGCCTCGTCGCGCACCCCTGGGATGGACACACCGCGGCTGTCATGCGCGCGCAGCTAGACGGTAGTTGATGCTTTTTGTACTGGGCGAGAAGTGTACCGTGTGCGTACGGCGCGTTATTGTGGCCTACCCCTAGGACGGACGCACTGCGCAGTCGTGTGCGCAGCTAAGGTAGGTATGTATTTGACGACAGCCCACCGATTTGCGATGCTTTCGATACCGGGGTGTGTTTCTCTAAATCCCTCATCAACTCTATACAGAAATCTGAGCTGAAACTAGAATGGGGAAGATGCATGAAAATCAAAATGAGGTTTAAATGATATATTATGAAAGTAAATGTAAACAAAAGCATATTACAGAAGAAAAAAAACCAGGTAATTTTGACTACTCATTTTTATTTTATTAAGGGTCAAAATTAGTGAAAAATCTATATCGATTTATAGTTCTGATTTTAGTTTTTTGGACATCCTCATCAAATTTATGTCATGTTTTATTTCTACGATGTTGGTCTAAAACCAGTATTTTCGGAAATAATTGCAGATTTCGTTTAAACGCCATACATTGCCCAGCCTAACATGCTGTGTCGTCATAGTTGTCGTCCATTTTGTATGGAGTGTTTTTGCGAGAGGTATGAACAATGACTTTTCAAAGCTTCATAACTCATAAAATAAACAATATAATAATGTTTTGCGTACACAGATCGGTTTCTATTACTCAGCACTTTCCAATAGGTACAAGATGAAAAAAAATGTATGCATCTTGCCTATTATGAGTAAGTACTTTATATTTTCGAATGTTCAAACCCATATAAAATACTTGCGATATTTTTAACAGACGTTAAAGAAACTTTTCCTTCAAATACACAGATAACAATGATAATATAGAAGAATTCGTCCCAAAACACCTGAACTTTTCTCAGTAACTAAAGACAATATTGAGACAGCGTTATAATAACAATCTTCTACTCAGTAAAATAGCGCTGGTAAATACAAAATTCCTTCTGAAACTGAATTACCTAGATCGAGGAGAGATGTCTAAAATCTAAACAAATTGATTGTAGGTATTCGAAATTACTTACCTATAGGTTGACCGCTTAAATGAGTCGTCGCACGCGCGGTGCGGGTGGCGTGAAATGAATGAAAACAAAAATGCGCCTGCCGCCCTCACCTCTCTCGGTCCCCTTTGTCGCCATGCCCCCGCGCCCCTGTGCCGCGCGGGCGAAGACTCCTTTAAGCGGTCAACCTATATTAAACCTATATCATCACAGTCGCATTAGAGCAACTGTTTGTTTTGTTGCTATCTTCATTCGTCAGAAGCTTTTGTGTTAAATGCTTTATAGTTGTTAATTGGTTAGCTTGTAAGGCCAAATAATGAACTTTCATAATAACCATTCTCTCCAATGAAGGAAGGGGTTCAATTTCATCTAATGTTGGGTTAAATTCGAAATGGCATCGCGTCAATTTAAGAATTCTCTAAACTTAAAATAAGAAACGTTAAACTCAATTTTATATAGCACCAAGCTGTCAAAATCGAGTTGGTCGTTTATTATTTAAAGTTTAACCAGTTTTAAATTCTGGGGACCTAGTGAAAAAGGGGGTTAAGTCGAAAAAGTGTGATGTTTAGTTATATAGCTTATTGAAATCAGAACAAGCTATATACCTAAGTAAACATCACACTATTTCGACTTAACCCCCTTTTCACTAGGACCCCAGAATTTACGGAACGCTCTTTCGAATATTTTATAAAGCTCTGGACGGTTTGACGTTTCTAATTTCCAATATTTCTTGTAGAATGTGTCTCTGGAGTCTGCTCCTGCGCACACTCCCCCCGTCTTCCTACGCCCACTGTCGCAGCTGGCACGGTCTCTGTGGAAGACGAACTCTTCGTAAACATCAGCTGGACTTTACAGCCTCCCAAATACCCGCAAAGACTGCCTAAGGGGCTGCACAAAAAGGCCTATTTTGTAAGGTATGTAGTACGCTTCAGATGCTATGTTGTTTTTTGTTGAAAGTTGTTTGAGTCGTTCGTGGTGAAAGTTTAAAGGCCTGTTCGTTCACATAGCGAGCGCGCCAGGAGCGCGGCGCGACTTCAGCGTCTGTTATCTGGTAAAATAAAATAAAGTACTAAAATAAAGAATTAAAAACAGAAATAAAAACTCTTGCAAAATTGTATTTTTAAACGCTTTAATTGACAAAAAGCGAAAAACATTGTTGACGAGTTTTTGCCGACTTTTAATCCAGGCAAATGTATCTTAAAACCTATGATTTTAATGGTTGGAGAAGCGAAAAACAAACCACTTATTTTTCGGAAAAAGTTTACCTACCTGATTTATTTTAAGTAGGTATACAGTAATCATATTCTCAAATTAAAACGAATACTGCAAAAACAATAACAACAATACCATCAAATATACAAAATTCTTTAATATGATTATATTCTGTATAATTGACATAAGAAAATTAAAATAATGGCTGTTTTATTTATTCGCAATCGAAGTGAAAAGCGGTGTTTAATTCGGCAATAAAATCCATTTTTATCTCTAACCTAAGGCTAAATATATCGGTAAGATGGCTCGTTTTATGACTTTTGAACAATCTACTATTTGCCTTTCAAAACAGGTTGCCATCTGACAAAAATAATATAATTCCTCAACGGAAAATTCAACGGAAATAATCAAATTTGTCGGCAACTCAAGGTTTCTCTCTGACGTTGTTTTGTTTTCAACAAGGCGATAACTTGAAATATTGACTGACATAGATTGATTTGCTTAGAATTTTCCTACCTTAAATTTAAAAAGTGTGGACAGGAAATTGGATATTGATCTATCTAATCTACACTATAATAGGATTTTACAGACACTTCCAATGTTTTCATGTTTACTAAGTTAATTAATAATACAAATACCATGGGATTAGATTAATAATTGTAATATGAAATGGGTCTTTTTTACACTATCGTACGTTCACAAGATGTTTAACCGCCACATCTTTTATCGAAAGAGTTTTAACTAGATTTGTCTTCTCTACCAAGATACCAAGGCCCAATTAAAGGTCCTTATTCAAAGCATCAACTTAATTTAAGTGATATGCTCTTGTCGGTGGCGTTCTCTCCATTTATTTCTGCACACCGCTATGCCTTTAATCTCCCGCGGATCTAGTGAATGACATGTGATCCACTTTTAAAAGTTAATTTATCCACTAAGTACCGACAGTTGTCTGGGACAAATTTAAGTAAATTGTATGTTGAATGTAAGAAGAGACCCGTAAAATAACTCGAGTAACCTATATAGCCTAAAGAATTGCTAAACTTGTAGTGGGCGGGACACATTGGTCGTAGAACAGGCGCCTCATTCGGGAACGCTAAGTGATTCTGTAGCGACTCGTAAGCCAGATCTTTCATCTCGCTCTTACGCATTTCGCGTCGTGCGGAAGAGTGGAATGAGAAATCTGGCTTACGAGTCGCTACAGAATCACTTAGCGTTCCCGAATGAGGCGCCAGATTTCACGAGTGACGATCGCTTACTTGAGGGCTCAGCGTGGGCACATCACCCATAAATGATTCACTTACAACCTGGTTAAGATTGCAGGACACTAATACGAGCAGCACAGGATCGGTCCTTGAGGCGGGCAGTATGTGAGGCCTAAGTCCGAGACGTCTTTCGGCTGAAATGATGATGAATGATCAATGACGAAGAGGGACTTTATCTTCATGTCATTCTCGTTAGGCCTTCTGGGGTATCCATCTTTAACTTGCGTGGCGATCACTCGGCGTTCCACACAAGCACTTGAACCATGCGACAGTCGAGTCTTCGTCGGCAAAAATCCTAAGGCTGATACGAAATTAACTGTTTTTGACTACGATTATTGTTTTACAGCATAGGGCAGCAGATGGTATCAGACGCTCATCCGTCTCCGTGGTACGCCCATATGATCACCAGACAGGTCGCAGCCGATGGACTGGTGGCTGCAGGGGATTCCCCTCGTTTTCTCCTTTTGCCCACTGTGGAGAGGAATGGGGAGAAGAGGAGGATGGATGTTAGGTTGCTGGCGAGGGTTAGTGTGGTGGATGAGCGGGATTGCATGGGGCCGGCGGGGAATGCTACTGCTTATGGTGAGAAACAAACAATAATTGAAACACCTGGTGACAAATAGACACATAGATTTTCCTTATGACTGACTGACGACCTGGTGAAGGTTGCGGATCTCCGATGGATGTGAGCAGCACAGAATTGGACGTTGTGGCGATCATTGTCCTGTGTCAAGCAGTCAACGTCTTTCGGCTGAAATGATAATGATGATGATCTTCTTCTATAAAATATAAGATCCTTCATTTAATTTGCTAACTTCTATAACTACCCACCCATGTATTTTAGTGGTATGTACTTTGCCAGCCTTCTAGCAGCTGTTCCACCAATTACAGGTCCATGTTAACTCGCATTAAGTTTTTTCGCATAAAGATTTTTCGCATCAAAATTATTTCGTATAATGATCATTGCGCATAATTCGCTAATAGTAGTTTATGCAACGGTTGCATAATGATAGGCCTTAAAACACTAGTGCGGTTTTATGAAACGAGCTTTTAGCGAGTTTCATAATAAGATCGCACGTGTGTTTTAAGGCCAAATTATGCAGAGTTGCATACATAACTTTATCTACACACATATTATAAATCCTCCATGATGGGTTCAGAAACAATATTTTCTGGCAACAAGTTATTTGTTGCAATCGTGGCTGCATATTTCCAATATCCGGCGCATTTTCACATCACACACACTCCGAGAAGACTACTTAAGTCCTATTCATATTTTCAACTAAAATGTAAATTACAAACAACTTTTTCTATTCAATTCAACAACAATTCTACTTTCGTTCAGCAAAACACCAACATGGCGGCCATTCGATCCTCCGTCAAGACCATTCTTTTTTTTTAAATCATAGACAAACGGATGAAGTCTCTATTCTCACGTCACTCGAGATCAAATATTGTGCAGTTTATATTAAAAAAACATACTGAATTGACGTTTCGTATCAATAACTATTTTAATATCTATAGATACTAGAATAGAGACCCACTTGAGTTTTGACAGCTGTTCCAAATTTAATCTCATTTCTTTACTAAAAACGATAAAGAAGTCATGTTATTTCTTTATCGCAGCACTGGTTTTTCCTAATTGGTTGTCAAAATGGTGGTCATTTTCTACGGTTTTTGATTAACCAATGGAGGTTTTATGATATGGGTGTAGATAAAACAATTTACCTGTCAGATTAGTTATACAACATACCTAAACTAAGTCACACGATAGTTGTATAAGGTATAATGGAAAACTTACGGTTTTAGTGGAAAAAAAGTAAAAAGATCATTATGCGTAATGACTCGTTATGTGTAAAGACTATACGCGGTTCACACCGACCCCACTGATTACCCATCCATGTGAATAGTAAGTAGGTACTTCCATAGCTAGAAGTCCAAAAGTAGGACACGTTCATAACAACAATGCTCCACTTTTTCCGATTCCTAATCGTACTTCATTTGTTTGAGCATGTGTAAACAACGCGCTCTTAGGAAACGTAGTCTGTTTTCCTTGAATCAATAAATCGGCTACGTACTTAGTCCCCGCTCATAGTGCGAAGTTCTTTTTAAGCAAACTTATGGGAATTTACTTATTTCGTATCATTATTTGTATTACAGTATGACCAACTAAAGTATACAAAGTACGTTTATCAAGTAATCGAGATGTGCCGGCTAGTTTCAAGGGAGGATAAAATTATTTACAAGGTCAAACTCTTCGTTGGTTGGAATACTAATTATAAAGTCCGAGTTAAATTCGACCTTTTTGAGTTCAGAAAAGCTTGCACGTACGCAAAAGTTAAACTGTTTTCACAGTCTGTATGCCTACTCCATTATAATAAAGTTTAAATACTAAAAAAAACTATCTTTGATACAATATAATTAGTTTAAAAAGTCTTTATTTTTTGTTAGGTGTTATAGGTATATCTTTAAGGAAATGTTTTACGACCTAAAAAAGCAATTCAAATACAAAATAATTTACTATCAAACTTAGTAGTATATTTTATTAATTTAATAGCTTATTATTATAACTACGTTGGAAGTTTAAATTAAGATAGACGGGCTACCAAGTTTATAACTTTGGTTGAGATCGCAATTTACATTGAAGTAGTTTATAGGCTTTTCAAGAGGTTGTTCTTATTCATTAGGTACGAGTACTGTTGCTACGAAACTCCCACTTATTTTCAAAGACTGCGGAATTCAAACGAGTAGTTTTATTTAGAATAAACCTCGTATCTCGAAATCATCTTAAAGCAAATTCAAACTTTCTAAAAGCGTGTAAAGTTTATTTTTCCCGTAACCGAGATTGAGATACGATGTTTCTAACAAATGACGATTGCTCGTTTTGACATGCATGAAACTAATGTTACTTTATCTGTTTCAGATCCAAGAAAGCCTGCTAAAGTGCCAATAGCTACTTACGTAAGTTTTATTCCTTATCTTTAACTATCCCAATGTTAGGCATCCCTGCATTTCTCCAGGATTCAGTAGTCAAAGATCAGTTGCTTGTTCTTGGCTGGCCAGAACTACTCCAATTAGTCTTGCCATCTCCTGGGTCAGCTTCGTTTTCGTTTGTGATTTGATTTCCACTTTGAATTAATTTATATCATACTAGCGACCCGCTCTAGCTAGCTAGCTAAAATCCTTTCTAATAGGTAGTTTCCTAAAAAATCCAACTAGTCCGTGATTTTCATTATCAAAAAATATTGAACACATATTTTTGACGAAGATATAGTGCGTTGAAGTTCCGCGTGACGTCACGTCACGACTTTGTACACCTTTTATCATTAAGTGACTTTAGGCTAGGACTTTAGCCCCCACTTTGAACTCGAACTTTGATGCGCATTATCTTTGCCAATTTTTGATTGATTTGATATATACAAAAAATACGCGTTCAATATTTTTTGATAATCTAACTGACGGACTAATTAGAATTGCTTTTTTTACCTAGGAAACATACCTATTAAATTTGGGATATAATTATGAAATTTTTTAAGTCGCCAGTAGGTACGCAGCGTGGAACCCCCGATCGGAAATGAGGATTATGCATGATTATGGATTATGATTTATTATTAACTAATCCCTCGTTAACCTGAGAAAGCCGGACGGAAAAATAGGCTGGCACGTCAATTTGATTAAAAACTCTGATCAGATGCAGAGCAGTTCAGTTAGCAGCAGCAGTTGGAGTTATTTTGATAAAGTTGTATGAAAACACACATAAGAACTACTAATATTCCAAAACCAGTGATATTTTGCCGAGGTCATGTCTACTTTTCCGGGTCCGTCTTGACTCAGCCAACGTAATCAGGCCTGATTCGTCTGGTTTCCTGGGACACCCTGTTTATAGAATAAAGATTTAAAACTAAAACATTTATTGAATTATTATGGAGATAATGTCTATTACCTAGATACTGTGGGCGACGCTAGGCGGTGCGCTAGCGCTGGGCACGGCAGCGGCGCTGCTGAGCGGCGCGCGCGCAGCCAAGCGGGTGCTGCGCGCGCTCCGCCCCGCGCCCTCTGCGCCGCCGCGCCGCGCCTGGTTCCCGCTGCAGATTAACACGTGAGTACCTAACTATAAGCACCAACAGCAGCAGCAGTAAATTGGACTGCCCTTTTCAAAACCACTGGATTCAACTACCTGTGCGAAGGGATGTGACAAGTGCGGTGCCTGTGTGATGTGTTATTTTCGGTTCGTTCATGTTTTACGCTCGGAGCTTCTCTACTTGGTTTAGCCTCTCACAATTTTCACAGGGAACTACATAAAAGAAATCGTGTATCATGCTTAATAAGGATCAGAATCAGAATCAGAATCAGAATTTTATTCGCATAAGACACGGTACAAATAAGATATTAAGTAGTACAAATGGTTTCACGTGTTTTGCCATATGATGACGTGCAAATTTTAATAAGTAGGTGAGATATAGAATATTAATTGAATACAATTACATTAGATGCAAATAGCAACACTTGTTTCAATAATAATAATAATAATAAAATAGCAGTTATACAATGTTAATTACCCATCAAATGTCATTTTTAAATTTAAATATTCCTTAACACTATAAAAACACTTTTCTTGCAGCCATATATGTAATTTACGTTTAAAGTCTTTTAATATGAGATCGTCTCAGAGCTTCAACTCCGACTCCGAAAGGTAAGTACTTTCGATTGATTTTATACTTCCGACTCCGAATTCGGTTTTGACAATGTTAAATCGGAGGGATACCAAATGCCGAAACGCAAAGACCGAGGCCAGCGCATAAAAGTTTTGACTTGTCGCTCGACGAATTCCCTCACGTCCACTTTCTGAGTCACGGTATGGCTTGATTTGCTTTAAGGTTTACGGTGGCAGAGGCGTATCAAGTAAAACCTGAAATGAATTTGTATTCATATTCATATTCATATTCATTTATTTCTTGCAATCATGGTGTTTTACAGATGTTCTTAAAATAAACCAGTGCGTACATGAACCCTACTAGGGCACAGCAAGTTGTTAATCTTATTTACTATCTAATCTTGTATTGTTTCATTAGGCCTTTCCTTAATAACTTCCACCTTTGTCTCTGAATCCGACTTCGACTCAACCTCTGGTTCTGATTCCGATAAATCAAGGTTAAAATCTCCACCTCCGATTGCAGTTTCAATTAAACCACCTTGAAATTGAGGTTTCTCGCCAGCAGTGGACAGCCTTATAGGCTTATGAAGATTAACTAAACATAACATTTATGGTCCTCCAAAATTATCAGTCCAAGTTCCTCGTCAGACGGAAGTATGCTCACTAAATTTGGATTTGGACTTCAGGTCCTATGAGACGGAATGGAACTAAGCATAATTTTGTGAGCACATGTATAGAAACAAAGTACTTACTAAGTCTTACAGTACATTATAATTTTTTATAAATCTTTATTAACATGTCAGCTGAAATTATAGGCATGATAAAAATAGACAAGACAGATATATATCAGAACAATAAAAGAGTATATCGCACCCCGAGTACAATACTGCACTATGTCGAAAAATGACAAAATTGACTTATTAATATGGTTGAATAGCCAAATTTGCCGCACATACCACGAAGACCGGCGTATTTATACTTAAAAAAATGTCCAAGAGATGGCGCGCTAACTCTATTGGTGACGACGCGCTGCCAGACTCAGTACCGCGAACACTATAGTAGTTTATGCAACGGTTGCATAATGATAGGCCTTAAAACACTAGTGCGGTTTTCATGAAACGAGCCGATAGGCGAGTTTCATAATAAGATCGCACGTGTGTTTT
The DNA here is from genome assembly GCA_947859335.1 of Tortricodes alternella. Classification (NCBI taxonomy): domain Eukaryota; kingdom Metazoa; phylum Arthropoda; class Insecta; order Lepidoptera; family Tortricidae; genus Tortricodes; species Tortricodes alternella. Next base: position 4,167,459 of record OX401982.1, on the reverse strand, counting down.
AAAACCAAATTATGCAGAGTTGCATACATAACTTTATCTACACACATATTATAAATCCTCCATGATGGGTTCAGAAACAATATTTTCTGGCAACAAGTTATTTGTTGCAATCGTGGCTGCATATTTCCGATATCCGGCGCATTTTCACATCACACACACTCCGAGAAGACTACTTACTATTCATTTTTTCAACTAAAATGTAAATTACAAACAACTTTTTCTATTCAATTCAACAACAATTCTACTTTTGTTCAGCAAAACGTCAACATGGCGGCAATTCCATCTTCCGTCAAGACCATTTCTTTTTTTAAATCATAGACAAACGTTAGTCTCTATTCTCACGTCACTCGAGATCAAATATTGTGCAGTTTATATTAAAAAAAACATACTGAATTGACGTTTCGTATCAATAACTGTTTTAATATCTATGGATACTAGAATAGAGACCCACTTGAGTTTTGACAGCTGTTCCAAATTTAATCTCATTTCTTTACTAAAAACGATAAAGAAGTCATGTTATTTCTTTATCGCAGCACTGGTTTTTCCTAATTGGTTGTCAAAATGGTGGTCATTTCATCCGGTTTTTGATTAACCAATGGAGGTTTTATGATATGGGTGTAGATAAAACTATTTCCAGTTGCCTCGTGTCTGCCTTAGGGACAGCACTTAGATCTTTTACGCAACAATGGATTATTTAGTAATAATATGGTGTTGTTGAACGCACTACGAAAATTGTTCTGAATTATTTCGTTTTATTTCAGTGTTGGTGACTGTACTTAGTCAGTAACAGTAGACTGATAAGGTATTATTTCAAAATGAATCAGTAAAAAGCGCGTAACTCAAAATAATTATTTATTATTTTGTTCAGTCATTCCACAACAGTGAATTAAGTCAGAATATGCAGTATTTTGCTTTATTAACGTGGTTTTTTTATCGTCTGAACTATTATTATGCTGATACGCATTGCATTCTACACATGCTACGTTCAAAACATTTTCAATAACTTTGATATAACATGAGATAACGGTTTTTCGTCGATTCTGAAAATGAGCTTTTTTGGCTTAGTGCAGTATTGTATTGGGGGTGCGATATATTAAATCTCGAATACGTGAATTATTATATTTTATTACTTGCCAAAGTCTAATTAACGAGATTATCTTGACTTAATACGGCTTACATTACACGAGGATCAAATGTCATGAAAGACAAGAAAATATACGGAGTCTGATTTCAACGAAACTGAAATTGGAGCTGATACGAGCATTTGTAATATCTATCTATGTCTATAAACAGTATAAAACAAAGTTACGCACCTACTTATTCTCTCTGTCAGTGAATTCGATTCAAACTACTAACGGATTTAAAAACACACAAACGGTAAATTAATTATTGCTTTTTAAAATGTACAGAGACTACAATATACTATACTCTTTTCTGTATATTATAGCTTGGGTAATAAGGGTTTAAGAAGGTTAGTAAATTACTCTGAGAGTATAGTTACTTACCGAAAACCGAATAGGTTTTCCTTGAGAATAAGAAGCACTATGATTGTAGCCCCCCATAAGGACCATAAGGAGTTTCTGTTTCTCTACCGAGAAATTTTGAAAGTTATCATTGTAAGATCAGCTGATTATACTGTTTATAAAATGTCTGATAAATAGCCTCATAATTATTATTCACAAAGTAAAAGTAGATGAAGGTAACATGTTCTTTTAAATGTCTACTACTATAATTACGAACTGAAAGTAAGTACGTATGCTTACAGTTTGCAGAATAATATTTGGAATTGAAATTGATAATTTAGCATGAGCTTTACCAAAAGATAAAAATCAGAATACCACAGCAATAAAAAATATAATTTATAAAAAAACCCAAAAAAAAAACAAAAGTGCGACTGCATTATAGGTACATCTAAGAACAGATAAATAAGAAATTAATGTCGACTCAGTTCAGTTTAAGACCTAATTTAGAATCTCTTAACCCGATCTCAGTAACGTGTTAAAAACGTAGTAAAAATATTGTAATGAATGTCTTTTTCTAAAATTCATTCATTTTAAAGAAAATCTTAACTTTTCGTTTTTTGGTAAGGGCTTTTAAAGTGGTCAGGTGACATCGAACAAGGTATGGTTGCCGTTTTTATTTCAGTAGGCGTTAAGGCTAAAAAAGATGATTGGAACTTTGGGAAGCATTTTAGCGTGGGACCGTCGGAAATAACGTATTTTTAGATCAATAATAAACCAGTGGAAAATAGCATAAAGATGCCAAAATTAATTTAATTAATTCTATCAGAAAGTCAATATCAATGGTCCAAAAATAGCTTGCCTTGTAAATGTTTGCTTTGACTTTAATGAATTTCAAAGTTTACAGTGTAATAAAGTTCATACTTATTCATCGACTTTTTTATTGAGTTATTGCTTAATCAATTCGAAATATAAATAGGTAGCTATTCTGAAAGTATTCCGCTTATTTAGGTAGTTTTGTTTATAATTTAATTATATTTAATACTAACAGATCTTCTACTGTAATTTACTCACAGTATTTAACAACATAATCAATATTTTAAAGTAAAATATGAATTTAAATTGCACATTATGTTTAAATTTGATGAGTTGCAAATAAAATAAACAAAATACAAAAAGATTAATTCATGTTCCATGAAACTTCATTAATATTCACTTGAGACAAAGTTAGAACAAAGATATCAATTTTGTTATTTTCCTGCGGAGTAAAATAAATCTTAATAAGAGGAGTGTGGACCTACGGCCTTTCATACCAAAAGCGATAACTATTTCAAGCTCTTAAATTTTATGTTTTAATATGTGATGTTCAACAAAGAGTATTTGTATTGTATTGTTTTGATAGGTTGTCAGTCAGAACAAAATGTATACGTTTTGATTGTTTCACTATAATCAATAAATTCAGTTATATAATTGTTTCAGTATTCTCATAGAAAACTAATTTCAGCCATTATTTGACTTTGTTTTTATTTATTTATTTAAAGTTATAATCAATATTAAAAAAAACGTATAGACCTAGATTTTGCTCTGACTGGCAACCTATCAAAAATTGGTCAGAATCAGTTAACATTTAAGGGGAGGAAATCATTATTGCCTTTTGTATGAAAACTCGTAGGTTCACACTCCTCTTAATCATGATACCGATCGATCGTAAATCACTTTTACAGCGTTAGATAAAATGTGTTTTTTATTATTTATTTATAATCACGATTAAAATTAGTCACGTAACTCGTTGAATACCTCAACGATCTATAGTTATACCCGATGATGCTAGTAAAAAATGTGACGCGCTCCCGGCCTATTTCAGCTCTATACCCACAAGTACCTATAGACTTTATAGATTGTATAAAATGTATAAATTAATTTTTACACTTGTTATGTAAAAACAATTTGACACAAAATAAATAATTGTCATTATCAGATACGGCCTATTGTCAACGGTTATTTAAATCTCTGAATATACGTGTAGATTAAAAAACAGCGCCTCTATTCGGGAACGTTAAGTGATTTTGTAGCGATTCGAGATGAGAAATTTCGCTCGCGAAAGAGTGCGGAAGAGTGGGATGATAAATCTCGCTTACGAGTCGCTACAACATCACTTAGCGTTCCCGAATAGAGGCGCTGTTCTTTTAAACAGATTTGACACGAGTAGGTAAGCAAGACCCCGTTTTTTCTAAAAATTCTAACCTTTCACGATGACGTCGAGAATGCACCGGATTACGTGCAGAAAGCAAATCTTCGGCTCACATATGAAATATCGGTAAATAACGAACTTTCTCCGCTTTCTATTAACTTGGACGTCAGTCTGGCAAATGCTTAATAAAATATGTATTCAATTACCATTAGCGTTGACTGTGCGGTTATCCAACACGGATTACAGACCAATATTTGATTTTATTATTTAATCACGTTTATTCTCTTTTTATGTTATAATCAAAGCAACAGCCGCCTAGTGGCGCAGTGTCGACTCATGATCGTAAGTTACAGAGTTCGAAACACCGTAGCCATTTACCAATTGATTTATACCAACTTATGTACATTATCCGCGGTAACCGATGCTCTTATACGATCAAGGAATGATGATAACTATGATCAAATGTACCTGAAATGATGATAACTAAGAAGCCGCCGTACCTCTACCGGAGACAGGCTCCTAGATTAATATGTCCTCGACACGGAACCGCGGCATTTCGTGGCAGCTTCCAGTATGCAGCCACGAAATGCTGGAACAATCTCCCACCCCCTATTAGAAATTCAAAATCATTATTTTCCTTCAGGCGAATTTTTAAAGTATATTTACTATCAATTCAAAGTTAAAGGTAAACGCCTTCGTGTCGAGGCATAAATAACACGTATCGAAATGTCGGCAGGTTTTGTTAATTTTCGTTAACTGTTGTATTGTAAACCCATTATTATACTTCTAAACACAGAAGCATTAATATAGATATAAAACATTATAAGCAGTATTGTAAACCCTTTATTATACTTCTAAACACAGAAGCATTAATATATATAAATCTAAATCATTATAAACACTTATTGCAACCTAGTTTGTTATATATTTTTACGTTTGATGTTGAAGCGAACGCAATGTACTCGTATGCTGTCTAGCTAAACCAGTCCATGGGTCCACTGAAAACCAGCGTCGTATTCCCCCAATAGGTGGTACGACACACAGCTGAGTGGATGCCATTTTCGCAGCAATATATATTTAACTTCTTAAAAATGTAAAAATTGTATTTTTTTGTTTTTGCGAAATAAATATTTTCTATTTCTATTTCTATTTCAAATCGACCATTTACTTGTCACAATGTTACGTCACAATGTTACCTCTATTCGGGAACGCTATGTGATTCTGTAGCGATTCGTAAGCGAGATTTCTCATTCCACTCTTCCGCACGACCGACGCGTAATGCGTATGAGCAAGATGAGAAAGCTCACGAATCGCTACAGAATCACTTAGCGTTCCCGAATAGAGGCGCTGATGGCTGTTACCCAATTGTAATAAACCGATGCATCAAATTAGGGATCATGGTCAAGTAGTACGGGGTGTAGGCGTTAGGATAATGACATAGTATAAAGAGAAGGAAGTAGGGTATCTCCATACAACAAGCGTACCGCGCGCGGCTTGTATGTGTGCGCCAAAGTATCTATGCGTCGCCGCACGCACACTTAAACAAATCTCGACCCGCTTAAATGAGCGTAGTAAGGGGAAACGGGTCGTGGTCGTGTTTAAGTGTGCGTGCGCCGCGCGCGGTGCGCTTGTATGAAGATAACTACCCTACTTCCTTCTCTTTATACTATGATAATGATGACCTGATGAGTACTGATTGTTGTGCATTTGCTCAATAATTGCATTTTCTCGGACGTTTTAGTGAATGTTATTCTGAGAATAATTTCAAGGACAATATACTAACCAGCTAATGAAAATTTCATTTGCACAATTGGCAAACCTACAGCTGCACTATTGGCATGACGTCACTTATGCCCGTTTGGAATATTATAATTCTTTTCCTTTCGCTGAAACGTCTGGGTCGCGGTTAGTTCCAAAATAAAATAACTTATTTTCAGTGCGTACTATATGTCTAATAGATTTCCAAGCATTCTTATTTATTTGTGTTTTCTTGCCCGTCGATTTTTTTGGTAATATGTATATTGCTAACAAATAAGTTTCTATAGACTGTTACTTATTAAAAACCTTAACATAATCAAATGTTTCGAAGCTAAGCCTAAAACGTAGTTGCAATTAGGAAAAATCATTCATTTAGGACGTATTATCAATACATATACAACAGTACCGTGACTCACTTATAGATAACGCACAGCCTAACCGGGTGGTGCTAGAGGTTTGAAATTCGGAGGAGATAGTCCTCGAGTAGGTACCCTAGAGGTGCACTAAGAAAGGTTTTTTAAATTCCATCCCTAAAGGAGTGAAAAGAGGTGATAAAGATTGTATGGAAAATACCGCGGGCGAAGCTGTGGCGGGTCCACTAGTAATTAATATAAAATATTATTAAAATGAGAAAGAATGTGTCATTAAAAACACTCCTTGGGGTCAAAGCAGTGTCTTTCAACCTGTGGGTCGCGACCCCCGGGGGGTCGCAAACCCTTGCTCAGGGTGCCGCGGTCACAAGACAGGTTTTTGAATACCTCATCTTTGAAACCACTGACATAGTTTTAACACGGTTATGGTGGGTTGAAAAACCCTGCTTTAAAGTAAGGTGCGATTCATCACAGCCCGTGGGAAAAACCGATCGTGTCATAGCCAATGGATTTGCGTAATTTTCCAGCTCACTTTCATTCGGGATTGCTATTCAGTAGAGAAGTCTGTGACTCGTTCTTACATAAAAACCGCGTAACTAGGAGCGATCTTACGACCACGCGTTCTAACTGAATACAGAATGGTCCATTTTGTGGTGATGTCATAAGGTGAATATTTATTTACTATGACGGCAGGGTTGGAAAATTTATTCATTGCTTCTCAGATAACGAGACTGACGAAAAGAGAGAGGTATAAATTCAAGAAGCAACAGCGAGCGTACTTATACATTTACCTGGAATACTTAAATAACTTGCTAACGAAACTATTAACGCACGCTAAGTTAAAATTGTAGGTAACTAAAATAGTGGCACCCGTACATTCCTAAATCGCTTATGGAATGTTACTTAGTAGTGCTGCCGTCCCTAGTTATAGACACAGTCCACCAAAAAAACCATTTCGCAACGAGTCACAAAAAGTAATCATACGGGATGCGCATTACGCTCAATAAGTGCATGGTGCAATGCTACGCTTTTGAGAACTCGATATAATGCAGCATTGTGCCAGAAAGTAAAAGTAACTTAATGTTTCGGACGTTGTATCATCGTATTAGTGTTTTAAAATATGCGTTTCATCATCACTTTAGGTCTTATAAATTCGCGATTTCATGCTTTATTCAGATCTGCATAAAGATCGGGCCATGAAGACTGGTCTAGACTGTTACGTTAATTTGATAATGTAAATTTATTCTAGATTATTACTAATAGATACGGACTTCATTAGTATAAAAATTATGTAAGCAGAAACGTTTGATAAAGCAGAATATTATAAAGAAAATACAACTTTATTTTAACCAATTTGAATCTTATCATGGTATTTGGTAAGATTTAAACTTTAGCTACAAATTTGTAACAGGAAATTTATTAAGTTTACAAGGTAAAGCAGGCAGCAATATGATTAACTACACAAGTTTCAAATAAAATACAATTTCTTTATGCTCCTACGTTTCTAAGCGCGATCCTTGATACTTTGATCATGAAGCCCATAATTTACGATTGACTTTTACTGTTACCGAATAATAACAGGTTAACTCATTAACCTCCTTATATATAATAATAGATTTATACAATAATTTTTTTTTTTACCGTAGCTCATTAATACAAAAAGTTTTAAAACAATGATCCGCTTACAAGGCTGTCATGAGGGAGTCAAAAACAGAGAAATATCCGTAATATAAAAGTTAAAACGATAATTTTAAGTGAATAGGTGCTTAGCCACCGCAGACCCATTTGGCGAGATGCTCAGACTAGGATATAGTAAAAAAACAGTAGGTCAGCATTGTAAAATGCATTGTACATCAAGTTATTCTATCATTTCCTGAAAGTCCACAGTTACGAGACCTTTCTTTCGACGTTGACGTACAAACTACTCAAATTAAATGGCAATATACTGTGCACTGTCGAAATAAAGATCATTTAAGTGTAAGTCAAAACACATTATTGTCTAGTTTTGCTACGTCTACCATGTTTTGTTCAGCCTACATTGAGTGTGCTCCACAGGCACTCTCATCATCTTTTAATAGTAATATGGTCGAATTCAGAAAGGCCACTCAAATTGATCTTGAATTAAAGTGACGTTTATGTAAAGGTTGACAACTAGTTGAGGGACATTTAACTATTTAATATAATAATCATTTATATCAAGCCCATTAGTGCCTATTCATAAATATTTTACAGACAATCATTAAAACTAAAACGAATCAAAATTATGTTTGTGACGCAATGGCACTTCTGCAATTCAAACAATTTTTACTAGCTATCATACTTTTTTATCTACTCGTATGCATAATATGTGGCTTCGCGGCCCGACGCGTTGCCTACTCTTAAATTAACACTATGACTAAGTCAAGGCAGGCCAAGGCCGGCGAATGCCCTTCGTTTTTTCTTTTTAGGTTATTTCTATCATTAGCGTGTTACCTAACTGTCATTTTCTAAGAAGCGTTTGAGTAAGTTGCATCGAAATATTGCACTGCACTGTTACATCGAACTGTCATTATTCATCGTTCGTAAAGGTCTGCCAATTTTAGTGTGGGGCGGCCGAAAATGGAACTACGGTATTTTCCATAGCGGTAAACGTCATGTTTTGATATTTTCATTACTGCCAGCGCCCCCTCGAGTACGCAGTAGGTTTGCTTCTACATTCGACTGTGGAAAACAATAGAACAAAGGAAATGTATTGCGTTGATGCTTGCAATACAGATTTATATTGCACTACAAAATGTTTCTTAGACCTAAATAATACTGTTTTACGATGAAGATCTGGTGCCAAGCCGTTTTGTCGTAAAACAATTCCTAATAACATTTCTGTGATCTATTGCTTATAACAATATTTCTATTAAGTCTAAGGCTAGAGACTTTTATCTGCAATTCGGAAATCTCTTCTCTTCTCGTCATAAAATTGGTCTATCCACATAGGTAACCTCATAACGTATAATTTTAATCAAAATTTGTTCTCTCTGTTCGACATTGCCTGAGGGATAGATATCGTGATGGTTTTACAATGCGGCTGGCTTTGCTGTCAAGTAAATGGGTATACACACTTCAAAAAACAAAAATTATCCCTCGTGTCACCAAAATTTAAGAGGGCACCGACCGTCCAGTGGCGCCCTCATCACTGTTATTGTGTTTTGTATTAAAGGAAAGTATTTTATTAAAATTGAAGCCGTATAAGTTGTTACGCAACTTAATACACAACGTATATGCTATGTAATATAGCTTTGCAAAGTATAACCATCATCTAATCAATTTAACAGAAAAAAGCGGCCACTATTTTCTATTTAATTGATTAGATGATGGTTATACTTTGCAAAGCTATATTACATAGCATATACATTGTGTATTAAGTTGCGTAACAACTAATACGGCTTCAATTTTAATAAAATACTTTCCTTTAATAGAAAACACAATAACAGTGATGAGGGCGCCACTGGACGGTCGGTGCCCTCTTAACGAAAACGACTGCTTAATTTTACGTTTTCTTCACAAAGCCCAAAACTATGCCTGATGTCCTACATGCGGTAGTCCAAGCAACAAAATCAGGCCTCAGGAACAACTTCCGGGAACAGGAGGGGACAGTTCTGAACCTAAACGTGTATGACCCATAAGAGCTACTAGGTATATCGTTCAGGCAATGTCAAATATAGGCCCTGAAACCTCAATCGCTCACTACGTCTCTCCAACTAGTCCAGGACAAACAGCTCAAAAATGGCATTAACTAGTAGTGATAGAGCCAAACAGTAATCCTCACTAGATGATTACTGTTCGAATGGCCCGGCTCGACCGGGGTAGTACCTCACTCTCACAGAATATCGGCGTAAAGTAATAGCTTGCTATTGCATTTCGTAAGGTGAGTGACGAGATCCGGAGGCCTATTCCCACATCCCTATTCCATCCCCATTCCCCATCCTTACTAGACTGGCAACGCATTGGCAGCACCTCTGGTGTTGCAGATGTCCATGGACGGCAGTGACCACTTTCCATCAGGTGGGCCGTCAGCTAGTTTTGCCAGTCAATTGACATATAAAAACCGGAAGTGCGAGTTAAAGTCGCGTGGAGAGGGTTCCGCTCCGTACACGATTATCTGAAGTTTACTAGGTTTCTTTAAATACCATAGACTTTTATAGGTTTTCCTGTAATCTATAGGTAAAGAACTATTTTTCATATTTTTTTCAATTTAGCCCCAGGAATTTCGGAAATAAGGGGGGGGGAATGGTCAATTTTCGCCTATTTTCCAAAATAACTCCCAAAATATTTTACTCAAAATTCAAAGGAAAATATATTTAAGATCCTCACAATAAGCCCTTTCATTTGATATGTCACACGATATAGGCGGCATATCTTTTTATTTTTATTTTCTAATTTAACCCCCAAAGGTGGCCCCCATGTTTAAAATTCATATATTTACGTCACGCGTCCGTGTTGCGGTCACCGGCTTGCATATGTGTACCAAATTTCAACTCAATCGGTCCAGTACTTTCCGAGGAAATTGGCTGTGACAGACGGACAGATAGACACACGAGTGATCCTATAAGGTTTTCGTTTTTTCCTTTTGAGGTACGGAACCCTAAAAAGTCAAATAGTCACATAAACTTCAAACTAACTCGGCCAATTCGCTATCGGCAACTCGTGTCGTGTCGGCAACTTCGGACAGAAGTTTAGTTTGTTAAATTTACTTGTTAAACCATCTATTGTCGGGGAATGCCGAGTTTCTATCCCTCGCCATTAGTTTATCCTGTAACTTGTTACTTTTGTTACGTGATCTGTTTATTTAGTCTATTGTTTAACAAAATTTTGCTTTCTTGAATTTGTTAGGATGCTTTTGTAATGTGATGCCCTCAATACAAAGTTAACCGTAGTTAAGGAAATTCATATCTTGTTTTTGAATAGGCTGCGAAGAACATCCAGTACAGTACAGTATACAAATAACATATTTACTAAATACATATGAAAGTATACTTGGTACTTAAAACAAAAAACTACTTTTATTTTTTATCTTTCTGTCTGTCTGTCTGTTCCGGTTATTCGCCGAAACAGCTAGACCGATTTTGACGGGACTTTCACTGGCAGATAGCTGATGTTATAAGGAGTATCTTACTACTACTACTACTAGTAATATTTTTATTTTACAAACAGAATTAGGGTTCCGCGCAAAAATGTAAACCCGCGGGTGAAACCGAGGGGGACAGCTAGTGGGGAATATGACTGGCGCGAATCAAACCCGTGATCTTTAGCTCCAGCGTCCAAAATTGTAACTACTACGAGAACCAGTCGGTCATAAATCTCACGTTCTGTATTTAGTTTATAATACCTTATCTACTGACCTCATTACCAAGTCATATTCTTTTGTTTAAAGTAATTGCACCAATTATAATTTATATGCGGTTAGCTTAAGCCAATCATTATGATCAATTTAATAATCTGACATGGCGTTTTTGCAATGTGTTATGTAACAGACACTATTTAAGATCCCGCGGCTATACCTGTAGTCTCTCGTCCCAGAGGTAAAAAACTGTAGTATATTTTATAACTTGTAGAACAGATTGGGGACGTCCAGCTGTGGACGTCTTTCGACTGAAATGATTTTGATGATATGAATTCGGAAAGAGAGCTATGATTGAATGTAGCACTAGACCCAAATTACTTGAATTCTTATTTGTTACGCGCCGCCCAGGATTCTCTTGAAACTTAGGAGGGTCCAGAGTACAAAATAAAGCCAAAAACACTGTAGTATCTGAAATCCTTAAAATAGCAAACCATTTCTTACGAACTTTTTAGGAAGCATGTGCGAAATCCAGACAACTTTAAATTCTAATCTGTAATTATGCTACCCAAAAACTTCATAAGCAAAAAGGCCTTTTCGTATTTAATGGAAATTTGAGGGCCCAACTATTATGTCCTATCGTAATTTAGCGATTTTAAAGTATTTTTAATTTTTTTCTAATTCCGGGCCCCCCTTATACCTTACTTCTAAGAGCGTCCTAGTCGGCGCGTAGGGAATTCAGGCAGTGCGGTTCTAGTCCCATACCCCTCCCTATAGAGGTCTCTATCCGATACATATACTACAGTTTTTTACCTCTGGGACGACGGACTATTGACATATGGATGAAAAGCTTAAAAGGCAAGGCGTGTTGTTAAGTTTTAATGGGAATCGAGCTCCGCGGCGCATGAAAATAAGACCTAGGTATTATTACTAGGCTAACTTACTAGGCTAACTACGTAAGGTTTTTTATAGTCACAAACATAAAGCATCTTCTCATACTCTTCCGTCCAGTTACCATGTCAAAATAAAAATTAAATAAATAATGTATAAAAAAATATAGTTACGAATAATTATTTAAAAAAAACTGTATCCGGATGAATAACTAGCGATGAATTGTTCAAAAACAAATCGTTATGTATTTACGATGTATTTGCGTCAAAAAATCTTAGTACCTACTTGATAAAAAGACACTTTGCAAAAATCCCTGGCGTGTTGATAATAGTAGTTTATGCAACGGTTGCATAATGATAGGCCTTAAAACACTAGTGCGGTTTTCATGAAACGAGCTTTAGCGAGTTTCATAATAAGATCGCACGTGTGTTTTAAGGCCAAATTATGCAGAGTTGCATACATAACTTTATCTACACACATGTTATAAATCCTCCATGATGTGTTCAGAAACAATATTTTCTGGCAACAAGTTATTTGTTGCAATTGTGGCTGCATATTTTCGATACCCGGCGCATTTTCACATCACACACACTCCGAGAAGACTATTATTCATATTTTCAATTAAAATGTAAATTACAAACAACTTTTTCTATTCAATTCAACAATAATTCTACTTTCGTTCAGCAAAACACCAACATAATGGCAGCAATTCGATCCTCCGTCAAGACCATTTTTTTTTAAATCATAGACAAACGAATGAAGTCTCTATTCTCATGTCACTCGAGATCAAATGTTGTGCAGTTTATATTAAAAAACATACTGAATTGACGTTTTGTATCAATAACTGTTTTAATATCTATGGATACTAGAATAGAGACCCACTTGAGTTTTGACAGCTGTTCCAAATTTAATCTCATTTCTATACTAAAAACGATACGAAAAAAACATTGCAGCACTCGTTTTACCTAATTGGTTGTCAAAATGGTGGTCATTTCCTACGGTTTTTGATTACACTATGGAGGTTTTATGATATGGGTGTAGATAAAAATATTTATCAGTATAATAATATTGTTCAGTTACCTTGTATACTCTTATATACAGGTCGTCCCACGGCTATGCCACATGGAGGGCAAGTATCTTAAAAATTGTAGATAGAAAATTTTACTGAAATAACACTTCATTTTGATTTTAAAAACAATTTAAACTGCATTCAAAGATTTTTGAATAATCGCCTTTCTTACTATCTTACTTTTTTAAATAAATGTAAAATTTCATGGTCTTCTTTTTATTTAAGATGCTATGTTATTTGGAAAAAATAATCCTTGATTGAGTCTTTTGATCAGTATCGTAAAATAACATTTTTTTTTTTTAATTTGGCGGGTTGGATTCTTGGTTCAGACAGGCGATTATTCAAAAGTCTTTGAATGCAGTTTAAATTGAGTCTTCTTTCAGTAAAATTCTTTATCTACAATATTTAAGATACTTTCCCTCCATATGGCATAGCCGTGGGACGCCCTGTATATATAATATATCAGAAATAAATATGTAAATGCAAACTCAAGTAAAGTACGGTAAGTATTCGGACAACCTCGTGAAAGCTCGGCACCCGTCGGAATCTTGAAAGCCATAGCCATGGCAACGCCAGCGAAAGAGGAAACTGGCGCGCGTTTAGTCGTGGGATGATTTTGTTACATATAAATAAAAACCGGACAGGTGCAAGTTAAAAATCGCGTTGAGAGGGTTCCGTTCCGTACATAATTATCTGAAATTTACTAGCTTACTTTAAATACCATAGACTTCTTATAGGTTTTCCTGTAATTTATAGGTAAATAACTATTTTCTGATTTTTTTTTTCAAAATTTTTGTCCCAGTCGTTCCGGAAATAAGGGGGGGAATGGTCAATTTTCGCCTATTTTCCCAAATAACTTCTGAACTATTTTACTTGAAATTCAAAAGAAAATATATTTAAGATCCTCACAATACTCCCTCCCTTTCATTTGATATGTCACACGATACAGGTTGCATAACTTCTTTTTTTAAATTACTAATATTGCCCCCAAAAGTGGCCCCCATGTTTAAAATTCATATATTTACGTCATGGGTCCGTGTTGCGGTCACCAACTTACATATGTATTCCAAATTTCAACTCAATCTGTCCAGTAGTTTCGGAGCAAATTGGCTGTGACAGACGGACAGACAGACAGACAGACGAACAGACAAACAGACACACGAGTGATCCTATAAGGGTTTCGTTTTTTCCTTTTGAGGTACGGAACCCTAACAAGACCAAATTTAAAACTGTAAGATGATTTTATTTTAAATACTCTCTCTGATATTCTGACGGTATTATACCGGCGTGGATAAATATACAGCCAATTTAAATTAAGTGAATAAAGCTACCATTGTTAACATGCCATGCTTACTATAAAACCGAATTGTTACAGTAGTTCCGTACAGACGGACAAATTGACGGCTCAATACATTAGTAGATAACGATCGCGATGCCTTAGTGGCGGAAGTGATGCTATTGTTTGGGTGCCGGTTCGATGCTATCATTTTGAGCTCGTTTATATAACTTTTCTCACTTCACCATGATTGATGAATGTGTTTGTTGTATCAATATACATACAAATAAAAATGTATTTATATAAAATAAATCATTATTGTTGGTGAAATCAAGTATTTCAATAGGGAAGATGCATAATATTTTTTTCATCTTGTATTGGAAAGTGCTGAGTAATAGAAACCGATCTGTGTACGCAACACATTATTATGTTGTTTATTTTATGAGTTATGGAGCTTTGAAAAGTCATTGTTCATACCACTCGCAAAAACACTCCATACAAAATGTACGACAACTATGACGTCACAGCATTCGTTAGACTATACAAAATGTATGGCGCTTAAATGAAATCAACAATTATTTCCGAAAATGCTGTTTTTATACCAACATCGTGGAAATAAAACATGACGTTTTGATGACAATGTCCAAAAAACTAAAATCAGAAGTATAAAGCAATATACATTTTTCACTAATTTTGACCCTTAACTTTTTGGCCGCCGTTGTCGACTATGCGTGACAAGCTATACAGGATAAAAAAGACCTTGACCACCTTGACTTAAAGTTGAAATTCGTGTTACTTCTCGGACATGCTTGGCGGCCAAAAGGTTAATAAAATAAAAATTAATATCAATATAAAAATAAAATGATCTGCTTTTTTCTTTAATATACTTTTGTTTACATTTACTTTCATTATATATCATTTAAACATCATTTTGATTTTCATGCATCTTCCCCATTCAAAAACCAGTTAGAGAGTCTTAAATCAGATTACCCGTCATCATCTTACAATAACTACTTTCATAACGTTCAAAATAATTTTTAAAATAAAATACTTAACAGCTTCACGGGATGAATGGTAATAATAATAATTAGCGTTTTATTTAAATATGGCTGCATTATTATCATTGCCGCCGGCCATTATTACCGACAATGACGTTATGCAAGCAGTCATCCAACATTAATGATCCGAAGATTGGGGCCACTAAAAGAGCGACTGAACCTAAATACTGCACTTTAAAGTGTCGTGGTCGTTAACATTTTGGATTTCGAAGGAGAGGATAATAAAATTAATATACGACAAATTTCCGCAAATTGAACGAAACTGTTTCTGCTGTAAGTATATTATTATCAATAAGGTATTTAAAAAAAGAAGACTTTTATTATATCACTTGAACAATAAAAAATAAACATATACAATGGTCTCTCCCTTTATGGTCGCTTCTTAATGCCTATTAAGCAGCGACCATAAAGAAAAAGAAAGAGAAAGAAAGTTTCCTGAAAAATTCTAATAAGTCCGTCATTTGCATTATAAAAAAATATTGAAGACATATTTTTTCTTATGTCAATTAAATAAAAAATGACGAAGATATAGTGCGTTGAAGTTCCGCGTGACGTCACGACTTTGTACACTTTTATCATAAAGTGACGTCATTAGCCCACTCCCGAACATTGATGCGCGTTATCTTTGTCAATTTTGATTGATTTGATAAAGCAAAAAATACGTGTTCAATATATTTTGATAATCTGTCAGACTAATTATAATTGCTATTTTTTTACCCAGGAAACATCCCTATTGCTGGAGAACAAGGCTTTGATGAGCTTCTATTTTGGAAAGGACGTTATTTTTCCTGTAGTTTCTGTTGGTAGTTATCTAGCTTAGCTAATGACCTGGCGCCTCATTCGGGAACGGTAAGTGATTCTGTAGCGACTCGTAAGCCAGATTTCTCATTCCACTCTTCCGCACGACGCGAAATGCGTAAGAGCGAGATGAGAGATCTCGCTTACGAGTCGCTACAGAATCACTTAGCGTTCCGAATGAGGCGCCTGGACTCCCTCCTCTCTCTAATTTTAGGTAAAACATGATATATATATATATATATATATATATATATATATATATATATATATATAAGACGTTTATTTGCTTTTCTGTTTTATTTTTTAAGTTACAAAACTTAATAAATAAAACAGAAAAGCAAATTATATTTATTTTATTTATTTATTTATTTAAAGATTCATTTTACATTATTTGCATATTTTAAGTGCATTTATGACTGCAGAAGCCAGGGTGGCTTAAGCGCAGCGTTTATTATAATTATATTATGACTATTATTATTTATTTGCTTTTCTGTTTTACTTTTTAAGTTATAAAACTTAAAAAATAAAACAGAAAAGCAAATAAACGTCTTATATATAACATTTTTTACCTAAAAATCGATGTAAAACGTGCTAAGTGTTAGTTACTTTTGGACAAAGAAAATCATATTGTTTTTAACTTACCATAATTGATACTTAATTATTTTACCTTATTTATAAATGAGCAAAATAAATTTGTCTCGTTAAAATAAGTTGTGTCGGTAGTCCGTTCCTACCTATACATTGGTACAGTGACCTGATTTTATTCTCCTACGATTCATGCGTTCAATGCCAATTCAGTCAGTCGTGTTCCCTCCCTCCAAATCTCTTCAAGATTCGTTTGTTACACAGGTATATTTTATTTGTCACTTGAGCGCATTCCAAATTCAATAAACTTTCGTCAAAGAGAAGCTTGTTCAATTTGCATACCTACATCTTAAATGCTTGAATACTTGAACCGCGTATTACTTAGTGTAATAATAAAAGGGATAGTCAACAAATAGCACTGCATGGAGCAAAATCCATTGATTAAGAGTTCATGCTGACCTGACATCCCTGTAGGGGCTTACTGCAGTTTTATTTCAAACTAATTTCTTGTAGACAGGTATTGTTTTTTTTTTTCAAATACTTAAGAAAGAAAGAAAGTAACATAAGGACAAAGTGTTGGTGTGTGTGTGACCTATCAGACTCTTTTCAAAATATATATTAAATACAAAAAAACGTACACTTTCATATTTGTAAAAAAAACTAAATATCTGTTAGATTAAAAAGGAAACTTCTTATTCCCCGCTTATTGTGTTGCCCCGGCTGACTTGTCTGACTTCCTCTTAGCAATCCTAGACTCGGATCCATAATGTGGCCATTATATCGACTAATATCGTTAGCTTTTCTACTTTTACCTTCACTGGTTTCATTTTGAATATTCTGGTTTTGTTGCATATTCATTTTTCCAAGATCACTTAATTTGTTCGGTAAAAGAATCGAATTAACTAAATGTATGTGCTTTAACTTCTTAAAATTGCTGTTACTTTTATGAAGAAACGACTGTTACACGCTGAGGATTGAACGGTTGATCCAATAGTTCAATCAATAAGGGTTTGAAGTATGCAGTAAGAACAAAAAGACACGGAATCATGGTACGGGCTCTCCTATATCTAGATTACTATCAATGTTTTCTGTATATTAATTTAACCCAAATAAATACTATTTACACAATTACGCAACTCTTAAATCAAACATGATTTTTTATCTCCTATTTATTACCTTTTAACTAATACTTCCGAATGTAATTAAAAGAAAGTATCAATTTATCAGTAAAATATTATCATGTGTCGAAAACACGTTTTTATTTGTAAACATCATTTCCCCTTCCGGTCGTTTGTAATTAAATATTGCCAAATCGTTGGCAACCTACTTCTCATATTCGCAATTAATTGATACATACGCAATAAGATAAAGATAAACACAGTTTATGTGAAATACATCATTGTGATTACAAGCATTTTTGTAGATACATACATACATAGCATCAAGTCCGAAATCCCTAATGGGGTGGGCAGAGCCACAAGACTACTTGTGGCCACGTTCGATTTATTAGTCCTAAGATGGTATGATGAACCGTATGGTGACAGGTGATCAGCCCATCGCCCATACAGATAGTCCACCATGTTGGAGAGGACCCGTCCCTTAGTCGACTTTTACGACATGCCGGGATGATAAGCATCTGCACGCATTCTATGCTATTTCTTCACTCCCAGTGCAGCAGAGGAGCACTTCATATTCGGTGTCACCTCTAAAAGCTTTTCTATTGACGGTTCTTTAGGGCAAAGTTAGGAAATCCTCACTTATGCAAATTTTGAACTTGATGAATCCACTTAAAGGTGAAAAATCACAAGTTGAAAATTTGCGTAAATAATGATATCCTAACTTTGCCCTGTTATTACCTACGGGCAAAGTCAAAATAGCCAAGATTTTATCGACTGATTAATTTCCTTCGTTGAAATCACGGGGCTGGGAGTTCAGAGTTAACATCAAACCCGTTATGTTATATAGCTTTTGCCCGCGACTTTGTTTTTTATCGCTATTCCCTCAAACAATCCCTTTTGTTCTATAGAACAAGTAGCTGATATCCTAGATATCCTTCTGTTGCTCCGCTTTGACGTAAAAGAGGAACACAAACACACTTTCACATCTATCATTTTAGTAAGGATGTCAATTTTATCTTAAAGCATTTATTTTTTATTTTTTTAAGAATCATGTTTTAGATTCGAGTAAAACTCTAACTCATAATGATTGAGCAATTAAATTTCACCACTTCTAAATGGAAGTATCGGGATTATTTACGCATGTACTACAGTATCAGCAAACGATGACCCTTGACATCTAAATTTGGTTAGATGTTCCATCATCTTGCTGGCATTATGTAGCAATAGCAAGTGTACTTAACAATTTAAGCTTTAGTGTTGCAGTTTCGGCCTCAACATAGTAATTATCGAAGCATTTCTACGATGTTTCCCGTAATTAACCTAGCTGATTAGTGATGTCTATTTACACATGACTGTGTCTCCTATTAGTTAAAATGCAAGACATATTTTAAGACTACCTACTAAAATTTGCAACAATAATAGATGATCAAACGAACTTGCAAAGTGAAGTTCGATCGTTATAATATGAGTCGCTTCTTTCGAAGATATAATCACCAATATATGTTATATATGTGGATTATATCTGAAGAAAGAAGCAACGAAATATTATAAAAATATTTTTTGGATTGTATAACGTTTATTTTTATAGTGAGTTTCTTGCGGCGTTTCTTCTCAGCAAATGTCACCTTTCGAAGCGCTGGTAGATTCAGACATGCAAAAGAGCCTGTGAGGCCTACTTGCAAAATAAATATTTTCATTTTCATTTTTCATTTTCATTTTCATTTTCATTTTCATTTTCATATATATTTTTGTATATATTTTTTAAAACAATCTTTATATATATACAGACGAATCATTTTGGCAGATTTTTTGTATATAAAGGTTTGATCGCACTAGGCGGAACGGCACTACATCGGAGCGGTGGAGTAAACCGTTACTGAAACCGCAGCGGTTTGGGTACGGAACCCTACAAATGGGAGAGCTAGAAATAAACAAATTATTGCTAATATCAACCAAGCGACTTATTTCGTACAGAATCCGCAAAGCATTTTACTAAAAACAAACAAGTCAAGTTGGTTAAACAATACTTACGTAAAATTGGGGCCAACTCGAAAGTGTATTCGCTAAATTTAAAATAAGAAACGTCAAAGTTAATTTTGACAGCTCTGTGCTATACAAAATCAAGTTTGACGTTTCTTAAATTAAGTTTAGCAAAATTTAAATTAAGAAGGCGCCGTTTCGAATTGGACCTACATCAGTGTAAATTGGTTCAATTAGCTCATTTAAAAGTACCCTACTACAAGTTTGTACTAAACCGATCACTAAGGTAATTTTAAAGACTCGGTATATAGCAGCCAATAAGTATCTTGCATCTTGCTTAGTAAATAATTGGTACTATGTACGCATTAATAACTTACTTGGCTAATGTTAAATAACTCACACGGCTGTTAACTGGCAACTTGGGATAATAAAATAACATACTAGTTAGGAAATAACAAAGTATACTTGTCTATTTCTCGTCGAGTTCGGTAAGGTTAATAAATGAGACGCTCCGAAAATTCATACTATGCTATTAATAACCGAAAATATTTAACTATATTCATCATCATCATCATCGTTTCAGCCGAAAGATGTCCACTGCTGGACATAGGCCTCCCCCAATGATCTCCACAACGACCGATGCTGTGCTGCTCGCATCCAGCGGAGACCCGCAATTTTCACCAGGGCTATGCTCGGAGTATCGCAGCGAGATCGAATTAGAAATGAGGAGATCCGCAAAAGATCAAGAGTAACAATATTCATCATCATCATGATCATCATCAACAGCCTATACTAGTCCACTGCTGGACATAGGCCTCTCCAACTGCACGCCACTGAGCACGAGCCGCGGCTACTCTCATCCAGCTCTTGCCAGCCACCTTGCGGAGATCGTCGCTCCACCTAGTCTGAGGGCGTCCTACACTAGGTTTGCCGATTCGCGGTCTCCACTCCAGAACACGTTCAACGACACGAACAATATTCACATGTCTATAATTTACCAAGCTGTTTTTTTTTAATAAGTCTCGTTTGTATGTTGCCGCAATAGTTTTAGACAAGCCAAATTGGTAGTTGGCTGTAGCTTCGGTTTTAGGGCTCCGTACCTCAAAAGGAACAAACGGAACCCTTATAGGATCACTCGTGTGTCTGTCTGTGTCTCTGTCTGTCTGTCTGTCACAGCCAATTTGCTCCAAAACTACTGGACCGATTGAGCTGAAATTTGGTACACATATGTAAGTCCCTGACCGCAACATGGACGCGTAACGTAAATAAATGAATTTTAAACATGGGGGCCGCTTATGGTGATAAATTTGAAGATTAAAAAAAGTTTTGCAAACTGAAAGGGCTTGTTGTGATTTAAATATATATTTTTAAATATATATTATTTAGAATTTTTAAATAAATAGTTTGGAAGTTATTTAGGAAAGTAGGCTAAAATTTACCATTCCCTCCTCCTTATCTACGAAACTACTGGGCCTAAAATTCTGAAAAAAATACAGAAAATTGCTCTTTACCTATATATTACAGGAAAACCTATAAAAAATCTATGGTATTTAAAGTAATATAGGAAATTTCAGATAATCATGTACGGAACGGAACACTCTCCACGCGAGTTTAATTCGCACTTGTCCGGTTTTATTCAGTGTAGGAAGTATAAGTAGGAAAATTGTCACTTTATTTTATGAAATCTTAGATTTATGTACTATGTAATGTGCCTTTAACAACATCTTTCGCAGCAAAGCATGTTAATTAATTTATAAATTAAAACTGTCAAGCTCAGCTTGCTTTCACTTTACCGTTGACTTGGAAAAAATATTAACTTTGTTCTGAATGGTTATTTCACGTTTAAATTAAGGGAAATTTCTCCTTGAAACACCAACTTCAGCATTCAAAGGTGTCACTCTACTCAAATATTAATTAAATGGGAATAAATCTCGTTCAAAGGTTTTATGCTGTATTTTCTCTAGTATATGAAAGTTAATTTAACAGCAAAAATATTTGTACATAAATTGAATACACACAACAAAGGATGAAAGTATTATTTTGGTCTCTTGTGGCAAATCTATTTGTAGAAATTCGAGGCTATTGTATTGGTATTTCCTTAATTATATTGTACGGAATCTTTCTACTTTGACAAGCTTTAATTTTCAACTAAGGAAAATATCGCCGGGAGTTGATAAATATTATGATATCGACTCGAAATAGCGACTGTCGCTTACCTATCGCAAACTGTATCACGGGCGTCGCTCATCGCCGCGCGCACTGAGTTTCATTGTACGAGGCACCCAGTTGTTGTCACGCGCGGCGCCGCTTGCCATTCCGTTCAGGAATACGCTTCAAGTGTGTCGTTTGGGTGTTCATGTGTTGTTTTAGACGAAGCAATTGAACGTTTCATAATAAACAACACCGACTCTGATTCTTCCTCCGACTCTGAGACGTCTTCATGGTCGTCGTCCGATGATAGGCCAGCAATGGGACATATACAGGCTATTCAATAATAAAAACATTGGTTTTCCCTTTATTTTTTTATTATCATCGGTATAAATAACTCATCATCATCATCAACAGCCTATAACTACTAGTCCACTGCTGGACAAAGGCCTCTCCAATTGCACGCCACTGAGCACGATCCGCGGCTACTCTCATCCAGCTCTTGCCATCCACCTTGTGGAGATTGTCCCTCCACCTAGTCTGAGGGCGTCCTACACTACGTTAGCCGATTCGCGGTCATAAATAATTAATTAGCGGAATAATTAGCGGTCCGCTATTTGTAATGAGTTAAGAAGCCCTGATTTTTTTTGTATATCAACACTCGGCGAACAGACTTTACTTAAAAAAAAAACAATTGAAGTGGCGTAGTAAATATTTAAGGTTATATGTTTTGTAAACGTAATAAAGTGTACGTATCTAGTAACAATAACATAAAATCGTCATGTTGCACGTATTATACATATACGCCGTTTATTTATGCGTACATGCAAAAAGCAATAACTGAATAACAAGTCCATTTCAATTCAAATCTCAACTACTAACCAAAAAGGTATATTATGTAACCAGATTTCGTTGTTACTTGTATGTACTGAACATGCGAAAATGTTGGCGTGACTGTGATAAGCAAACCATGACTTGTGTTAATCTTGCGATCTGGAGATCGCGCGTTTTTGTCATGACTTTTGACATGTATCAAACTAGGGCAATGGAGGAGCGTCATGTTGTTAATGATCATTACTTACATCATTATGGCTTTTAACACGATTGCCCAAAGCAATGGCATTCGTAGCGATTATAGCCAAAACAACTTTTTCCTCAAAGTCTTTTGTACCTAATACCTACCACACGGCAGACACAGTCACACAAAATTACAAACAACGTTTAGGCGTATTCGTATTGTTAGCTTAGATTATAAGTGTATTCGTTTTAGCAGAATGATCAAATTTGGTACGGGCTGGACAACGGACACTGCTACGACGGACGAAAACCCTCGGATGTAACAGATGACCGCACCTGCACAATTGGGTAGTTGACCCTTAACAAATTTTAAAATATTTCTGTGGAATGATAGCTTAACCCTCAACAAAACATATAGAACATGTCTATTCGGGAACGTCTAAGTGATACTGCAGCGCCCTGCGAGTGAGACTCGCATCTCGCTCCTACGCATTACGCGTCGTGCGAAAGAGTGTGATGAGAAATCTCGATCTCGAGTCGCTACAACATCACTTAGCGTTCCCGAATAGAGGCGCAGGAGTCATGTAAAAATAGACCAAGATTATTTTTATTTTGATAATTTAAAAACCTATTTTTTTACTTCTAAGTCACGTGACTTAAAACACTAATCATGACGCATAACATCACAAAAATCAGGTGCGTTCCGAATCGCGCTCACAGCGCCAGATCGCGCTTGCGCTCGTACCAATGTATCGGGTTGTACATTATTGGTTCCCACTTCTTTACATTTATGACAACCTGGGTATTTTTGTTTGTTTCTTCCAGTTAAATGACCTTAGATGCGAGAGCTGACAGTGGATAGTATTTAGGAAGCAAAACAAACGCAGCGCTTTTAGCGTTTTTTCCTTTAAAATGGAGGATATTTATCACCAAAATGTTTTTTCACATTCAAATCGAGTTAACAAGCAGCCTGAAATATTGTTTATCTAAACCCATATCATAAAACCTCCATTGGTTAATCAAAAACCGTATGAAATGAGCATCATTTTGACAACCAATTAGGAAAAACCAGTGCTGCGATAAAGAAATAACATGACTTCTTTATCGTTTTTAGTAAAGAAATGAGATTAAATTTGGAACAGCTGTCAAAACTCAAGTGGGTCTCTATTCTAGTATCCATAGATATTAAAACAGTTATTGATACGAAACGTCAATTCAGTATGTTTTTTTAATATAAACTGCACAATATTTGATCTCGAGTGACGTGAGAATAGAGACTTCATCCGTTTGTCTATGATTTTTAAAAAAAAATGGTCTTGACGGAAGATCGAATTGCCGCCATGTTGACGTTTTGCTGAACGAAAGTAGAATTGTTGTTGAATTGAATAGAAAAAGTTGTTTGTAATTTACATTTTAGTTGAAAATATGAATAGTAAGTAGTCTTCTCGGAGTGTGTGTGAGGTGCAAATGCGCCGGAGATCGGAAATATGCAGCCATGATTGCAACAAACTTGTTGCCAGAAAATATTGTTTCTGAACCCTTCATGGAGGATAATATGTGTGTAGATAAAGTTATGTATGCAACTCTGCATAATTTGGCCTTAAAACACACGTGCGATCTTATTATGAAACTCGCCTATCGGCTCGTTTCATGAAAACCGCACTAGTGTTTTAAGGCCTATCATTATGAAACCGTTGCATAAACTACTATTTAAAAGCAGTCAAGAACCGAATTATTGCTGGCTTACTACTCTCTAGACGCACAGGTTGGTTCGAATCGGACCAAATCCGTGGTCCAACCCGTACCAAATTTAATCGTCTTTTAATAGTTGTATACTCAACATACTAATACTAATTTGATTTGTTAAAGTTGGTTTGTATTAACTACTCGCAATTCTGTTTGTCAAGCTGTGCGTCCATAGGACGAGCCTAGCTTAACGTTGGAGTCGTAATGAAATTGCTTATTTTCAAAGGGCACATCATATTATTATTATGTCAGGTAGGGCTCGCTTTATTTACATGACATGTAATATAATGGCGGCTTCCTTATCAGTTTCCGATCAAATTGGGTAATACACACTTCTAGAAACAAAAATTGTTCCTCCTGTGACCAAAAGTTAACGAAAACGACTGCTTAATTGTATGTTTTCTTTATACAGGCCAAAACTATACCTGATGTCCTACATGCGGATATACATACATACATGCATACATACATAGTATCACGCCCGAAATCCCTAATGGGTTGGGCAGAGCCACAAGACTACTTGTGGCCACGTTCGATTAATTAGTCCTAAGATGGTATGATGAAACGTATGGTGACAGGTGATCATCCCATCGCCCATATAGATAGTCCACCATGTCGGAGAGGACCCGTCCCTTAGTCGACTTTTACGACATGCCAGGATGATAAGCATCTGCACGCATTCTATGCTATTTCTTCACTCCCAGTGCAGCAGAGGAGTATATATAGTCCAAGCAATAAAATCAGGCCTCAGGATTCTTAACTTTCGGGAACAGGAGGGGACATCTATGTACCTAAACGTTTGTATGACCCAATTGCGTTATATGGGTATTACTGGACAACATAGTAAGTATTATTGGATCTTAAGAGAAAGGTATATAAGCTTATCATTAGTAATTTTTGAAGTTCTTTTTTGCTCTTTACTCGTGTAGTTTTCTATAAATATTTGATTAGTTTTTAGGGTTCCGTACCTCAAAAGGAAAAAACGAAACCCTTATAGGATCACTCGTGCGTCTGTCTGTCTGTCTGTCTGTCTGTCTGTCCGTCTGTCACAGCCAATTTGCTCCGAAACTACTGGACCGATTGAGCTGAAATTTGATATACATATGTAAGTCGGTGACCGCAACACGGATGCGTGACGTAAATATATGAATTTTAAACATGGGGGCCATTTTTGGGGGGTAAGTCGTAAAATTAAAAAAAAAAGTTATGCAATCTATATTGTGTGACATATCAAATGAAAGGGCTTATTGTGAGGACTTTAAATATATATTTTTCTGAATTTTAAGTAAAATAGTTTGGAAGTTATTTAGGAAAATAGGCGAAAATTGACCATTCCCCCCCCCTTATTTCCGAAACTACTAGGGCTAAAATTTTGAAAAAAATACAGAAAATAGTTCTTTACCTATAGATTACAGGAAAACCTATAAGAAGTCTATGGTATTTAAAGTAACCTAGTAAATTGCAGATAATCATGTACGGAACGGAACCCTCTCCACGCGAGTTTAACTCGCACTTGTCCGGTTTTCTATAAAATATTGGTTAAATTAGTGTTATTCGAAATATCATTTATAGTTGGTTACACCTTAATAAGCAGATGTAACCCGTCAGCACTTAAGTAATTAGGTAGAATACGGACGTTTTCTTGCAACAACCTTCCTTGAATGAGGAGTACAATTTCGGCAGAACAGACGTTTCATCTATGAATGAAATCAGACAGTGTGAGTAATTAGTTTTAGAAGGACACACACAGTCAACGAACATTAATTTCGACAGAAATAATGAACTAACAGTGGCGCAGCCTGCCTACAAAGTCGATTCCCGACGGCTTTACCAAGCTAGAAAGCTACAGCTAACTAGTTGTCAGTGAAGTCCATATTACTCGCACGTACGGTTCTAATTCTTCCGGCTTCCCTTAGGAAATATTTGACGCTTCGCCACTGCTAACTAATCACTTTAAAATAATAAGAGGGCAATAAAAATAGTTATCTTGACTAATATCAGTTAAAAATGATAAATTTTTATTTGTATTTGGCATACAATGATGAGATTTCTTTGGAATCTATGATGGCCATTAGTTATAACGAAATCAGGAGAAAAATAATTTTCATAATTATTTCTTGTTATTGCGTGCAATATTGAAGGTATTTTTAGTATTCCTTTTTAATATCGACTTTTCCGAGTTTTTTCCAACTCTTATCAGTAGAGGTTTTTTTCCGAACTAGTTGTACTTCTTCAATCCTTGACCCTCATTAGAGCTTAAAAGCCTAAATTGAATAAACATATTAACGTCAGACTTTTTCCAATACTATGAAAACATTTATTTAAATGTAAGCGAAAAGGCATCAACGCGTTAAAGTTATGTAAGGTCAAGAACGTAAGCTTAACAAGTTGTTGAAGATCACTTAAAATATACAGTCAAACTTGTACGGACAAACATACGCACATAAACTCGATATCATATCGCAATAACTCGACGTGCACCTCATATGTAAATTTTACATACATGATAATTACAGCGGACGGATGAACTGGTCAGCCAAAGTGACCTTTTGCTTTCGCTTGAGACTGACCTACACTTAGATTGAGTGTTTTCAGAAATCAACATGGCGTCATAACCCATAAACTGACATAACATCCCAAATAATATACCTATTCGTTTTCTTTTACTTTATCTTTACTTACAAAGCCGCGTTTACTTACAATGTTGCCAGATGGCAACATCGCATTAGTCCCGTTTTTCTCGATTAATTCAGTAAAATTGAGTGAAAATCCAAAAATTTTGTTTCAAGTAAGTAATCAATTAATTGTCATGATGAGGCATTTAATTGTGTATTGCGCAATAAAAAAATGTTTGCTTATATACACAATTACATGCCTAGTAATGACAAATTATCACATTACAAACATATAAATACACCAGATATATAATATTACCAAATTCCCTTTTGACTTTCACTTTTCAGTTAAATAATCGAGAAAGACCCGAAACTAAACGAAACTATGGTGACTGCCCTTTTTTTAAATTCCGTATTTTAAAAACTAATGACCGAATTCACAAACGTCGCTCAAATTTACGGAGACTTAATTATTTGATCCTGGATTTAATGCTTAAGTGCCGTAAATTAGCCCCATATAAGTTCACACTTACCACCAATTTTAGCGGCCGACTATGCAACATTTAATCACGGCTAAGCATGTGCTATTTGACTTCACAGCCACATAAGTCGTTTTTAAGATGTAACCAGGTGTTGAATTCGTTAGTGAAATCCTACATTATATACCTAATTTAAGCGATTGTCATACCTATAGCTTAAAGCTTTCAATGTTAAAGTTGCCTAATGTTAAGAGACCATTCACTTCGCGGTTAACAGGACCACGGTGCAAGATAAAATGAAAGCGCATGGTCATGACCTGACCGATGTACAGACGATCAAAATAATTATAATTGACTGACAGTAGTTAAGAAGACTTCCAAATATGATGATTCAAGTGTACCTCTAATTATCTATCGACAATGTGATACCTTAGCATGACAGTTTGAATCTGGAAGTCCAGAATCAAATGCAGTCCCGCATTTAACGTTGCAAAATGAAAAATATTTTCATGGAAAGGCAATAAGTACTACTAAAAATTATATATATATATATATATATATATATATATATATATATATATATATATATAGTAGAAAATAAACTCGAAACAGAGACCGCAGGAAAACACTGAATGCAGGCCACTTCCAACCGGCCCTTTTGGAAATGGATGGGGGAGGCCTATGTCCAGCAGTGGATGGCCTACGGCTGAAATGATGATGATGATGATAATGGAACTCCAAACAATGTCTGATTTGAACTCTAATTTTAGTTCTCAAAAAACAATTAAGATTATGAAGAACTACTATAACTTAGAGTACCTGTTTGGCTCATTTTGATTATTGCCATTCATGCTGATTCTACCTTAAAAGGTTTAGTTTTAAATTGAAAAACTTTTAAGTTTCTTATGGCTTTCTTCTCAATAATAGGCTTCTCGAAATCTAATCTAACAAAGTGCTTCGTTTTTGGAGATTTTCTTCTCCCACTATTATCAATTGTTTGGCGGATCAAAGCAAAATTTCTCGTGTCGTCTGAGCCTATTATTTTAGTCAAAGCTTACTCATTTTTTCTTATTCTATTATGTCCATTGATTTTTACTCCCACACTCATGGAAAGGCTCGTCTCCCTTGTAAGCTCTTTACTCTTTACACATATACCTACGTTGTCACACAGACCATTATAATATCCTATATAGACTCCGCGTAGCCGGGCGACCCTCAGTACCAACATTAGGGTAAAAAAAACGGTCAAGTGCGAGTCTGACTCGCGCGCCGAGGGATCCGTACTTAACTATGAAAAAGATACGGAATCCTAAAAATTAAAAAAATAATAGCTTTTAACAACGGGGTAACTATTTACCACCTACCTATGAAATAAGACAAAAATAACTTTCGCAAGCTCCTATCTGCAGAGTGTGATACAACTTTGCAAAGGTTATTCCGTTTAACTATTTTTTTTATGTGATGTGATTACAAATTTACGGTTTTCGTAGTTTTTCCTTTACTTGTGCTGTTAGAAACTGCTTCTTGCCAAATTTCATGATTCTAGGTCAACGGGAAGTAGGTACCCTATAGGTTTTGATTGCCTTTGGATTCCCTTGAAAGTATTAAAATATGTGACATAAACGGCCGTATCTTTTGATTGCGGTGACTTAGAAGGTCGGTTTTTTCACAGCTTCAAGAGATTGCAGATTTGAGGATTTGATATTAATTTCAACTTGATACTCCACGCGTTCCTGAGAAAAAGGTCTTGACAGACAGACAGACGGACAAACAAGAGATCCAATAAGGGTTCCTTCTTTCATTTTCAGATACGGAACCCTAAAAACGATCAGCGGTAAAGCTATAGACAGGCAATGACACGCATAACCTCGAAATCACCAATCACACGCTTTAAACGGCCCCGGCACCCCGCAAGTTTGACAGTTTTATTTGCTAGTAAAAATTAGGCTACTACTCGGTGTCTTTGGGATATATTATGGTCTGTGTGTTGTCAAGAGGAGACCTCGCACAAGCACTCGGCAATCAATCAATCAATCATGTCTGATGTGAATAACCCTAAATGTACGTCATGTGGTAATGATTTTGTTACGGAGGAGTACTATTAATTTCCGACGACGCGGTTAGCCTAGTTGGTAGTGACCCTGCCTCAGAAGCTAGCGTCCCGGGTTCGATCCCCGGTAAGGGAAAATATTTGTGTGATAAGCACGAATGTTTGTTCCTGAGTCTTGGATGTTTCCTATGTATTTAAGTATTTATTTCTCTATATAAGTATGTATATCGTCGTCTGGTACCCATAACACAAGCCTTTAGAGCTTACTTTGAGACTAGATTTATTTGTGTAAAGATTGCCCACTGATTTATTATTATTATTATATTATTATTAATTTCATACGAAAACGACAGACTATTCAATTGTCAAAGTACACTTAGATGTTAGCACCATTAAAGGCGATTATTAAAACATTGACTTACCAAATAGTATTAACACCATCGGCCGTAAAATGTCCATTGCAGGACATAGGCCTCTCCTAAAAATGGGGGTAATAGCCATAGTCGCCACGCTTGGCAGGGCGGGTTAGCGACCGCAGTCTCGAAGGACGCTGCTACCCATCCTTTGGCTAATCCCTCTGTCTTCTTTTACGATACCTTCGGGAGAATATGGAATATTCAAACATAACCACAATGAATAGTGAAAAGTTCTTTTTAGGGTTCCGTACCTCAAAAGGAAAAAAACGAAACCCTTACAGGATCACTCGTGCGTCTGTCTGTCTGTCTGTCTGTCTGTCCGTCTGTCACAGCCAATTTGCTCCGAAACTACTGGACCGATTGAGTTAAAATTTGGTATACATATGTAAGTCGGTGACCGCAACACGGACGCGTGACGTAAATATATGAATTTTAAACATGAGGGCTACTTCTGGGAAATAAATTATAAAATTATAAAAAAAAGTTTTGCTACCTATATCGTGTGACATATCAAATGAAAGGGCTTATGGTGAGGATCATAAATATATATTTTTTATAATTTTAAATAAAACAGTTTGGAAAATATTTAGGAAAATAGGCGAGAATTGACCATTCCCCCCCCCCCCTTATTTCCGAAACTACTGGGGCTAAAATTTGGAAAAAAATACAGAATGTAGTTCTTCACCTATAGATTACAGGAAAACCTATAAGAAGTCTATGGTATTTAAAGTACCCTAGTAAATTTCATATAATCATGTACGGAACGGAACCCTCTCCACGCGAGTTTAACTCGCACTTGTCCGGTTTTTTCTTATCATGATGCAGGATAAGCTTTCACAAGCATTCCATGTCTATTTTAATCAAGGATCAAAGCAGGATTTTAACCCACATACGAAAACTAGGATCAAGATAATCATTACATGTTGTGAATGCTTGAGATTCTGCGAGATGATGGATGCTAGAAAATCGAGTGTTTTTAGTGTAATTTAATTCTTTTATCACTGTATTATTAAGTAATTTGGTTTCAAGATGCATTAGTCTAACAACTGTAATGTCATGTAAATATACTTCGAATAAATAAATAAGTAAATAAATAAATAAATTACTATACCAAAAACCCTGAATAATTTAAGTAATTACATTCGACAAGAGTCTTCAGAGAGCCGGTCCAATTTGCTTTTTAGTTGTAAATATACAAATACAAGTACAATAACTATATCCGCGGTAAAAAGGAAAATGTCGTGAAATATTTCTGGTTATTCTACATACATACATACATATTATCACGCCCGAAATCCCTAATGGGGTGGGCAGAGCCACAAGACTACTTGTGGCCACGTTCGATTAATTAGTCCTAAGATGGTATGATGAACCGTATGGTGACAGGTGATCAGCCCATCGCCCATACAGATAATCCACCATGTTGGAGAGGACCCGTCCCTTAGTCGACTTTTACGACATGCCAGGATGATAAGCATCTGCACGCATTCTATGCTATTTCTTCACTCCCAGTGCAGCAGAGGAGTATATTCTAGTTACTGGTTATTCTAGCACCTACCTATGTAGAATGTTACTCAACAAAGCGGTAGTATGTCGGCCCTAACATGCATGACACAAAGATAAATTAAACCCGTTTATCTCTATGACTATCCCTTTCGTCGGCACTAGTGTGAGAGAGACGCACTTAGCGATAAACGGGTTTAATTTATCTTCGTGTCATGCATGTTAGGGCCGCTGAGTAGATAACGTTTCGGCGGATGTTTAATTAGCTTCTCTTTCTCATGTGTTTGTTTTTTTTCTCAGGTATTTTCATGTAAATACCAATGGATACGTTATAATTGTGACATTGCTGAAATAATATAGCTTCAGCCGAAACTCTTATCTGAGAAATAATAAACATTACATACGCGGTCTACAAAACCGACCATCAGTGAATCGTCACAATTTTTGACGCCATCTTGAATTAAAATATGCAAATCACTCTAAAAACTTACTTTTACTTTCAACATGCCTGAGGGCCTAGCACACTAGCTTTTATCGCGCACATAAAGCATCTGTCACGTTTTAACTAATATGCGGGTGCGAAAGAGACGAATGCTTTGTGCCCGATAAAACATAACTCTCCTCTGCTGCACTGGGAGTGAAGAAATAGCATAGAATGCGTGCAGATGCTTACCATCCTGGCATGTCGTAAAAGTCGACTAAGGGACGACGCGGATAGCCTAGTTGGTAGTGACCCTGCCTCCGACGCAAGCGTCCCGGGTTCGATCCCCGGTAAGGGCAAATATTTGTGTGATGAGCATGAATGTTTGTTCCTGAGTCTTGGATGTTTCCTATGTATTTAAGTATTTATTTCTCTATATAAGTATTTATATCGTCGTCTAGTACTCATAACACAAGCCTTTAGAGCTTACTTTGGGACTAGATCGATTTGTGTAAAGATTGTCCCCCTGATTTATATTTAAAAAAAATTAATCGAACGTGGCCAAAAGTAGTCTTGTGGCTCTGCCCACCCCATTAGGGATTTCGGGCGTGATGCTATGTATGTATGTATGTTAAACATAATATAGCACACTTATTACATACAATTTAATAATGCATGTAGATCTCTATCAACTTTGACCCGCCCCCAACTTTCATTATTTAACAAACCAAATATATCGCATAAATTAGTCCCGAATAACGCTTCATTTAAATTATGCTAATAAACGAAACGACCCAGAATGGCAGAACAATCACCATTCGCAGATTAACTCATGCGCAACGCTTATCTTAATGTTGGCACATCCAGCTTTGCTGAGAAAAAATAACAACATAATGGTTTTGCAACTGTGGTCCAAGTTTCATTTGAAGGCTGCTGAGGTCATTCGCGGGCATAGACCATTCGATTTTAAGATAGCATTGAGCTTTCACGATTTTCCCATGTATTTATTTTATAAAAGTAAAAAAAGTTTTTAGGAAACCCAACCAACCACAGTTAACATGGTAAGCTATAATTTTTTGAAATTTTCGTTCAGAATTCTAAATTGTTTTTTTCTTCATAATCGACCGAGCGAGCGAAGCGAGCGAGGCGTCTCCGTTTCAGCTTGGGTAAAAATGCTTTCATATCTGCGTCAGCGTCTGTCCATTTGTTCTCGTCTACAGGTCGCAGTTCTCACTCAACCGATTCTCGTGGAATTTAGTGAGCAGGTATTCGATAATTATATAGTTTTTTTTTTGTCTATTCAGTTTTTCGAAATGTTTCAAAATGGCGGATATATGGCATTTTTTGCAATTTCAAACTTATTTGCGGTGATGGTAAACTGACCCGACCTAAATCGATGTATCGGGATATCAGTTTTCAAACGGGAAATATAAGTTTGTCGCGAGGTCACGGAATTCTCTATTGAATCGCCAAAGAAGTCTCGCCGCCGTGTAGAAAACCGAAACAACGAAATTATTATATAAAGGAAAAACTAGTTGATTATTATTGAAGCGATTAACAAAGCAAAGGTAACGCTCGCTACGCTCTTTTAACATAAATCGTAAAAAGAAGAGCTGTAATCTTCATAGAGCAATCGAGCATTTGAGAAACAATTGGTTTTGCTTTAAAACAATTTTACTTAACACGATCGCCCCTTTTACATCTGTAATTATAAACTTGGTACTTACAACTCGTGACTTATAAGCTTAGTACAAAATAAGGTGTGTGAGCGAGAGGCAAGTATCGCTGTCTCACGTATATTTACAGCGGCGCTATCACATCTTGCACCTACCGCCCCTAGTTTTCTTTTTAATTAATGGAAAAGCTTAGGCGCTTCTGGGGCCCAAGTGTCTCCACTGCAAACACCGCAAAAACGCAACTATCAGCGATATTTGCGTATTTACGGAGTTTTTGTTTGGGCCGCTGTAGCCACCGTATCTATCCTCAGCGACGTGCTAAGTTTAGTATAAAGTTAGTATTAAGTATTTTCCTTTTCAATTTTTCGTTGTATTTTTTAATATACAATAAACAAGTCTTAAAAAAAACGAACCAAATATAGCACAAATTTTCTCACCTCAAAGTGTACCTTTTTTTGGGTGAAACAGCAATTTTATCCTAAATAAAGCAAACCTGGGCTAAAAATTGCTAAAGTGACAACTAAAATATTGTTTCCGGTTTCTTTATTTGCAAGTAAACTGCTGTTTCAGCCAAAAAATGCATTTTGAGGTTAGAAACTTGTTTACCAAATAAATTAAGTATGGATGAATCCACCTTAGATAAATATTTCTTCTTTTTGGCTGTGTATCCAATTATAAATGAGAATCCAGGATATAAAGAGGCTACAGATTGCCACCAAATTATACAGTTTTTGCATCCAATTATACAATATGACAGCCTTCCACCACCTCTACCACGTAGCCTCGGTTTCAACACTGCTCTACGAATTTCTCCATAAAAGCGAATTCGTTTACACTGGCCAGGTGTTAATGAATTGAGCACATGTTTGAGGATCGCTGCGCCAGGAATTATTGCTCGATTTCTGACGATGAAGACAAGACAAGACAAAACGATCATTAGGCAATTTACGACATTTGTGACCGAAATTTCATTGAACAGATCTTTATACATACATACATACATACATACATAGCATTACGTCCGAAATCCCTAATGGGGTGGGCAGAGCCACAAGACTACTTGTGGCCACGTTCGATTATTTATTCCTAAGATGGGGATCCCCTTGTTACCCATAAACATATTGTTTCGAATTTTGCAAGTCAGAAATTGAATTCCATATTATGTATGCTCATAATTATCGAAAGTCATAAAAGTTGTAAAGCATAACCTTAATAATTCTAACGTTAATAATCCATATTGTTACAGATTATAATTTTCAAAAGTCATAAAATTGATATCTATAACATACAAAGGCATAACGATTATTATTCAGAAATATTGTAAGCTCTATATTTTAAAGTGCTAATTATTTTTACCCATACCGTTTCATTGTCTAAAATTAATAATGGTATAATTCAATATTTCGAAAGTATCGTGCTTGTTTGTTAATAATGTTATGTTGAAGAAGTTGACATATTATGACTACAAATGGTAATCGTCAGTGAGCGAGCGAGCGAAGCGAGCGAGCAAAATGGGTCAGAGCAGAAGCGATTTGGATTGGTTAGGTTCAGAAGGCTAAGGCGGGAGCAAAGCGAAGCGTAGCCTACGATGTTAGGTCTTTTTTTTGTAACACCGCAGAAAATCTTGCTTGGTTGTAAGATGTTATGCTTGATTCTCGTCTTTTAATGTTATATTATGAATTTGAGGATTACCTAACCATATTTAGTAAAATTAAATTAAGTTAAATTTTTACGCTCCGCAATTTTCGCCCTTGCACAAGTTAGGTATTAAATTTTATGTATATTATTGTTATGTTCAACAAGTTTAGACGTAATAATCGTTATTACAAGTTATATTATTACCTGTAACATTATGAAGTATAATACATTATGAAATAAACAGTTCTGAATATAGTTTTTATGACTTTCGACAAATGTGACCAGCGAAAATCGGAACTCAGAAATTATTCCTATTAATATATGACTAATAATAATTATGACCAAAAAAGTTATGGATTGTGAAAATCGGAACTGTAATTTTATGGGAGTCAATATAGACCCCCTAAGATGGTATGATGAACCGTATGGTGACAGGTGACCAGCCCATCGCCCATACAGAAAGTCCACCATGTTGGAGAGGACCCGTCCCGTAGTCGACTTTTACGACATGCCAGGATGATAAGCATCTGCACGCATTCTATGTTATTTCTTCACTCCCAGTGCAGCAGAGGAGTAGGACCCCCCGACTGGTGACGAGCTGCGGTCTGCAGGTGATGCTGCAGCATTCTACAAGGCTATCATCTTCTTATAATATCATGGAAGTAACACGATACCAAATTTCGAAACGATCACACCTGTGGAAGTTGCTCACATCCCTTCATCGACTAAAAAAGAGCCGATGATCATCAGACGGAAGAACAGATTTTCTTGAATCATAGCTAAGAACACTCTCGATTAAGTCACCTTTCAAACATAAAATCTGAATCAAAATCGGTTCATCCGTCTGGGAGCTACAATGCCACAGACAGATGCACAATTACACGTTAAACTTATAACACCCCTGTTGCGTCGGGGGTTAATAATCCATTGAAGGCACAATAGGCAAAATGCTATTCGGTATTCTACATAAAATACCTAGGTGTGTATACTATGCTATACTTTGCTACAGTTTTAAGTGTAAGCATTGCTGCAATAGATATTGAGATACAGGCTGATCTAAAATCGAAACAGTTCGTGTAAAAAATGTTCGGCGTTCTGCCGTGCGCTTCGATAAACATGAGATTTTTTCCGATCCAAAGTTTAAATTAAACAAACTTTGACATGATATGATTTATTAACTAGAATCAGGTCAAACACGACGAACGAACAAAACTTTGATATTAATAACAGCGAATAGATAATTCAACAACGATGATTATTTATATTTTATCAATAAAATTACTTTATTTTTCTAGATAGATATTTACTCTCTAACTATCGCTATGAAACAACACATCCATCGTAACTCAGTTTTAATGTTAAGACGACTGTGAACCAAAGGCAAAAATCACCCTTTTCATACAAAAGGCGATAACGACTCAAACCCCTTAAATGTTAACCGATTTTGACCAATTTTTGATAGGTTTTCAGTCAGAACCAAATCTAGGTCAATACGTTTTTTGAATTTTGATTAAAAATCAATAAAGTCAAACAGTGCCGAAATTAGTTTAGTATCAGAATACTGAAACCACAATCAAACTGAATTTATTCATTATAGTGAAAAAATCAAAACGTATAGACCTAGATTTTGCTCTGACTGACAACCTATCAAAAATTGGTGAAAATCGGTTCACATTTAAGGGGTCAAAATCGTCATCGCCTTTTGCATGAAAAGCCGTAGGTTCACACTCCTTTTAAACAAGAACAAAGGAAGAAATACATTTACATATCTCTGTAAATCACTATGAAGTACGGTGAAATTAAGTAATGCGGTAATGCTTTACTGATCCATTCCGATTTCTGATATCACAACTTGGCTGTTATTACGACATGCATCAAGACGCATGCGTAATGCAATCCTGTAAACTGTTAGTATGATTGGCAATCGCACAACGCCGGTCAAATCAAATAGATCAATACATGTAGGAACATTGAACAATTGAGGAACATTCTAAACGAACGAATGGCGGTGCCAGCGCCAACAGGCCTTTGCAGCGTACTGCCACGAGCGCCAGACCTTTGATAAATGACATCCTTTAATCGATTAATGTCAGACACGCTCATAGGTTATAGCTTAAAATTTATAGATTTATTGAAATACTGACCAGTGCCGCAGCCTGCCTACAAGCCGATTCTTGACGGCTTTACCAAGCTAGAAAGCTAGGTACGGCTACCTATCAGTGAATATCGCACGTAATTTTTCCGGCTTCCCTTAGGATATATTTGACGCTTCGCCACTTGAATTACTGACTCTGTCGCTCTTGGCACTGTTTGCGTTGTCATTCTAGCATGCCACTGATTTACTATTTATTAGGCTGCAAGGACTGGCGATTATTCCAACTTTTTTTAAATTACAAATTTTAAAAGTGAAAACCTATGAAAATTATCAAAAAAATACTATCATATTATCTCTTTAAAACAGGAGCGCTACATCTCTTGATGCGAGGCGCATAATCTGCTTTTCTTTCAACCACTGCAAAAAGTTGTTAAAAAGAATACTTTTTTCACAGAAAACTTTTATTCAAGATGGCTGAAAAGATAGTATAGGTTAATAAATGCTTAAAAAAGAAATTGCCGCGTACAGATCATTTCGGGGCAATTACAATACTTGAGTCGCCGTATACGATGATCGTATCATTTTCAAACGGATCCGGCCGACTGACATCGTCTTTAATGAGGCCCACTACCATTACCATGAGTTTACGCAAACCGACCGACTGACGTTGCCTTTACACATGTCCGTCCTGATCGTACGATCGCATACGGCGACTGGATTACTGTAATTGCCCCTTAATTACTCTAGAGCAAACAAGTGTTGCTTTGTGCTGATATTTAAGGACAATGATAAATTAAAACGTAGTTGGAAGAAAATAAATTTAAAAGAATTGATAAAACGTATATAAATAGTTTATGGTTGGGACATTGACTTCTGGTACTGGTAAGTGACTAATAACATCGCTCGCCGACTATATGAAAAACGCGGACAGATCTGCACGAAAATCTGTTAAAAAACAACATTAACCGCAGATATGAAATATGTCTGTGGCATAAGCGCATTCGGCGTCGCCAAGACTTCCAAAATGATACGTGAGTTATTCAAGACAATGATCGGCAAACGCAATAATTGTAACCATCTGCCCGCATTGTTTCTTCTTGTGATCAATGGAGACTTTCACTGGCTAGGACCAGGAAGCTGTTGAAAGGTTAACGATCGTAAGCGAACGTGGTTGGTGTTACAAAATTGAGCAGTGCGTGGATTATTCGAGTTTACTCCTTAAGAATCGATTTTCGTATATAAGCCCGGGGTATGAAAAATTACTGGGAGTAAAATCAAACTACGATGTCACACTGTCACATGGTACGGAGTCACACGAAGTCACAGCGTTGGTCGCTTCGCATTGCATACAGATATAATGAATAATATGTTTCCATCGGTAAAACTCGGATCTCAATCGGAAGACGACGGGAACCGAAGTGTCAATTAATTATTGTATTCAATAAGTGACATGTTTATATTCATTAATATGAAACTTTATTATTTACTGTCAAATTTCAAAATGAAAAATGACAGCATGGTATGATGGGTACTGGTTTATTTTATAATCGTTCGTAATGAGTAAACTCCTGTCGTGCGTCGGACCTAACACACACACTTTTTTGTTTTTCACCTAGATTTTTCCATTGTGGTGTTGATCATAGCTCTCTGGCGCCACATAGAGCTTGTCGACTATTCTGATTGTCTCTCTTCATCTACATATCTTTAAAATGCTTCTCAGGTACGTTATTGAGGTCACAAGGATTATTGAGTCATGACATGAAGTCATGATAATGTTTTTATTCCACTGCAATGCTAAACAGTTAAGTTCTTGTTCCTTTCAGAATCCCGAATTCTGTATTTCTCTCCCATAAACATGTTTTTACGCATAACCTACCGTTTACAATACGTATTCACACGGCACTTTGATTGGTATATAAGAGAGCTAATCACCAATGTCACATCGCACTCTAATCGGTGTCGCTCTCAATTGTAATTGCAATTGTGTGTCAAATGGGGTACTAGGCTAGATCTGCTTTTTTGGCT
The DNA here is from genome assembly GCA_947859335.1 of Tortricodes alternella. Lineage (NCBI taxonomy): Eukaryota > Metazoa > Arthropoda > Insecta > Lepidoptera > Tortricidae > Tortricodes > Tortricodes alternella. The sequence continues at coordinate 4,127,761 of OX401982.1, read as the reverse complement.
TGATTGTCAAACCCCTCACTAGGCACATGAATACCTTCTCTCTTGAACATAACATTTCACGATGAACAATTTACACGTCGGCGTCGCTGCGTTTACGCAACTCGAGGTAATGTTTGTTTAATGCCTAATGTCTAATCGAGTTAGAGAGATGTCGATAATCAAATCCAAAACAGAAGTGTTTGACAATGAAGAAATATTTTAGATATGTGGGATAGCATGTATAACAGATGGTTCATTGGGGTGTGATTCTCTCGTTTGTTTGTAGGGTTGCGTACGTCAAAAGGAAAAAGCGGAGCCCTTATAGGATCACTCGTGTGTCCGTCTGTCTGTCCGTCCGTCTTTCACAGCCAATTTGCTCCGAAACAACTAGACCGATTGAGTTGAATTCTGTTACACATATGAAAGTTGGTGACCGCAACACGAACGTGTAACGTAAATAAATGAATTTTAAACTTAAACACTTTTGAGGAGGGTAAATTAGAAAATTAAAAAAAGAAGTTTCTTCAAACTATACTATGTGACACATCAAATGAAAGGGCTTGTTGTGAGAATCTTAAATATTTATCTATCCATCTATAGATTACAGGAAAACCTGTAAGAAGTGTATTTAAAGTAACATAGGAAAGTTTAACTCGCACTTATCCAGTTTTTTTTTTTTTAATTTCCTTCTTAAGGTGTGTAATACACAACGCAGGCGCACACGCACATTGTTTCTAATCATAGCAATGTCCATTTTAAATAGATATAATGGATCCTGTTATTAAATCGGTTAAAAAGATTATTTTCAAATAAAGCCATATACCGAGTGTATATGGCTTTCCAGTATATTTTCCCTGGCTTTTCGTCATTGCTAAAGAGTTTTAATAATCTTATGAATTAAATTTTCCCTCGGCAAATGGCGGATGATTTGTTTTTATTTGGTATGCCTTTGTACGGAATCCTGGCTACAAAACTGAGATTTAAATTTTTTATGGTGGTGGGTGTTCATGTTTATGTTTATGATTTATAAAAAAATATGTTATCTGTTTTATTTCTTCCATTAAACAACAGCGGTTAGTTTAGCGATGCAATCTTACTGTCTTGTATATTATAAAAAATATGCAAAGTAAATTCTTAAATAACTTAAACACGGCCGTGTCCCCATATATTTTGACGCCATAAACCATTACTACCCATAATTTATTTATTATCTAACGCAACCTTGATCAGAATATTATGCATAATTCATAGAATAATGGGCTACTTGGCTAATTCTGAATTTATTGCCTTGTTGAGTCACAATGGGTTACAAAGTTACCTGTGCAGCTGGCGGTGTCGCCTTCATATAAGGTAACGCATGAATTTCAATATAGTTACTGATATGAATAAATTTGTATCTTGCGATTGTGGGTGACCATAGTGAACTATTTGCACAGCGTGAACGATTCATCTTGTTTAATTGTTTACTGTTTTCCATGAATGTGCTGACGTTCAATATGTTCTTCAAATGTTCCAAATATGTACAATTTATCCTAGTCTGAGTTAAAGGCGCTATCACAAGGGGACCGTGACTTTTGCATTAAATGGTCAACTTTGGCGTTTTTATTGCGAGAAACTGAAAGACTTTTTATTTAAAGCCTAAATTCTACAGCAAGTTTTTCATATAATGCGCGACGGCACTTTTTCGAGCTCGTGGATTGAACTAATGTAGGTACTCGTACTAAGCACGAGTGCGAAATGTAAATATATAATAATATCTCTTGAATAGTCGTGTAGTGAAATATGTATGAAATGAGTAGAAAAAAAATTCAACTCATACTACTAAAAACGCTAAGAATTAACCGTAAACTCCATTGCTATTATTACGTAAAATTTATATCAGAATAATCTTTAGCTTATGAGTAATTAAAATATAATACGTATTTTGGGAACGTAATTACAACTCCCAAATTACTACATAATGCGATGTGTCGGCCGTAGGAACTCAGTACCGCGCCAGCTAAGTTGGACCTATCGCGCGAAACGATAATTTCCAATGTAAAAAGAGCGCTGACGGACATACATCTTATATGGCCATCAGCGATCTTTGTACATTGGACGAGGGCAACTTACTGCCGTGCTTAAATATACCTAATTTTTCAGAACTACTTTTCGATACATCGTGGATGGGTTTATTCACCTTCAGCCATCATGTCTGCGGCTGATCAGCGTTGCACATTCAAATTTGAACCAAATGGCTTTGTTTTGCAGTCAAAATTAATAGTTTCATTTATGAGCTGACCAGCAGCTGCACACCTGAGAGTATCACACCACTGTTAGGGTTGTTTCACACGTACCACAACCAACCGACAACCACAACCACACCACAACCACAACACGTGGTCGGGCGCATATTTTGTATTGGAAATGAATAGTACAGTTCACACGTACCACATTTTGCCGTCATTATCGACCGCGTGTGTGATACGTAACCACTGCTTGACCACATTTTAACGCTGCGACGTGGTGTGGTTGTGTGAAACAACCCTTAAAGTGATTTTATTTTATTATATTTCCGTTACGTGATGTGAATCTTCACGCACGTGTAAGGCCTATTGGGACGCTCAAAACTTTTATAACTGACAGCTTTTCTTTGGAAAGTCATGCTTTAACATCTAAAGGACTCCCTTACTGTCTTAGTAGGAGATTGCGGGTACTTCTTGTTACTTTAAGAGGCGTATTATGAGCATGGGTCAAAAATTTGAGAATTTTTCGTTACGTAATTTGTGGACGACCCCCAAGCGTAAAGAGCCGCAAACGTCTCCTTGCCAGCATAAGTGAACCAGTAATATGAAGAAAGCAGGAAGATTGCAAAGAAAATGTTACGTTGAGTCAACAAGTTGAGTATCGCGTTACTCGGAAGTGACCGGGCCAAGTCCGTGACGATTCAACTCCTCACGTTGCAGGTCGATTGCGTGATGCTGATAATTTAGCTTTAAGAGTACCTTCGGATAATCATCATACTCGGATCAGCCTTATCGCTCGCCCCCGCGTCAATGCTCGCTCTCGCTCACGTAACATAGCGTATGACCGAAATAGAGAACTTTAAAAACTCATTTTAGGCTAAGGTCCATTGTGTATGAAGGTTAATAAGGTTTCCTTATCGTGATATATGTGATATGATAATATAAGTTCCCCAAAAACGCATCCCATATCAGGGGGCTACCACGATCGCTTAAGAGGACTGTGAACCAACGGCAAAAATCACCCTTTTCATACAAAAGGCGATAACGATTTCCACCCCTTAAATGTTGGCCGATTTTGACAAATTTTTGATAGGTAGTCAGTCAGTTTTTTTTACTTTTGAATAAAGATCAAGAAGGTCAAATAATCGTATGAGATTACTAAAACAACAATAAAACTGAATTTATTAATTATATTGAAAAAACCAAAACGTATAGACCTAGATTATGTTCTGACTGACCTATTAAACACTGATCAACATCGGTTAAGACTTAAGGGGTGTTCTCGTTAGCGCTTTTTGTATGAAAAGCCGTAGGTTCATACTCCTCTTAACTTCGTAAATTACGTACAATGCAAACCAAAATAGACGACGCGGATAGCCTAGTTGGTAGTGACCCTGCCTCCGACGCAAGCGTCCCGGGTTCGATCCCCGGTAAGGGCAGATATTAGTGTGATGAGCACGAATGTTTGTTCCTGAGTCTTGGATGTTTCCTATGTATTTAAGTATTTATTTCTCTATATAAGTATTTATATCGTCGTCTAGTACTCATAACACAAGCCTTTAGAGCTTACTTTGGGACTAGATCGATTTGTGTAAAGATTGTCACCTGATATTTATTTATTTTATTAAAATGATAATACCACATCGCTGCGCTGCTGATACAATGTCTCACTTACAAGTAGCTCTAGCTACATCAAATCCGTCTCTATAATCATTGTAAATCAAAGTAACAATCAAATCGAAGTGGACATAAAACTGAAGAAAGCCCCGTATCAAGGAGCCCGTAATCGTTAAGCCGTGTATTACCTAATTGTCACACTACAAAAGCAAACAGTATGCCTGGAATAGAAGTGTTATACATTACCGCTTCCTTTACATTATGTTGCAAACGACGCTCCCGTGTGTTTGCCATCACACAGCACACGTTAGAGTGTACAAAATATATGGCGTTTAAATTAAATTTGCAATTAATACAAACAATTATCGTACAATCTTTACGTTTCATATTACATGATTTAGTACACTCTAGTGTTTGACAGGACATGAAACTAAAATGAGTTTGAAGGAGTAACTCGTTTCACATAACGAGGTGGTACAATGTCCTACATCAAATGAGGCAAGGTACTACGCGGAGCTAACTCCTCACTCTCGCGTGAGTGTGTCATACTGTACGAAACTGACGGCGCTCGTTTGTCTCACTCAAACCCAGAGTTACTTGCTACGCTATCATCTATTTCGCCTCACTCGCATGATTCACTCTCTGTTCGGTTCGTCTTCATTCGGTGGGACAAAAATATTGAGGTGGGACATTTTTACGAAGTGAAGTGTTGTGACAATCTACCAAAGTGAGTGTGACATCTGGGATGCCTCATGTATGAGTAACTCAACACTAGTATAGTACACTCTGTGGACAAACTTTTGCTAGCTCCTGCGGCCCCGTTTATCTCTATGACTATCTTTGTCTTCAGCACTAGTGTGAGAGAAACGCACTTAGAGACAAGACGGTTTAACTTATCCTTGTGTCTAGCATGTTAGGGCCGCTGAAGTGATAATTTCCTATGTACTCGTAGTTTCATCAAATCTTGCTACGTGAATCTGCATACATCTTTATGATTTCATAACATGGTTTCAACCGCGGTTTACTACTGAACACATAGAATTTATTGTGTATCTATTAATTATTTACACATAAATGCAACCGTCTCGAGTGAACCCATTTCAAAACTTTCACGCAGTTTACACTCGACACTCGTGAGACTTGCACTGTCGTAGAGGATACAGAATGATCCGTGGTGTGGTATACGCCCGAAATCCCTAATGGGGTGGGCAGAGCCACAAGACTACTTGTGGCACTTCGGTTTTCAATGATAAACAAGACTTCTTTAGCTTGAAGTAATTTATTTTAATAACGAACATAAAATTACATTGTTCTGAATCCTCTAACCGACCACAGAGAGAGAGAGTAGTGTTGCCACAATAAAATCTATTTTATTCATATATAAACTTTTCCTCAACACCCCCACTAAATTTATATATAACTATAACAAAACTCGTATACTAACTCATAGAGCAAACAACTTCCTTTATATAAAATAACAACAACCATAAGTAATGCCATATTAATACTCTCTACAATTAAGATAGCATCTGATCTCTAATGTGCTCAAATTTAGCAGTAGGCAGAGCCTTAGTAAATATGTCAGCTAGTTGTTCACAACTTGGAACATATTTTATTTCAATCAACCCTTGACTCACTTTTTCCCTAATAAAATTAAATTTAACATCAATGTGCTTAGTCTTTTATGATATACAGGATTGTAAATCAACTTTATAGCACTCTGATTATCCATACATAAAGTTGTACAATTTTGAAACTCTCCTATCTCTTTAAAAAATTGTTTCAACCAGAGGAGATTCTTGGCGGCTTCACACCCAGCCATGAATTCAGCCTCAGTCGTTGACAAAGCAACACATTGCTGTCTCTGACTAGCCCATGAGACAGGGCCTCCATTCAACATGAAAACATAACCTGAAGTTGACTTCCTTGTATCCAAGTCTCCTGCATAATCTGAATCAGAATACCCAATTAAACATTCAGACCCTTGATATTTAATATAACTAGCTTTTGTTTTTAATAAATAACGAAATATTCTTTTAAGCTGTAGTACATGTTCTAAACTTGGATTATTTATGTACCGACTCAGGAGATTAACTGCAAATGAGATATCAGGCCTAGATACAACTGACAGAAACAAAAGTGACCCTATGGCCTCTCTAAATGGAAAATCAGTTTCTACTGAATCTGTGCTGTTACTGACCTGAACACTTACATCAGCAGGAGTACTGCAAGGACGAGCATTTGACATTTTGAATCTACTTAATATCTGTTCTACATATTTTTCCTGACTGACAGTTATATAGTTGTCTTTTTTAAAATTCTCTAAGCCAACGAACTTACTCAATTCTAAGTCTTTTATTTTAAATCCTTGCTTCAGATAATTAATAATTTTATCTAACACAGTATTTGATCCAGACATAAGCAAGGCATCGTCAACATATAGAATTAATAGAGCTTTAACATTGTAGTCAATTCCTTGTATCTGTGTAAAACCACGAGCACACAGTCTGGCTTTATATCTTTCTATCCCACCATCTTTGTTAGTCTTGATAGTAAAGACCCATTTTGAAGTTATAGTCCTGTGACTATTCTTGTCCACAAAGGTCCAGGTATTGTTCTCCTCGTGAGATTTTAATTCTTCATCTATTGCTTCCAGCCACTCCTTACACTGAGGACTGTTCACTGCTTTGTCATAAGTCATGGGAGTATCCAAATCCAGTTCCATTAAATTAAGAACTCTTTCTCTTCGTGGACGCAGGGTGACATTCAGTGGTGATAAATTACTCACATCTATATCTTCACTAGGAGTATATGACACATCATTTTCATTAACACTATACATGGTGTCTACACTCCCTTGACTGTCATTAGCTGGGTCAGGAGCCTGATCCATATCATGACTTTCTGTTGCACCACTGACCTGTATTTCCCCCTCTGAAGATTGTTGTTCATTTTCAATTTCTTCTTCGACATATAAATTAACAACATTTCTTCTTATTTCAGGACTCTTCAGTTCATTAAAAATGACATTTCTTGACACGGTGATTTGCTTAGTCTGTGGATTATACATCTTGTAGTTATTATGATTATATCCAACTAGCATCAGTTTATGGCTTTTACTGTCAAGTTTTGTTCTTAGTTGGTTTGGTACATGTACATACCCTTCGCATCCAAACACTCTGACGTGATCCAGGCTAGGTTTAACCCCATGCCACAGTTCATATGGTGTCATGTTAGGTGTCTGACTTGAAGATGTGCGGTTCAACAAGTATACTGCACAATTCACAGCTTCCGCCCAAAGGTTAAGTGGCACATCTCGGGCATACAACATAGAGCGGGCACTTTCAACTATGGTTCTTATTTCTCTTTCTGCCCGTCCGTTCTGTTCAGGGGTGTATGGTGCTGTCAGTTCTTGGGTGATACCTTCACTATCCAGATATTCATTAAACTCCTTGTTTTTATATTCACCTCCATTGTCAGTGTGAAGGGTTCTTACACTGTGTAAAAAACTTGGTCTTAATTTTTGCATTATACTTTTTGAAAGAGTACAGTACATCACTTTTATTTTTTAAAAAGTACACATACCTCATACTAGTGGCAGCATCCTTGAAAATCACGAAGTATCTCATGCCTTGTACTGAAAGCTCACTAAATGGTCCACACACATCACTATATACTATGTCACCTGGCTCCAGCTGCCCTCTGCTTGACTTCTTGAATGGTTGACGAGCATGTTTTCCATAGGCACAGCCTTCACACACAAATCTGTCGCAGTCAGAAATGTCCACACCAGTAATCACGTTATTTTGGCACATTTTTTGTATTTCTTTAATGTTTAAGTGTCCCAAACGTTCGTGCCATATCTTGAGATCTGACTTTTGCACTAAATTACATGCCTGATTTTTAATAGTAATAATTTTCAGTTCATATAAGTTATTACTTTGTAAAGAAGCACACATTACTAACATGTTGTTTTTATAAATCATAGCAACATTATTCTTTTTAATTATTTCATAACCTCTTCTAGAAACTACTCCTTCTGAGAAAAGGTTTCGTCTCAGACCGGGTACATATAAAACATCTATTAATAAGCTCTTCTCCCATTGTCCATTGATGCACTTACTTATTAAAATATTGCCTTGACCATGCACCTCCATGGCTTCTTGGTTGCCCAATTTCAGTGCAGAGCCTGTATATGTATGCAATTCTTGAAAGAACTCTCTTCGGTAGGACATGTGCATTGAAGCACCACTATCGAGGATCCACTTGTCAGCTTCAGTGGCATTCCACTCACTGTTTGATATATTAAATGCAAGCATATTCTTGCCACTTTGGTTTTTCTTTGGTGCACGACACTCCCGCGCAAAATGACCACGCTTTCCACAATTATAGCACAGAAAACGGTGCTGCTGTTGTAGTTGGTCCTGGTTTAAATCTGCTTTACTACCATTCTTAATTTGAGATGATGATGACGGCCGCTGTGTCACTTTTCTTCTTGGGTTTTGTTTAGCTATCAATAAAGCTGTTTCATTTTCTTCTTCTACACTCAAACTGGCTTCCTCATCTAATAACCGGGCTGTCAGGTTCAATATTGTTTGATCAGCCGAGGCAAGTGATAACCAAGCCTGGCGTAGAGATCTATATTTCGGTGGCAAAGAACTCAGCATCTTTGTTATTACAGCTGTATCACTAATATTTTCGCCACTTTCTCTCAGTTGCTTTGCTAAGCTCTCAACTTTTGCTATATGTTGAGCAATGCTGTCATTTGGTTGCATTTTGTATTGATAGAAACGTTCATGAGTCATCATTTTGTTTAGCTCCGACTTTTGTTCATAAATTGACTCGAGTTTAGTCATGACTTGTAAAGCTGTTTCGCAGTTTTCTACAAGCTCAATTTGTTTCAGATCCATTGCCGATGTCAGGATAAACATCGCCATGCCATCATCTTTGTTCCATTTTTCTTCTTCGTCTTTCGACTCCGATTTCGGAATGTTAATGTTCAGCCCTTTTGCACGCAGGGCACATTTCATTTGGAATTTCCACTGTTTAAAATTCGATCCATCGAATTTTTCCACATTCATAGTTTTGCCGGTGACCTCCATTTTGTTTTTATTTTCAAGCCCCAAATTTCTTCGCTTATTTTTTTTGTTAACTGTTTGTTGCTCTTTGTTTATCGGTCTATGAGGCGCCTGGGCCCATAACCACTTCGGTTTTCAATGATAAACAAGACTTCTTTAGCTTGAAGTAATTTATTTTAATAACGAACATAAAATTACATTGTTCTGAATCCTCTAACCGACCACAGAGAGAGAGAGTAGTGTTGCCACAATAAAATCTATTTTATTCATATATAAACTTTTCCTCAACAGTGGCCACGTTCGATTAATTAGTTCTAAGATGGTATGATGAACCGTATGGTGACAGGTGATCAGCCCATCGCCCATTCAGATAGTCCACCATGTTGGAGAGGACCCGTCCCTTAGTCGACTTTTACGACATGCCAGGATGATAAGCATCTGCACGCATTCTATGCTATTTCTTCACTCCCAGTGCAGCAGAGGAGTATGAACGTGGTGTGGTATGAACGAAACTATTAATTTAGACTGTACGAACAAAGTCATTCGGTCGAAATTTGAATGTGTCCCTCATCGCTGATCAGCCGCTGCACAAGTTAAAGAATCACATGGCTGTAGAGGCCCTATAATGTCATTATTTTGCACTTTATATCGAGGCAATAAGTGACAACATTAGCTATTCACTAAGCAAGGGGACAAAATGACGACAACATTAGCTATTCACTAAGCAAGGGGACAAAATGACGACTTCAGAATATGTCAGACTTAATTACCATTGTCCTTTTCGTTCAAGCTGATTGGTTAGAAAGGGACGAGTGCTCGATAAACGCTAGTGTGTTAAAGCTTCTATCAACAGACGAAGTAAAGTAAATATTACCCGTATAAAAGTAATAAAGTTGACCTGGTCAACGTGGATTTTACCATATATAAATAAATAATCGATGAAGGGCTACTTGCTTAACATCTTTTGCTCTTTGCATCACTGTAAAGTCAAATGCATCCATATTACCTATCGTCAAGCATAATATTGCAACTCGTTCTTACTGTTTTTAGTCTGTAGTCCATGTTTGCGGGAGTTAACCTTTTGAACTTACGTAAGTTGGTCCTGCCACAGTGCCGGGGTGAGCGCAGTAAACTCGCCGATCGATATGGGCACTTGGGCAAGCAATCGTAAAACACGATTAATAACGCGCTTTTTATCGCTACTGCACGTCTAGCACGAACTGCCCGCGAGTCACTGCTTGCTCAGTGCATCACATATTTGACTATACAAATTATTTCATTCTGGATATAATATCAATTATTTAATATAATTTAAATAAGTTCATATAATTTTATAAATGTAGTTTCACAGCGAGTCCAATTCGAAAGGTGTCGAAATTTTCTAAATTTAAAACAAAACAAAACAAAATATGTCAAACTCGCTTTTGTATATGAAAAGTATTCGGAAGACGTTTCTGATTTTAAGTTTAGTAACATAAGTTTAGCGAATACTTCCGAATTGACCCCAATGTATTTCTTTTCATAACTGTAAAGCTGTGTAAATATATTTACGAATAAATAAATAAATAATTATTATAAATAACTAAGTTTGCTCGCAAGTTAATCTAACCGTAATCCTCACCTTGTTCATCTCCGCACGTAACCTTTTGAGGAACTTAATCTTGAAGTGAAACAACATTCGGTTAAAGGTGAGATTAAGTAATTTCGTCGTTATATAAAACCATGACAAATTAGGCCACTTGTGTTTCTACCGGAATTAGACCTTTACAAAATAGTACATTGTGCATCTAGGGCCGTAAGAAGGGAATAACTAACGAGAGTCTGTTAGAAGCCCGACGCCGATAGGCGAGGGCTTTTATGACTAGAGTTTGTTATCCCCTTACTGCCCGTGATACACACAATGTTTTTCATCACATTTGCGAGGAAATGAAATAAAAATTAGACAAAAAAAAGTATATATATTAATTTTGTTCCCATTTTACATCGTGAATTACCATCAGGTGGGTGTTCATAAACTGAGCGTACGTTGCGATCAGCGCGGGGCAGCTCCGCCGGCTTGCGGTCGCGCGCCCCGCCGGCTGCGGCTCCCGAGCAGCTCCGCCGACCTGGCGCACTTAACTGCCCGCGGGAGTTCGAAACCATACAAAATCCATAACGCCCTAGGGAGTTATGGATTTTGTATGGTTTATAACTCCCGCTGACGGCGGGGCCCATAGACGAGTTAAATCGGCTATAGTTGCTCTATACGCTTGCGTATAATAACTCCCTTTCCGAGCAAGTGTGATGAAATTGTCATTATCGTCTTAGCACTTTTTACCGTTTCTACGAGTAATTCGGGGTAAGCTTTGACCACGATCCCGGATTTTGCAAATCAGGGTATCACACTGGAGAGACTGCCGTCTGACCTCTGTAACACTTGTGACATTAAAATCAGACCAATTGGACCACGGTTACATTTAGTTACCTAAATGTGCAGATTTCGTCGCGACGTTTTCCCTCACTGTAAGAGCATCGGTAGGTAAACAAGCTTATACAATGATAATTATAAAGATATAGAATTAAATATATAATTCATTCGACAAAATAAGTAAATAATACCAATAAAAGTACCAATATTTTCGAGCACAATGTATGAGAGACTAAGTGGACCCGCCACAGCTTCGTCCGCGGTATTTTCCATACAAACTTTATCTCTTCTTAACTTTGTCTTCTTAGTGCACCTCTAGGGTACTCGAGGAATGTTTCTCCCAAATTTCATACGTCTAGGACCACCCGTTTAGGCTGTGCGTTGTCTTTAAGTGAGTCACGGTACTGTTTTATATGTATTGATGTGATTCTCTAACGACCACAACCCTTTACTCGATGAAGAAAAAGACGGAAGAGAAGAAACCTTCGAAAAACACCAGTGTTCAAAAGCTATCTATCGAACTATTTTGATATTTTATAAAATAAAGTATGCAAATATGCTCCCCTCAGCGACGACTACATGTTTTTGCCGTTTTGGGTTACAAACCCTTGGCCCGTGGGGTCCGGGGCTCGAGATCTCTATAAGGAGATCTCGGCGCGTCTCATCGGGACTTTTGGTGACAAGAAGGCTGGCAGCTATTTTGGCCAAGACAAAGTTTAGCTGTGCAAAGGGGGAACGAGCAGCGACGGCGATTTGGCAAGTGTTTTCTATTTGTAGAGTTATTTTAACTTTAGCTCCTCTGCTGCACTGGGAGTGAAGAAATAGCATAGAATGAGTGCAGATGCTTATCATCCTGGCATGTCGTAAAAGTCGACTAAGGGAGACGGGTCCTCTCCAACATGATGGACTATCTGTATGGGCGATGGGCTGATCACCTGTCACCATACGGTTCATCATACCATCTTAGGACTAATTAATCGAACGTGGTCACAAGTAGTCTTGTGGCTCTGCCCACCCCATTAGGGATTTCGGGCGTGATGCTATGTATGTATGTGTATGTTAAATAAAGAAAATAATAACGTAAAATATTCAGAATAGATATGCTTTAAAAAAAAATTATATTTTGGTCACAAAACATAGAAACGAATCATAAGAGCGTTCTTATTCCGTCAGTCAGGAAATATCCTGCTTATAAGAATTCAGAATTCAGAAAATGAAATTGAAGCCATTGATGGAATTCCATTTCGCATTCCCATGTGCGTAATTTCCAATAGGGCTCTATAGTTACTTAACTCACGATACGTTTAAAATATTCAAGAATATTTCATATGACTTTGATTCAATTGATAGAACGTTATTTTGGCTAAGTGGTTGTAAGAGCGAATATAACAAGCATTTCATGACTAAATTGGAAAAGTTATTTTGTAATAAGAAGCTTAACTCCGAGACAATTAAACGAGCAATATTTGTATATTAATAAACTCTGGCTTTTCTAAAAGGATTCTAACAGCCTATATTCGTCATTGAACTTAATAATACAAAAACCGATCGTTTCTATGAAACTAAAATAAAATGACGCTTAGTTTTATTACTTTTATTCATGTAAACTTCGTAAAGTAAAGAGAGTTGATATGATATGCTATATCACTTAGGCAATTTCGAATAGGGGTCATCCATAAAGTACGTCACACTAATTTCGTGATTTTATAACCCCTCGCCCGTCCTTGTCACGGTTGGTCACATTTGTGAGACCCCCCTTCCCTAGTGTGACGTCACATATTTTACAATTTTACATTTCGTACTTTATGGATGACCCCTAAGACGCCCAGTTTAAATGTAAAAAAACATATACCATTTTTGAGACCAAAAGACAATTAATAATGAATTTCACGCGTGGGAATCACGTCTAAAGTAAGCGATTAAAGAAGAAGAAAAAAGAGAAGAGAACAAGAAGAAGAACATTTATTTTATGTTGTTATTAATAAGAAATAAATGACTACCTGCCACCTACCAATCGTTTTAAACAATGCCAGCATTCCTCTTAAATCCTTAAGTCAGTATTTGATTTTCCCCTTTGATGTGCACCCATACATGGACAACTTACCCTTTTAATAGCCAATCAATTATCACCTCTTGTAGGGAAGAAATAGTGGGGACTGGAATCAAGCAATATCTGACTCACCGGGATTCGCCTGCTTCGGTGCTCCGGGGGCCCCCGTCTGTATATCCATAGGTTTTTGGCTGCTGCTGGACACTGACTCTCAACACTGGGTGCTAATAGAACTCGCGTAACCAAGTTGATGGTGAAATATGAAAATTGTATGAAGAGCGTACGTGCGCCCATTCGAAATCATAGAGAAGAAAGTGTTCTCAATACTGCCGCTTGGTGGCAGCACGGTCGCGTTGCGTTTAGAAATCAGATATGCATCATTCCAGTTAGAATTTGGAAAAAGGATCAGAAATTGCATGTGCTAACCGATATGAGATGAAAAAAGTTCTCTTACAACAAAATCTGTATGAAAGTACGGAACATGCCGCCGGCCTTGAAATAAGCTAATTATTTTAACTAATACTACACCTAAGAAACTTAACTATTTGTTAATTTAAACTCTTAGTTGATAGGTAACGGACAGACCTTTATAATAGGTCTTTTTACATAAGAGTTACCCATACGTAAGGTAACTACGCGGGTAACGCCATCGGCACCCGGGTGCAACTGGTGCACACGTGCCAGTCGCCACTGCATGGGCGGCAGCGACTCGTCACGCACAACGACCAGGGATCCCTCAGTCACCGGAGACGCGCCTCCGTCGCGAAACCAGCGACCACGCTGTTGCAATTGCGAAAGATAATCGGAACTCCACCGTTTCCAGAAATGACGAACAGCCTGTTGTATGATCTGCCAGCGTTGAAGACGGCTGGGTCGTTCATCACTGTAGTCATACTCAGGAAGCGAGGTCAATGGCTCCCCGACGAGGAAATGCGCGGGTGTAAGTGGCAACGGATCACACGGATCGCTGCTCAAAACACAGAGTGGTCGGGAGTTGAGTACCGACTCAATCTGACACAAGATGGTATTGAACTCGTCATAGGTAAGAATCTGTGAACCTATCACACGATAAAGATGTGTTTTGAAACTCTTTACGCAAGCCTCCCAGATACCCCCGAAATGGCTGGCGTAAGGAGGATTGAAATGCCAGGTTATACCGGAATCGATTAGACCTTTATTAAGGTCTTGCTGAATTGAGTCTGTTTTCAAGAACTCAAAAAGTTCCTTAAGATATCGGTCGCATCCTATAAAGTTTCGACCGCAGTCTGAATATATATCCGAGCACAGTCCCCGTCGCGACACGAAACGTCTTAAAGCGTTTAGAAACGCTTCAGTGGACAAATTTGGAACTAATTCCAAATGACATGCCTTTGTAGACATGCAGATCATAACCGATACGTAGGCCTTGAACGTTTTCGCGTTACGAAAATGGTTTGATTTTAATAGAAAAAAGCCCGCGAAGTCTACCCCAACGTGTAAGAAAGGGCGCAATGCTCTTACGCGTGCTGCAGGCAGTGCCGCCATCTGTGGTTGTGGAGTGGCACGGGGCCGAGCGCGGAAACACGGAATGCAGCGGCTTGTGCGCATGCGTACTGCGTCACGCGCGGAAATTATCCAATAGACTTGGGAAATAATGAATTGTAATGTCTGTGGTCCTACGTGTACACTGACCCTATGATAATGATCAATTATTAAACTCGTTAAGTGATGTCCCTTTGACAGTAGAATTTGATGTTTGGCATCATATGACGTATGAGCCCGTTCAATCCTGCCGCCTACCCTCAGAAGACCCGAACTGTCAACGAATGGTTTAAGTTTTTGTAACCGATCGGAACAATTCTTATTGTTTTTTATGTTTGAAAGATCATCGGAAAATTGTTCACTTTGAACTAGTAAAATTATACGCGAGAGTGCGAATTTAGTTTCGTGGACTGTAATATACTTTTCAGGTGTTTTATTTTTGCGACATTTATTAATGAAGCGAAAAATATAGCTTACTACGCGTAAGAGTTTGGAAAGAGATGAAAAGCGGGAAATAAATTCCGTGTCAGTGTGATCGGTCGCGACTATGGTTGAAACCAACACGTTATTCCGTTTTTCTTCGTCAGTAACGAAATCTATATGAGACAGGGGCCAGTCGGCCTCCGGGCGTTTAAGCCAAGAGGGACCGTGGAACCACAGCTCTTTGTCGAGCTCAGATGGCAAGACGCCGCGCGATGCCGGGTCCGCGGGATTGTCAGCTGAGCGCACGTGTCGCCATTGTGACGCTGGGACGCGACTCGTTACTTCCGTGATACGATTTGACACGAATGTACGCCATTGATGCGACGAAGACCTTAACCAGGCCAAAGTGATCGAAGAATCACTCCATGCGTAGACGTCGTCTATAGAAATTACATCGGAATATGTACCGAGTACAGTCTCAATCAGTTTGGAAAGAAGAACGGCCCCACACAGCTCTAAGCGGGGCAATGAAATTCGTTTTAGAGGCGCAACTTTGGTTTTTGCCAACACGAGATGAACGTGAATGTTATCGTGTTTATCAGTGACACGTACAAACACTGCCGCTGAAAATGCCTTTTCGGAAGCATCGGAAAATCCATGAATTTGTAAGCTTTTGCCCTCTGGAAATGCGTGACGCGGAATTGAAATTGACTCGAGCAGAGGCAACTCTGAAAGAAATTTAAACCAAGCGTCAGAAATTGAACTTGGTGGGACTTCATCCCATGATATTCCCGAAATCCAAAGCAATTGAATTAAGTGCTTCGCGAATAATGTTATTGGGGCGAGAAATCCAAGGGGATCAAAAATTTTAGAAATTTCCGCTAATATTATTCTTTTTGTGCAAGTTGACGGACAAGGTTTAACCTCATAACTGAAAGTATCTGACCTTGGATACCATTTAAGGCCCAACACTTTGACGGAAGTGTCACCATCGAGGTTAGAAATCGCTAGCGCTTCGTTGGGTTCCGCACTAGTCACCGCTGACGTTAACTCGGGACGGTTGCTGTTCCATTTTCGAAGGTCAAAAGACCCTTTCTTGCACAGAGAAATAAGCTCTTCTTGAAAAAGCAGAGCCTCATCAACAGAACTTGCACCGGAAATGACGTCATCGACGAAGACATCATTAAGTAAAATATTAGAAGCTTTTGGAAATGAAGCACTTTCGTCAAACGCAAGTTGACGAAGGGTTCGTAAGGCCAGAAAAGGCGAAGATGCCACACCGAAGGTCACTGTGCACAACCGAAATTCTTGCACAGGTAAGTCAGGGCTGGTGCGCCAGAGAATACGCTGGTTATCGCAGTCTTCATGCCTAAGAGAAATGAAACGATACATCATTTTAATGTCTGCTGTAAACACGACTTCATGCAGACGAAATTTCAAAAGAACCTGCACTATATCTTGGTGCAACTTAGGTCCTATTAAAAGGTTGTCATTTAAGGAACGACCGCTTGTGGTTTTGCACGAAGCGTCGAAAACCACGCGAACCTTTGTTGTAGTACTCGAGGATTTCACCACGCAGTGGTGAGGAATATAGTAAGGCTTCGACATCGTAGTGGCAGATTCGTCCACTTGCTCCATGTGACCAAGGTCAATATATTCTTGGAGACATGTAACATACTCCGACTTCAATTGCGGATTGCGCTCAAGCCTCTGTTCTAACTTGATTAAACGCGAAAAAGCAATGTCTCGCGACTCGCCTAGGGGCGGGGCGTCGGGTTTGAAAGGAAGGGCAACGACGTATTTACCGTCGGCATTCCTTGTATGAGTTTGGACGAAAATCCTCTCACACAAGGCCTCATCTTTGGTCAACGGTTTTGTTTCCGGTAAAGATTCCAATTCCCAGAACTTCTGAAGTTGGCAGTCATTTTGACTTGAATTGAAGCTTGCATGCAACTCGAACTTTGTGTCGCTAGCTGGAAGCCGACCGTTGAGTAAATAGCCGAAAATGCTATTCATAGCAACTGGAGTACCTGGAGGTCCTACCACGTTGTCATGAAGTAAAATACTACCAGTGTAGTCTGACCCTAACAAAAGCTCAACAGGCCGCGACGAGCGGAGCTCGGGGTCTGCAAGGGTTAGGTTATGCAAATGCGAAAGGTTTTCTAATGAACACTTAATGTTCGGAACGTAACTAGTAATCTTAGGCAGGATATGCGCTTCAATTACTAATTTAGGTTCGAGTTTACCGTGAGGCGTGATCTCAACTATAACGTAACCACGAGATTTTTCATCCTTGTCACCGATTCCTGTCACCGTCAGGTCCGATTCTGCATGAAAGCGACGTAAATTAAGGCGCTGGACACACGATTCGGTGATCAGAGTAGCCTGGGAACCTTGGTCTACAAGAACACGCACGGAGTTAGGTGTGCGGGGCACCGGTGCAGGTGCAGCAGAGCGGACGTCCACGACGGCCGTGGTTAGTAACACGTTGCACGGAGATTGCGCGCGCGTACCGCAGTGCGTCACGGTGGGCGCAACGGGAGCGGACGAGGCAGACGGCGGGGCCGGAGGCGCCGGGCATGAAGACACATGTGGCGCGGGAATCGGCTCCGCTTCGTGCAAAGAGGAATGATGACGTTTTGAACAAACTTTACAAGAAAATCTAGAAATACAGTTTTTAACGTCGTGCCCGACATGAAGACAGTTGAAACACACATTGTGTTCATTAATGAAACGCCTACGGTCAGTAACGCATTGATTAAGAAAATCTTCACATCTATTTAAAACATGTGAAACCGATTTGCAATATATGCATACTTTGTTCGACTTCATAGGATCAACAATCGTAGACTCGACGTTAAATCTTACCGAACGCGGCGCATTTTGAGCCGTGGAAACATTTGAAAAGGTACGATTGCGCGTGGACCAGTTTTGATTGTCCGACGCAGCGCGCATGAACGGATGTCGCGGCGGCGGGCGGCGCGCGGGCGGCGGCGCGGCGGCGCCGGGCGAGCGCGCGGGCTCGGCGCGCACGCCGCCGGCCGTGCACAACATCACCTCCGAAGCCGCAAGCTCTCGGTTTAGGAACTCGAGTAGCTCACGATAGTCGGGCATCTCCGTAGGAGATGACAACGAAAGTTCGAAACGTCGACGAATATTGGAAGACATTTTACGTAGTAAAATATTAAGAAGAATGAAACTCCATTCCGAAATTGGTAGATTTAAGGCGTTGAGTGCCGTTAAGTTTTCTTGAAAAATATTTAAAAGGTTACGTAAACCGATGTAAGTATTTTTGTCAGTAAGCGGTTCCAGGTCTAAAATGGTATCTAAATGTTTTGTTGCAATTATACGCTTATTTTCGTATCTATTGCTTAAAATCATAACAGCGTTGTTATAATTCGCGTCCGTAATTGGAAGTGATTTTATCAAATTATATGGTTCACCTTTTAAGGTTAACAACAAGTACCTAAACTTTTGCACATCCATGAGGTCGACATTTTCATGAACAAGTGACTTGAACAGCTCGAAGTACGCGGCCCACTCGGTGGACTGTCCACTAAATGAGGGCAGCGGTAGCGGAGGTAAATTCGCCCCGCGATGACAATGCGAACCGGAATTATCATTATTATTACTGATTTGACTGTTACGCCGCTGTAAAACCTTGTAGGTATCGGCAGCTACTTGTACCTGATAGTATAATTCATCAAACTGAGTTCGTATTGTCAGCTGTTCGCTTTTAGAAAAAGTATTATTTTTAGCTAATGTTTTTTCAATTTTGACCTGTACCTTAAGGAAATCCTTTTTGACAGAATTTAATTCTTTAATTCTGCAACGAAATTGCATTTCATCAGATTCGGAACAATCTACCATTTTTTGCAAAGAATTCAATAGAATGTCTCGCTCGAAACATAACTGCTCAATCTCCATCTTGTGAGATTGTCTAATACGAAAACGTATAAAATATGTTTATTTGTAGAAATTACTGTTACGTCGAAAATCGGAATTAACTAGTACGCAGTACGTAGATAGAATAATTTTATTGACGTAACGTATTTCTGCACAAATTGAAAAGAAAGAAATTTGAAATTGGAAAGTGAAAGGAATTATTGTATTACAATAAACTTATTTACCACGTAGTGCGTAAATACAAATAATGTTCGAAAGAAACACTAAATTATTATAATACCGAAATGAAATAGTATTAAGCACGAAAATGCAAGAATACCGAAATACGTAAGCAAAACCCGGGTGGCGCGCTTATAGGTACGCCGACTCGAGGTGTCGTGGCGCCGCAATGGCGGGCCGCGCGACTTACCTGCACTTTTACGGAAATAAAAGTGCAAATCGAGATATACGATGTAAAACTCGGAAATAATGATTTAATTAACTACCTAAAACCTTATTACAAGAGTCTTAGGTGAAATATCGTTGATTAAATCGAAATTCACTTAGGAAACATACATTTACGACGTACGCATGCCGGTACTTTCTTGAAAAATGTATCGTAATACGTAATGAAATAGAAGTTAACTTGTTAGCACGCACAATATATCAAGCCAATTCGGTTCGACTGATCAGAATTCGGTTCGATGGACCAAAATTATGTAGGGAAGAAATAGTGGGGACTGGAATCAAGCAATATCTGACTCACCGGGATTCGCCTGCTTCGGTGCTCCGGGGGCCCCCGTCTGTATATCCATAGGTTTTTGGCTGCTGCTGGACACTGACTCTCAACACTGGGTGCTAATAGAACTCGCGTAACCAAGTTGATGGTGAAATATGAAAATTGTATGAAGAGCGTACGTGCGCCCATTCGAAATCATAGAGAAGAAAGTGTTCTCAATACTGCCGCTTGGTGGCAGCACGGTCGCGTTGCGTTTAGAAATCAGATATGCATCATTCCAGTTAGAATTTGGAAAAAGGATCAGAAATTGCATGTGCTAACCGATATGAGATGAAAAAAGTTCTCTTACAACAAAATCTGTATGAAAGTACGGAACACCTCTATTCCATCGACAAACAGTCTATTAAGATGCTCGTCACGTAACTCAGATGAAAATGATGCGCGTTCGATTGCCACCTACCTATCGTTTTAATTAATGCCATCATTCCTCTTAGATAGTATTTGATTTTTTCCCTTTGATGACCACCCAAACATGGGCAACTAAACCTTTTAATAGCCAATCAATTATCGCCTCTATTCCGTCAACAAACAGTCCATTAAGATTCTCGTCACGTAACTCAGATGATAATGATGCGCGTTCGATACAGATCACGAAGCACGTGTTACGCTCACGTCTCAATCGTGTTGTGGTGGTTATAGATAAATAAGGTTTTTACTAAAATGATCGGTGCATAGTTTGACTAAGGTACTTTTCCCAGATATTTGTCGTCATGATAGTATCTGCCTGTGAAAGAGGAAAGTCCATGTTAGGTTCAGTTTGAAGTTTTATATGCATTTTTTTTCTTCATGTTTCATATTAAGCAGGCTCAAGAGCAGTGGCAGTAATAGTGTAATAGGAAAGATACATTTTTTTTTCATCTTGTATTGGAAAGTACTGAGTAATAGGAACCGATCTGTGTACGCAAAACATTTTTATGTTGATTATTTTATGAGTTATGTAGCTTTGAAAAGTCATTGTTCATACCACTCGCAAAAACATACAATATGGACAACAGCTATGACGTCACAGCTGTAAGACTGTACAAAATGTATGGCGGTTAAACGAAATCTGCAATTATTTCCAAAGATACTATTTTACATAAATTTGATGAGGATGTCCAAGAAATTAAAATCAAAACTAAAAAACAATATATATTTTTCACTAGGTAATTTTGACCCTTAATCAAATAAAAATGCATGTCTAGTTAAAATTATCTGCTTTTTCCTGTAATATGCTTTTGTTTACATTTACTTTCATAATATATCATTTAAACCTCATTTTGATTTTCATGCAACTTCCCATTGCTGGATTAATTAAACGTATAAATTATAGCGCATTTACCTGTTTAATCCTCTATTAACTTAGGTTAATAGATCATTCTGATGATCTGAACCTGACTAGAGAGACTTCATAGTGTTCTCTATACTATATTTGATAGTTTTTCATATTCGTGTATTTGTATTATTAGGACATGAAATTTTATATTTCAAATTGTTTATTTTGATATTTAGAGACCTTTCATCTCCATCTTTATACTTGACCGTGGAGACTGTCTACACCTCCATTTAACCTAGATTGATCGATTTAGATGTTTCTTTGTTTCAATTTTTATTTTTATTATTATGACCCTTAGAGACTTTATACATCTCTAAGTTACTTAACTTGTCCAGACGCGGAGACTATACATCTCCCTTATTAGTTATTTATTAGAATTAATTTGTACCCATTAGGTTTTTATATTGCACATTTTGTGTTAGTTTCTAGAGAAAACTGTATTGCCAAAGTTGAAAAAAGACCTACTGCTGAGTTTCTTACGGCGTTTCTTCTCAGCAGATGTCACCTTTCGAAGCGCTGGTAGATTCAGACATGTAAAAACCAGGTGGCCTACTTGCAAAATAAATATTTTCATTTTCATTTTCATTAATGACATATACGACAATAGGCTAGTCATTGCACGAACTGTCTGAACTACTATGGAGCTATACCGATGGCTACCATTGCGCAAGCTATTACGGTTACATCTTATTTGCTCGCATTTACAAACAAAAGCTCTCCTATGACATAATTGTGATGTGAATCGTATCGCGGTATAACACTCGTGTTTACCAACTGCGATTAATGAGAATATCGTGTTAAATGTTGAAGAGACTGCAACATGAACAGTGTATTTATTTGATACGTAGGCAATAAAGATTTGCTTAGTTAAAATAATGCCCTACTTAGTAGCATTTACGTCTGTCTATTTTACAGAATTTCCCAGGTAATAGTGGCAAGCACAGATCTAGTGGTAGAACATGTATGTTCTACGATTTCTTTTAGTTTAGGAGTTATTCAAATTCCATACAGTGCGAGAAGTCGAAATACGGTTGAAATTTTGGATAGCGATTCTTAAAAATATCAAAAATTTTTGGGTGTATTAGATATCCCTTGAGGTGCTACCTCTGGACCTCCACTTGACACAATTTCCTGGGACACTCTGTATATCAGTCCCGGTCTGAATTAGTACCAATGTTCATAAAAAAAGAAAATTAATACTTTTATGTTTTCACAAACATTTTGTTTTTCATTGCCGTTGTCATTCATGCTAGGCTTTAACTGACCTTGCTATTTCTTCATTTATAATTTTCTCTTGAAATTCACCCTAAAATTGGTTCAGAAATGGTTTAATTTTCGATAAAATGGAATAAAATCTCATTCATATTAGGCCTGCTTTTGCTGTGATGCCTTTTGTGTAAGTGATTGACTGATTGAAGGTCCCGACGACCCATGCCACAACACCTTAAACATTTTCCTGCAAAACAAACCTACTAAAACGACGCATGGCTCAATACGCCTGTATCTACATAAAACATGATAAACTATCATAATTCTCTGCAACATGACTAGAAAATTGACGGTAAATTGAAATGTAACCGCTGATCTGAACCTGTGATCCGACACGACCAAATAAATCACCCAGGCGTCGTAAGCGCAGTAATACAAATGTCAGCTACGTCGTTACTCTTCACCCGATGGAATAGATAGATGGCCTTTTCAAATTGATGCGTTTTTGAAAAGGTACGCACACACGCACACACTCACACACACAACTTTATGCAAATGAATTGTACGAATAGACAGGTTTCACAAGCGTTTTCTTTTGGGAAACGTTCGGGCCGCTGTGTTTAAAAGCCGTCAAAGTGAAGTGTTTGTATAATGAAATACAAAATGGCAATCGAATTAAGCTAACCTTTTGGCCGCCAAGCATGTCTGAGAAGTAACACAAATTTCAACTTAAAATCAAGGTGATGAAGGTTTTTTTACCTTGTATAGCCTGTCACGCATAGTCGACAACGGCGGCCAAAAGGTTAAAAGAGCACTTGCTCATTTCCAATACCTTGCGTACTTTATCGAATTCTATTAGAAAAATCAAACTTCATCTATTCTGAAATAAAAACCCTATGAAATGTTGAAGGTACTGCATCATTTGGCACAGCTTATTACATGTTATTTTTAGGGTTCCGTGCCTCAAAAGCAAAAAAACGGAACCCTAATAGGTTCACTCGTGTCCTGTCTGTCTATCCATCTGTCACAACCAATTTGCTCCGAAACTACTGGACCAATTGAGTTGTAACGTAAATAAATGAATTTTAAACATGAAATGGGGGTAAATTACATTTTTTTTTATTGCTATGTATATCGTGTGATCTATCATGAAAGGGCTTGTTGTGATAATCTTAAATGTATATATTTTTTTATAATTTTAAGATAAATAGTTTGTAAGTTATTCAGGAAATAGGCGAAAATTTACCATTCCCCCCTTATCGGAGACTCTTATCAATAAATCTCTTACAAACAACCTTACAAGCAGAGATGCTTAGCTAATCTGACCATACAAAGCGAACTGAACCGATTTCGATTAATATTTGGCAAAGATAGCTTGACATCCATTTATAAAGTAGCTGGAGAGTTCCCGGAGAAATCACGGTAGGTAATCAAACATCCGAAGACACAGAGGAAAGCTAGTTCTTTATAAATGAAAGCTTTTGATGAAAAAGAGACATTCAATTTGTCTTTTTCTTTTGAAAGTCCTAATAAAAAGACAAGTAATAATGAAACGTCAATTTTTATTATAACAAAGCTCGTTCCGGAACAAATTTAATTTGTAATAGCACTTAAATCAACCTCCCGTCGGTTAATACCAACTGTCAAAAACACGAAGTTACTACAAAAACTTCTAATTGTAATGCCAAATGAAAAGCTAATTATTCTGCGGTAACTTTTGATAACAAGCCGTAATCTAAGCTTAAGTTTAATCCTGGAAAATCAGGGAAGTTATCATCCGTTAATGAATTAAACTTTTCGTTTAGCTTAAATCGCTGTCACGGCTGAAGCAGGTACACGTACCCTTTACCCGTTTTGTTCTATTCCACGAGAAAGTTGTGTGTTTTAAATCCATTAAGCCATGTTTTACGCAGATTGAACTTGACATCCATTTTAAGATTACTTATATAATCCTTTGTGGGATTATATTTCACTTAACGGCGATCCAGGTTTACCGTTATATTGAACGCATTAACAAATAATGGCACCAAATGTAAGCCGATTACTTTTTCTGATGAAGCTCAGAAATGAGGGTTCATATTTGAAATCAGGCTTTGACTTCAGAGCGTATTTTACGGCCAACTCGAAACAGAGTCGTCTTAATTTAAAAATTCCTGAACTTAAAATAAGAAACGTCAACCTCTATTTTGTATAGCACAAAGCTAACAAAATGAAGTTATTAAGAATTAGCTAACACACTTTCGAACTGGGTCTAATATGTAAAAATGCTAGCAGGATGCGATTTCTTAGCGAGTATCGGCACACTTTTTGGACCTAAGAGTTGCGTATGCTCGTATAGGATAGAGTTTGGCCCTAAATTTGGGATCACTACAAGCCAATATACCTATATGTACTCGTATGTTATGATTGAGAGAATACGTTCGCCAGATACCTTTACAAAAGGATGTATTGCTTCGTTCGGTACCTACTATTATGTGCTGTTTCCCTCTTTATTCGGTCGGGTATGGACTGGATACGCTCGATCGAAAACACAGCACGGCACAACGTATTTTTTTGAAAAGCTTAGACGATTAGTATATAATTGATACTTATAAATACACTCTCAGTAACCCAACTTACGTGCTAAGGCAATAAAACTTATTATATTGATTTTTAAAAATGCTGTTCGATCGCTGCGCCAGCGACCGCTCGTTGCGTGGGTTCGGAACGAAATGCAAGTAACATCGCTCCATAAAAGGAGGCGCCGAAAAAGTAAAAGGTCAAGAGTTATGAGGGGTTCGAAACGAATGCTTTCATGACGTTCCGTGGAAGCAGATTTCAGATTTCACGCAGTCGATTGATGTTGATCGATGATATTCGAAGGTTAGAGGTTCGATTGACATCTATTTCGCTTATTTAGATGATGTATCGATGGATGACTGGAGTGGTAGGCCTAATTTTAGGAAGCGCGCCTTCCGTTCCAATTCCAGCTCGCTCACAAGTTTGTCAGAACTTATTTGTTTCATTTATTGATTACAAAAACTGAACACACAGGACGACTGTGCCTAGCAATGGGGCATGTATGGGTTGATGATTATGAGTGACATCGATAGGTGACATCGCCCTTAGACAACGAGTTTTTTAAAGGGCCATTATCTGCGAGTATATGATTATTCTGAAGACGCGGTTATCCTACTTGGTAAGTGACCCTGCCTCCGAAGCTAGCGTCCCGGGTTCGATCCCCGCCCGGTAAGGGAAAATATTTGTGTGATGAGCACGAATGTTTGTTCCTGAGTCTTGGATGTCTCCTAAGTATTTAAGTATTTATTTCTCTATATAAGTATGTATATCGTCGTCTAGTACCCATAACACAAGCCTTTAGAGCTTACTTTGGGACTAGATCGATTTGTGTAAAGATTGTCCCCTGATTTATTTATTATTAGCATATTAGTAACATATATTTTTTTAAAACGTTTCCTCCAATATAGAGTTCTTGTATCCCAGTTCATATGACGATTTATTCAAAAGAGCTGGTTGAGAAGAACCGTTTCTTATGTAATGCATTTAAATGTACGGTAATTGAATACACAAATACACAAACAATTCAATGGTGTTCTAACAATAGTTTCGGCTTCTCGTCGTGAAACTTGAGAAAACGGTAGTTTGAATGACATTACAGTCAATGAACTGAAATTAAATCGTCTGTCTGTAGTAATCCAATAATATATATTACGATTAATAACGCCACCTGCCATTTTTGCAGCAGTAATGATTTTACTAGACTGTAAGATTTGCAATAATAACACAGGTCAACAAAAAAAAAATGTTTTCTTGTTCCAAGTGCACAGTTTACGGATATAATCATGAAAGTAGTGAATTGGCTCATGTTATTTTCATGAATTTGGTGTAACTATTTTTATTACGTAGAGAAAGAACTATTGATTTAAAGTAAACCAGACCCAATATTCCAAAATTATTCACTGTTTCATTCATTGTTGGCATCAAATTACTCGAAATAATTTTAATATCCAGGGCAGCAAAACCACTGTAACCAGTGTAATAATTTGGCACGAATATATTAAAAACTATGCTAATTGAAATTGAAAATTGAAATTGAAATCATTTATTTCAGACCATTGGTCCATAAATGTGTTAGTAAGACAATATTACTTAAGAACTAAGGTTAGAAACAGATATGTACAACTAAACTTAAAACTAAACAGGATTTAAAATGCCAGAGCCAGACTACCCCACCCCTCGCACGTGCAGTTGCACCCAGTGCCTCTGGTATGGGCAGTCTAACCTACTGGCGACAACGGACAGAATGCTATTAGAGCTGCCAAACTGCTGCTAATAAAAGCATACAAAACAGTTCTGAAATACATACTTATATGCCCTTTCATATGACACCCCAGTTGATCATATTGCTTGGATTTCAAAATTGTACCTAATTCCTTGGCCCCATTTGTCAGTAATATTTAATAAATATTAAAAAAATTATTCCTGCAATATACGGCGGCACGGGTACTATTCCAAATTTTAAGGTCATAACGTTAGTGTTTCTGAGATAAACGGCTGTGACATATATGTAGATAGACAAACAATAAATCCTTATGGATTCCCTTTTTACTTTTTAGATAGGGAACACTAAAAATTACTAATGCATGGCTCTCAGAAACATTTTTCAATATTATTAGTTTTTAAACGGATAAATAATAATAGATGACATAATAAATAATGGTGTACCTTTACACCCATTTTTTTTTAATTTAATTTATATATTAATTGAAACAATTTTTTATGTCTGACTATAGTCTATAGTGCCTGGTAATAAAGTTTTTTTTTTCATATTCATTGACACCATAACTAATGCCATATAATGTAGACATCTGATTTTGTTTTTGAATATAATTTAATAGAATAGGTATATAACTGTAGTCACTTTTTAATATATATCCTTTTCTGTTGACTGCATAACATTGTATCTCGTTAGAAGTTAGAGTAACAGTTTTATAGGCATGCGGCCATGTAAAGCAAACTTAAATTTGATTACCTATTGACAATAAGCACTTAACTATCTTACTGAGTTATTAACGTTCTTAGCATGTGACATAACGTAATCTTGAAATTTAAGAACTGCAAAGATACAGTAAACTGAAATACGATGTTCTGTGTTTATACCTGCCAACAATAATCTTATAGGGTTTTCTTAATATACGAAATGGTTCAGTAATGTTTGCAGTCTTAAAATAATCCCTTGACTTTTGGGAAGGGCACGGCTTTTGTATAAATGCCAAAACAAGTTAAGTAAGAACATTCCTCTAAGAGGACAAGTGCACAAAGGTAAAGACAAAAAATCAGTCTTGTCAGTAATTATTTGGAACGGAAACAAAAATAAGAGAACATGATGGCACTGGCGGTGAGTACATATCAAACAGAAAGTCTTCACTTAATTTCGGTAAACACCTAATTTGGGAAGCATAAAATATACTTTAGATTAACTTTATGTAGAAAGGTTAAATTAAAGTGTAGGCTGGCAAGTAGGTGGTATACCTACATGTAATTGACCCTCAATGTTATGAGCAGGCTTTTTGAGAGAAATAGAACAAGGTTGTTATAAAAATATTCGCGCAAGTTTTTTTATCAAGGTGTTCATTTTAATGAAACCTATTTCAGTATCATCACGTCAGATTTATTTCCCTTTATATATATTTTTAAAGCTATGAACTTTAAATTAGACTGTACACAACGTTCAAGTCATTTTAACCTTTTAAATGAAATTGAATTTTAAGACACAAAATATCCAGCTCATTTCGCCGCAGTCTTATAATAGGGATGTTCCCTGGGTAAAAAATAATAATAATTCTAATTAGTCCGTCAGTTAGATTATCGAAAAATATTCAACACATATTTTTTGTTTTATCAAATCAATCAAAATTGACAAAAATAACACGCATCAAGGTTCGGGAGTGGGGGCTCATGACGTCACTTAATGGTAAAAAGTGTGCAAAGTCGTAACGTCAAGCGGAACTTCAACGCACTATAACTTCGTAATTTTTTGTTTAATTGACAAAAGAAAATATACGTTTTTAATAGTAAATGACGGAATAAATAGTTTTTTTTTTCAGGAAACTAGCCTATTATGACTTATACATTTCGTTTGTGTCAATTTATATAAGTTGGCGACACGGACAGGCCCAATGAAAATTTAACGACGGTCTAGAAGTGAATGCATCCAATATGTCTCCCGCTCGAATCAATAAGGAAAAGCTAGCTACATAGACGAAGCTTTATGTCTTTGACTGTGTGCTATGTTATTCGATATAGCGTTAAATCAAGTTATTAATAAATTAAAACCAAACCCAAAATGCTTGACTCAAGTTTCATAAATACTAGCAATATTACACCGCTATATCTAAGGTTTTTTTTTAGATCGGTATGAACTGGACCGGGGGTCACCACCTATCTCATAAACGTCGACCTGGTTGCTTATAAAGTTTTCCGCCTTTACGAATCATGCATAGACCACCCATTTTACAACCAATTGTACTAGTAGGCTAAATTACGTAATAAGATATAGAGGTGGAGTTGTGGAGTTGACGCGTGACCAAAGGGCTGGCTCATATCTGGCGCAGCGGATCAGCGTTGCCATCCAACGTGGCAACGCTGCCAGGCTTTTGGGCACGCTACCAACTGGCAGCGATTTGGGGCAAATTTTTTATTTATAGCTATTTTTAAGTTTAGTTTTTAATTGATATGTATTATGTTGTATATTATATTTAAACATTTTATCTTGACAAATAAAGTCAAGATATAGATATATGTATGGAAATGTCGGCAGGTTAATTAACTTTCGTTAGCTGTTGTATTGTTACAAACATTAATATAAATATAAATCATTATAAGCACTTACTGCAGGAAACGTGACCTACCTAGTTTATTAATATATATTTTTGTTGTTGTTGATGCGAACGCAATGTATACTGTCTAGCTCTAAATTAGTTCATGGGTCCACAGAAAACCACACATGGCTGAGTGGATACCATTTTCGCAGCAATATGTAACTTTTATCTGGATTAGACAAATTGTTAGATTTAAGGCTCAAAAATGTTCACTTTGCGTAATAATTAATTTCTATTTCTAAAATAAGCATGCACAATCCTATTTTACAGTTTCATACTATGGAAATAACTTACTTCTAAACCTGTTCAAATATTTTAGGAATCATTTATCTTTGGATTCACGCATAAGCTTTTACGTTCATCTGACGCGACTGTTTTGGTCAGCTAAGTCCATGGTCGTTTTACGAAAGTTTGACAAAGCATGGGACCTTCCATTAATATCATCGTATATGAGTGGAGATATACCTTGTTATGTTTGAATTTGGGTGGTTGCCGACTTAACCTCATTTCTCGATGGCCTTTGACCATGTCTATGATAGAAGGAAAATTGCGTAAATGGTTTCCATCGTCAAAATTGTCCATGTTGATTTGTGTTTGGATAAGATTTTGAAGAAATAATTGACAGCTAGCGCTGCGTGAGATCTCGTATTTTTTAAAGTGTGTAAGAGTAGGGAGAGCTTTATTAAGGTTATTAGTTTTTTCATGAAATGTTTTCAACTTCTTATTGGTTTGATATATCTTTGATCTTTATTTATGAAGGAATAATGGAATGATGTTGTTTATCTAAATTTTTATTTATCATATGTAAACCTGTGCTCGTGATTCTAAAATAATATAAAATGTAAGTGTACAAAAAATGAAATAACCTGTTTATTAAAGTGCTTAAGTGCTACAAGCCTCCACAGAAGCAGCAGAATTTAAGATTTATTAACTTTAAAACCTCTTAATAAGGTTATCAGTGGTTAATAAAAACCCCTTTAATTAGCAATTGACACGTTAATTATCCGTGAAAGCCGATGACCATACCACATTGTTTTCACCGAAGACGAATTCGACGGGTGTCATTAAAATCATAATTCTCTGCCCGAAGGCCGCGAGTTAGGAAGAGTCAGGGAGAGAGGCGCGGACTCCGCGACGGTATAAAAGCCTCCAGTGTTGTGTTCAGAGTATCACACAACCACGAGACCTCCGTGAGACAACATGAAAGCGTTCTTGGTAGGTACCGTGCAGTGAAAGTGCCTGTGACCCGCGACTGACCCGCGCTTCCTCATAGGACTGTGACACAATGCCTGTTTATATTGACGGTTGCATTTTCAAAAAATTACTCGCGATATAAACATGCCATTGGACTATCGTGAAAGATACTGCAAACGAGTGTTAAAGTGGACGGTTTGGGGTATGCTTCGCGCAGTGACTGTGACGTGTGGGCGTGAAAATTTTGAGGATCGCTATGGATTTTGCAATGTTTAATTACTTCAACTATAAGAAAGATAATCCATAACGCCCTCAAATATTTTAAACTGAAACTGGAGTTGCAGTGCGATTACAACAATGTTCTATAAAAGTGGTTTTGTTTCCATAGGTTTTAGCGGCCGTTGCGGCCATCGGCTCGGCTAGGCCCGAAGCAGGCTACAGTTACAGCGCGCCCGGAGGCGGCAGCGGCGGAGGCTTCAGCGGCGGCCATGGCGGTGGTTTCTCGTCCGGCGGTGGTCATGGCGGTGGTTTCTCGTCCGGGGGCGGACACGGCGGCGGCTTCTCGTCCGGTGGACTGAGCTCCAGCAGCTTCGGCATCGGCGGCGGCGGCGGCGGTTTCTCGTCAGGCGGCGGATTCTCTTCCGGCGGTGGCTTCTCCTCCGGAGGCGGCGGCGGCTTCTCCTCGGGCGGCGGCGGCGGTTTCGGCGGCGGCTTCGGTGGTGCCCCCATCGTGCAGAAGCATATCTACGTGCACGTCCCGCCCCCAGAACCTGAAGAGCAGCGCCCGCAGATCATCGGCGGAGGTGGCGTGCCCCAGAAGCACTACAAGATCATCTTCATCAAGGCCCCCGCTCCCCCCGCACCCGTCGCGCCCATCATCCCCGCTCAGGCCCAGAACGAGGAGAAGACCCTCGTCTACGTACTGGTCAAGAAACCCGACGAACAGCCCGACATCTCCATCCCCACTGCCGCTCCCACTCAGCCCTCAAAGCCCGAGGTTTACTTCATCAAATACAAGACCCAGAAGGAGGCCGGTGGCGCTATCGGTGGCGGATCTATCGGAGGTGGCTCTGGAATCGGCGGCGGTCTTGGCGGTGGAATCATCGGCGGTGGTATCGGCGGTGGTAGCATCGGTGGCGGTATCGGCGGTGGTCACGGCGGCAGCATCGGTGGTGGGCTCGGCGGCGGGCACGGTGGAAGCATCGGCGGTGGCAGCATCGGCGGTGGGCACGGCGGCTCCAGCGGTGGCGTCAGCTCCTCCTACGGCCCCCCCGGCCAATCCGGCCCGTATTAAACACCGCGCGCCCGCGCTCACATGTGATACCTGCTTTGACGGCGAGGATTAATTTTAAGTAGAACAAAAAATTACGGTGCCTAAATGTATTTATGTAAATAGTAATTTTAATGTATCATAATTAATTCTAGTTATATTGTTCAATACTTTTTGCATAAAAAATCGATAAACCAACGAAACTACTATCTTCTTATTCCGAATCAAAAGAATCCCAACTTTCCAAAATCAGTTTACATTCTTAAAACGAAGTTGAAATTCGAGCTTTACCCGAAACAGTCGAAGTTTTTAACTTGTCCTCACCATGTGTTAACACAGAGCAGATAAACAGGTGTCTAAGTTTGGTAGAAAGTATGTTTTCACCGCGTGGGCAACACGTGTTGCGCAACCAGGAGTGTGACCCCGGTTGCATAACGTCTGAAAGAACCATCTCGTTGCCACACCTGCACAAAATACAAGAGTTTCGCTTAATATTTATTGCACAAGCTATTCGATATTTTGTTCAATAAGTTCACATTTACCTTGACATTTTTGGTAAAATCCTTTGATGTGACTCATGGTAAATTGTATCGGAACTCAATGTGTTGATCGTTATTGCGTCACACCGATGATACGGAAAAAAGCTAAATCTGCTTATATTATTTACTGAATATTTATGACACGGGCTCAGCTTTCGTAATTTGTTCGGGAGCGTGTTTGGGCATAACATTCGAGTTAACATATGCTCAGACTATGGAAAGTGAAGTCGTAATATTTGCTAAGAAAGTGAAATTTCTTTTATGTGCAAAACAAAGTGTCTGAGTCATCGGTGTTTGTTCAGAATCGAATTAACAAAGTTTGTAACGAGTCTCGTGATGTAACGGGACAGATATACATAATTAGTTTCCGTGTGAGTTGATATTATTATTTGGATATAAAATAATTTATTTATGCTCTTCAACTCCTCTGCTGCACTGGGAGTGAAGAAATAGCATAGAATGCGTGCAGATGCTTATCATCCTGGCATGTCGTAAAAGTCGACTAAGGGACGGGTCCTCTCCAACACGGTGGACTATCTGTATGGGCGATGGGCTGATCACCTGTCACCATATGGTTCATCATACCATCTTAGGACTAATTAATCGAACGTGGCCACAAGTAGTCTTGTGGCTCTGCCCACCCCATTAGGGATTTCGGGCGTGATGTGTATGTATGTATGTATGCTCTTCAATGTAGACATGTTTATGCTAGTAAAATATACATATTTACTAGGTTAGAAATAGAAAACAACTTGTTGAGTGGTGTTAGCATTCTGTCTACGTAATTAGGGTTTTTGTATACCTATTTTGTAATGCAAAATATCTCCCCGATTTATTGACCGAGCGAGCAAAGCGAGCTTATGCAAAAATGCTTTCGTATGTCCGCAGCGGATGTTTGTCAGTCGGATATCCATTTGTTCTCGTCTACAGGTCGCATTACTCAACCGATTCTCGTGAAATTTTGTGAGCAAGTACGATAATTATATGTTTTTTTTGGGGTTTTTGGGATTACATAGTTATTTGCGGTGTTGATCAACTGACCGCGACCTATATCGATGTATCGGGATCACAGTTTTCCAACGACAGACTTAAGTTTTTCACGAGCTCACGGAACAACTAGTGTTAATTTTTACACAAAACTTGAAAATCAATTAGAGGCTAGTTCTTGCACTGAAGTTGTTTCCAGACTTCAGGCACGAAACCTAGCGAAATTTTAGCGAAATTAGCGCCTTAAAGACAGACAGTAGACACATAATGCTGTCTAGCGAGCGGTTAGACAATCGCCGCATACAGTTGTTATTACTATAATTTGTCTCAACACTCACGTAATGGCAATTAAGGTCGTAACAGACTTATTTAATTGCTAAACTTTCTGCTCATCTATTAAGTACTAAGTTAGTGTGCAAACGTTAGTGTTGTCTTTCTTGCTCTAAAGTCTGACGAAAATGAGTAAAAGAGTACGAACTATATTAAAATTGCACCTTTCAGACTAGCTCTCCAGATTGTGGATTGTTTGAGCTCTACAACTTTTACTTATTATGTCAGTGGCTTTTTCTAAATTAATCTATTAAAGGAATTAAAGATTAGATTAATCTAGTCACAAAAGTTTTGAACATAACTCATTTTTACTAATAAAACTTTTCAAAATCTAAAAATCATTTATTTCGAATAATGCATTATCCCGGAATGGGGTTTGCTCATCAACACACTGATGACTGCACTATTCCGCAAACCAATTGAATTATTAATCGAATAATTCAATTGTGGGTCGCAATTGTACAAAATGGGTGATGATTGAATGAGCTTAATGGCGAGTTGTGTAACTGCAGCAATGATTGATGAGAGTGGCGAAATTAACCTGATGCCTTATGTGCAGGGCTCGAACAAATCATGCGGATGACGTCAAACCACTCATAGGTGATTTCAAATATTATTTTCATAAACAATTATCACTTATCATTAACCAACCTCTTTGAGTACCTAAACGATATCGTCGCTTGAAATGAGTCGAGTAATGACAATGTCAGTCAGACGTTACGTATATAAATGTAGCTTGGATTTATTTTTACTAATACTTAAAAAGACGCAATAGAAAGTCATCTTTATTCGTGCGATATGTCACACGGAAGTTTAAATACAAATCATCATCTTGTGTGCAAAACTACGTCATTTTAACGTCATCCGCATGATTTGTTCGAGCCCTGCCTATGTGTATGAACAAATGAAATAAAACTACGCACACCAATGCACAGTAATGTCCGGTTTGTTATTATTTACGGAAAAAAAATATCGAGTATGTTTGTTTCTATTTTACGACGTTCTTCGACGTTCGACGCTGGATTTGGTTTATTACCTACCTATTATAAGTTCAATAGGGATGTTTCCTGGATAAAAAAATAGTTGTTCTAATTAGTCCTTCAGTTAGATTATCAAAAAATATTGAACACGTATTTTTTGCTTTATCAAATCAATCAAAATTGACAAAGATAACGCACATCAAAGTTCGGGAGTGGGGGCTAATGACGTCACTTAATGGTAAAAAGTGTACAAAGTCGTGACGTCACACGAAACTTCAACTATATCTTCGTCATTTTTTGTTTAAATGTGTTCAATATTTTTTTATTATGTAAATGACGGACTAATTAGAATTTTTAAGGAAACTAGCCTATTGAAGATTATATTTTGTGTAAATCCCATGGACGGTTAATTGTTTTCTGTTAGGTCGTTTTTAACAACATATTTTAATTAAACAGAAAAAGACATTAGTTGGTCAGGAAAATATGAAAGAACAGATAGACCTCAATCATATTCCTATAAAGAAAAAACGATAAACTTGTAAAGCAACTTTATTTTGCGTTTTGCTATAGTCACGTACCTATACAATGGTAACTTTTGTTGAATTGACTTTATGAATGGCTTCTCGGTTGGAACCGTTTGACTGAACGAAGGGTCATCTAGACCTAGAATTTTTGTGACAAAATCAAATTTCAATTTATTAGTTCATATTATTATCTAGTTTTTATTCGAACTCACTTCTTGACATTTTATTTTGCCACAATTTTTTTAGGTCTTTTACGTCAATACGCATCGCTATGTTAAAGCTTCTACTGGCACCCAATTACATGTAAAATTTGCATAATATCCTTTGAAATGAATAGAATAGAAATCATTTTCGTATGACTGTTGTGTGTACAAGTATGACCCATTTCGAGCATACAACATTGTTCAAAACTTAATATGAATCTATAGCACTAATGGTAAAACAGATTTTTTTTACAGCGTAATATGAATATTTACCCAACATTTTTACTTATACAATTAAACCACCTCAGGTCAGGCTTTGAACCCGGGACCTCTTACCCTATAATTCAACTCGACCACTGGGCATTACATCATATGTCACCGCATACAATCAGATAAAGGAACTGATCAATTATTACAGCACCATTACACAGCAGGATGTGTTACATAACCGTACTGGACTCAAATAGTTTCCGATCCAAAATAACCAAGCACGAAACAGGTTCTGAACTCTCAAACGAAATTGAACTTTGTACGAAAGATGCAAGATTCATAGTTGAGCTAGGGTGATAGCGAATCTCAAATTTGTGCTTGTAAGGTGCTTTACCAGTCACGTCTTGTATTGAGAGTGAGAGTGTACAGTCGACCTCAAAAGGAGATGCTACAGACATACAGTCTGGTGCATTTGAGTCATTAATGGGTTAGTTATGAAGCTATTTGACGACGCGGTTAGCTTAGTTGGTAGTGACCCTGCCTCCGAACATAGCGGTCCCGGGTTCGATCCCTGGTAAGGACTAAATATTTGTGTGATGAGCACGAATGTGAGTTCCCGAGTCTTGGATGTTTCCTATGTATTTAAGTATTTATTTATCTATATAAGTATGTCATCATCGTCCAGTACCCTTAATACAAGCCTTTAGATCTTACTTTGGGACTAGATCCATTCGTGTAAAGATTGTCCCATGATTATTTTTTTATTATTAATTTTGGGCAAAGAATCGTTGCCTGTCTAGTTTTGAAGCTGTTAAGTATTAAATGAATGAAACCATGTTTTAAAAAAATACTTTTTAGAACGATAAAAAAAATAAAAAATATACTTTTGAGGTCAAAGTTTTTGAATTTAGAAATGAGACGGGACTTTTTATGTAAACCTTTTAAGAAAGAGATAGACAAACTCAAAACAAGTAACGTAAAAATCCATTTACGCTGGTTTTTCAATTTCAATGATTGGACTCCGTCTCCTTTACCGTTTAGAAGCTGCATCTTGTTTCAAAAATTGATTCTACAATGATAAAAAACTTGTTTCAATGCATTCTGTTTAAGTCGACGACATAATCGTATTTTATCTGACTACATTCTAATTTAATCTCAATGCGTAATTTAATCTCAATTAAATCAATATTTTTCAATAGATTGCAACGTAATTTAATTTCAACTAAAGCTTAATTTTAAGTTTAATTAATATTAAGTCATTTACTGTAGCTTAAGATTCTTTGTTAGTTAATAATAATTTCTATGGGCACCAGCCTGAAATAATCATTTATTTTTATTATTATAATTAAGTATAACGTACTTACCTATACATAGATACAACAGCTTTGGTACATCTGTAACTGACAGTACTCCAATATGGATGATTATGAAAGTGATCGTGCGTCCATTCAAATAATAATGAGAATGTGTGGTTTCAATCAGGTTTCTGTTATTATCTACAAAACATGTAATGAACTGGAATTTTAGTCATTTTTCAGAATTTTGTTATTTGTAGGTATATATGTCGTTTGTATAGCTTTTTGTATAGCAATTAGTACGATAACCATGCTTCATTCAATTTTATTTTACTAAACATACATACAATGAATTTTGAATTTAATCATTATTGCTTAAAGTCATTACAAGTTATTAAGAATAATTATAATTTATACAGCGTGACATCGAAAACGTGATCAGAAACCAGTTTTATCTACACCCATATCATAAAACCTCCATAGTGTAATCAAAAACCGTAGGAAATGACCACCATTTTGACAACCAATTAGGAAAAACCAGTGCTGCAATGTTATTCCCGTATCGATTTTAGTATAGAAATGAGATTAAATTTGGAACAGCTGTCAAAACTCAAGTGGGTCTCTATTCTAGTATCCATAGATATTAAAACAGTTATTGATACGAAACGTCAATTCAGAATGTTTTGTTAATATAAACTGCACAACATTTGATCTCGAGTGACATGAGAATAGAACTTCATTCGTTAATCTATGATTTTAAAAAAATGGTCTTGACGGAGGATCGAATTGCCGCCATTACTGCTTTCATGATGGTTTTTTGCTGAACGAAAGTAGAATTGTAAAAAGTTGTTTGTAATTTACATTTTAGTTGAAAATATGAACAGTAGTCTTCTCGGAGTGACTGTGTGATGCAAAAATGCGCCGGATATCGGAAATATGCAGCCACGATTGCAACAAATAACTTGTTGCCAGAAAATATTGTTTCTGAACACATCATGGAGTAAGTATTTATAATATGTGTGTAGATAAAGTTATGTATGCAACTCTGCATAATTTGGCCTTAAAACACACGTGCGATCTTATTATGAAACTCGCTAAAGCTCGTTTCATGAAAACCGCACTAGTGTTTTAAGGCCTATCATTATGCAACCGTTGCATAAACTACTATTTCAGACTCGGTAATTAATGGCCATTTTCAAGCAATATCAGTTAAAAGAAACAAACGCTATTTTTTTTTGTTAATTTACTCCTTCGAAGGGTGAACTATGAATAGTCAGTAGGGGTAAATTAACAAAAAAAAATGCTTTTGTTTCTTATAACTAATATTGCTTGAAAATGGCCATTAATTACCGATTCTGAAAAACTGGTTTCTGATCACGTCTTCGATGTCACGCTGTATAATATTAGAACCTTTAAAGCTAAAGCCCATCGCCTTTGTTAAAGGATAAACAATAACAATAATACACAAGATTCAACTAATTGGTTATCAAACATGTTGTTTCTACAAACAATATGAAGTATATATTCGAAGCTTCAAAATTGTATATAAATCTTACAATAACAATGTATTCTGAGAGTTCACTGATTTTTACGGGGTATATCGTTCAACTCCAAAGGTATATAAATGGTATTATTAGGTAAATTTTTCGGGTTAATTCGACCCCGTATTCAATTATTTGCTCTATATTAGCCCTGACATAACTAACATGACCACGTAAGTAACACACGAATTAAGCCGCCGTCATACAATAGACGGAAGCGATGCGGTCTCTATGCGCCTTCTTTCATACAGAATCATAGAATACAGATGTTATTGCCACGCGCCACAAGGCGGCATTGTGTGCCCATAGAAGGACCACAGCAATTCGAAGATTTATTTTGACGTGAATTATTAATTAAGCTGTGACAAGCTTTCTCCTAAGATGACAAGGTTCTACAGCAGCCTATGAAACAAATTTGTTGACTGTACTAGGTTAGACTGGGTGCGAGCAGCATAGAATCGGTCGTTGTGGCGATCATTGGGGGAGGCCTATGTCCAGCAGTGGACGTCTTTGGCTGAAAAGATGACGATGATGAGTAAGCTACAAAATGAAAAGCTGAGTGTTAAAGTAACAACGATTATAACGAAACTACGCTTAATGAAACTGAAATTACGTGATAACTCATTCATACAATTAAAATGATAGCAATTTAGTGGAGGAACATAATTATACCTAGTAATCGCCGCTAATTGTGCAATATAAGAGATTAAACTCTTGTATAAATATGTCCTATATGCTCCTCTGCTGCACTGGGAGTGAAGAAATAGCATAGAATGCGTGCAGATGCTTATCATCCTGGCATGTCGTAAAAGTCGACTAAGGGACGGGACCTCTCCAACATGGTGGACTATCTGTTAGGGCGATGGGCTGATCACCTGTCACCGTACGGTTCATCATACCATCTTAGGACTAATTAATACAACGTGGCCACAAGTAGTCTTGTGGCTCTGCCCATACCATTAGGGATTTCGGGCGTGATGCTATGTATGTATAAATATGTCGTCACAAAATCTTGATCGATGATACAAAACATTTTAGGCTGTGTGTGTTCCTATTCCTAATCAACGGGTAATTTAAATTACTATACAGTTATGTGTATATGATAGAGCCAAACCGCTAAACACTACTACTACAAATTGGCCTAGCACCAAAATTTACAAAATATACCTGCCTAAATTTTGGTAAAACCATAAACGTCAATCCGCTCTCATACATTTCTAAAAGCAGACCTTATGGAAGGTAACATAGCTATAAAGTATATTAACTCGACATTTCGCTACATTTTCCAGCGGCCCTTGCAATTAACTTGCATCATAACTTTCATTGCATCATTTTACTTCGCGCTTAATCATACATGTGCCGGTGACATAAGGTAACCTTTGCTGCAGTTAAATGATATTAAATTATATGATAAAGGGCATCACGTAACTTCATTATCTCGCTATTCCACTATATTCTCGTTAATAATGGCTAAATACTTTAAGATTAATATAATTAAGAAATAAGTGTACTCTGAAATGGAGAGTGAAGACCTTTGGTCTGCCAAGTAACCTTTTTCATAAATTAAAGGGTAACCAACACACTTCGCGACCATCAGACACTGGCTAACTGCACTTGTAAATACAGTTTTACACTTGCAAAAATAATAATCCCCACACGACCTTGTCGATAACGTATTGCGTTCGAGTCATTGACTTTTGATTGTTTAACGACAATGCCGGCATGTGACAGGGAAATTAGCGCACAGGTAACGTTTGGGAAACAGCCAAACCGCCAATCAACTGTTGTGTGCGTTACTTTTACCTTTTTATACCCCCTTAATAATATACCTAAAAATCAAATTAAAAATCCCTCGCCCCGTGGCATCATCATGTGTCGCCAACCGTTCCAATTCAGACCTGTTAAAACTTTATAACAATAAACACATAGATGGAAAAAACATCCCATACCAACAATGGCGTTACGAAAACAAGTAAGGATAAAAACTCTCGTTAGAACATCATGTTATTCGGGTAACAGGTTTTGTCTTTCGTGTTGCCAAAAATTAACAAAAATGATAAGATATACTATTTCAACGCTGAAACTACGCCTGATACATGCGGATTAATGTGGTACTTCAAACAAAATATTAGGCTTCAAAATTCTCAACTTTTAGGAACAGAAGGGACAATGCTGAACCTAAATGTAAACCCAACTCTCTCAGGCTCTCTATTATTGCCAAAGACAGATTGAAAGGCATTAAAACAATCAGAACTGAAAGCTAGGAAGCGGCGTCAATCACTCCGCATAATGTTGATTAGTTACTTCAGCTGTGAATAGGAGGAAATTTGTAACGTTGTCACTCGCGACTAAAGACCCTTAAAGAACAGTTCGCTTTAAACCTTTGATAGTGGTAAGCTGACTCGTCTCTTTATGGTCTTTGTTTTCTTTCTCATAAATAAGTTAATAGGTAAAACTTCAGTGTCAAATATAAGCGAAGCGTCCATTCCTATTTTCAGTTCTCATAATTGAAACGTAAAAATAAGATGACCTACATTTCTCATTGACAAATAGAATTTAATAAAGCGGCAACAAGTTGGTAAATAGAGAGAGATACTGTAATGCGTAAATATTAAAAAGAAGATAATGATTCTTTACAGTGTCATATTTTACAGACCATGAAACCGATGCTATCCCAATTAGTAAAATAAGTTAAGCTGCAAGCTACTTCGTATTTGTTTTTGAATTACTCGTTGACTAGATACAGCGGCATTCTCCGACATAAAGTCGTTAACACATAATAAACTTGTTATATAACCGAGTTCATTATACGAAATTCAGGAAAATAAGACATCAGATCCTAAGATAAGTCATTATATGGATATCCGGAGTCGAACAATGGTTTGCTCACGCTATGTTGTGTGAACAGGCTTTTTTACCCATAGCTTGTAGATCAATGTCTTAAACAATACATCGAAATTGAGTAAGAGCTCTAGATTTGTTAGGGAATGTTTTTGAAAGTCGATACTGATTAACATTCTAAAGTTTCAAAAATCCTAACAGCCTGGCTGTATGTTAGCTTACATCATATGCTAATGTAATAATGTAGCGAAAGAAATTGACAAAAAACATTACCCTCCTTTTGGGCTACCCCGCAGTCAGGTAATATACATATATCATATTATTTGACGGCTAAACCATTGGTCGTAGACAGTTGACAAGCTCGAATAACTATTGGGTATCATTTATAAGAACTTTGCTTCATTAGACAGATAATAGTATCTGAACATGAACAGGACATGCCCCCAATTCTCACGTCAGTTGAAAAGCAGTCAATTTCGTAATGCTAATGGTGCATAGATATTTTTGACACAATCTAGGTGATAATGTTTGCACAAATCTTATTTTTAATCAAAATAATAAACGTAATACTGACAAGGAACTTGCAACGTATCAATGCACTCAGGTATTGTATCGATTTCCTTTGGCATCTATTACCTAATTTGGACATGATCCGTATATACCGTCGGATACATCTCGAGATCCGATCTCAAGATTTATCTTACAAATGTCTTGTCATGTCAGAGTGAAAGGAGACAGTAAGCATTTGGCTATCGAAGTGCATAAAAAGCCGACGGGCAGAGTCTGTGTTGCAAGATGAATGCCTTAAGCTACATACTGATGGAGATATCGATAGTAAAATGGAATTTTGAGTTTTGAACTTCGTTATAATAACGTTTTCTTTTCTTATCTGAAAAGGTTAGAAGATTTTATCGAAGACATTCGAAGCAACAACTAGTGACATTACATTTCCTTTGAAAGCATTTTCAATTAGTTACAATCTACTCCATTTGTAAGGCATGACTACAGTAAGAGCAATCCTTATGTAAGGCTCAGTCACGAGGAAAACCCGCGTACGATACTTACCATTTCTCATTATTTTGTTCTACCATTTCTACTGTTATGACAGTTAAATCTTTTGTATTCACAATAAGAACTTTAATTACTACTTAATAACCAAGATGTATAATAATTACTGTTTTTAACCTTGTCCACTTGGACTACATTTGGCAGATATAGCCAAAAAGTCATGTTTTTCACTATTGAATGTAACACCAATTGAAAATAGGGAACATTATAGAGAAATAAACCCATTCGTGTTTTGTTTTCAAGTTTCGTTCTGTGATCTTGTTGCAAATCACATACTAACTTTGGACATAGAATAGAGTAAAAAAAATTAACGTTAATTTATGAAATCGTTATAATTGGTGTTGCACTTGAGTTAATAACCTGAGGCTTGTGGTTACATAAGTTATTTTTGAATGTTTAAAATTATTGGTGAAATCCTAATATTTCACATCCTTACATGCTTTGCCATTATATTACTTCTATTACAAGATGTTGATGTTGATTGTAGATTATTCTTTAAGTGTAGCATTACATTGTATCAATTTTACATTAATTTAAACATTGTATTGATTTCCGAAAATAAAATTATAGAAGTAGTGAAAATATAAAGCGTTACTATGCAAAACATGGCCGTTGACAATTCCTTTTTTACTGGTATCATAATAACGACTTACTGCTGAGTTTCTTGCGGCGTTTCTTCTCAGCAGATGTCACCTTTCGAAGCGCTGGTAGATTCAGACATGTAAAAGAGCCC
The DNA here is from genome assembly GCA_947859335.1 of Tortricodes alternella. NCBI lineage: Eukaryota > Metazoa > Arthropoda > Insecta > Lepidoptera > Tortricidae > Tortricodes > Tortricodes alternella. The sequence continues at coordinate 4,084,657 of OX401982.1, read as the reverse complement.
AGGTGGCCTACCTACTTGCAAAATAAATATTTCCATTTTCATTTTCAATATGTAATGCTACGGCTATTTATAACAGATTTATGTGCAGAGTCATTTATTTACATTATTAACACTATTACCATCAATATATTGTTAACATATGCAACAAAACTTGTCAAAAACATTACGTGGTTTTCCTCGTAGAAAGTGATTACACAATGTCGGATGTGCGACCAATAATCGTGATTTTTTAAATTCACGCTCGGTCGTGGTCGTAAATACGAGATACGCCAAGTGCGGGAAGTTCTCTTGTACTAGAAATTGCTATCGCGATTGCTTTCGTATGACGTTTAAGACAAACATTTAAACACGTCTAACGTTTAGGCAGACAATTTCCTAAACAAATCTTAGAACTTATATACGCAATTGCATTAAAGACAAGTTTAAAAAATCGGAAATTTAATGCCATCTATCTAAAGAGTTGGAACTAAAAGGAGACTCATTCTTAACACAATACAATACTTATAAAGGCTGCAGTGTAATAATCATTGTAGTTGTTATTCATTTTGAGTTTTCCTGAGCTGGTATTTCTTGATTTTTAACAAGTTTCCCTAGAAAGAATCTCGTTCTTTTTCAAATTATGCTGAATTCAAGTCATACGTACATTATAATTATAATTCTTCTACTACTCCGTGTGTTATCACCGGGCATATCTCATATGAATTCAAGATTTCATCAGTAATATTATGAAGAAAAAGTGTTCGCTTAGTTTGATTAAAGTTATATCCGAACGTAATAAACCTTATTTTAGAATCTTATAAAACTTAACACATATGCTTATTTCTTAAATATCCCTTGCAAATCAAAGGCAAAAATAACTTCTAAATTATCAATGGCAATAGAGGCCTCAGGAAGTGACCAAGTCATGTTTTTTCTTCGTTCATTAATATAAATTATTATCATTTAAGTTACAGAATTAGAGCCATAAGTTATTTAACTTAGTATTCAGGTGGTGACGATTCATAAGAAGAGTGTGTCATCGGATACTTGAAATTTGTATCAGATGACGTGATTAAGGATTTTAACATTCATCACCACACACAAATGGTATCCCTGTAAGTAGATAACTTTCTACTTTCAGGTTAAAAATGGGCATTTTGGGACAAGGTAAAATCAAGTACTATGATAATCAACCAACATAAAAACCTTGTGGTTCAAGCCCACATCCTCTTTACCGGAGAAATCGCTCTGCTAATTAAGCGACCGGGCGAATACGTCAAATTTCTCCATGTTCATACAATCAAAGAGTAATACTCTATTTATAATTTAATTTTAACAACATTGCCATCAGCTTCATTTATGAGAAACAGTGATTTAACTCTAATGCTGTACTATGGCTGTACTGTTATGAAATATGCCCTATTGGCCATTATCGTCATGGCTATTAAACGCTAAACTCCAGTAGCTAGTAAAAAACTATTTGCTTATATGAAATCACGAGCGTTGTCCGTATTTGTGAATTGCGTAACAGTGGCACCTTGTACGGGTTTACGCATCATTGGGGTCAACCGAAAACGGAGTAGAAGGTGACCGTCCGTTATACTTCGATGGCGCGCAGTGCGAGAGCCGGGCGGGGGCGGTTCTTAATTCTATTTTTAATAATAAATGGTTCTTAAATCATGACATGGGTGAATAAAGCGAGAGGACTGTCCATCGCCTTACAATCGAACGTACCTTGGATTTTGTATCGCCATCTACCAGTGAATTTCTTAAATTGCAGCTGAAATTGGTTCAACCTATTGTTTCCTTAGATACACCGGTATTTTTCATAAACGATGTATATAAAAGCATTGTCCACTCCATTTTGCTCAATAAATGATTTGATTTCGTGTATGTGATTGAATATCCCGCTGGCTATGGATGTGGCGCCATCTAGTTTAACTGGGTGCTTTATTGGCTTATTTCTGAGCGACGACCACTATGTCTTCTTGTTTTATTCGTCCATGATCAGGATCTTCATCGTCATCAGCCTAAAAACTTCCACTGCTGAAAACATCAAGTACCCCCAAAGATCGTCACAACGACCGGTTCTGCGCTGCTCGAATTCAGCGGATACCTGCAATCTTCGCCAGATCAACAATCCATCTGGTTCTGTATTATTAAATTGCTTTTGTGCGTACAGATAAAACTTGAAATCAGTAGGACAGATAAGGTCCTGAAAAAAATCTGTGATGTGATGAGTTGATGACTAGTAAAATATTTTACAGGCAAATAATGTCATGGATGGTATTGAGTAAAGTTGGACTGGACACATTATACAGACCATTTCTCAAATAATTTCTTACCATTTCAATCATTTGTGGCGACAGCTTTCACTGTCACACAAAACTTGGCACAAAAAAGTGTTTTAAACCCAAAAGCATAAGATTTAGAAATAAAAGTTAAAACGCTATAAGCCTATAACATTTCACGCGTTCAATGAATCGCATGAAAAGCCATAGGGCAAGTGAGTGGCGTGCATCTGATCCAGATTGCAATCGTATTAATGCAGTTAGAAGGGTTTTGCAGTGCGTCGGCGCACCGGACGTGACTTAAACCAAATCGACAATCGATCGATATGGTAACAAAATGTCGCTTTGTTCTGTCACTTTTTATTCAAATTAAACTTCGCAATGTAAGACACAGCAAAGCTATACCATATAGGTAGGTTAACCAATTTCGAATTTTTCGAATATTTCCTGAAAAATTCTAATTAGACCGTCAATTACATTATAAAAAAATATTGAACACATTTTTTTTCTTTTTTCAATTCAACAAAAAATGACGAGGATTTAGTGCGTTGAAGTTCCGCGTGACGTCACCAATTTGTACACTTTTTACCATTAAGTGACGTCATTAGCCCCCAGTCCCGAACTTTGATGCGCGTTATCTTTGTCAATTTTGATTGATTTGATAAAGCAAAAAATACTTACGTGTATAATATTTTTTGATAATCTAACTGACGGACTAATTAGAATTACATACTATTTTTTTACCCAAGAAACATCCCTATTGAGGCGCCGAACATCAATGTGAGATCTTTCGCCGTCATAATATGTATTTCACTTAAAATAAGTGCACTTAATTAAACGTGATGCCTGTTACTAACTGCTTCATTAATATAATTGGTAAATTGAAATGGAGTATCATTAAAAAACGCAACATAAAAACAAGAAAACCGTTATACAGACACACATTACATCGCATAGTTAAAAAAACCCAAGACAGTCTAAATCCGTATTTTCGAAACAAAACTTCTAATGTTGCAGCGATGAGAACATCAGCTGGTCAGACAACTACTTTCTACCAGAAGTTCAATAACTACACACATGGTTCTTATATTCTGTGCGTAAAGTTCAAAATTCATTAACACCGGCTACTCATCGCTGTTACGATAAGTTTGTATTATAACACCTGTAGATTTTCCGTCTGTTTCAAACACGAATACCTTATCGTGTCGTAGTAGGGTTGAAATTCATGTGTTTAGGATGTTTCTTAAGTTTGTTCGAGTATGAGAACGGACTCTCCGAGTAAGCCACTTTACGTAAGGATTGCGTCACGCCGGTTAGAACATCGATCGGCGCGGGAGTTGACCTGTGAGCCTGACACATGACCTTTAGTGATGCGATGACAGGTCAATTATATCGATAGCGAAATGTTTCAATTATGACAAGGAAATTGATATGATTAGGTCTCTATATCATAATCGTTATTTTTTTACTATAGAAAATTATTCCGGATACATATGTTTTTAATACTTATAGTTAGTATTATTATTGCACAAGCAAATACATAGTAGATCAGTGTTTTTCAACATGCTTGACTACGCGACTCCTTTACAAACACAACTAAACCATTTTAGTTATGTCAGGTTTACGACTTGCGACTTAAATAAGTTAAGATTTTGGAGCAAGCCACTCTTAAATGCATTATGTGAATATGTGTAGGAAATAAAATATTTTTATGGGACAATATTGGGGAAAGGAGCACTTTTCCATGGTAAAGAAAAATAACGTTAATAGGTAAAGGACACAACAATTGAGAAACCAAACAACAAGTCAAAGCAACGTATTGATATATTCCTTTTTTTATTCAGCTTATCGATACATCCTCGACATTTCATTGCATGTCACTACGCTACGCATAGCTCACAGCATTGCGTGCTGCATTCGCGCCCCGTATCTCCAATATGGCGTAAACTCATCTGACTTCACAAGAATTGCAGTGTGCATGCAAAATACGCCACTAATGATGACCATTGACCTTGAGGCGTGGGAGAATATGATAAAAAAATTAAGCACGCGCGCAGTCCTTAAGAAAAAACAAGTTTTGTAGGTTGGCAAAATTTGTTATCATTTCAGTTGTTGTTTTATTCTTCATAATGCAATTGTCTTTGGAAACTTTTTGGAGGTATTTTTAAATACGTATCATACCTTAAACGAAGTGCACCGTTAAGGGGTTATCTGAAAGAAATCGCTTTTTGGCAATAATATCCCTTGTTTTTGAGCGAAACTTTTTCCGTGTGTGGTAAATGTATGGCGTTCCATAAACAGTATTTGTATTGTTATTAAAAAATGTAGGTGTTTTTTTTTTTTTGGATAAAACTAAAAATGTAATAGCCTAAGATCTAAAAAGGAATAACTTTTTAGTATTACTGGAACGTTTGAGTACATTTAGCCACCAAAGGATTGATCGAGGAACATTAAAATAGCACACCGTAGAACTTCCCAACTCAAAACTTAATAGGATTATTTATCAATTGACGAATACACATAAACTATCTGTTATTCCCTATTCGGGAAGTACATCAAGTTAGTTTTTTTATTAAATGTTCTTTTTTTGTCCACAGAAATACGCCAGGACCACTTAGCAGATGTCAAATGGAGGAAAGCCCTCTTTATGTTGCGAAAGACTTTCAGGTAAGACATAACATAGGTAGGTATATATAGACATCGATCTATTACTTTTACCAGGGAAAGCTGTTTGTCATTTGAGAAATGCCAAACGTGTCATGAAACTACGCCTGACTAAAAATAATTCATTTCTTAGAAATAACACAATCCATCTATACATATAAAACAGTACCGTGACTCACTTATAGACAACACGCACAGCCTAAACTGGTGGACTCAGAGGTTTGAAATTTGGAGGAGACATTCCCTCAAGTACACTAAGGAGGGATTTTTCGAAATTCCATCCCTAAAGGGGTGAACGGGGTGATAGTTAGTATGGAAAATACCGCGGGCGAAGCTGTGGCGGGTCCACTAGTAGGGGAGACCGGGGCTTGAATTAACAGAGGTAAGTATAAACAAGCAAATTTCTAAAAAAACTATATACAGCACGTCACTAATGACATCTGGAATTTATCCTCGTAACAGTGCTGTACAGGTTGAGACTCGTCAGTCCCGCTCAGTGCGCCTTAGGACTGAGTGGTGTGATGTGTGTCTATTTTGGACCTGAAAAGAACTTATATATGTATATATCCTGTCCTGTGTATATATCACAGGACAATAATTCGCGGCACGAAAGTTGAACTTTGGCCTTGAATGTGCAGAACACATTTTCGGGTCCCAATCGAGGTGCGGTATGAGGTGCGATGCTTTTTACCATACTTGTACCTACCTGCGCGGGCGGCCGCCATTTTAGTTTTTATCCCGATATCATGCAAGGATTTTCAGGAATCTTTACTTACAAATAAAGGAAATATAAGAAAATGCTACTCCTCGGTAGATGGCAGTGCAGATGGCGGTGATAAACGAATTCCGCGCAGACGAAAGCGCGAACAAAAGCGTGTTATATTGTAACTTATAATTAGCAGACGTACCTACAGTTCACCTGACAGTTTATTGCTAACTTCGTGCTCTTACCCGCTACCTTGCAACGTGACAAGACGTGTTTATACTGTGCTTATCCATACCCTCCTCTGCTGCACTGGGAGTGAAGAAATAGCATAGAATTCGTGCAGATGCTTATCATCCTGGAATGTCGTAAAAGTCGACTAAGGGCCCGTCCTCTCCAAAATGGTGGAGTATCTGTATGGGCGATGGGCTGATCACCTGTCACCATACGGTTCATCATCCCATCTGAGAACTAATTAATCGAACGTGGCCACAAGTAGTCTTGTGGCTCTGCGGGCGTGATGCTATGTATGTATGTTATCCATACCAATTTATTATAAATGCGAAAGTAACTTTGTCTGTCTGTTACGTTTTCATACCTAAACCGCTGAACCAATTTTGATGAAATTCGGTATAGAGATAATTTGAGTCCTGGGGAAGCACATAGGCTACCTTATCTTTACAGAAAATAGGGGCTGGAAAATTACAAGAGTTCGAACGGCCCGATTAGAGCCCGCTGATGTCTTTTTCATGTATCTGTACGATTAACGGCTAAACCGCTGAACTGTTTTGCTGTTTGGTATGGAGATATGTTCAACCCTGGTGAAGGACTTAAGTTACTTTTTTTCTAAGACAACGAACCCCTAAAAAGTGAAATACGGGCTGGACAATTTATTAAAGGCAAGTTCGTGCGTGCCCGATGAGTGGCCGTAATTTAGGGGAAAAATGTAATTTTTAAAAGTCAGGTACATGATAATGCGTTTTATTTTAAAGATACTTCCATGCATATGACGGGTAAAAGCCTTCAGTTTGGCATCTTCATAAGCACTTCTTCAACACTATTCCCTATGAATGACGCCAAAAAGAAAGAAAGAAAAGAAAGAAACATGATTAGATGACGGTTATACTTTACAAAGCCATATTACATAGCATATAAATTGTGCATTAAGTTGCGTAACAACTTATATGTCTTCGATTTTGATAAATACTTTAGTTTAATAGAAAAAAAACAATCACAGAAATGAGGGCGCCACTGGACGGTCGGCGCCTTCGTTAATCGCTAATCCGTTACTAAAAAAGCGTTAAACGTTAGAGCGTTACATTTCGGAAGATTTGATTAACAGTGCTCAGCTGTGGTTATAAGGGCTGTATGGGTGTTTGACGACGCGGTTAGTCTAGTTGGTAGTGACCCTGCCTCCGAAGCTAGCGTCCCGGGTTCGATCCCCGGTAAGGGCCAATATTTGTGTAATAAGCATGAATGTTGTTCCTGAGTCTTGGATGTTTCCTACGTATTTAAGTATTTATTTCTCTATATAAGTATGTCTATCGTCGTCTTGTACCTATAACACAAGCCCTTAGAGCTTAATTTGGGACTAGATCGATTTGTGTAAAGATTGTCCCCTGATTTATTATTATTTTTATACTTTCTGTTTGTTTGTATTTTTCAATATGGATTTATGAACGTTTTAGATTTGTTAATTGTTTTAACCTTATATTGCGTCGAATAATCCTTTCATTTAAGCCACTCGCTCTTAAATGTTACTCAATACTCAATATTACTCCGGCGCAAGGAGTGCAATACCTTTAATTACTCGGTCGACTTTAGAATTGCAATGCCCATCGGATGCCATCCGAGCGGGTCAGGGAGAAGAGAACGTATTGGATTTAATATACATTGGAAATGTTTATTAAACGCTTGCGAAGAATATAATTGGCACTTTCGCTTACGTGTTTATCGTCGTTTCTATAATCTCAGCATAAAGTATTATTAGAAAATCGTTACCTAACTAAGTTAGTCTCTTCAAACGCAGCTTTAATTTACAGTTATAAAATGATAATCTATATATACCTAAAAGAAGAAGCTGACTGACTGACTGATCGGGTGACATATCAATGCACAGCCAAAACTACTGGAGCTAGAAGTCTGAAATTTGGTACAGGTATTCTTTAGGTAATATAGGCGCCCGCTAAGAAAGGATTTTATGAAAATCAATCCCTCAAGGGGTGAAAAACGAGTTAACAATTTGTATGGATATCCGTCATTTTTTTGCTTATTAACATGAAAATGAGAATTTAGGCTTCTGAATAAAAACAAAGGCGCATTGCAAAAGCATTTTGAAAATTTAGTAAATTTATTTTGGGGTAGTTTTGAAATTCCATCCCATAAGGGGCAAAGTTTATATGGAAAATACCGCGGGCGAAGCTGTGGCGGGTTCTCTAGTATTATATATTATCTTGAATCCGTATACAACGCAGAATGACAAAACCAAATTAAATACCAGACTCTAAGTGAAATTGAAGTAACTAAATCTAACTTTACACCCCAATGACCATTATATCCTAAAGACACCGCGAGGTTAACTTTGAAACCTGCCAAACTTGCGGGCGGGGTTTAGCGCGGCGCGCGGTGCGTTCGCAGAAATAAGTCCCGCCGCTTATGGCTATTTGCCTCTAATGCACACGATGGGGGTCGCCCGGCTATGTGGTCTGTGATAACAGCTGGACGGAACTGCTACACCAACCAATCAGCGATCTGGAAAAACAATATCATTATTAAAGACACCTTAATAATGAATTAGACTGAACTATACCAAAATTGGACCATTTATTAGAGCGACAACTCAACCCTTCATATTGAAAGAATACATTATTCTATGAGATCATTATTAAAAGTAATATTTTTCAGGATCTATAAGATCTGAAACTATAACATATAGAGAAGTTTATTCTAGGAAATCCTTCTTCGATTTTAGCGATAAGAAAAACTGCGTACACAGATTATCAGAAAAACTTTATGCGACTAGGGAATCGATCCAGGTCATTTTCCAAAAAAAATAAGCAATTTCATTACAAAAGTTGATAGTGTGGTTTGTTCAGAAAGAAAATTGCTTTGGGAACCTGCATCTGCAAGCAAGTGCCCCTAGCAAGTTATTAAGACCTATAAACATACAATAGATTGTTGAATAAATCAACAAATGAAAAGCTATAAAATACAGTACAGAGAACACGTATGAAGTTTATCTAGTCAGGTTTAGATACCAGACGAAACTGAACGATTACGGAATACGGAGAAGAGTATCGGGTTCCGTTCCCACTTTAATGACATAACTGTATCATCGTGTCTGTAATTTATCTTTGAATCTCTTTGTGCACTTTTGTGAACAAAGTAGATTGTATCCAGCGTGTTGTTTATATTTTACTAGCTTACCCGCAACTTTCTCTATGCGGAAATGTATTTGAAAATATAACAAATTTTCATTTAGAACTTCTTCCCTCATATTACGAGCTCTCGTAGGGCAAGCATGCACGACAGCACTAAAGTTGACATTTTTGCTGTAGGTAGCTACGTGTCCCCACCCCCACAGCCAAGTCTGTAATTATAATTTTTTATCTTAAATTGAAGCTTATATAACGGAATTTAAAGGAAAACTATCACGACTTAGTAGGCTAAGGCGACTAACATGCTTAAATACCCACGGAAAATAGAGCCCAATAACTTTGAATAGAAAACTCGCTAAAGTTATAGTTTTCGAAGTTAAAATGGCAACGGAATCCTATAATGCATGGCCTGATTATGCTCTTGACCGTTTTTAGGGTTCCGTACCTCAAAAGGAAAAAACGAAACCCTTATAGGATCACTCGTGTGTCCGTCTGTCTGTCTGTCTGTCTGTCTGTCCGTCTGTCACAGCCAATTTGCTCCGAAACAACTGGACCGATTGAGTTGAAATTTGGTATACATATGTAAGTCGGTGACCGCAACATGGATGAGTGACGTAAATATATGAATTTAAAAACATGCAGGCCACTACTGAGGGGTAAAATATAAAATAAAAAAAAAAGTAATGCAACCTTTATCGTGTGACATATCAAATGAAAGGGCTTATTGTGAGGATTTTAAATATATTTTCTTTCGAATTTCAAGTGAAATAGTTTGGAAGTTATTTAGAAAAATAGGCGAAAATTGACCATTCCCCCCCTTATTTCCGAAACTACTGGGGTTAATATTTTGAAAAACATACAGAAAATAGTTCTTTACCATAGGTACAGGAAAACCTATAAGAAGTCTATGGTATTAAAAATAACCTAGTAAATTTCAGATAAACATGTACGGAACGGAACCCTCTCCACGAGAGTTTAACTCGCACTTGTCCGCTTCTGCAATAATGACGTCATCGTTTGTTAATATCTGTGTGCAGGGTGACGACGAATGGGAAGTGCCGCGGTCGCGTGTACAACTCGGTGCGTTGATCGGCAGCGGCGCTTTCGGCCGCGTGCACGCTGCGCGACTCACCGCGCCCGGTGGCGAGACCCTGACCGTCGCCGCCAAGATGCTTACAGGCGAGTAGCCATAGAAATATATAGTAAGAAACTGCCCAACGCGATTTTCACGATGCTCACTTTTTTGGTGTCAAATGACACCATCGCATACTCGGTAAATATTGGCGACATCGACGTTCTTATAACATTGAGGAAAGGTCCATTATTAGCTGATTCATGCGTTTTGTTTTTGTGGTTCCTATAGCTAATAGCGAGCAATAAAAGACAGCGGTGAATCAGGCAAAATAAGACTGTGGAAATGTCATACTTAACAACTGACACGTCGGCATTAGAGCTTCGTAGTTTATAAACTTGTAAATAGATGGCGTTACCATGACGAACTAAGTCATTTGTTCAACGCAGTTGTATTGAACGCCATATCCTTCTTTTGAGATCGTTGTGAGTAGCACATGGCTAGACGAGTGGAGAGTATCTCACACTCTGACTGACTGCCGTAGAACCTCCACACAAGTTACTCTGATGGCCGAATTCAGAAAGGCCACTCAAATTGAGCTTTAATTAATGCTTCAGTGACGTTTCTGTATATGTTGACAACTAGTTGAGGGACATTTAACTACTTAATTATCTAGTCAAATGCTGAAGTGGCGTTTCTGGATTCGGCCATGAGTCCCTTATCTTCTGCACTTCCCATCTATAAAAGTGCACCTAATTATGGCTTATTGCAAGAGTGTCCTCGATAGGAATGTAGTTCAAGTACACGGCGTTTTCGATTACAATGGCACCATAAAAGAGCACTTTATGCACGGCTGAAGGTACTTTATACGACGGGCGTAGCAGTCTTCTAGCTAGTCAATCCGCAGACTTCCGCAGAAAATGGTTTGTGGCCTTTGGTCTAGATAATATTATTACGAAATTACAAAAAAGTTATCGTCAAATTCGATTAAGAACATAGTTAAGAGGATTGTGAACCTACGGCGCGTTTTTCAACTATAACCAATAATATAGTGAAAATCCGAAACCTAGATTTTGTTTTCAATGACAACCTATCAAAAATTGGTCAAAATCGGTTGAAAATGAAAATGAAAATATTTATTTTGCAAGTAGGCCTCACGGGCTCTTTTACATGTCTGAATCTACCAGCGCTTCGAAAGGTGACATTTGCTGAGAAGAAACGCCGCAAGAAACTCAGCAGTAAGTCTTTTTTCCACTTTAAAATTACATATAACTAAAACTAACATAAAAAGTGCAACAAATAAACCTAATGGGCACAAATTAATTATCTTATACAACTAATAAGGGAGATGTATAGTCTCCGCGTCTGAACAAGTAAATTTAAGTGCCTTAGAGATGTATAAAGTCTCTAAGGGTCATAATAATAAGAATAATATTAAAACAGAGAAAACATCTAAATTGATTAATCTAGGTTACATGGAGATGTAGACAGTCTCCATGGTCAAGTATAAAGATGGAGATGTAAGGTCTCCAAATATCAAAAACAATCTGAAATATAACATTTCATGTCCTAATAATACAAATATTATTGGCTATTAAGCCAACAAGTTAACATTCAACGTGTGGAATCGTTATCGCCGTTTGTATGAAAAGCCGCAGTTTCACATTCACACATCTCTTAATACTCGTACTTAGTCTTTATTTGAATTAAAATGATTTGAGAACAAGCTGTCAATGATTAACTGAAGCGTTTGGTACTTAAAATCTGGAAATCTATATTTTCTAAACTGAAGATATATGTTGATAATATGTTGTTTTGTTCTTAAAGCGAAATAACACTCACGCACTCATTGCTTTATCACGATATCTCGGGAACTATAAATCCTACAACCTTGTAACGTGGAAAGTAGGTTACTTTAGGGTGTAGGTACCGCTAAGAAAGGATTTTACGAAAATCCATCCCGAAGGGGTTAAACAGAGAATTCAAAGTATGTATACCGCGGGCAAAGCTGATGCGTCGCCGCCGTTCTTTATATTTTTTTATGAAGGCACGAAAACACAACGAAAACCAGAATTTCAAAAGCAATTTTTATTACACCCGTTGTTATCAATTCTCTGGTTACCCCACCATACAAGTCTTACCAGTTTTTTAAATTACTTTAAAACTGTATTACATAAAACAATTATTGTCTAGGAAATGAAAGTTGCATCCGTTATCACACGTTCTACAAACCGGTAGAAAAGCTGAGATGACTCTATTTTAACAGCCTAGTTGCATCTATGTGGTCAAAGGTGACCGGAGGTAAATAGCTTGTGTAGATCCCTTGCCACAAATATGGGGACTTCATCACTATGCACCTGTTTCAATAGGGAAATTATATCGTGTAGCTCTCGCCCTGTCTTGTCCTTGTTTCTTCGTAATATTTTTCTTTGTTTTGTAGATATCGAGTCAAACAGTAAGTTTTTTGCATTGTGTATCTCTCCCTCCTAAAACGCCGATGCATACAAAGACACTAAACTCTCTTCATCCATTACATTCACCTTGTTCTGAACGAAGGCTTATACTTAAATGTTTTAGTAAATATTATTATAATATTACTTATATTTTACAAACAAGTTTGAGTAACGTACGTTACGTAGATTTTAATGCGTAGTGTGATGATTTATCTATTTTATTTTTAGGAAGTCTTCTAGTTATCGATCAACAATATTTAACATATTATTATGTATAGAATAAAAAATGCTAATTACAAATTCTCACCGATAAGCTACATGTCTGCACTTCTGCTCTTCACACGCATTAATCGGTATCGCCAACTGACTCTCATATCTAGGATTCTAGCAGGCCCTTCGCACTCCGATCGGCCGACCGGTGGACCCGTCTTGTCGGGCCCTTACAGTAGGTTGCCACGTTTCTATTTTAAAATCCGTAGCGTAGGTGCGGAACAATAACGACGTTCGCGCGCAGAAATATTGTTTGATGTTGCCTGGGCGCGAGCGGATAATTTGTTAATTGTGTAATTATGTAGGCGTGTGAAAAGGTGGCTTTCATTATGATTAGAAGAGAGCCTTCTGTACTTCCTCTATTATCTATTCTGAGCTTCTAGTTAGTTTATGTAAATCGTTTGTAATGGAAGGGAGTCGTTTGTGACTAGAGTCGTGCAATGTTCGTTTAGTATCATATTTGAATTTCAAAGCTCCACCTTTATTTTGTGACATAAAGAATAATAATAATGTCTCAATAAACTTATTCAACTGAAAAAGCATCCATACTCTCAACTTTAGTCACCGGCAGCAATAACATCCAGTGTGTATATTTTTCCGCTTTAGTGCCACAACCCACAGAGTATGCATTTGAGGAAGAAACCCAACCCTCCGCAAGATCTATGCTCAAGCGCGTAGGCAGCCATCAGCAAATCTTTTGTATGTGTTTGACAGTCGCTGCAATCCTGAATTAATAACTGCTCAATTCCACAGAGCACGCGTCGGAGGAAGAGACTCAAGATTTCCTCCGCGAGATCGTGATGCTTAAGCACGTCGGCTGCCACAAGAATGTGATCCGGCTGGTGGCGTGCTGCACCAGGCAGACGCCGCTGATAGCCCTGCTGGAGCATGCGCCGAGGGGCGATCTACTTACCTTGCTCAGATCAGCGAGGGGGAAGCGGAGAGATGACACGGACATCAGGGTGGAGACACAGCAGTCTGGAGGGGAATGTGAGTGGTTTCTTTGCTTGCAGGCACGAAAGCAAGCGAAATTATCCAGCTTATTACAAAAAAAAATACCTAACATCGAAGGCAAAGGCGGGAACTTCGCTTCTCTTCGCTCCCGCGTTCTGAACATATCCGAGTCGCTTCTGCCCCGATCCATCTTGCTTGGAAAAGTTTATGACCAAAAAAAATGTATGTGATCAGCACTAGTGTGTAATTATGGTTATATAATTTTGGATAAGTCAAATAACTCATCCTTACTAATATTTTATATGCGAATGTGTGTTTGTTTGTTGTCCCTCTTTCACGTTAAAAGGGAGGAAGTGATTGACTTGATTTTTTTACAGCTACATACATATTATGTAAAGTAAATCGCTTGGTTGTGTTACCATTTCTACTATAATTTTGCATGAAATGTTATCTCTTCTGAGCATCCAGCGAATTATTAATATAACATAGTATACCTACCTCTTTATAATAAACGTACGTATCGTTTTTTACTTATTTATGATTCCAGTGGAATAACTTATTAAGTTAAACTTGCTTTTCAGTGTAACATTTCGTGCAAACATAACGGGCGCCTATAAAAAAAATAACAGCAAAATGAAATGTAAGAGAAAACTGGTAATGAAGCATAAGGAGCTTAACTTTTCGCATTGACAAAGCCTTTCTTCAGACAATATTTAACATTAATTGCCTATTCATAATAAATAAGGGTTATAAATATTGAATTAGTTATCAATTACAACGAGGATAAAGTTCAATTTCGTTCACAGAGTGTTTTTATCGAGGTATGCCACTAAACCTAAAACATTATGTTTGAATGAATATTCTTCACCTATCATTTGAAAAATAATCAAATTGATAATACAGTCGATCGAGCGGCGGTTGTCATACAGTTGACCATACTTAGAACTTTGCCATTCTAAAGGGTTTTATTGCCGGCTCTCCAATCTCCCTAGTTTATCCTATTTCGGTCGAAATAATGGTTAGCGCAGATTTTGTGTTGGACCGATTTTCTCGGAATAATTTACGCCGCAGATGATCATATTTAAAAAAACTATATTAACCATAATAATAGTTGCCAAATAGCTTGATAAAATTCCAGCCTATCATCGTAAGTTAAAAAGGACATCCATACGTCCACATAGGTCTGTCTGTCTGATGAGAGACCAATGATGTCTTTTTAGGGCTCCGTACCTCAAAAGGAAAAAAACGAAACCCTTATAGGATCACTCGTGTGTCTGTCTGTCTGTCTGTCCGTCTGTCTGTCCGTCTGTCTGTCACAGCCAATTTGCTCCGAAGCTACTGGACCGATTGAGTTGAAATTTGATATACATATGTAAGTCGGTGACCGCAACACGGACGCGTGCCGTAAATATATGAATTTTAAACATGGGGCCACTTTTGTGGGCTAAATTAGAAAATTTCAAAAAAGTTATGCTACTTATATCGTGTGAAATACCTATCAAATGAAAGAACTTATTGCGAGGATCTTAAATCTTTTTTTTTTCGAATTTCAAGTAAAATAGTTTGGAAGTTGTTTAGGAAAATAGGCGAAAATTGACCATTATTCATTATTTCTGAAACTACTGGGGCTAACATTTTGAAAAAATACAGAAAATAGTTCTTTACCTATAAATCCTATAAGAAGTCTATGGTATTTAAAGTAACCTAGTAAATTTCAGATTATCATATACGGAACCCTCTTTCACGCGAGTTTAACTCACACTTGTCCGGTTTGTATATATCTGTGCGGCTTACGACTAAACCGCTGAACTGATTTTGATGAAATTTGATATGAAGATAAAGCCTTGGGGAAGAAAACAGGGTCCTTTTTTAAGATAACCAATCCCTAAAAGGGTGAAATTGGGCTGGAAAACTAATTAATGCCCAGTTCTTTTGTGCCCGATGATAGCTCTTATTATAATTTGAGGGAACACATTATATTTGAAAAGTCGCAGTAATTTTAAATATCCATTTCCACGCAGACAAGGTTGCAGGTAAAAATCTTGTGTACTATAATGGAACATTAATAAGCCCATTCTTAGGGTTCCGTATGTAAAAACTAAAAATGAACTGAACGTGGGACTTCGTGGTCTGCCTGACCGTCTGTAAGTCACAGCAATTCATTTAAAAGAAATCTCTATTTCAGCGGAATACACGAACCTAAGCGACTCTGATCCCCCCGTTGAGCTGAAAACCGGTTCAGCCGGCGAGCAGCGGCAGTGTCACTACGTGGCCGAGCCGGCATTACAGCTGGACGGCAGCACCATGCGGGACTACGCGCTGCAGGTGGCACGCGGCATGCGGCACCTGGAGACGCGCGGCATCACGCACAGGTAAGTGCGGCAACAGACCCACTGCGGACGAAGCATCGTGCGGGACTTCACGCTGCAGGTGGCACGTGGCATGCGGCACCTGGAGACGCGTGGCATCACGCACGGGTTAGTGCGGCAACAGACCCGCTGCGGACGAAGCATCGTGCGGGACTACGCACTGCAGGTGGCACGCGGCATGCGGCACCTGGAGACGCGCCGCACACGCACAGGTTAGTGCGGCAACAGATCCGCTGCGCACGAAGCATCGTGTGGGACTACGCGCTACAGGTGGCATGCGGCACCTGGAAACGCGCGGCATCACACATAAGTGAGTGTAGTAGCAGGTCCACTGCGGCTGGACGGAGCATCATGCGGTTCTCTGTGGCAGTACCTAATGTCCATATACTAACTTTGATGAAAATACGTTCAGCCATTACGGAATTGAGTCGTAACAAACATACACAGACAGACAGACACACACAAACTTTCGCATTTTATGATAATTAACTAGGATTAAGTATTAGTGATATCTAAAAATGGTCTTGTGTAAAAAGCTCCGCAACAATCTCTAATGCGCAAAACATTTCTCTCTACGCATACAAAACCAATCCTTCACAGCAAAGGCCGAATCGTCATAAATCCATACGCGATATCGCTTAGGCAACGTCGAATAGAATCCCAGCGGCCCTACACGACATGAGGATATATCCCGTCTTATCTCTCAGTACGTCTCTCTCACACTAATGCCGATGAAATAAATAGTCCGAGAGTACAGACGGGGTTAAATTATCCTCGTGTCAGCCATGCCAGGGCCGCGGGCGGAGTTAGTAAGAGTCAAGGTTAGGTGTTACAGGGAAAGAGCCGAGGTTTTCCGAGAAAACGCCCGACAACAGCAGGTACTTACCCGGGTCGGCTACGGCTATAAATAGGTACTCACCAATAAACCCCTGTTATCCGGGTTATTCCGATAGAATATACTAAAAGCAGTTTTTGAATCGATACGTTATATAGATTTTCGGAATTGTATTTTAATTACTTTGATACCAAACGACGGGCTATCACACTGTACGTCGTCTCATGCTTGCACTTCACTTGGGCTTGCCTAATATTGGTGTTGCAACTCTTTTCTTCGTATGCCAAAAGAACGCAAATACAGCCAAGTGAATTGCCACCCTCAATATGACGTATAAATTCCGCCACTTTTTATTTTTTTATTTATTTATAGTCATTAAAAACGCCTTCAATAAAGGTGCACAAGTAAACAGAGATACAGACAAAACACTTACATTACAGCCACGTGAAACGTACTTACATCATCATTACTTAGGTACGCAATCTGTTAAAATGATCTCGAAGAATCTAGAACCATATATTTTAACTAACAATAGTTAAAGTCTAACATGTTAGACTTTAATTGACCGAGCAAGCGAAACGTCCCCGTTTCAGCTTAGACAAAAATGCTTTCGTATGTCCGTCCGGATTTCCCGCGATTCTCGTGAAATTTTGTGAGCAGATTCAAAAATTATTGATGGAATTTTTTTGTCAATTCGGTTTTTCAATTTTTTTTCAATATGGCAGAGATATTTTGCGATTACAATCTGATTTGCGGTTTTGGTAAACTGATCGCGACCTATCTCGATGTATGGGGATAACAGTTTTCCGACGGCAATATTAAGTTCGTTGCGAGGTCTACAGCTCACGGAGCCACTAAGTTTAAATAGGAAAATACAACTCTGCGGTGTTGAATAAATAAATATGAAAAAGTTGAATTATTAAAGTTGACATGAAGATAATATTATGCTGCTTATGTGTACCTAATACATTATAACAAAGAGTCTGGGATCGATGGATCTTTACATTTTAATAGTAGATTAGTCGTAAATCGACTGAAACATAAACGTTCCTAAATAATGTTTCTTCTCCTAAACCTGACATTTTATTAGCAGTACCTGGATGACCGAGCTTTGCTGTTTTTTTTTTTGTAAATCGTGTTTTTTGGAAACTATAGTTAGATACGAATTTTATGCGTTGATAAAGGGCTCCCAATAAAAGGAACTTGAAAAAAAAAGGAAATCATAATCATCCGGACTCGAACCGGGGTCTTCTGGTTTCGGGACCGCCCGATTTCCCACCTGAGTTATTATAACCTTGTAGATAGCGATGATTTACCTTCGTATTCTAATGATATTGTAGCAGTTTTTCATTGCCTGGAAACACGGATAAAACGTTTTCTATAAATTTAACCTAGCTAGATCGCTTTATTGGAGCTGTTTCCGAGATTCAGATTATATACCTATATACAAGAATTGGTCGTTTAAAGGTATTAGATAGATAGATAGATAAATGCTATTAAAGGAAAGCAAAAGAATGAATGTGCATGTTTTAGAGTCCAATCGGCTTAAAGAAAATATTGCACGTGTTGTTACACGCCTGCCACTATATGTGCGTGTGTGCTGTATATTTACACAATTATTATACACAGCAATATCTTAATTCATCATCAGCCTCCTCCAAAAATTGATGGATTTGCCAGAGTCGCCACGCTTTGCAGGCGGGTTGGCGACAGCAGTTGGTCATGATAGTACTCGAAGGGCGCTGGCTGCCCATTGTTTTGTTGCTCCCTCTGTCGCCTTTAACACCCACGGGAGAAGATGGGACCATATCTTGATTATGCTGTAGCTATTGTAAATAGGGAAGATGCACTTTTTTTTTCATCTTGTATTGGAAAGTGCTGAGTAATAGATACCGATCTGTGTACGCAAAACATTTGTATGTTGATTATTTTATGAGTTAAGAAGCTTTGAAAAGTCATTGTTCATACCACTCGCAAAAACACTCCATACAAAAGGACAACAGCTATGACGTCACAGCTGTCGTCAGACTATACAAAATGTAGGGCGTTTAAACGAAATCTGCAATTATTTCCGAAAATACTGTTTTTAGACTAACATCTTCGAAATAAAACATGACATAAATTTGATGAGGATGTCCAAAAAACTAAAATCAGAACTAAAAAACAATGCATATTTTTCACTAATTTTGACCCTTAATCAAATTAAAATGAATAGTCAAAATGATCTGCTTTTTTCTGTAATATGCGTTTGTTTACATTTACGTTCATAATATATCATTTAAACCTCATTTTAATTTTCATGCATGTCTTGTATTTAATTTATCTAACCAGTTACGCTGTGGTTTTATTCCTGAATAGTCCCGTTTGGAAGTAGAGTGGGACGCTCCACGTTGCCATGACAACTGTAATTGGAAGTTCTTATAAATGATAAGTAATTGGTTATAGAATAATCTCTCATCTAATTAGTCGAGAAATTGGACGAAGTATATAGAAAAACATCCGATCGGAAAATAATTGCATTGAGATTCAAGTTCTATAAGTATATGCCATTAATAAAGTTAAACGCATAGTGTTTATTGTTCGATTAAGTAATTGTCTTGATTATATATGTTGCTATTAGAGAGTCCACGGAATCGAATTTAATTTTCCTTGCACTCTTATTAAATAAATAAGACTCTTAATATTTTAAGGAAGTTATGAAAAAGAAAAATAACAATCAATGTCAAAGTCAAATTATGACATAAATATTTAGCAAAATCGTTTGTTGTTTTCTTGTTATGAATGGTTGCTTTTGTAATTTGACCCGTGATTTAAATGACTTGACCTTTCTCGATTTTTTACTGGATTTCTTTGCGGTTTATATTTTTAACTTAACACCCGGCAATACGGCTTTAAATCTGAAGCAATTATATCTCCATATATCCGTGTTATGTCGTTATTTAATCAACAAAATAAATCTTTCTTTTATTAAATAGATATCGGGTTTCTCAATGTCACATGATCGATTTGCGATCGACTAAGGTCGAAGTTACGCACGAAACTGTAGTTTCTAAGCACTGATAGGTCGAGTAAGGCTGGCCGCGGGGGTGCCTGCCGTTTCATCGAAAAACTTTTGACAAATTATCACTTCCCAAACAAATTTCGGCAACAGTTTTTTTGCCAATGCAATCTTTGGAATAATTTTAGTACGCACATTTTCATTTGGACAAATTTTCACTCAGCAGAATATTATTACGAAAAACAACATTAAGTCATTTGGTCATTTATCAAATGCTTTATTAAAGCAATAATTATTTAGTCAAATAAATTGTTATGTTAAAAACTATACTTAAAGACAAAAACAGCAAATAAGAAATAATAATATTTATGTTGCGGCGAGCGAGCGAAGCGAGCGAGCAATACAGGTCGGAGCAGAATCGACTCGGATAAACTTAGGTTAGAATTTTTAGGTTAGTTTAGGTTAGAACTTAGGTTTTTTTTTCATCCCTTAATAAAACATGCTTTTGCCTTATTTTGTTTGCGTAAAATATGTTATGCCAACTGAAACATTTGACGTAATGAAATTTGGTATAAGTACCAATTGGCAAGTGAGTAATTGTTGGAACGTTCACTTGCCAAACATTAGGTTTGCGTTACAATTATTTGTGAAGAGTTAATTTGCCAAATAATAATTTGTCAAATGAAATAATACGAAAAATTTTTTGGGAAGTGATAATTTGTAATTTTTTTTTCGATGAAACAAGTTAAACCCCTGGCCGCGGAGTTCATGAAGAAGTTTTATTTAAGAGAATCACACCCCAGTACAAAATTTGACATTCGCGATCATAATTTGATCGAACGGATCTTTATGTACCCAGTTTTAGTGAATATAAGTACCAATCGATCATATCAAATTTAAAATACTAGGCCGCCAATTCTTTAATTTATATATTATATTATATAAGGGCTTAGCCAGGATTCTGTTAAGGGGGGGCAGGCGAAGAAAAACCTTAAATATACCTAAGGTAGGTACATGCATGTACGAGCAAAGGGACATGTTACGTTAAACAGTAACAAAACTGCATCTTTTATACCCATCTTCTATGCCCATACCTCGCTACGCCCATGTTTATATATTCATTCAAAGATTTATCATCTTGTTTTCTTACAGCGCCTACAAAAAATACTCCCTAAGTATTTGAAATGAAACACGTTGCTATGCGACCATTGCCAGGCGCGGTTTCGTCATTCGATTATTGCCGAGTGTTTATAAACTGAATCTTCAATATTATTCAAATAAAATACATATTGGCTTGGGAAATAGAAGATAGGTTTGGAATTACGTATTAGATTTATACTCCTACTGAGGAGTAATCTTACTAACATTATTACTTACTGTGAAGACTTATCTATATTTTTGACATATTTTCATAGCCTGTGATTCGTGCAAAGGTGCGATCTAGCCAAAATTATATAAATGAAAATGAAAATGAAAATATCCATTTTACAAGTAGGCCACATAGGCTCTTTCACATGTCTGAAGCTTCAAAAGGTGACTTCTGCTGAGAGGAAACGCCGCAAGAAACTCAGCAGTAGGTCTTTTTTTTCCAAATTTTACATTTACATTAGAGTTTGCTATAAATGTACCTATCTATTCAAATATTTACGTCTGTTTTACATAATATTAGTTAGACCACCTAGGAAAAAACCAAACTGGTATAGAAATAGAAGCGGTAAGGTAAACCCTTTGCTTTGTCGTTTATTACCAACCGATTTTCCCCACATTGCAAGACGTGCATAAACAGGGGCGTATTTACCCTAGGGCCAACCGGGCCATGGCCCGGTGCGCCAATCTGCCAAGGGCGGCGTAGGCGAGTTTTGAAGTTATTTAGGTAAATAGGCGAAAATTTACCATTCTCCCCCCCCCCCTCCCTTCTCTCCGAAACTACTGGGCCTTTTTCCTTGACTTCTGGGGCGGCGAAACCTATTGGCCCGGGGCGCTAAATTTCAAAATACGCCCCTGTGCGTAAAGCGTACTCACAGCACCGATTGCGCGATAATAAGCATGCTTATGGTCCATTTAGAACGGAAGATGGCGCGATCTCGGCGCTGTGAGCACTCTTATATCGCGTCTTAAATCGTAGCGTTTGTAAGATTGTATAATATGAGTTAGCAAATGATCATCATCATCATCATCGGCCTATATAAGTACGTCCTACTACTGGGCACAGCTCTTCTCTCGTATTATTATTATTTGCTAGTATTCATGCCATAACAACACGTTCTGTGAAAATTCCAACATTCTAGCTCTTACCTTCGCTGAGCTAGAGGCCTCTGACGGGCGGACGGACAGACAGACGTTGTAGGCTCGGTAATAGGGTTTATCCCGTCGGGTATGGAACCCTAAAGAGTGTTGAATTATAGATAATACGAGTGGATAATACCTTGACAAAATCCTAACGAAATAGTAAAAATGCAGCATGTTCACTATTATTTCATCATTTATCATTCAAGCACTTTCGAGCTGAATTAAGTAAATAAACTTAAGATTTCATTTTATGTTCATTCCAGGGACTTAGCCGCCCGTAACATTTTGGTCGACGGCGCGGGAACCCTCAAAGTGGCAGACTTCGGCCTGTCCCGGTCGGGTGTGTACGTCCACACGAGAGGCCGGCCGGTGCCTCTGCGCTGGCTAGCGCCCGAGGCAATACTGCACTCGCACTACTGCAGCGCTAGCGACGTCTGGGCGTTCGCCGTGCTACTGTGGGAGATTGCTACACTAGGTCAGTTTCACAACTAAATAACTAATAATATAAACTAATAAATAGGGCAGTTTTTTCAATGATCTTTTTGTAACCTTTCGAACGGCAAGACATGTATGACAGTGGATTTTCGTGCCACTGACGCCACGGTATGTCATTTTCCATACATTTGCGACGGCTTATGCCGTTGGCGTCCGTGGCACGCTTTTTCGCATTTGGTCGTGGCGTTCAGTGGCCCTAACATGAATGACACAAAGATAAATTTAACTCGTTTATCTATGACTATCCCTTTCGTCGGCACTAGTGTAAGAGAGACGAACTCAGAGATAAGACAGTATATTTTATCTTTGTGTCATTCATGTTAAGGCCGCAGAGGCAGTTGTATGCGCGCCATTTTGACTTTGCTCGTTCCATAAAACTAAATTGATTTTACCGCGCTGGCATATCTCGGTCGGGTACATCGAGCTCAAAAACTCGAAAACGAACTCAAAAAAAACTCAAAGAAAACAGTACAGTTTTCAAAAATATGTGAACTCGACTTTATTGTCAAGGGCGTAAGAGCACTCAGATATTGTTGCCCGTTTGGTAACGTATATATATTTATCAACTTGACTGTACGTGCAACTGTGGCCCATACTACTTCTCCTACATTGGCTAGATACTATGGGAAGTCACTTCAGCCTTGTTGTATTGTACTGGTTAAGTTGGCGTGCTATGCACTCGTACTACTGCAACGCTAGCGACGTTTGGGCGATCGCTGTGCATTTACAATGCACTTCATGCAGCAGCAAATAGATACAATAGATCAGGGGTCACTAAATGGCGGACCGCGGGCCGCATCCGGAGCACCGACCCATTTTGTGCGGACCGCGAGAAGCAAACTTGCACTACAGAATGCAAGGATTTAATGTCAAAGCTTGCACCAATTTTACTCCAAACTTCAGACAGATAGTCCTCAACACAAAATGTAATTTTACTCATTGATATGTAAAAAATATACTTTTGTTATTTCCGTAATTACATTTGTTTAATAAATATTTTTTTCTTTAAAATGTTATGCGGACCGCGGTGGTTATTTCATTTCTTAAAACGGACCCCGAGCGAAACCTATTGGTGACCCCTGCAATAGATAAACTAAGGGCCTGGCCACAACACCACGGCACGAATAATTCGTGAACGTGAAACGGCGCGGCATCGCGGCACCACGGTACAGCGTCGTGTCGGGAAAAATTCCGTTGCAAATCACCTTTATAGCCACAGAAATAAGGGCGACGTGCAACGGAATTTTACGACGCCGTACCGTGGTTATGTAGCGGCGCCGTGTTAAGTTCGTAGCGGCGCCGTGTTACCTTCACGACGTCGTGCCGTGGAGATGTGGCCAAAGCCTAAGACTGGGTATAATGAAGATCCGTTGGATCCAATTTTGACCACGAATATCAAAAATAGGTCTGGCGGAACTTTATAAAACCCGGATAGATATAAGAATGTTCAATTAACAGACTTTAAGCTTGTCAAAACATTGTCATATGTACCTGTTTGTTATACCAAGCATATAGCAAAGATAAAAACGAGAATCACTAGACGGGATTTTTTCATATGTTGTAGCTACCAGCTGAACAGGTACATTATGTGCTTCGAAACAATACGCAAAGCGAATACGTATAAACAACCATTGTTTTAAATTTCAGGTGGCTTCCCATATGCGGAGCTGAGTAATCATCAAGTGCCATCATTCCTGGCAGGGGGCAGCCGCCTGCCGAAGCCAGCGCGCGCGTCCGAACGCCTATACCAACTCATGGTCGAGTGCTGGGCCGAACTACCCTCAGATCGACCAACATTCGACGAAATTGTCGACAAACTAGACGGCCAAAAGCAACTCTACGTAGACCTAGAGTGTGTTCTACCACCCTCCTACGACGAAGCGTTAAGTGATTACGGCTTTGCGTTAAGCGACGAGGTCCAAAGCTGACCTAAGTAAAGACTGAATCTTTTTATTGTTATTTTTATATCACCCCAACGATTTGCACCGTTAATATATTTGGTATGTGAAGTTTTGTGTTTTATTTTGAGTACAAATATTTATAAATAGCTATGCCCGCGACATCGTAGGTACACGCGAAACGATAGGTAGGTACCATTTAAAGCGGACCATGCTCAGAACAAACTGAAAACAACATATGTAACATCGTATAGGATGGTATCATATTATTTTATTTTCATCACACTTGCTCGGAAAGGGTGTTATTATACGCAGGCGTATAGAGCAGCTATAGCCGATTTAACTCCTCTATGGGCCCCGCCGTCAGTGGGAGCTATAAACCATACAAAATCCATAACTCCCTAGGGAGTTATGGATTTTGTATGGTTTCGGACTCCCGCGGGCAGTGCGTGCCCCAGGTCGGCGGAGCCGCGCGCGAGCCGCAGACGGCGGGGCCGTGCGGGTGCCGCAGTCGGCGGACCCGCCCCGCGCTGATCGCGATGTACAGTTTATTCTACCCACCTGATGATAATTCACGTAGTACAATGGGAATAAAATAAATATATTTATTTTTTGTCTAATTTTTGTTTAATTTCCTCGCAAATGTGATGAAAAACATTGTGTGTATCACGGGCAGTAAGGGGATAACAAACTCGAGTCATAAAAGCCCTCGCCTATCGGCATCGGGCTTCTAACAGACTCTCGTTAGTTATCCCCTTCTTACGGCCCTAGATGCACAATGTACTATTTCATCACACTTGCTCGGAAAGGGTGTTATTATACGCAGGCGTATAGAGCACCTATAGCTGATTTAACTCCTCTATGGGCCCCGCCGTCAAGTTAAGTATGCGCCAGGTCGGAGGGGGCGCGGGTGCCGCAGCCGGCGGAGCCGCCCCGCGCTGATCGCGACATACCGTTTGTTCTACCCACCTGATGGTAATTCACAGTGTACAATGGGAATAAAATTAATATATCTATATTTTTTGTCTAATTTTTATTTAATTTCCTCGCAAATGTGATGAAAAACATTGTGTGTATCACGGGCAATAAGGGGATAACAAACTCGAGTCATAAAAGCCCTCGCCTATCGGCGTCGGGCTTCTAACAGACTCTCGTTAGTTATCCCCTTCTTACGGTCCTAGTTGCACAATAATTTCTACACTATAGAAACGCTACGCGCTCTACGCTCTACGTGTTCTACGCTTCGTATATTTCTACATGTAGAAATCATGTAGAAATATACGAAGCGGCAGGATACCCGGAGTGTTAGTTACCCATCTCACCCGGCTAGTTGTTCTATAGGAAGGAAGGTCGGTCGTTCTGGCATCTAATGTTTCAAAAGCCTGGGATCTTAGGAAGTTATAGGTACTTGGATGGTTGCGCGAGTACGCGAGGCCCCTGCAAGAGCGAGGCCCTGGGCGGTTGCCCTGCTCGCCACCCCCGAAGGCTGCGGCGTTTTTGAACAGGTTTTGAACGACCCTGTGCGTCTATGAGCACTGGTGAGACTGTGAGACCTCACAAACAGTTACTCAGTAACGTTTGTGAGTTGGGTGATAAGGTGCTTTTGTAAATGAGCAATTTATTTGGCAATTTATTGCTGCAACTCGGGCTATCCCCAAAAGTGTACACAAACTTTTTGTTCCCAGTAGTTATGTAATGTTTGTTGATAGTCTTATATTTTTTTGGGAATAGCCCAAATTGCAACAATAAATTCCTAACAAACGAGCCCGTTTACAAACCACTTTCGTATATCAGATAATTTTACGAGTGAGGGTTTATTCCATCATATGTCATAAAATTTACAGAATTAAAATAAAATGTCATTGCCAAGGAATGATGTTTGAAAATGACCGCCTGTGTCCTCTTTAGATTTATTCCATTCTCAATTAAAGTACATATACCTATTTAGCTCAATATTAATGCAAAAGTATATACTTAACTATTTTATGGAATATATTACATTGTGCATCTAGGGCCGGAAGAAGCGGACACCTAACGAGAATCTGTTAGAAGCCCGACGCCGAAGGTGGGAGGGCTTTTAATGACTCGAGTTTGTTATCCCCTTTTTACGGCCCGTGATGCACACAATGTTTTTCATCACATTTGCGAGGAAATTAAATTAAAATTAAACGAAAAAAAATAATCTTTTATTGAACACCGTGAATTGCCATCAGGTGGGTAGAATAAACTGTATGTCGCGTCGCTTGCGCGCTACTTGTAAAAGAAAACGATCACCGCCGGAGTCGGCGCGCCCCCGCAGGACCTGGCGCACGCCCCGCCGTCAGCAGGAGTTATAAACCATGCCACCACCATACCCATAGTTATAACTCCCGCTGACGGCGGGGCGTATAGAGCAGCTAAATCGGCTATGGCTGCTCTATACGCCTTCGTATAATAACAACCTTTCCGAGCAAGTGTGATGAAAATAGTAGTTTATGCAACGGTTGCATAATGATAGGCCTTAAAACACTAGTACGGTTTTCATGAAACGAACTTTAGCGAGTTTCATAATAAGATCGCACGTGTGTTTTAAGGCCAAATTATGCAGAGTTGCATACATAACTTTATCTACACACATATTATAAATCCTTCATGATGTGTTCAGAAACAATATTTTCTGGCAACAAGTTATTTGTTGCAATTGTGGCTGCATATTTCCGATATCAGGCGCATTTTCACATCACACAGTCACTCCGAGAAGACTAATTCATATTTTCAACTAAAATGTAAATTACAAACAACTTTTTCTATTCAATTCAACAACAATTTTGCTTTCGTTCAGCAAAAAACCAACATAATGGCGGCAATCCGATCCTCCGTCAAGACCATTTTTTTAAAAATCATAGACAAACGAATGAAGTCTCTATTCTCACGTCACTCGAGATCAAATGTCGTTCGGTTTATATTAGAAAAACATACTGAATTGATGGTTCGTATCAATAACTGTTTAATATCTAATAGAGACCCACTTGAGTTTTGACAGCTGTTCCAAATTTAATCTCATTTCGATACTAAAATCGATACTGTAATAACATTGCAGCACTGGTTTTACCTAATTGGTTGTCACAATGGTGGTCATTTCCTACGGTTTTTGATTACACTATGGAGGTTTTATGATATGGGTGTAGGATAGATATTTTCAACATTGAACCCAAAGCCATGATATTGAAAAAAAATCTCATTTTAAATATAAAGAGCCTAGTGTTACGTACATATTTACCCTGCAGCCCCCTTTTCCCATAACCCCCTCAGGGACCGCGACTAAAACATATCATATCGAATCTGCAAAGATATAGAACTTTATTTTCTTACTATAAGGGTAAACCTCTTAAATCCCCCTCCCCCCACTTATGAGCTTGAGTTATAATCTGCGTTTATGAATAATCCAACGGCAACCGGATTGTCGAAACTCATCAAGTATTGCTTATTATTTCAATGATGACATTTAGCGTCCGCCGCCGCCGCCATATCGTCGATGCGCGTGCAATACCGCGGAAGAGCACTTTGTAAAAACCGCGTATCTGCGTTTTTTGCGATTTTTTTAGGAACAAGAAAAAACTGAATATCTCAGTCATTTAACTACATATCATTACATATCTCGATTTTGTGCCGTGCTGCTGTTACGCGGTATTTACAAAGTGCTCTTCCGCGGTATATTCCGCACGCGCAGCGACGATATGGAATTATAAGTTACAATGTCATAAAGCTTAAATAAAAACCGTTTAAGGATCGCGTACTTACATTATAAACGTGGTACGACTTTGCAAAATATGCAGTTCTATATTATTTTCTCGAAAACCCAAAATATTTGGAATTTCATTTTGTTCCTGTAAAATACAGGTATGTTGTACAGGCAAAATAAAATGTTTGCCTTCGCCTGTTATTTCCAGTCAATTTGTAACTTGAAGCTTTATTAAACATGGCAAAAATACAAGGTCCAGCTGAAAATAATGTTTCGGTATTTTTTTTATTATCAGGACACATACAGTTTTATACAAAATATACATAAAGTACAGTTCGTGCACTAAATTTAATTACAAAAAAGACCTGGAGGTACATTTTAACTTTTTAATCATAAAAATATAAATCTATAAGAAAGAAGCGCTAGGCTAGGTAAGTAAACATTGCGAGTTCTCCCCGTTCATAAGCGCAAGAGTACACTCTTAAAACGATACAGAAATCAAAGACAGTTATAACCACACCAGAGGGCTTAGCACACTAATTTTTATCGCGCAAATAAAGCATTCGTCCCTTTCGCACCCGCGTATTAGTTAAAAAGTGACAGATGCTTTATGTGCGCGATAAAAATTAGTGTGCTAAGCCTTCATAGATATTTAAAGCAACTTTTACTTAATTAGTTTCTTAAGGGTACAAAATGAGTTATTAAATGGATAAATATCAGATAAGTATTTATTACAATATCTGGGAACTCGTTTGAAAAGCATGTCGAGTGTAATTTGTACGCGCAGACCTGACGTGGAAAAGATTTCTAGGACCGGACGTAAGGAGTGATACGGAATAACGAAACTTACATTCTGTTGTTCAGACTAAATATTTAATAATCTTCAGAAAGAAATTAATGTGTAAGTAAAGTCTTCGGTTGCAAAGAGATGGGATACTGAAATGCTTAGCCGCATGAGCCGCATCCGCAGAGCGTTCGAAACAAACACCTGCTTTGTAACTTTGTATCGCAATAAAATATTTATAATTATTTCTAAATGGTTGATATGGGGACCCGATACTGCGGACCACACAGCCAAACTCTAAGATACTTCTAACAGAGGAGTAATACAATATTTTATAAGTACAGGGACGCTTGAATGGCTTGCCTATCCGAATAGAAGTACCAAGCCTAAATATTTATAGGCACGTTTGCAGATATTATCTATATGGCCATTGTAATTTAACTCAGGGTCCATGGTAATACCCAAATCCCTGATGGAAGTTCCTCCTGTTATATTTTTACCGGCTATGTATAACATAGTACCAGCTATGTATAGCATAATGGTGAAAATAAATTGGTTTTGTTTACTAGTATAACTAATGACAAAGTATTTATCCAAATTTAAGAACAGGTGTTTATTCGAGCAGTATCCATAGAAATTATTTAAGTCTTCTTGCAATAAGGATCAATCTGCTTACGACGCAATTGCTTTATAAATTTAGGATCATCTGCGTAAATGAGGTGCTCAGAGCTTCGGAAACACGTTGCCATAATGTCATTGACATACAAAATAAAGAGAAGGGGACCAAGGTGAGATCCTTGCGGCACACCAGAGGCTAAAAGAAGAAAACAGGAAGTATATCCCTTCAACGCTACCGCTTGACTTCTATTGGTAAGATAGGATTTAATCCACCTAAGGAGGTCACCGTTTATACCAAGAACCGAGATTCTGGAGTTTTAAAATAAGATTATTATGATTGATTTTATCAAAACATTTCGGGAAATCCGTATATCCACTTGCCACCCAGAAGAAAGTTTATTTAAAATGAAATCGGTAAACGTAAGAAGATTTGTATCAACACCACGACCTCGGCAAAAACCATGCTAACTCAGCGATATATGTTGACAAATTGCTGCTGTAATTTTATTGGTAATATTTTTTTCGAATATTTTGCCAAAAATATTTAACTTGCCAATAGGTTTATAATTTGTAACTAACTGCGCATCGCCACTCTTGTAAATTAGTGTAACTCCGGCTTTTTTCCACATAGCTGGAAAGTGACCATACGAAAGTTTGGTTTCTAGCCACACACAGCGGATGCGTCTGCTGCAAGTGCGAGTGAGACAATGATAATTTCTGTCATGTAGTGTATAATAAATTAATAATTTAGCTTTGACACTTATCTAAGCCCTTCAACCACCCGCTATGTTTTGGTGATCATCCTTGGGGTCCTTGGATACTTGCCTATTGGGACCTTTTTTGTGAGTAGTAGTTGGTGTCGTCTGCGTAGTTATGGTCGCCTCCGTAGTTGTGGTCGCCTCCGTAGTTGTGATCGCCTCCGTAGTTGTGGTCGCCTCCGTAGTTGTGGTCGCCTCCGTAGTTGTGGTCGCCTCCGTAGTTGTGGTCGCCTCCGTAGTTGTGGTCACCTGCGTAGTTGTGGTTGCCTCCGTTGTCGTAGTAGTAGTAGGAGGTGGCGGAGGCGGAGGCGCTTCAGTAGTAGTAGTACTTGGTGGTGGTGGCGCTTCAGTAGTAGTATTAGTACTTGGTGGTGGTGGCGCTTCAGTAGTAGTAGTAGTACTTGGTGGTGGTGGCGCTTCAGTAGTAGTGGTAATAGTAGCTGTTGGCGGCGGTAGCGGTGCTTCGGTGGTAGTAGTAATAGTTGGTGGCGGAGCTTTAGTAGTAGTAGTAGTAGTAGTAGTAGTAGTAGTAGTAGTAGTAGAACTTGGCGGCGGTGATGGTGGTGGTGGTGCTTGTGTTGATGATTGCGGCGGTGGTAGCGGCGGAGTTATAGGACGTGGTTTTGGCTTAACAGTTGCTTTCAAACGTAGTTTTGTAGAAGGTCTGTCTAACATGACTTTGACTATGCTTAGTGGAACCCAGTGGCCGGGCATGTTGGCTTCCACAGGATTAGCGATAAACATGAGAGGATCCGTGTCAGGATTTGGATATTTGGCTGCACTCGAAATTGCCACTACGAGTGCAAATACCACGGATGATAACACTGCAAAATATCATAATAATACATTTCAAGTATAAAGTGAAAAAATAATTGTGGTGAACTTCGCAATGCATAAGTTCTCAGTTTTCATACAAATATTTTGTGTTCTAATTTCAATTTAGTATGGAACTGTTCCTGAATTCTTCTTTGCAGCTCTGCATTTTGCAAAACCCAAGCTGCTAATTTTATATTGGTAATAAATTAACCAAAATACAGAGTTGCAGAGTCGACTTTAGGAACAGACCCCATGTCAGTTTTAACTTCTTACGCTCTTTTTCTTATTGTGTTATTCCATACACATTATATATTTTAATCAGAAAGTAAGACATTTAACATTTCCCATGCTATTTTTTTCAGCTACAGGTGAAAATAGTTTGATTTGATGACTTTGACTACCACCCTACTTTGTAACTATGCGACATTCATCAAAGATTGATATAAAAACTCAAGGCATATTGGACTATATGTCTAGGATGCGGTGGGGTATGACTATCAGCGGCGTAAGACGATCCCTGTCCAATATCCCAATAATTTCAGCTTTCTTTTCAAGAGAATGCACAATTAGATAAATCGGATTTCTTTTTTTGTTTGAGAATTTAATTTACTCTTGACGCTTGCAGAAACATTACATTTGTGAGATTCCAAGGTGAGTTCGCTAGCTTTATCGGGCTAATTAGTATCAATACATCGCGTGTTAGAAGGTTTTCATATTTTAAAAGGCTCTGTCAAAGTATGATATTTATGATGCTTTGCTGTAAGCCCTGCTGATTTCATTTCGTTACAAGGACAAACAACTTCTTCGGAAAAAACGATTTTTGCTGACTGACAATAAAATATGTTAGTCTTACAGTAAGACTCTTACCCCACCTTACTAATTTTCTAATATATTTAACAATAATTATAATATTTTTAAAACACAACAAAGGTTAATCGCATACTTACTTGTTGGTGATATACCGAACACGCAAAGTTGCTTGATCTTAGATGTCGATTAAGCGGTCTTGGTTGGTGGTGGTTGGTGTAGAAGTTTACATAATAGCTTGAGTGGAGTGTAGTTTATTCACTGAAGGTAGAGCTTGTTTCAAATCAATGTCTTATTTGATTTATACGTTGGTAATGCACAGTACGGTTGCACAGTTTGACATGGTTGGTTGATTCGATATGGGCGACTCGTTGTTAACTTATTTAATGTTGCCAACGCTTCCCATTTTATGCCTCTCATCTGATTGTATTTTTTATGTATGTAGTAATTAAATGTTGAGTCGTAACTTGCACACGGGGAATTGCAGAGTAAGTAAGTAATATTTATATTTTCAATGCTTATGTAATTCAAAAGGACGCTGCGATGAAAACATTTTCTGTCCTGATTTCATTTTACAAGATTATTGGCCAGTGTTTGGGTTGAAGCATAATGCATCGTATCACTAACTTTAGAATGTATAATGTAGAATTCAGCATATTTATTTAACTGTAATCAACAGAATGACTACTAGAGGATGCAGAACCGGCCCCCTTAGCCACGGCACATAGCTGCTGGGGCAGCGGCTGCACATAGCTATTAAACGTGTGAATAATGCCTTTAATTTTTTGCAGTGTTATCAATCGTGCTCTTTGTGGTAGCGGTGGCGACCGCGGCGACCTCAGTCGCCGTTTATCCGGATCCTAAAACTGATCCGCTCATATTTATCGCGAACCCTGTAGAAGCCAATATGCCGGGGCACTGGGTCCCACTCAGTATCATGAAAGCTATTTTAGAACTTAATGCAAAACCGCAACGTCTTGCTCATACTGAAACTCCTAAAACGAGACCAGCTCCGACAGAAGCTCCTGAAACAGAACCAGCTCCAACAGAACCAGCTCCGACAGAACCAGCTCCGACAGAACCAGCTCCGACAGAACCAGCTCCGACAGAACCAGCTCCGACAGAACCAGCTCCGACAGAACCAGCTCCGACAGAACCAGCTCCGACAGAACCAGCTCCGACAGAACCAGCTCCGACAGAACCAGCTCCGACAGAACCAGCTCCGACAGAACCAGCTCCGACAGAACCAGCTCCGACAGAACCACCTCCGACAGAACCGGCTCCGACAGAACCAGCTCCGACAGAACCAGCTCCGACAGAACCAGCTCCGACAGAACCAGCTCCGACAGAACCCGCTCCAACAGAACCAGCTCCAACAGAACCAGCTACAACAGAACCAGCTGCAACTGAACCCCCAGCAACTGAAGCTCCTGAAACAGAACCAACTGAACCACCACGCAAAAAACCAAAAAAAAAAAAACCTACGGATCAGCAATATGAAATGGCTGGTTAACATGCAAAGTTGGACCTGCTGGAGCATGAATGCCTGGGATAGAAGCTTTTTATATGTGGATACAAAAATGAACCTGAGAAGACAATTTAATTTGTCCTTTACTAAATACAACAAGTGTACCATTGGACCTTTTGTACCTACCTATTACTTATTAATATGTTCCCTTAAGTTGCCTTATTATTTATACAAGATACTTAACACTCAAGTCGCGCACGGACTGTATATAGGGATGTGACACTAGACCCATCGTGCTCGAATACCTATTTTTTATGCGCCTGCTAGGACTAGAGATGCAACGGATATCCGGTTACCTACTATTCGGTAGCCGGCCTAACCGGCATGATTTTAGTATCCTTCCTTAGTAATCCTTACGATTGAGCCTTATTGTGATCGGTATCGTAATATTACGAGCATTTTTTTTTACCGCTTGGCGGTTTGGATTCCCGGTTCAGTCAGGCGATTATTAAATTATGTTTGAATTCAGTTTAAATTATTAGGGTTCGGTTCCGTACCTCAAAAGGAAAACACGAAACCCTTATAGGATCACTCGTCTGTCTGTCCGTCTGTCACAGCCAATTTGCTCCGGAACTACTGGACCAATCTCGAGTAGCTACAATTTCACTTAGAAAATCCCGAATAGACGCTCAGTTTTATTTAAATAATGAAAGCTTTTGATTTGAATTTGATCTCTAAATAATAGGTACTATTACAAACTCTAATGCAATACCCTATTTTTTACTAGTGTTTCATGTCCTGCCTAAACTTCCATAGCACATACCAACCAACATTTTTTATAAGAAAATAACTAGCGCAGCGACGTAAAATGCAGTTTCTATCACGAGTTAACGATTAGCGTTAACTTCCTTTAAATCTTCTGAAATGTAACGCTTTAACGTTTAACGAAGTTAACTTTGTTTCTTTGTTTTCGTCAAAAGATAAAATTACTTAAGGATGTATACCACGTGAAATCCGCAGTACATCTATTTGATTTTTCAAGTTTTGTTTCATTTGCACCAAATAACGGCAATGAGTAATCTTGTACGAATAATTATTTTAAAACATACAGATTGTGTGATTTTTAATAATTATTTAGTATGTGAAATAAAATTAGAACCTGATTTGACTACTCGAATGACAGCAGAGCGCTAGCGGCCTTTCCCTACCGTTTGACGTTACGGTCCGGACACATGGAAATTCAATCAAGAATATTTCCGTGGGAACAACGGTAGCGACATTTTTTTTTGTCATCAAAAAATCGAGGAGAGTACAAAGTTATAGAAAATACATTTTCTGATTATAAAAGTACTATGGGACAGAATTTTTTTTCGCTTTTTCTTGTAATTTAATCAACTTCCGCTACAAATAACATACGCACAGCACATAACACATGTAATCTTAAATGTCATTTATCTCCTTTAAGGACGTGTACCACGTCAAATCCGCAGTACACCACTTTTATTTTTCAAGTTTTGTTTCATATGCACCAAATAACGGCAATGAGTAATTTTGTATGAATAATGATTAAAAATATACAAATTGTGAGATTATTAATAATTATTTAGTATATGAAATAAAATCAGAACCTGATTGGACTACTCGAGTATAACCAATCAATATGCAGTATTTGAAACGGTCCGGGCACATGGAAATTCAATCAAAAATATTTCCGTGGGAACAACGGTAACGACATTTTTTTTATCATCCAAATATCGAGGAGAGTACAAAGTTATAGAAAATACATTTTCTGATTATAAAAGTACTTTGGGACAGAAACATTTTTCGCTTTTTCTTGTAATTTAATCAACTTCCGGTACAAATTACACAGGCCTTTAAAAGAACGGTAAAGTGGTTTTATTTTTTATAACACTTATGCGAAACGACTAATATTACCATACTATTCAATTTCAGCGAAAAATATACAAATCGAAATATCGGGTACACATCCTTAAAAGAACGGTAAAGTGGTTTTTTTAATTACACTTATGCAAAACGACTCATACTACCATACTATTCAATTTCAGAGAAAAATATCGATATACCTATTGGGTATACATCCTTAAATTATTATTTAGATAGTTTATTGTTATCGAATTCCTCGAATGGGTGCATCACAACACTACACACACCCGGCGTCGAAACAAATTCTCTTGCCTGCTCTTCGTTCGTTCCTTTCATTCCCTCCCTCATGACAGATGTCAGTTTAGTTTAGTTCGTTCAGTCAGTATCGCTCCACTCGTGCTAGTGGAATGTTGTCACGTCGGACAAAGAATCGGAAACGCGTGCTATTTAAAAAAACTCTTATTCAAAAACATTGTTAATTATCCAAGTGTATCAACTAATTGAGTGGTTCTGAACCGATGTGTATTGAACTATTCCGTTTTGTAACCGTCACCCGTAGTATTTTTAGAAGTTTTTGAAATAGAAGTTAAGTGATGACTGACGATGGAAACGCGTGCGTTTAGACTGTAATTATGGTTATTGTTTAATGTTATTATTATTTGCTGTAGGTTTTAATTGACACAGTTATGGCAGTGGTAAATTTTAGCGTGTGTTTGATGCTTGTGCTGTACCGGGTGACAGCGGTGTACAGCGATGCATCTGAAACCTCGGATTTGGCGTTTACAGGTAAATCTAGAGATCTTTTTTCTATTTGAATAGACTACAGAGACTTTGCCAAGGGTTAGTGATTAATAGAGGATTCCTTCGCCTCTAGCGTCTCTGTTGGTTTTATATTCTTGAAGGTGTACCGTTGAAGCTTCGAGCATCAGCACTTGTAAACATTGCTGGAAAAGATTTCAACCAACACTCCAATATTAGCTCAGGAGTCTGGAGTAGTGTATGTGGAAGATGAAGTAGGTGAGTCAATCATGTTCATGTAAGTATAAGGTATTTTGAAACA
The DNA here is from genome assembly GCA_947859335.1 of Tortricodes alternella. NCBI lineage: Eukaryota > Metazoa > Arthropoda > Insecta > Lepidoptera > Tortricidae > Tortricodes > Tortricodes alternella. Next base: position 4,048,094 of record OX401982.1, on the reverse strand, counting down.
ATAAATTAGTAGCTATAGCATAAATCCTTGTGTTTACTTAATTATACTTCAGAATATGCCTGTTTTAGGGGCCATTGTAGGCGCCATATAACATTTACTTTAAAATTGAATAGGAATTCTTGAATTATGGGATCATAGTTATATATTAAAATAAACTCAGAATGCGGTTTTCCTTAAGCTATGGTAATACAGTTCACAACACAATAGGAACTTAACTTGAGGAGAACTTAACTTTATACCCATTAGAGCCTGTTAATATCTAATTTTTTTAAATAAATTACCTCATCAAAGTCAACAAAAAGAACCAGTTTTCAATTGTTACAATAATTAAGTGTATCAATATATAACTACTTCCAAAATAAATATTTTTATTGGAAATACATAATTCTAATATTAACTATTCATTGTTCATTGAGTAGGTAATTAGGGTTAATTATTCATTACCAATGACAGTAATAATTACCTCTTAATAAAAACACAATTGATTAAGGCATAAACAAATAAAAGCTGTGTATGTACTTGTAATTATTGATAAATTAGACATATATTAGTTGTTGATATTGCAAGCATGAGAGAAGGTTTAATAAAACTTTATTTATAGTACTCAAAATGCTAGGATTTAAGCATAATTCAATTCATTGCATTCAGAACTCTTGCAACATCACTGCACATCAATTAGTAGGTATGTCATATTCAAGTAGGTACGCTTTTAATATTATGAACAATTGAATTACAACATTCCATTTTTGAACCAACCACATTTTAATGGGGAAGTTACATGAAAATCAAAATGAGGTTTAAATATATATTTTGAAAGTAAATGTAAACAAAAGCATATTGCATATAAAAATGTTTTGCGTACACAGATCGGTTTCTATTGCTCAGCACTTTCCAACACAAGATGAAAAAAGAAATATGCATCTTCCCCATTATCTTTTTCTTTTCGACTCTTAAAAAAAGATAAGTAGATATAAGTTCTCATGATCTAATGGTGCAATCTTTATACAATGTAATGATTTTACTTATTAACCAATTGCAAGAAGATTGAGAATATAACAATGAAACTGTGATGAAATTCAAAATACATTAAAGCGGCATAGAGAGCTGATAAGGGAGCACAAAATCAGCTGAATGGTTCCGACAAGTTGCTACAAGTCCTGGCTGACTTGCCCTCAATGCTATTATTATAATGTTATCTTTATGAGTAAGCTGTAGGTAGGTAGGTACATTATTTAACGGCATATTTGGAAATAGTCACTATTCCCAATTGTTAAATAATAAGGTTCAATTGATAATTTACCTATGGTAAAGCAGTTTTTAATTAATCAATAAGTTAAAATTTATCTTGCTTCGTATTTTCTCTTGTTAATTATAACTATTATAAGATAAAGAGCTTAGTTCTTTTTAAGTAAAGAACACATACTTACCTAGCAGCTTATATATTTTATTACATGTTCTTTTTATCAATAAAATTAATAGTAACACTCGCGCACGAAGAGTTCTTTACCATTAAAACGGCAAAAACATCACGTTTTCTGTATGGGAGCCCCCTTAAATATTTATTTTATTCTGTTTTTTAGTATTTGTTGTTATAGCGGCAACAGAAATACATCATCTGTGAAAAGTTCAACTGTCTAACTACCTATCACGGTTCCGGGTTCATGAAATACGGACGGACGGACAGCGGAGCCTTAGTAATAGGGTCCGGGTCCCGTTATTACCATTTGGGTAGGGAACTCTAAAAAGGAACTTATTTCCCACAGTTAGTTTTACAACGATTAACTATGAATAGTCTAGTACCTATCTTAAACTTAAGTTGATCCTTTTTGTTAAGAACCTACCTACTTGGTTAAAAAGCGTCTTTATCAAACCAGAATAACAAAATCAGTGGCTGATAACACATTTAATTTAATAAAATTACATGAAACACCCATAACAAGGCGGCATATGTGTTATCTGTGGCAGAGTTCAAAGTTTATCACGCTCTAAATGGCCTTTTCTGTTTTTAAACAACAAAACGCCGCAGTATAAACGAGTATTTATACAGCGGCGTTTTGTTATGCTACAACGTATTGAATAAAAGCAAACAATCCAAGATAAATAACATGAAATAACCAAGAGATTGTTCTTAAAATTCCAGAAGTTTAATTAGGTATGTATGGTAAATTAAAACTGAACTAAAACGCTGCCATACACATCGTATGTGTAAGGGTCATACTATACGGGCGGTTTTCCCGTCGCGGGAATCCGCTTCTGAACCGCACTAGTCACAATTTAATATGAAAATTGCACGCTGCATACCTACCTACTACACTGCGCGGTCGCCATATTAAATTGGTTCAGAAGCGGATTCCCGCGGCGGGAAAACCGCCCGTATAGTATGACCCTAAGTATATAGGTATAGGTAGCAAGTCAGATCAGTTAATAACACTTAGTCGGATTTTTAATTAGCTGGAAGAAATTGAGCACAGATAAAATAAATAAATCTAATAATGTTGAGTTACAAATCTCCGCTTCAAAGCATGATACCTAATATGGACTTCTACATTGAAATAGCTTCTACGTATTTTACTAGAAACTAGTAATATTTTGATGCTTATATGCAGAGTTGTAGCAGGGGCAGAGGCTGGTGATCCCCATTTTTTGCAATCTTGCCACCCTATTGCATCAGGACACGTTTTTAAGAAGATAATGAACTTGCACAACCCTTATAAAAACCTACTGGTTGAGGCTGCCTACAGATCTTAGGTAATACGTAAATGTGTCAAAATCGATGGAATGTTGCTCTTCATCCGGTCACCTATACAGTGTATGTTATCGTCGATTATGAGACATTATCGATTCCTGTTGCCAAGCAGATAAGCGTGGCGCCGTCTGTACGCCACGATTCTACTTTACATACCTATATAACAAGGCACGCACAGCTTCGTCCACGATATTTCGAAATTGTACTAACTTTAAATCGCCTATTCACGCCCCGTTATCAAACGGATAACGATTTTCCATTATTATGTACTTGGAGTCAAACCAACAACTCCCCTGTCAGTGAAGTTCGCTAATTGCCTATGCAAAGATTTTTTTTATTGCAATTGCTGGGCAAACTAGCAGAAGGAAAGGAACCTGAAGGAAAGTAGTCAACGCCGCCTATGGACATTTGCAACATCAGAGACGCTGCCAATAGGAGCGGCCTCAAAAATATTTATCCTCCTTAAAATAACCATATTTATGTCGCACTGGGAAAATCTCAGCAGAAAGTTCATATTGTAGATACGTCTCAGAAACTTTCTGGATAACCGGCGCGTAGATGAGTGCAATGACTTAAGGAAGAGGTAATGAACGGCCTGAACACATCTCATAATTTCAGCCGAAAGATGTCTACCGCTGTACAGGCACTCCCTCAATGATCGCCACCACGACCTATTCTGAGTTGCTCGCATCCAGTTGAGTCCCATAACCTCCGCGTGTCCACCGTGTGGGTGGTCTGACCACTCTGTCCTACGAGCAATGCCCCGCCCACTGCCAGCAGTTCTCTAGGATGGACATCTCGTTGTTTTGTACTGCGATACAAAACACTAGTCTGAAAACTGTTTAAATGGAAATGTTCAGCTTTTTACCACCAATGTCTTGAAGTTTGGCACCGTTGAAAATTAATAAAAATCTCGTTTCTTTTCAAACGCAAGTGTTAAATCCTTAGCGATGACTGGTTTTTTTAGTCTGAATATTGCTGTAAGAGTATTTATAAATATTTGGATTTGCATGTTAGGCAAAAGGCGCGCCAAGCCTCTCGTTCGTTATGTACAGGCTATGTTTCGCATTATAGTCGCTTTTACAAAGGTAATAAAGTTCTAAATAATTTGCACATCACGTTGAGAAGTATAATCGCACGCACAACATCAGATATCGTTAAGCTTCTTATAATTAGGAATTTATATAAAAAATTGGGCTCACCGCAAATATGGCTAAAAATCGAAAAGTCTCCTCCTTATCAGTGCTGACGTCACGTGTAACGAATCGATAGATTCTCGTTGCGATCTGATAACGATGTACCGTCGCTGGCGCCGTTACTAATCCCCGATTATGATACAATCAGTCGCATATTCAGACATGCTCATTGTCAATGCCAGGTGGGTGTAAGAATTACGGAAGGAAATTTACCCCCAAAGCAGTTACTGAAATAGGTACTGGACAGACGCATGCATCTTGGTAATGTAGCTTTTCGACCAGAAATAGCCAAGCGTCTTTTATAATATCTTCAGTGTCAAAGCCAAGACCTTATAAATGTGTGTCGACAAGCGTTGACGATTAGTGTTCAGCTACTCATACATGAGGCACCTCAACTGTCACGCTTAATTTGTTAGATTGTCACAACACTTCACTTTGTATAAATATCCCACTTCAATGTTCATGTCCCACTGATAGAAGACGAACCGAGCGAATCATGCGAGTGAGGCGAAATAGATGATAGCGTAGCGTAGACAATGTAGCGAGTAACTAACTAAGTAACGAGTGTGAGAGGGACAAACGAGCGCCGTCCATTCCGTACAGTGTGATAGGTACGCTGACAGCAGAGCGAGGCATAAGCTCCGCGCAGTACCTCGCCTCATTTGAGGTATGACATTGTACCACCTCGTTACTCCCTCAAACTCGTTTTAATTTCATGTCCTATCCAACACTATTGACGATATTAAATCATTCTGGGTATATATAGTAGTCAGTAGTCATTAAAACGAGTAAACTTCTAATGTCACATCAAGATTTGTATAACCCGCTCTTATAACATTAAAGGTATTCCGTGTGCTTGAATCGCAACCAATCCTCCGCCAACGTCACAGGCAGGATACTCTGATTCATAAGTGACATCACTGGCGCCGTCTCCCGTGGCGATATAGATGTCCGTTTTTGTGGGTCTGATGCTAATGCTAACCAACCCTCCTGACTTACAATTTGTTTAATACGAGCATACGGTCTTAAGGGATGTAGATAACTACATCCCTTAAGACCCAAGTCGAAATTATTCTGAGGGCTGATCACAATTGAAAAAGAACCCTATGTATTCCTGCACATGACGAGTCTGCAACTAAAGGCCTGAATCATCAATAAGGTTCATAATCACTTTTATCGTCAAACCAAGCTCGGGAAGAGTAGATTTCTTAATTCTAAGAATGTATACTATTGCGAGGTATGCTCAGAAAGGACGGTGAAAGAGTACTTTCTTCAAGCGCAGAGCAAAAATGTAGGAAATACCACAGTAAAATGCGATGTAGTCAAATTAAAACTTACGTGAGACATTATAAAAACTTGAAATACACATTTTCTAAATGCAACTCTACAAAACACATTCTTCTACCTTGCGAAATTTTCTATCGAACTGCAGCCAACATATTGTTTGAACACTATTGATAGACCAAGGAGACGTTTCCTATGCGTACTGACTCCCAATGCATGTTTTGCATAATCTATGCGCATTGTGACTTCCAAATGGATAGCTAGAACTAATTGTTGTAGAAGCGTTGAAAAGCAAATTACGAAGACGTTTTTTTCTTGTATAAAATGGACAAATACTTAATTATTTAATGCAGAAATAACATAACATCTATTTCCAACAGCAGTTAGGTAACTTTATTAACTTCATAACATTTTGTAGAAACAAAGAGAGAGCCAACTCATAGCAAAAGTTGTCCAAGTTTTACAAGGCCTAAACCAAAGAGAGTAGCAGCATAAGGTAGCTGAAGTTGCATAAATTATTATTAAAAAAGGTCCCTTCTTACCAAAAGGTCACCGTTTACTTGTTTTTAACTCATCTTATATGTTACGGACAAAAAAACATCCTCATCAAAAGCTTGTTTTGCATTTTGCCCAAGACACACGCCGGTTATTTAAGTATTAAAATCAACCAGTTCCACTTCTACATATCATATCAGTCTATCGAACCTCGGCGTTTCATGTTGCCTTCAAGACTGGTTGCGAGGCGCGCATACATATGGCGTGCTTAACAAGTGCATTGCGAAACCGTGACATGACAAATAAATGCTCTATTTGCAGGGCGACACAGCCCTGACTTAAATACATTATAGCCACAGTGCCTTCACGCTAAAGTTCTATAACGGTTATTCTATAGTAGTTATAAGTAGTTTGCTTTGAAGTTGGTCGGTAAAACTTTATTACCTGCGTAATAGAGACTGCACTGCTATAAGCCTCATTTTCACATAAATAAAAGTCTTGCGCAAGCGCTATAACTAAGCTTCCATATGTTTATTAGCTTAGGGTTGCCAAGAGTTAGGTCCTGGGGTACTGTAGGGTCAAGGCGGCAACAGTGGGTCACTTTTTTTCGAGTGATGCTCACTTGATTTGGGCGAGTGTTGGAAAGATGTAGAAGGGTTAGTATTATAGTGTAACTAATGAATATTGATTATTTTAATCGATTTAGTTCAACAAGGTAATATTTTGGAAAATAAACAGTATTTTTAAAAAAAAACTTATTTGAGTCACTGTGTACTGGGGGTGGGATACAGTGGATCTGCCCTCAGTTCACAGTGAATCATCTTTAATTTAACTCAAATAATAATGCAATTTTCGGCTTTTCGCATCGAACAAATTACTTAATAATCAGGTAACTTAAATTTGACTACTTATTTCTTAGTCTTAAACTTTAGACGCTTTTCACACACTCATAACATTTTTTATTTTATTTTAAGAGTTTTTTTGTCCTTATCGGTCTGTTTCCCTATTTAACGGAGCCTTGCTGAACGAGAGCCATCCTAAAAGAGAAAATTAATAAAAAATATTACAATTTGTTAAATTTTCTAAATTAATGTACTTGGCTCATGAACCACTGTGTACTCATGTAATTTGAGCCACTGTGTACTAAACCGCCATTTTGGATTTAACTTATACCACACGTGATAGTTTTGCTTAAATCGAAGTGCAGTATACGTCAAAATGACCTCAATTAAGTTTATTTCTCAGCAAAATTATTAATCCATTGGTAAAACAAAATGTTCGTGAAAAAATAGAAAGTACACCTTACCTTAAAATTCGCATTTTCTTTCGTCAAAACAAAAAAACATGAATTACGCGGGTTCGTTACATAGCTGACGCAAGCGAACTGGTTGTAACCTGTTTCTATCGAGAGACCTTCCAAAGAGTCAGAAAGAAAGAAAGCTATCTATAATATTTCTGACACAACGGCCAGTGCACCACTGTTGTCGCTATAGCCACTGTTGCCGCCTTCACCCTATATAATATTTTCGTTTATTATTATTCAGTGAATATTAAACCCCTGTTTCTAAATTGCGACAAAAAAGGAATAATGACTGATTTCTCATACACATGTCTGAGGAAAAGAAATATGACAAGCTAACAGTAATAAGACACTTAAAAATGTAATTTTAATTTAAAGAAAAAACTTAATTGCGCCTGTAATTTATGCCTCCATTAATTGCGGAGCAAGCGACGCGTGACGTCCGGTCATCCCGCGGTCGCGGTGCGAGTGCGCGGGCGCATAGGCAGGCGCCGGCGCCGCACTTCCGACGGAAGCCGGCTGCAACATTCGTTACGCACTACTAGCCTGTTGTTTTCCGTTTCAACACGCATATCGGCTTACCTGTTGACATGTCCACCGGGGTAATGCATATTGCATTGGACTCGTTTTTTGACTCGATAATGTCAATAAACTAGTACCCTGCATCCAAACGAAGAGCTGAGTTGTAAAGTTTCTGCTCGCTGGTCCCTGCACATGCTTTCTTTCTGAAACGCCTGCACTTATGCCATGGTCGTCATTATTCTATGACAAATAACCGCAGAATATGGAAATTGTTTGTTTTTTTTTTAAATCCACCGATTATATAAACAGCCGACTTGCATTTGTTTTATTATTTGTTTCTAATTTTGAACGCCGGTCAAATTAGTGTTTAAGTTTCGTAAATTCCGCTAAGGATTTGACGAAAATTCAACACTAATTTCACCTTCAAAATTTTAGTTTGTAGGTTGGTTCCTGAGATTTCGTAATTTGTCAGAGAATGAATTGCCACTGTTATTCATATATATATACGGATTGATAGATATATATCCATGTGAAGTCGGTTCGGTATTAAACTATGCTCATATGCACCTCGTCAAACAAGAATGTTTTGCCAATTCGGTCCACATTAAGAGCATTACTCACGGTTCTCTTTGTGGTGCTCGCCCAGATTTTTCTTCGCGTGATGCACGCAGCTTCGCGGAAAACTCTTGGCCCCATTTGTTACTGAGAATCTAGTCTTTGTCTGTACAGCGTGACGTTTTGTCGGCAAAATACTTTTTATGATTCTCCAAAAATTTATGATGCTAATATGTACATGACTACTACATGGATATACGTCTTTTTAGCTAGTCTAGCTGTAAAGAGTTGAATATCTGTTGAATTTTACATTATGTAAAGTCTGTTCTGTTCGCCGAGAGTTGATAAAACAATGAGGCTTCTTAACTTAAATTTTAACCGATGATAATAAAAAATTTAAGGAAATTTTATAGAATATTATTACTGAATAGCCTGTATATGTATTTCCGTCCCATTGCTGGCATATCATCGGAAGAGGACCATGACGATGTCTCAGAGTCGGAGGAAGAATCAGAGCCGGTGACGTTTATTATGAAACGTTCAATTGCTTCGTCTAAAACAACATGCGAACACCCAAACGACAAACTCGAAGCGTATCCCAGAACGGAATGGCAATATGGCCGGCGTGGCGCTGCACTTGACAACTACTGCGTGCCTCGTACCACGAAACTCTGCGCGCGGCGATAAGCGACGCCCGTCATACAGTCTGCGATAGTTAAGCGACAGTCGCTATTTCGAGACTATATCATAATATTTATTAACTCTCGGCGAACAGACTTTACCTCAGCAACTTCGTTGATCACTTTTTATCTTAGCACCCCTATAGATATCGAGCTTACCTCATCTGACAGCATGACAACTGAATAAGTACATGTAAACCTCAAATAGCCGTTATTATATATAAAAAAGCATGACGCGATGCACCTTGAGTTCCCATAGATAATTTAGCGCTCCCCTGTTAATCGACGATATAGCGACACTAAAAAAACGTAGTGAAAGCGATACAATCCGAGGGGTGAGACCCTCTTTAATTTCACTCGTGAATTCACATGGCCTCTGCATGGAAACATGTCACGTAGTTTTATAAACTTAAGGGCCAAATTGCTTTAACGTAAAGCTAAAGTTTGATGTAATTGCAGGCGCCATGTCTAGTATTTTGGCGCCAGTCAACTGTTAATCGAGGTTTCCTGCAACTGGTGGTGATTAGTCAAGGAACATTTACTTTTTAACTGGAGTACTATCAGCAAAGGCGAAGCCTATCCAAATCCAAAACAATTTTGCTTGCAAGCAATGATCATACTTAGACCCGCCCTTTTTTTCATCCACCAATTACGGACTTTACATCTGTGTTTACTGTTTTTTTTTTACCAATTTGAGACGTCACATCTGTGTTTACATTTTTTATTTCGACTTTCACGGGTCTGGTCAGTATACATGGTCAGTTGAAGTTTGCACATCTTAGCACAAACATCAAATATTTTTGCCGAAAAATGAGTAACTTTAGCAACTTGTCTGTTACGGAGAGAAGCCGATGTGTTTTACTGCGGGAGCAAGGGCTGAATATCAGCGAAATAGCCAGAGAATTAAACATGTCGGTAAGTAATTTTAAAGAATTTTATTAATAATTATTATTTGTGTATATTGTGTGTTAGATAACGCGTATAATATATTTTTGTTGCAACCTAGTGAACCGAACGTAGTGACATGACAGTCCGGATATGTTAAGAGCTCATTAAGATCTAGTTATATTTTAACAAAATAATGCGAAAGTTTGGATGGATGGAATTCCGCGCGGTAGAAGCTAGTATTATATAAGCAAGATATATCAAAGGACTATTATGGAATTTTTCGTCGTATATTCTTTATTTGAGAACAAATATCTGTTTTTATCGTCCATAAAATTTAGAAAACTGCATTGTAAAATACTACAAGATTATTTTTAAAAAGTTAGCAGCTGTGGGAGTTTGACATATTCAGACAGCTCGTATCAGGTAAAAAATTAAATTCAAAAGACTGGTCGTTGGCAGAAACAATAACAATAAAGCAGTAAAGCTGCGCAAAAGCTTTATTGTCAGACTTTCGAACATGTGTTTGCAATAGTTCGTTCATTATTCCTTTTTTGTTATTCATGGGAATTCTTTGATACATCTCGTTGTTGCTAACTTACTACAAAACGTGCCAATAAGCAACCAAATTTCGTATTTTATTTTTAGATTATATTATATATAACATATGTAATAATCTATAAATCCTTTTTACAGAGATCTACTGTGCGGCTGTGGTTGCGTCGTTACGAAGAGGAAGGCAATGTCGAAACGAGACAGCGTCGCCTTCAACCAGCGGCGAGAATTATAACGCCAGAGAGGTTGGACCGAATGGTGGGAACATACGAACAGCGGCCGTTCACCGCCACGCGAAGGTTTGCGAGGGCCTATAACTGCACAACGGCAACCGTAAGGACAGCGTTGCGTAGCGCCGGCATTCGCCATAGAAAGGCGGCGCAAAAAATTGCCCTCACCGCGGAGCACAAAGCGGCTAGAGTCCGTTTCGCTCAGGACTACCGAGACTTTGATTTTAAACACGCTATATTTTGCGACGAAAAGACTTTTAAGTCTAGCCAGCACGGCCGTCGACATTTATGGCGTGTGAATAATACTAGATACGAGCCCCAGAACGTGATCCCAAATACTGAATCGGGCCGGGTCACGGTCAACATGTGGGCCTGGATGAGCGCGGCTGGTCCTGGAGAGCTAGTTTACATAGATGGGAGGTGCAACGGTCCTACTTAAATGGAGGTGTTGCGGGATTCAATGTTGCCAACTGCTAGGATTGTGTATCCGGAGGAAGATGTCCCTGAATTATTTTTTATTCAGGACAACTGTCCGATACACACGAGCCACGTTGTGCAACAATGGATCCGGCAGCAGCCTGATATAAGGACAGTGCCGTGGCCTTCGCGCTCTCCGGACCTCAATCCCATTGAAAATTTATGGGGCATAATGGTCCAGCGGTGGAATCCTAGATCCGAAAGGACCAAGCCGGCTCTCATTGAGCATGTTGACCAGGTGTGGGATTCAGTCCGGGGCTCGAATCTTTGCGAGACTCTGGTAGCCTCGATGCGGAGAAGGTGCGACGCCGTCATTAGTGCTGAGGGTGCGATGACTAAGTATTAATTTTTTAGTTATTAATGTTATGTGTTTAGTTATTAAGTATATGTAAAATAGATTAAGTTGTTTTTAATTATATTGTATTTTTGTCTATTATTGTCTTTTATTTCGTTAAAGAGTAAAAGTGGCGGCGATATTAAACGCGCGAATGCATCGCTGCAAAAAGTTGCCGTGGGCGACCGCCCTTAAACGCAAAGCGCTGCGTTAGCAATAACAGCCACATAGAATTTGAATCTTATGGATTTTCACTTACAGACTAAATTCAAAGTTTCGCTTGGCACTGGGGCAACAGTGCACTTTAGAGAGTTACACCGTTGATGTGGTGAACTGAAATCACCGAAACAAGGGCTACTTTTGCTGCCCGACACTAAGAGAATGAAACTCTTCTGGTTAACAACGTGAACAAGGTCATTTCAATAGAATAAAATAAAGTAAATGTGGACATCGATTCGGGACTTAAAAATAATACCTATATCCACTACAAAGTTAAACAGTGCCATGACTTAATATTTGTTTAACTATGATTTAAGCCGCCAAAGAGTTTTACAAAGTATTGTTTATACCGTAAGCTTCATAAATCTTAACACGAGAACAATAACTGGCAGTGTCCGATGTCCTAGCAATGGAAGAAAGCTTAGAATATTCGTAATGTGTAAATATATTCATGGATACAGATTCGGGACTCATAAATTAAATTTATTGAAGATTTCTGATTTTTTATTGCTTTGTTTTGTAGAATCTTTATATTCACTATTATCTAGTTATTTTGTATGAAACACATAATAAGCATAGCATTAATTATGATATTTAAAAATTTATAAACAACGAGAATGTTCAACAAATATGATGTTTGACTGCCGGCTCTTTTTGTATGGACAATGCTGCCCTGCTAAGCCGAAAAGCGGTATCTCAATCAGAGAATGTTTGAGGAAATCGACCTTTTGTAAATTGTCATAAAGTCGATTACTCAAAACTTACTCTGATTGAGATACCGCTTTTCGGCTTAACAAGGCAGAATGGGCCCTGACCTGACCCATCCCGTTAACACTTAACGTTTACTGTTTTTTTGTTGTTCAATGAAACAAAAACTCAACAAAAAACGAACTGCTCTTGACCATCTGGGTTGCAATACCTGCAACTTTAAAATAGAAAGAATGGCTTTTTTTAAATATCTAAATGTTAATAACATTTACATTTTAATCATTTAATTCCCATGAATTAGTTAAATAGCCTTATTAAAATTAGTCGTGAGTGATAAAACATGTATTATTGGATAGAATCATTTTATCTTATTTTACATTACCGACCTACTCTTATCTTAGTCCTCAGAGATGGCATCGCCATGTCCACTTACCATAATATCAAGTGGAATTGTATAATTATTTAGTACAAAAAATATTTCTTTTATTCTGTCCAGAATCCTGTTGGAGCATTTCTAAAACAATAAAAGGCAGTAATCCCAAAATGTTATTGGTCAACGTATACCAGGGGCGGGGTTTGGTCAGTCTGTGGTGCATACAAAATGCACCCTTAAGGTGGACAGGCTTCCCCTTCGCTGATAGTACAGGATGCTTTTTTTAACTACCACGGCGCTTGAAAACGGGAACTGTTAACGTCGATGTATTTACCTCGAGTAGAATTCTTGGATATAAATATTTTAACGAAATTAAGTGTTCATGTATGTTTCATCGTTGATACCATGGCTTTGCTAACGCTTAGGTCTGTTTTAATCAACTGCGATCACAGTTTAGGGCCTAAGAGTTATACTGAAGTAACTCTTGAAAACATCGTTGGTTGGTTTTCAATTTCGATTCACTATTTAAACCAAAAAACTACTGCATCCGACGATTACTCTGTTCTTAATATTGTTTTAAACTAATAAAAACGGTCTTGCGGTCCTTCTGTCTTTTAAGGCCACTTTGATTTGGCAACATCAAGCAACTTGAATTGTTTTAAGTGGAACATCACGCAATTCATATCTCTACGTGTGTGGTCCCGTTAGTCAGCGCCCGGTGAATTCTTTAATGCGATGTTCGCATGCTTGAAACAAAGCAATTCTTACCGTATCATACGTAAATACTTTTGAATGTATTTGCGAATTTCAGCTTACCAAGCCGAGTATTTTGTTTTTGTTAACGTCTTTTATCATACTAACTTTTTGGCGACCATTGAACAGCCTTGTGATCACTTTGTGATCCTCTAACGCGCGCAGCGGCTGATCAGCGATGAGGAACACATTCAAGTTTAGACCGTTCGACTTTGTTCTTATAGTATAAAATAATTAGTTTTGTTTATATGCTGATCAGCCACTACACACATTACAGAATCACACCACAGAATTGCGTGGCACTATTCAGGAGGATACTATGAAATAAATTGATCTTTATTTAAGTTACATTTACTTTTGGGAAGACTACGGGCATTTTCATTATTGTTTTAAGTAAATAAATAAATTTGAACTTGTCCAACGATATTAGACGGAAGTTCTAAATATTAAAGACCTAGGATAGGAACATTATATAACTCATCAAATTTTTATTATCAATATTAAATTTTACACGGTAGCAGAGAGCTCGGATTTCTGGTCTCGGTTCCGGACGAGGTGGCGGCGTGGGCGAGCTAATTCTATTTATTGCTCAATCAATTAAAACTGTTGATTAGTTTAATTATGTGCAAAGCACGCCCATGCGTATTTGCGGCGGTCAAAAAATATGGTTCACCTTCAAGTAATCTATGTTACTGACTATATGCATATGTATTTAAGTATTTATTTATCTATATAAGTATGTATACCGTCGTCTAGTATCCACAAACAGACACAAGCCTTTAGGGCTTACTTTGGGACTAGATCGATTTGTATAAAAAAACCTGATTTATTTATTAGTATAACTTGAGCAGCTCTAAGTCATTATGCTTTCCTACCAGAAAGAGGAAAAAAGGTACGGAATATTTAGCCCTTATTTCCTAGCCAATTTATCGAAGTTTAACGCCGGGACTCAGCTAACTACTGTGTCTTCGAGGTCAAGTTATTAATTGTTTTAGAGTACCTACCGTACCTCAAAAGGAAAAAAGGAACCCTTATAGGATCATTTCTTTGTCCGTCTGTTTATCTGTCTGTCTGTCCGTCTGTCTGTTTGTCGTCTAAGTCACCGCAATCAAAAGATACTTTCATTTATGCCATATATTTTGATACTCGCAAGGGGAATCTAAACCTATAGGGTATTTCCCGTTGACCTGAATCATGACATTTGGCAAGAAGCAGTGTCTTATAGTATAAGTAAAGGAAAAGGTCCGAAAACTGTAAATTTGTAGTTACATCACAATCAAATTTTTTTTACGGAATAACATTTGCAAGTTCGTATCACACTCAATAGTTGCACGGAGATAGGAGCTTGAGAAAGTTATTTTTTTTCTGATGATTACCCAGTTGTTCATGCTATTTTTTGAATTTTTAGGTTTCCGTACCTAAAAGGTACTGTCTGTTTTTCATAGGTAAGTATGGGACCCTCGGCGCGCGAGCCAGACTCGCAATTGACCGGCTTTTTTTCTAGCAACTCTTTTGAAAAATCAATCTGTCAACAAAATACAAGCGTAGATCATTAAGCGAAATCATTATCGCATTAAATAACCGTACATGTCAACATTCGACGTGTACAATTACAAACACCCACAACTGTCCTACTGCAGTAGCGGGGGCGAGGCGCCGGATCAGATCTGCATCGGATTAGTCTAGACTTGGCGTTGGGCAAATTGCTTTAGTCTATGTACCTACTTACTACATTAAAGTGGGATAGAGACGCTTTTCCCCCTAGCGTTTAGGTACACTGAAACCAGACGATTGGACGGATTTAAAATTGACTTCGAGAATATGTCTTTGTTAGGTTTGGTTATAAATAGGGAAGATGCATTTTTTTTCTTGTTGTATTGGGAAGTGCTGAGCAATAGAAACCGATCTGTGTAAGCAAAACATTTTTATGTTGATTATTTTATCAGTTATGAAGGTCATTGTTCATACCGCTCGCAAAAACACCATACAAAATGGACAACAGCTATGACGTCACAGCTGTCGTTAGACTGTACAAAAGGTATGGCGTTTAAACGAAATTATCAATTATTTCCGAAAATACTGTTTGTAGACCAACATCTTAGAAATAAAATATTAAATTTGATGACGATGTCCAAAAAACTAAAATCAGAACTAAAAAATAATATATACTTTTCACTAATTTTGACCCTTAATCAAATAAAAATGCATACTCAAAATGATCTGCTTTTTTCTGTAATAATATTTTGTTTACATTTACTTTCATAATATAGCATTTAAACCTCATTTTGATTTTCATGCAACTTCCCCATTTAGCATTTGCAACTACCGATACACATTCGCTTCACTCGCAAAAAAAATCTTTGAAAAATGGCAGTGCGAGAACTAGATATAAATTTTAATTGCTAGTAACGTATTTACACAAAACACTTGTATAAATATACAAATATATCATAGCATATTTGTATTGCCAACATTAAGAATACAGAAAAATGTACTTAAATCCCTTGTAGTAAGGTGCATTTAATATTAGGGTTAGATGCAGAAATACACAATGCGTTGCCTTACTTGCCGCCGGCTTCCTATTGTTGATAAAGATACCTATTTACTATAAACAATAATGACCTTGGAATTTATCTGGTACTAGCATCTATATACATCTAACCTGATTTGGATCAAGGTCCGAAATAAAAAAATGTTATTATATAAAATTCTTATGGCCCCGACTTCGTCCGCGGAGAAGTCGGTTATCATTTAAGCTTCCCAGGATTAAAAACAGATATGTAGTCTTCATATGTTAAGTGGGATATAAAGTAGGTACCTAGTATGAAGCCAATCTTCAACCAAATCCATTGAGCCGTTTATTCGGTTATTGTTTTTCCCTCGGGAATATTATTACCCGGGATAAAAAGTATCTTGTGTTAATTTAAAAAACTATCTACAACTCGTTCAGTTGTTGCATGATTGAGTAACAAACATTTTCACGGGCTTTCGTAGTTATTATATTAGAACGATTTAAGTGTAAACTACCTATAGTGAAGATTAAAAGTTGTCAGTAGCTTCAACCTCAGTTAAAATCTATGGCGCAGGGTCCCAGTCCGGTCAGAGTCCTCATAAATATTTTAATTCGTTTGCAATGACTCAGCGGTACACCATACTTCCATATTGTTTTTATAGAACCCGCATAGATAGATACCCGTATAGATAGATGTATCAATGTGTTGCATGTGTAAACAGTTCAAGTTTAACTTGGGAACAGTTCTGAAATTTCGTTCTTTGCAATGTCCTTTATACCTAGGAAAGGAACTTCTAATTTGGATAACGAAAATATTGAAGTTCTTATAAAAGTAATTTTTAATAATATATGCTATTCAGGAAACGTTTTTCTCTCATAAATAACAAATTGTACTCTAGTGTATTCATGCATAATAACTATAATAAGTTAATAACTAACATACCTACATAATTATAATCTAGGGCCCTATTATAAAAAAGTAAACGGAGCAGATGTACGGTCGGCCGTTGCGTGCGCCCGATCATTATGAACGAGTGTCCTTAGCATTAATATTCAATATTGTAATTATCATCATTAAAGTATATTCAATTGTACAAAATGCTTCATAAATAGCCGTGGATAAACATTACCTAATAAATACGTAAAAACAGAAGTGTCGTGCGTTGTAAAATTATAAGTACGAGTACTTTTTCCACTGACAACTAAAAGTCGACATTCAAAATGGAGTTACGAGGCAGGCCATCAATTCAATACAGCCAATGCGCATGATGCCATTTTCCAACAGGTATATCAAAAGTAAGGAACAATGATTTTAAAATCGTATACCCTTACGTCGGGTCAAATGCCAACTTCATAGATTGCATCTTCAATATGCAATTAAAGTTGGCACGAAAGTTACAGCAACATTAATGTTACTTGCATACCGGTTGTAAAGCATAAACCAACGTGATAAATGGTAACCCATTACGTGTACAGACATTAACAAAGCTTCGTTAATAAAACAATGAAACGAATAAATTAATGGATGGGACGCGTTCAGTAACTATCTGAATTAAAAACGTACGAGCACTTGAAACGGAGCCAAGAAGCGCAATGATATCAGTTCCAAAACAAGAGACCGTGACTACCCGCAGCGGCATCTGGAAGTTCAGAATCAAAAAGAATAAGAACACCACAATGTCCGAAACATAAAGCTGATTCACCAGACGAAAGCGCCGGATTGACTCAACCGGGCAATGTTATCTTACTTTTATGACTTGCATGTGCCTATCCAGCCTGTTGTGCAGGGCCAATATTCATTAACTATTGGTTTTATTTTATCAATTACACAGCGGATGCTCGAATCGATAGAAATATCAATTACGCCAGAGCTTCGTAGCTTCAAAGTATCCAGGAAATCATCATGTGTAAAGCCATTGCAAGATCTTAACGTGAATACACCTGTAGCGTTTATGGCCATCTATATTAGCCATCCCATCATGAGTTTATCAACACATCCGACGATGCATTAGCTCTTTATCATTATGCTAATAACCTTCTGAAAATACCTCACAAATAGAACTCTCGTATTCCTTTGTACGTTACTGTTAATTCATTCGGATAAATTTGATTGCCGAATGCCAGACGCCCGTGTGATTTGGCGATAAACGAGGGCACAACACAGAAACTCAATTAAAGAAGGTAGCGTTATCAGAAACGACGAAGGTAAGCCAGTACAAAAAGGGAAAAAAGGACGCACGGACAGTATTGCCTTATGCTCTTATCTCCAGTCATTTGTCGGGTATATTCCGGGAATGGCGACGGCGCGGATGGCCTAATTGACTTACTCGCCCACACCGTGTCAAGCCGCCATTAACGGGCAACGCCTCTAGGAGCCCCTTTTGTTCTCGACTAGTCTCGTCTCGACAGGTAGTTTACCTGAATTTGCCAAACAAGCAAGGGGCAATGTTTTTCAAAGAAATTTCACTAGCAAAAAATTTACCTGTCTCGAGCGAGGATCTTCTCAAGTGCTTTTGTGGTGATTTTAAATGCACGGTACTAGAAATACGAAGCTCATTAGAGCTCGCCATTACTCCGACGGGTTAATGATTAATAACTTCTAGGACTCAATTGCGTTTAGTGCTGCTTCGAGAATCCACACTTGCACTTTGCTTTTACTCGGTATCTTGCTGTCTCGGTTTTCTTGTTGACTCAAATATAATTTTAGTCTATTTCGGATACGCTCTTTGTTTCGAGCTTTGTTTGTGGCTGACTCATCGACTACCTGTCAGCGACTCTAATTCCATTCTGTCATAAGTACACTCGAGTGCGCCGTCACTTCACATTCCTGAGGAGCTCATTATCCCTTAGAGCAATTTGAAGAGTCACCTTTTATGACAATAATAATAGTAGGTATGAAAAGATTGTTTAGAATTGTCTGTTTACTTTTATACGTAAACATTCTAAAAAGTATTTCAGCCCCTTTCTCGACGCATATTAGTCCAATAATATTAGTGTTTTGTCTCGTTAATTAAAAGAAAAAAATAAACAAAACATTAATATTATAAGACTAATTATGCTTCGAGAAACGGGCCCCAGTTGTACAATATAGGTACTTAACTTTACATACTTATATTAATTTTATCGAAAGTGTTTTCTTACAAAAATATACCTTTACAAAGATCCATTTCACATTCAATATTATCCATGTTTTCAACGTTCCAGTTCAATTAGACAACTTCGATTGCGGTGTCTCCGGCTTGTATGGTCTAAAATTACCTATTTGGAGCACTCACAGGTTTCCGTTGCCCAATGCAGACTTCCGTCGTCATGTGAATTGATCCAGACGGTTATAAATCTCACCGGGGCAGGTCGATACGGCTAAAAGCTCGGGTAAAAATAGGGTCTGCTTAAGTGGAGGTTCGTGTTGCCCGATAAGTTTTTGTGGAGCCGCCCGACTCCCAAAGATAGCGGTGTCTCGGCGACGATAATAAAACAGACACAAGGGTGCTCGAGATTAGGCCCTTGGAGCGCCGGTTTATTTGATTGTTTCTTTTTTTGTGCTGATAAAAATTATACACGGCTTAAAAGCATACTCGCGTTGATTACACACGTTGAGATTACAGCGTTGTTACTTAATCTGTGTTGGCTGGCCAACATCTGTTATCGAATCGCCGCTTTCGTGCACCTGCCGCTTGAACAAACGGAAAACTACCGTTGCTTAAAACTGAAAGACTAATTCTCAGGACAATTGAACCTCACTTTAAGATATTGTTTGCTTAGTTAATGTACGTAGTGTTAAAGTGGTCGCTGATGGTCCTAGCTAAATTGTTTATCTGGCTAGCGGTGAAGTGGTTTGTCTATAAGATTCGGGTGCTTGAAAATATTTGAGCCCGTGGCTCTCACGCTTAATGTTTATAACGGCATTTCCGCGTTGTCCCTTGCAGCCGTATTAAATTCAATTTACGTACTCCAAGCAACTGTCTGAGTTAAAATATTTATCGCCTCGCCAGCTAGTTACGTGTCAAGATGAACGGGATCTCCGAGATCGCAGATATTTTCCCACTCGGTCCTATTGCGAACGAAAAGGACAGTGCTAAGGAGTGCTTTATCGGTTTCTATAACGACCTTACAACGTGGGATTAGAGTATATATTTGTTTGTTTTTATTGGTTAAACACTTTCAAATCGTAATGACTCGCTACGGTCGCATGAGCGCATTCAAAATCCTCATTGTTGCTATAAATGTCGTAACGTAACTCTGAATATCAAGATTTAAACTCTATCTCGGTTCCTTAAGGTCGAGTATCGTGTGCGCTGCGGGTTGGTTGCGGGCGGCGCGCGCTCGTTTATCCTTGCACCGCTGGCGCCGGCGCCGCACTAAGCGCTATTTTTTCCCGCGGCGCTCCGCGTCGTACTAATAATTTATTCATTAAGGCGGTAATTTATTCGCATTTTATGTATACTCGGGTAATTTTCTAGTTTGCGTCTATTGTGGTCGTTTTTATTGGTTTAACATCACGATTGGCAGCTGCTTCGGTTCTAATCTGAAAGAGCTTACGTGTGTTGTAATTCCATGGTTTTATGTCGTTTTAACTTGAGTAGCCGGCGTGGGCGCGTGGTGTTAGCCAGCTATAGCGTGCCGGTGGGAACCTTTGTCTATGAAAGTCTGTTATAAACTCATCAAATCAATTTACGGAGTCGTGCGGCGAGCGCCCGCCTGTGTAGTATCCTTGACTAATTGATGTCGGATTGAGATCTCGTTGATCTTTGTATTTAACGATACATCCCTGTTATGAGGGAAGCCCGTCCAAAATTTCCCATTAATTTTGATTTGATCGATTCTATATTTTTGTGTGCAGGTTGTTAACCTGTGTCGTGGTCAATTTGTGCAGTACCTATACTAATCAGGTGTGTTAATTGTAACGACACCACCCAACCAACTGCATGTCGGCTACCGGCCTGGGCAGGCACTAAATTAGTTTTGCTGTTGATAATGCTGACTAATAATACATTAAAATATTATATAATATTGACTCTATGAGTAAGAGGACAAGATGCGTAAGAGTCTACCTACCAATATTCATAAAGGGGCTCGTAATCGGGTTAGTTTTTCGGCAATTTATTGCTGCAATTCAGGCTATCCTCAAAAGTTTCCTTTCAAGCTTTTTGTCCCCATTGGTCTTGTAAATACCTATGTAATCTTTTGGAGGATAGCCCGAATTTCAGTAATAAATTGCCGAAAAACCAGCTCCTAAGTTATACATATAGCGCATTATGGCTAGATGAGGTTGTTGCTAGGTATTCGCGGAATTGTAAAAACACAAATTTCCATTGCCACGCTTTTATTTAGTTTTCTTTTTTTTATTATGAAAATCCTTGCAATAACTACATACATACATACATATTATCACGCCCGAAATCCCTAATGGGGTGGGCAGAGCCACAAGACTACTTGTGGCCACGTTCGATTAATAACTACGTCCTAACTAAATGCAATTGCTTGACAATATAAAGAGGTAAAGTAAAGCTCCAGAGTGAGTCGTCCGGCACGTCAAAACATTCTCTAATTAATACAATGTAAGGTTAGTTAGCTGAAGGCATGAATATTCATTCAATTAACTCGCCGGCCGACTAAGACCGGCATTTCTTTAGAACTAAATTTTGAACGGTCTTTCGTAAACATTTACTAGGTACTTATATACTCGTGTCTTTATAGTTTTGCAAAAAATGTCTTCACTGTTTATTATATTGAAACCTAGGATTTTGTGCTAAGTTCGCAACGTGACCTTGTTTGTAATATTGTGATTGTGACTGACATTAAGACAGTTCCGTGATGACCAAGACAGCTTTAGTATCTACTATAAAATGTATCGCAATCAGGGTTCTATTTAACACGGCAGGCGCTGACAATTTAGACAAAATTGACGAGATTATCATAGAAAAATTGTAACCTGTGGCTTTTTCAGCCAGCACCTGTTCCGTCTATGACATTAGAAGTTATCTCCACGTTCACATTAAGGTCCTACCCAGCGAATTTCTCTGTTTTCAAATGCTATAAAGTATACTTAGCGTTGTGCAAGAATCTTGAAAAAAATGTATTTTAGTATGGAATCTATTCTTTATTTTCGTCCACTGGAATCTTGAAAAAAGTGACAAATCAAGATCAAGAAAAAAAACCGTAACCCCTTTTTTCAAACTAAAATCCGTGAAGGCTCCCTTATTATGCGACGCTTATACATGAGACTTTTACTAATCAGAAGACAATAATGTACACTATAATTTCATCCGCCGGTTTTTCAATTTATTTTGTAGTTTTTGAGTAAACTATACTATTCACTGCGGCGCGTGAACTTCAGCAAGTGGGGAAGGATCGAGTTGGAACGCTCAAGGTCATCGGCGTGGGGTACGCCCTTAACTTAATAAACATAAATGTATATATTGAAGCTAATAAATAAGAAACCTAGCTTACTAATTCAATCAATCATGACGGCAATTTATACTTTAGTAGCCTTACGAATATTCATAACCGTCATTGAAATAGTTGCCTGAATTACTATTCCACCTTCATATCGTAAGGTCATATAAACCTTGGTTGCCTGACGAGTTGAGCCCTTTCAATTCCGTGTGGCCATTAAACGCAGATTGCATAGCTAAGTATGTCATTTGTATGCTAAAGGATTACTCAGTGAGGTTGAATTTTGTAGTAGTACTTGTAAGAAACTGATTAAAGAAGAATCATCGTTTAATACGGATCTAGTTCTGCCATTAATTCAAGTTGCGCAACTGTCCCTATCACACTACTTTATCAAGAAAGGGACAATAAACTTTCAGCATTGAGTTATTAAAATCCGTAACAGTAAATCTGTTTCAACCTATTTTTACACGCAGCAAGGGATCGCTCCAATAGAGCATTCTAGAAAAAGGGCCGGCTCAAAACGGGGGTCTGTCATCACCAGATACATTTGAACTGTGAGACGCTTGACTCGTGCCTCGCGTTGCCCCTTACTTATAGAGTTAGAGGGGAGGAGGAGAGGTCTTATTCGATTGTCGGAACGTATGCGCAAGCGGCGTGTGGCGACAGATGTGAATGTAAACCGAAAAAAATTGTAGCGACAGCAGCTTAGGATGGATATAAATATGTACACTTTTTTATACCTGTGGTTGTTTCATCGAACCGAATTTGAGCATTAAATTTTGCCTGTTATTAAATTAAATTCTTAACTTCGAAGCAAAGTCCGAGTATACCAACATCTAATACATACAAATAAATGATGTTTCTTTGTTAATTCGGGACCTATCCGTTCCTATACCCAGGTGCGTATTTACCCTAGGGCCAAGGGGGCCATGGCCCGGGGCGGCAGGCTGCGAGGGGCGAAGAAGCCTCGGGGCCGTCTTTGGGCGCCTTTTATTGTCAAGCTTACCTATAATATTTTTTATTACTTAATGGGCGGCCAGCTAACTGGCCCGGGGCCCCAAATCTTTAAATACCTACCGCGTTCATTCGTTACGTTACCTTCAATGTACCTATGTAAATAAAATATTTTCACTCGGTACAGAGTCATTTCTCCTGCCGACGGTCCACGGACTGTTTATTTATACCGGACAGTGGCGTGTAAATCTGAGTATTGTTTACAATATGAGTTTAACGTTATACCGGCTGCAATAATAAATACCGCTACCGTTACTATGCGGTATCAGCGATTCAACGCGCCATTACGCACCAGATGCTTCTGGATAATAAACGTAAGAAACACAGTTGCTGTTATAGTAATTAAATAAAGATTATTTACAACCGACGATTAGGTACAATAACTGCTAGGTAGAAGACTGGGAACCTAGCTTGCAAGCCACATACTGAACGGTAACGGCACATGAATATAACAATAGAGCAGACCGCAGGAACCGCTGGCTTGTTTAGTTGTCTATGAAGTATGCGACGCGGCTATGGGGTACTCAAACGTTCACTCGCCGAAGAGTTAGCTCCAGCGTGCATAGAAAACCGGTTTTATCCGGTATGGGAATCGATTGCGGACAAGACAAACACCCTCCGGTTCGGAACTTGGCTGAAAACCGCAGACCGCAGCCGTCCGACCGCCGGCGTGTCAGTGGCAGTAGCGAGTTGTGGTAGCAGGATAAGTTATCCCCATAGATGCACTGAGGGATAAAATGGGAATAACTTATCCTCGTGTCAACCTGGCTCCCTAGCCAGGTTGACACGAGGATAAGTTATTCCCAGGTATTTCCCGCTAGGGGATTTTGGCTTTCCAGGCGACGGGGGGCCTTTTGCAGCGGAAACATCCTAGTTTAGGATGGTGTGACATTAACAAGCCGGTGTCCAAAGAATCCAAAGAGCATTTAGTACGCTACGTTTTTGTTTCAGCATACCGTAACATTTAAATTTTATTATTTTTATTTCGTATCGTATTTAATCACTGACAATGATTTTTATTTTATTTTAGCGATTTTTTATTATCGCTTAACAGTTTCTTATCAAAATGTTTTCTTTTTTAAAGGTAAATATCAAAACATTCTATGGGACTCCTCACCGACATCTATCTACAAACACGACTGGTAAGATCTAAAAAGACGCATAAAATAAACATGTTCATCAGTTACACATGTATACTGCAAAGACATTTTAAGTCTTACACACACCGAAACGCGGAACGGAAGCGGCTCGGGTCGAAAACGCCCGCGTATTTAGTGCCATAGAAACTAAAATGGGAGCTTTCACACCAATCCGCGCGGCTGCCGTGTGAAGAATTCCATTTTAGTTCCTGTGGCACTGCTTACGCGGGCCCGCATCAGCCTTTAGGAAAACTACTCCAATTAATTTATTACAATCGATAATTCTGTTATCGTCGCATAGGAACTATAGCTAAAATTCATTTACTAAGAGCTTGGTATATATTTGGCTAGATTAGTCCTACAGTTTCTTTTTTCAATAGTTAGAAATTATTTTTACTAAGGGGAAAAAAGACCGTACTTTATTCTTAAGTACTTAAGAATACTCGTAATAGAAAGAAAGTTTCATAAAACAACTGATATACTACTTTAAGTATCGTTATTACCTAAAAATCGTCATTTTTCAAGCACAGCACTTCACTACAGGACTCATTGTTTGCGAACGCGGCGCCGGCGCCCGTGCATCCGCTAGTGACGCGACATTGTCGATAAAGCGAGACATAATAAACAGTGGGTCGATTTAACAATTCAGATACACATTTCATTAGAAACTTCATTCGTTATGCACTCATCATAATCTGGTAGCGATATTTGTAGTAACTAGTTTTAATGGTATGAAACATTTAAGACGCCGAAAAATTAAAAGTTTAATCGAAGTAATTATTGAATAAAAACCCATCACTAATAAAGATTTCAAAGCTTTTACAAAAACCTATCTCAGAATGATACGAATTGAAGTAGAAATATCTGCTAGCTCAAAAGATGCCTAGATCTGAAGCATGGTTTATTGTGTATAAATATTTTCGAACGTGCAACCGTTAGAAAGGGAAACTGCTCTTGCTATTAAGTCTACACTTTTAATATTATTTTTACTCCAAATAGCTCAAGTCATAACTA
This sequence comes from Tortricodes alternella, assembly GCA_947859335.1. NCBI lineage: Eukaryota > Metazoa > Arthropoda > Insecta > Lepidoptera > Tortricidae > Tortricodes > Tortricodes alternella. The sequence goes on along the minus strand of OX401982.1, from coordinate 4,022,707 downwards.
ACAAGTCAATTTACACATTAACAATTCATAACAATGAGCGTGTGACAAGTATTTCAACCGACCGCGTAACGCATCAAAATTGTCCTGGCGCCGATGCAGTCGTTAAAGGCATGACTAATTGTAGGGATTATCCATTTCGACCGCTTGCAATAACAAACTAAGAACCCTATTCAAATTGAAGTCTTATTTCTTGGCATTAAAGTTGCTTGCTGAGAAACGCGTAAGCCGGTGAGTCGATTTATCGATATGCGATGCTTTGTCGCGTGACCCCGTTACGCGGCGCCTGTCTCAACTCACGATTAGCTGCACCCAACACTATTGTCTCTCGTAATTGTTTTTAATTTGATAATTAATGCCTCCTGCATGCGATTTGCTTGCGTTCATGAGACATGTGGAATGACGATAAGATGTTTTAAAGTAATGAGTTGGTGTTAATCTGTTGGTAAGTATAAAGGCTGTTTTTATTTTAGATTTTAATTAAACCATGCTTAATACTGTAGTAATAGAAGTTATTAATTCATAAAGTATTCAATCTCCTACGTCATTACATCGTAGACTAAAAATTGTCTCAAATGAACCGCTATTAGACAACCGACGCCGGCGACAGCTCAACCTTAGCGCCATGTCAACTTGACAGGCATGTTCAAAACAAATATCAGTCTTGGTCATCCATTGATTTGTACAGTGATTCACCCGATATTTCGTCGGCATTTCTATTGATATTTAGACTACCGTACTCCGTTTATAAAACTGCAGTTCGGTTTCGGCTCGTCGGGTCGTGTAGCGTGGCGCCATCCGCCCTTGGCTGTCTGCCATATTGTTTGGAATAAAGGCTAGCTACATTGATTTGAAATAACCTTAAGCTTAGCTTAAGAGAAATGCAATAATTGGCTCTGATTGGCCGTCATCAATATTCATGATAGTTATTTTATGCGTTTCCGACTGTCAACAGTGTCAGCGCCCAGTCTAATGTTTAAGTTGATTACTTCTGTCTCGTGTAAGATCATGGTCCACTGTTTATTTTTTTATTGATTCCTTTTTCGGCACATTCCTTTTTGGACATATTCCGTTTTCGGTATATTATTCTTGTTTCGCCACATTTTAGTAAATGAATTATACTATGAAATACTTGTGACTTTGCTTGCGTAAAAAAATAAAATAATATTTATTAGTAAAATATTATATTTTAATCAATTAAAATAAAAGACAAAACTTAAACGGTAAATAGAATAATGATTCTTTCGGAAGTATGACTCTTCGATACGTTCCCATCCACTGGTGGTTAATGTTACATGTATAATTTTTGTCAGGAAAGTTCGTATTTATCTCTATGACAAGCAAAGCGATTACATCAAAATACGATGTCTAAACATTATTTACTACATCTGTAAAATATTACTTCAAGCAATATTTATTCGATAAGGTATTTGTAGTATTCACCATTGGCAACTTTTTTTTTTGTGTTTCTTTCTTACATGCTATGTACCTATATATACTTATGTCATGAAAATAAAAATAACTATACCTAGGTTTGGGGTCTATATTGACTCCCATAAAATTAAAGTTCCGATTTTCACAATCCATAACGTTATTGGTCATAATTATTACTAGTCATAATGTTGTTAGTCATATATTAATAGGAATAATTTCTGAGTTCCGATTTTTGCTGGTCATATTTGTCGAAAGTCATAAAAACTATATTCATAACTGTTTATGTCATAATCTATTATACTTCATAATGTTACAGGTAATAATATTACTTGTAATAACGATTATTACGTCTAAACTTGTTGAACATAACAATAATATACATAAAATTTAAATACCTAACTTGTGCAAGGGCTAAAATTGCGGAGCGTAAATTTAACTTAATTTAATTACACCAAATGTGGTCAGGTAATCCTCAAATTCATAATGTATAACATTAAAAGACGAGAATCAAGCATAACATCTTACAACCAAGCAAGATTTTCTGCGCTGTTACAAAAAAAAGACCTAACATCGAAGGCTAAGGCGGGAGCTACGCTTCGCTTCGCTCCCGCCTTAGCCTTCTGAACCTAACCAATCCAAATCGCTTCTGCTCCGACCCATTTTGCTTGCTCGCTTCGCTCGCTCGCTCACTGACGATTACCATTTGTAGTCATAATATGTCAACTTCTTCAACATAACATTTTACAAACAAGGACGATACTTTCGAAATATTGAAAAATACCATTATTAATTTTAGACAATGAAACGGTATGGGTAAAAATAATTAGCACTTTAAAATATATAGCTTACAATATTTCTGAATATTAATCGTTATGCCTTTGTATGTTATAGATATCAATTTTATGACTTTTGTAAATTATAATCTGTAACAATATGGATTATAAACGTTAGAATTATTAAGGTTATGGTTTACAACTTTTATGACTTTCGATAATTATGAGCATAAATAATATGGGAATCAATTTCTGACTTTCAAAGTTCGAAACAATAAGTTTATGGGTAACAAGGGGATCCCCTAGGTTTGATTTCATTTGTTGTATATAATGATTTATGCCGAAAACGAAATGTGCCGAAACAATAATATGCCGAAAACGGAATAACTCAAAAAGGAATGTGCCGAAAAAGGAATCAATCTTTTTTTTCATAATCCTCTGAAGAAATACTGTTCTGTGTATTATATTCAAAGCAACATTGCAAAACATTGCGGCTATAACTAATTTCCACCTCCAGTGCGGGGGTGATAATTTCGATACAGAATTTGCTTTGGAACCAAGCCATTGGGTTTAGAGTTACGGCCTATTGAAAAGTTTACAATAAATTCAGATGGCTAAATCACTTACATTTATACAAACAATAACAAAGTAAATTATTTCTTGCACTTATCGCCACTGCTCGTTAATTTACCCGGCTGTCTCAGTGATTTGTGGTGATATCAGTGTATATCTTAGTGTGCTCTGTGTAAACATATCAACAAGAGCGCCACTCTGGAAGGGCAAGCGCATGTTGGGAAGTCCATCGGATAGTTTATTTCGAATTGATAAGTTTCTACAGGGCCGGATTTAGAGGTCTGGAGGCCCTGGGGCAAGAAAGGAGTGGAGGCTCCCTAGACTACAATATAACAACCTATAGAAGGTTGTCATACGCCAGCGCCATGACTTACCCACACCCTATTGCTGATGTCTTAGTTCTTACGACATACATACAAAAGTCTAGTATTGCTTGATTCACATACTATCATATCATTGTGGACGGTGTGGTCGGTGGTGTGGTCTCACAGGTTTCACTTATATGGGTGTCAAGGACCGTGGTCGCCATGTGACTGAACGTGCGATGGTGTCACATTCGCGTTATGACACCCCAAAAGTAAGCATCGCGAGAATTGCTTTGAGCAGTTCCTTACTATATATTTCAATGCGTATATGATATAGACTGTCAATATCATCTAATGACGATCAATATAATTGGGCATGATTATTTTTTTCGGTCACTATCATGGGGGCTCGTCTTTTGTGGAGGCTCAGGGCAGTTGCCCCTGATGCCTTCCCCTAAATCCGGTCCTGTTTCTACTTAAGAATAACCTGAGATATCTATAGTGAAGAGGCCTTATTTAACTCAATTCATCAACAAATGGACGCATGAGAAGAAAACCAAACTGATATTACCAGCGCTCTAACACCAATAACTTGCATAGGTACTTATAAAGTTATTCTAGGCTTATAGCGTGGTGTTTAGTCTTTTAACGACCTCGCCTACGGTAAAACAACTTGAGAATCTCAACTCCTCAACCCATGATAAAACTTTCGCAGCGTTATTGCTCTCAGTTTTGATTTCAAGCGTTGCAGACTTGCAGCTAAATCGCCTCTTGAGCCAGGTCAATCTACGCGTTATATAGTTTTCCCTTTCATTTGACGATCGGTTAGTCATAATTTATAATTTATAAATAGTACATTGTGCATCTAGGGCCGTAAGAAAGGGATAACTAACGAGAGTCTGTTATCCCCTTACTGCCCGTGATACACACAATGTTTTTCATCACATTTGCGAGGAAATGAAATAAAAATTAGACAAAAAAAGTATATATATTAATTTTATTTCCATTTTACATCGTGAGTTACCATCAGGTGGGTGTTCATAAACTGAGCGTACGTTGCGATCAACGCGGGGCAACTCCGCCGGCTTGCGGGTCGCGCGCCCCGCCGGCTGCGGCTCCCGACCAGCTCCGCCGACCTGGCGCACTTAACTGCCCGCGGGAGTTAGAAACCATACAAAATCCATAACTCCCTAGGGAGTTATGGATTTGGTTTATAACTCCCGCTGACGGCGGGACCCCTAGAGGAGTTAAATCGGCTTTAGTTGCTCTATACGCTTGCGTATAATAACACCCTTTCCGAGCAAGTGTGATGAAAATAAAATAACCGACTTCAAATAGCCTTTGAAAAGTACTTAAGCTTTTTTTCACATTTTATTTATTATCCTGTGATTTAACGACACATTTACTACATCAAGTAACAATAGCATAATGCCAATTGCTCTAACCCTTTACAAACTGTTGCTATCCACGGTGCAAGGATGTCAATCGTTGAGGAGTTCTCTTGGTTCTTAAATTTTACTACACGAATTTTCATGGACTTAAGTTGCTTCAGAACTTTATACAGCAATTTAATCGCCAACTGTGAAATACTCAACATTTAGGAGTTCCGGTGATCATCTATGGTCTTCATCAACAGTTCCACTTCACCAAATAATGCTTTTGGAACGTAACTGCTTGAGTTATTATAGAAAATACTAAAATTGCTCTATGCTTGCCTATAATATTTGAAGAGTTCCATCGATTTCTCATAGATCCTCTCATCACAACTCGACTTTGACGACAAACGGGACCAAACTGGAGATATACCCTACCGATTAAGAAAAGAATTTTCAAAATCGGTCTATAAATGACGGAGTTCTGAAGTAACAAACATAAAAAAAATACAACCGAATTGAGAACCTCCTCCTTTTTTTGAAGTCGGTTAATAAAAAAAGGAAAAGGTTGCACTTCGAACACCGTTGCACACCAAACGCGGAGCGGAGTAGAGTGGGGTTTTACTGAACGCGCTGAACCCTTCGTATAAATTACGAAACTCGACCCGCGCCACTAACGACCCGCGTCTAGTATGCCGGGGGCTTCAACGGCACTTATTATTGGCGCTGTGTGACTATGCATTTGGCTTCGCGCCATCGCTGACCGCATTGCGTGCCCGTTTTTGGCGCCATCCGTCGTTTAATGATCGCTATCGACCCGATGACATGCCAAAACGCAAGCTTATCGATGTTGATTTGCAAATATAGCACCAATGACTTGGAGTATAACGATACTAATAGTATATTACCTAACCTACACTAGTTGTAAATGAAACACACACACACGATATCCCCTAATTAGTAAGAAACCGCTAAAGTTTTTAAAAACCCCTGAGAACTCTTATTTATAATCTAATATCAAACAATAGGTACCTATTCTTTGTCACTCGATTTCAATTGTCACTTGAGTTGTGACTTGAAAGATAAGAACAAAACACATTATATCGACACTTAGGTACGCTTTTTACTATTTAGCTTTTTATAAAGAGTTTAGTGTGTTTAAAACAGACTAAAACAAATATTTATCATATTCCTAATTTTATACAATTTACACACATTTAATTGGCTAGGCCTACTAGGCCTTACAGCAGCTGCGATCGTAAATCAGGCGCCTCATTCGGGAACGCTAAGTGATTCTGTAGCGACTCGTAAGACAGATTTCTCATTCCACACTTCCGCACGACGCGAAATGCGTAAGAGCGAGATGAGAGATCTGGCTTACGAGTCGCTACAGAATCACTTCGCGTTCCCGAATAGAGGCGCAGTTCATCTGCCACTCGTCGGCAAGTTTTACCACTGTACGTCAAACCATTCAAGCAGCAATACCCCTTTTATCAATCGACATAAAGAACTTTATCGCGTAACATAGGTATTTAGTGGTTCAGCTAGCGCTGTGTATACCGCAGGTTTTAACGCATGCTTATGGATTGCTTTATGGATGGTTATTTGCGCGTTTGTGTTAAGTACTTAGTGAGTTTAAAGCAGGGTTAAAGGTTCATAGAAGCTTAGTATTAGAGTTAAAATGTTTTCTAGAAGTTTGTTTGTGGTAGAAGGTGACAGAGGCCGGCCGATAAAATGTTCGAAAATACATAATAATACACAATAATTGTGTACAGGACAAAAACCGGGCAAGTGCGAGTTAAACCCGCGTGGAGAGGGTTCCGTTCCATACATGATTATCTGAAATTTCCTATGTTACTTTAAATACCATAGACTTCTCATAGGTTTTCCTGTAATCTATAGGTAAAGAACTATTTTCTGTATTTTTTTCAAAGTTTTAGGCCCGGTAGTTTCGGAGATAAGGGGGGGGGGGGGGGGGGAATGGTCAATTTTCGCCCATTTTCCTAAATAACTTCCAAACCATTTATCTTAAAATTTAAAAAAAACCTATTTAAGATCCTCACAATAAGTCCTTTCATTTGATATGTCACATGATATAGATAGCGTAACTTTATTTTTTAATTTTCTAATTTACCCCCCAAAAGTGGTTTATGTTTAAAATTAATTTGTTTACGTTACGCATCCGTGTTGCGGTCACCGACTTACATATGTATACCAAATTTCAAATCAATCGGTCCAGTAGTTTCGGAGCAAATTGGCTGTGACAGACGGACAGACACACAGACAGACAGACAGACACACGAGTGATCCCATAAGGGTTCCTTTTTTCCTTTTGAGGTACGGAACCCTAACAAGAGCTAACCTTAACATTTATGAACAATTGACCGCTTCGATTTATTTCCTGTACACTGAAGGAAAAGTCAATTCTGACGAGCAAAATTTAACTGAACTTTCTACAGCAGATAATAAATAATGAAAGCTTGTCATATCGCTCGTGTATTGCTAATCGTAACAAAAATTCTCCAAGTAATAATAATAGATTTTTTGTTACGTACGATTAGCTTAAGTAAAGTTATTAATGGACGATCAGATATTGGGGCATATCGGTAATTTAACGGCCAATGTTACTGATTTTATAAATTAACTAACGGAAACGACGATAAGCATTGATATGGTTAGCTGTGGTGTCATTTCGATACTGAACTGCGTCAAAAACCGTAGTAATTTAGAAGTAATAAACGGATTCACCGACAAGCACCGATAAGCAACTTTGTTGTGTATTACTCATACACATTCGACACAGACAGATAACAAGGACAGCAAAAGGCAAAAGGAACAATAAACATAAGCTGTCCAGAACGGTGCCAAAGAGGGTGCGTTATACCGTGACAACACGAGCGATAGAGAACAATACGTTATATAGATTACTAGTGGTCATATTTTCCATACAATCTTTATCACCCCTTTAGGGATGGAATTTCAAAAAATCCCTCCTTAGGACCATCCGTTTAGGCTGTGCGTTGTCTATAAGTGAGTCGCGGTACTGTTTTATGTATCGATGATAGATGAGCTCTCTGAAGTTGAAAGCAGCACTTTTCTCCTCACAGTACCATTAATCAGAATGCATATGTTTTTACTGAATTGCGTTACTAACAACAATCTACTTATTAACTCAGCAATTCAAAGAACGACTATAATCACTATATAACTGCCAATTAAGGTGGCCGAGAAATTTCCTTTATTCCCGCTGTTACAGTCCGATCATTATTTCGACTCGAAAGTCATATAACCTGATGGATGGAGCCAATATAAAAACATTTATGGAAGTTTGTTTGCATTCAGATCTCAATTAAAATGCTTTCATGGTTTATTTATACTTATAGTGAAGTTGTAACTCGATCATTTGTGAAATCTTTTTCCTTCATGCATGACGTTAAAGAGACAGTACTTAATGAAGCAGTTTTTTAAATGTGTTTCACGAAAAGAACCAGAAAATATCGTGGATATTGAAATTACCGTTGGACGGTAGGCAATTTAACGTATTTTTGGCCTTGTCTAACAACACGTCCTGTCCCTGTCCTTTAGGGTCATTCCTATTTCAAATTATCCTCCCACGTCCATACTTGTTTAGTGCTCTAGTTTTTAACGGTTCCTTGGCATCTTTTGGTTTTCACTTCCTATTTACATAACAAACTTCGTATAGAAGACTAAGCAAGGCATAACTTGAATGTGGTCACGTGTGGTCACTTGTACGAGGTCGGATCGTGGATCGTAAACCGTTTAAAAAGTGATGTTTAACTCGACATCAAACATTCATATAATTCACAGCCTACACTGAAGTATGATTAATATGTGAAGACGCCTAAATCTCTGCCGCTAATTGATCTATAACAACCCGGGTCAAGGTATTGGCTCGGAACTCTTTACTATGCGCATGATTGCCAATTTAAAAGTTAAATTCGTGTTTTCTACAAAATCCTATCAACCCGTTCGACACAGGTCAAGGAACTCGTTTCTTTATTAGAGAATGGTTTAATTCTAATTAAAATAAATTGTTGTTACTATGACATTTAAACTTTCATATAAATTTAAGTTTTATGGCTGTTTATTTTATTGAAGAAAAAATATAACCACTTTTAAGATGGTCGTTTATTCTGCGCTTAGAGTCATTGGATGCTTGCTACTGTAAATTTAGCTGTAAAGTAAAATTTTTACGACGATGGATATGTTTTTTTTATATAATAAAACTCTAATAAAACTGAGCAAAACCAAACATATAACTAAACCAAAAAGAAATACAACTAAAGTAAATCTAAAAATGGCATTGAGCCGAAGATGCTGGCAGCGTTTCTAGAAAAAAAACGTTTTAATTTTCAATATTGCAACTAAAAATCTTAGCTAACTAATGAAATGGATACTTATTCATTTTATGAGCTATATGAAAATTAATTTCCCAAGAATGTTACCAACTGATCGTTTATTATATTTATTGAAACAGATTATATATTTTCTGTTACAAATGAAAAGATAAATCTTAAGCGTCGCCGAACTAGTTCAAATCACATAATCAAATTAGTGACATATTTTTATTAAATTATCTCTAAATTCTTTTGTCATATAATATTTATGGGGCGTTCCTCCCACGTACAACAATCTATGTGCAGTATAAATTTTAAAATTCAATCAAGTGAATCGTGTTTTTGTCACAGCGTGATTTATTTGCCAGTAGGCGTGATTAAAGCTAATCTAATATCTGATAGCGTTTAATGTAACTATAAATTTTAATGAACATATTGGATTACAATCGTGAGTCACATCAAAACAGTTTTCGCACTTACTATGATATTATAACAGATGTAGGAAGGTTTTCGATTCGTTTTTCAGTTTTAGTAAGTAATATTGTGTCTCCTTTCGGTGCCATTTCATGAGTTTAGAAATAAATATCCAAACGAACTCTTTTAAAGTCTATAGCTGTTCTTATAACGCAATATAAACAGTTGTAAAAAATTGCCTTAATTCTTAACACTGTGTAAGTGAGTTTCGCGCCTGCCATTATATAGGATGTTTTAAAAATCCATTGTGCTTTAAGTATTTGACAAAAGGTAAACATTTTACATTAACGAATATCAAAAAAGGCCCCACAGCACGAATGTCTTCCTAAGTTGTATTAACCTTCCTTTACGGCACAACATTAAAATAATCGACAACATGTCTCGATACAAATTATCATTTCACGACTACAAATAATTACGGTATCCGTCGATTAGAGTCCAATTTTCCGAACGAAATTATTCCAAAACACGAGGTAACAGGTAGACGGATTAAAGATAAAATTGGGCCAAATTATACAGATGTTTCGGTCGGATCAATCGAGATGAAGGCATGGCGGTATTTGATTTATGCCGGTTACGCAGTGACCATTTTTGATCTGGTTTCTTGTGTTACTAATTGCGATTGGGTCGGACAACCGCTTATGTTAAGTTTTTTCGCCACGCGCAATGTCCTTAACAAAACTTGTTGATATAGCGTCTTTGGCTTTGTTGGAGTGCTCAAAAATACACATATTTACATATGTGTGTCCACGTCATTCAACAATTACATTTGACGCTGCATGTTGAATGTTACACACACATACACATTGTCTTCAAATCTCATCAGTAAATCAAGTACTTCACATTGCAGTTAAAAAAACACTAGTATAAATTTAATTCGAAGCTAGTTGTCGTTGGAACACGAATGACAAACGATCCCCGTTTAATGTCAATTAGCGAAGCGTTCGCTAAGAAATGTCCGTGTTTACGTATAAATAACCGGCCAATGGAAACCTATTTGAATTCAACCTTATTCTCTAGTTGATAAGAGCTAGAGATACGCTTAGATAATTTTCAAATGAAATATTACAGTTACAGTTAGCCGCTGACGAATGATAACCATGTGCGTTTAAACTCATAATGCAGGATACCGATGGTTCGATTTATATGATTCCAGAAAGATAGGGAATTCTAACATAAGCAAGACAGCAAAAGGTTCGAGGAGCCACCAACTTTGATTTTGGAATTTCATTACAATCAAAGCCCTCATTCGGGACCTATTTTGGCAGCTTCTAAGCAATATTGTAACCGTTCGGTTTATATATAGCCTTGTTTCGTCTTTATCTGCTTTTGCTATAAAGAAACGAAACGAAACAAACGGCAAGACATTTATAGCCGATCTCTTGCATAGACAATGTGTCCCTATTCACATGGAAATTGGTGGGTATGTACCGTAAAAACACTGGCACATGTAACTTGAAAAACTTGCAGCCATTCTTGAATTTTGACGCTGAAAAAACTTTAATCCGGTCAGGATTTAATCAACGCTAAACGACAGACAAAACAAAAGATTTACGACAAAAAATAATGGAACACGAAGCGTCGCTCGCACGCAACCACTGAACATCAAATAAGGCCGAGCCCTTGCAATTAGACGAATCGTGCTTAGATCCTCCTTTCCAATTTAATACTAAAAGGGCCTAACTCGAAATACGGCGCTAGGCTGTCATTATACTACGGCGTGTACGTAAGTTAATGGAGTCAGGAGTTTGGTTATTGTTTGTTACATGCAAGGAAAACCATGCTGTGATAGTGACAGATCCCAGTGCAATGGTGTACAATTTAAAACTAAAATAGAGCATTATGATATGACACATATGGTTTTTAAAGAATAGTGTTTTATTTCGTGTTGTGTCAATAATGAATTAAAACAGCGATCAAAAGATTGCATAATTTCATCAGCCGTGATGTGTGTTTTTAAAAAATCTCACTCTACCAAAACAATTACATTGCCAACTTACCAAAGACTGTTAAAGGGCATGCATCATAGGGCCTAACTCGAAATACGGCGCTAGGCTGTCATTATACTACGGCGGGTACGTAAGTTAATGGAGTCAGGAGTTTGGTTATTGTTTGTTACATGCAAGGAAAACCATGCTGTGATAGTGACAGATCCCAGTGCAATGGTGTACGATTTAAAACTAAAATAGAGCATTATGATATGACACATATGTCTTTTAAAGAATAGTGTTTCATTTCGTGTTGTGTCACTATTGAATTAAAACAGCGATCAAAGGATTGCATAATTTCATCACCCGTGATGTGTGTAATTTAAATAATCCCACTCTACCAAAGCAATTACATTGCCAACTTACCAAAGACTGTTAAAGGGCATGCATCATTTCAAAAACTCGAAGCTTGTGTTAAACCGATAACCTCAACATACATGTAACCTTGTTAAAATATTGTTTTAAGGGACCGATTATGCGGCCGGCAAGGTTCCCGGGCGGTGGGCGGCTACCCTGTAATCAGACCCCGCCTTGGGACCTGGTGATTACTCGAGGAATTTTTACGGCTCCTTCCTTAGTTCAAATGGTCCAAATCATAGCTCTTCAGTTCTCGTGCTCTTAATCGTCGAGGGTCTAACGATTTCGTGTCATTTCCGTGCCTCGAATGGATAGAAATCGTTACATTCGCTTTTGGTTTATCTGTTAACTTGAGTTTCTATAAAAAGGCAGTAAAGTCGGGTTATTAGTCGAGTTCAAAGAAAACCGCTTTTGTTTCTCTTGTGTAAGTTTGAAGTAGTTTTCTCAATTCTGTTGAATCATTTTTATAATAACATGGCTGAAAAAAGTTTGAAGGGTCTACATCCCTATAAGGGAATGTACACATTTGGATTTTGAGCAAATATTTGGCAAATTAACTGCGGATGCTATGTCAAGCCCGGACGTAAGTGCAAACACCACTTTAACTGCAAGAATCTAGTTCTTATTTTGCTCAAAATGATTTTTCCAATTTAATGCGGGTGGTTTTCTAAACTGCCCGCAATAACGTAATGATAATCCTCTTTACTGCGTAATTTATTCGGACGGACTCAAGCTAATTTATAGTGAAATTACGCATAACCGTTTTATAGAGATAGGGTTGTTTACCGGTAATTTTATGCACCAATTACTTTTACCGCAAAGGTCTATAGCAAACCTAATTAAAATGGTAAGTAGACTTACTATCATGAGTTCATGAGAAGGGAATTTTTAATGTCCTATAAATTGCTTTTGGAATAATGGGCATGTCTAGACTGATGTTTTTATAGGTTTCTAGTCAAACCGCTTTTGAAATGATCACCTTTTTCGTGGTGGCTGTAATTTGCACAAACTATTATCGGAGCGGGTTTACGCACTGGCTGTCAAAGAGCCAAGTGTAAAGGAAATATAATAAGACCTTATTGTGTAGGGGAATAAGGTCAAAATCGCTTGCCGTTGCGAATGCACCTTTGGTGACTATTAGATATTGTATGGCCCAAGCGTGAGTTCACCACCATCGCTAAACTGTGCTTGAGAAAACGTAGCCAGGCAATTTTTCAAGCAAGTGGCAACACTGATAGCAGATCCCAGCCCATCCCGTGCAGTGTTGCCAGTATTTGCCTGTAACATTGTAAATTATTGCTTCGTGAAACGGGCCACAGGTCATGTTTATAGGTATCTCCTTTACGTAGATGGTCGATTTTTCATCTTAATCCCCGTTTATTATCCTCAATATCCTAATATTGATTATAAATCTGAAAGCATGTTTGTTGGTTTATCTTCCTTTCACGCTGCAACGGTGCAACCCATCGACGAAACGTATCAAAACGATTGCCATTGGGCGTTATACCGCTGGCTCGGCGCTGATTTTCATTGGCATCTTGGTAACAACACACCTACGACAGAGAACATATATTATGTTTTTGATACTAAAATGAATTAGTAGTTTCATACATCGCCTCGCCTGCTCGTTTGGAATGTAGAACAGCGGAGACCACATGAGTTCACACAACAGTAATTGCCCTAGCTGTCTGGCATGTGGCTCTCATTTGTATGGTTTAGTTTTTACTCTGGCGCCAGGCAAAAGTACGACCTGGTTCTGCCGTACTTGTACATATAAGTTTTGTTTTCACTTATCGTAGTGATGAGCGGAACAATGTTGATGATCAGTTTCGATTCTGCTTATAACGATGGATTGGGGATGTGCATAAATGTTTATAAATTGGTTATGATTGGATTTTTTAATTTTTTCTTGATTCCTCATAGCAATAGGTAGTTCAGCCGCTCCCGTTAGTAGTGATAAAATACTATTTGTTTAATCAACTCATAATAAACTAATTAGTTTAAAAACTCGCAGTGATTATAATCATTACTTAATTTAGTTAATAATCGATTTTCACAAAGCAGGAACCAATATTGGTAGATGAATAATAATAATAATAGGCATTTATAAAGCACACATTAGACAAGAAATAAACAGTTAATTTAAGCTGTGTCGAAGGGTGCCAAAAAGGTCGCCTCTCAGCGTTATACCGTGGCGAGCCTCGGCACTAATGTTCAGTAACCCCTAGGTGACAACACAAACAAACAAACAACAGTGGACATGAATAATAAATACACAAAAAACCAGATGATAATAAGACGAGAACATAACATAATACAACATGGAATGGTCCTTCAAAATATTGAATAACAAAAGTACATACATACATATTATCACGCCCTAAATCCCTAATGGGGTGGGCAGAGCCACAAGACTACTTGTGGCCACGTTCGATTAATTAGTCCTAAGATGATATGTCCCGTATAGGAACCGTATGGTGACAGGTGATCAGCCCATCGCCCATACAGATAGTCCACCATGTTGGATAGGACCCGTCCTTTAGTCGACTTTTACGACATGCCAGGATGATAAGCATCTGCACGCATTCTATGCTATTTCTTCACTCCCAGTGCAGCAGAGGAGTGACAACAAAAGTAAAGGGGTAGAAAATGGTCTATGTACCTAAACCTTTTTTTATGACATAAAACCATAGGCATAGCAGACGGGAGACGCTGGCCCACCCTAGAATTTAAACGGACATCTTGATTACAACTAGGTACATCTACTAAATATAGCTATGCCCTTGCAGGAAACCTATTGTCTTCTCAACAAATACCTTTTTAGGGCTCCATACCTCAAAAGGAAAAAAGGAAGCCTTATAGGATCACTTCGTTGTCAGTCTGTCTGTTATTGAAATTAATATCAAGTACTCAGGTCCGTGAAAAAATCAACCATCTCAGTCAATGCAATCAAAAGATCCAGCCGTTAATGCCACATATTTTGATACTCGCAAGGGAATCAAAACCTATAGGGTACTTCCCGTTGACTTTGAATCATGAAAATTGGCAAGAAGCCGTGTCATACAGCACAAGTAAAGGAAAAAGTCCGAAAACTGTAAATTAGTAGTTACATCACAAAAAAAATAGTTTCACGGAATAACCTTTGCAAAGTCGTATCACACTCGACAGTTGCATGAAGATAGGAGCTTGCGAATGTTATTTTTTGTATTATTTCATAGGTACGTTGTAAATGGTTACCCGATTGCTAAAAGCTTTTTTTTTAAAATTTTTAGGGTTCCGTACCTACAAGGTACTGCCTGTTTTTCATAGGTAAGTACGGGCCCCTCGGCGTGCGAATCATACTCGCACTTGACCGGCGTTTTTATTATAAAAGCTGGATTCAACCTATGTTACGCAATCTGTGAACGGGTATTTACCGGCTTCATGCGGCAGGCCCTGATGAGCGCCGATAATTGCCGATCCCATCCGTTCGGCGTGCGCAAGATTGCACGCGATTGCACAAATTGCCGCGAACAACACTTTGGCGGTTTTCTCGCCAATTTCTCTCATTGTTGAACAAGTTGTGAACTGCGTGATTTCACGTTGCGGTTAAACAATGAATTGAGGTTACGGCTTCTGCGCCGTAAGTTTTATGAATAATATTGTTTATGAACAATTACCCTTTGAAATGGACTCAGAATTACCTCTTAAATGTTTATAGAATACTAGCTGACCCGTGCGAATTTTCGCACAGTATCGTGATCAAACACCGGATAATAATAATATAATAAAGTAAGAATAAGTAAATGCAAGTATTATTAGTAATCTATTTGTCTATTTTGCGTCAATAGCAGATAATTTTGACAATTATAATAATTAACGCAGTACCCTCCATCGGCCCTAACATGAATGACACAAAGATAGTAGCGCCATCTGTTCACATTAGTCTGCATGTGCAAATAGCCAACACACATGTTAGTTAAACAGACTGTCAATAGATGGTGCTTGCAATGTGGGTGATTTATAATTTTATTCTATTTGTGTATTTTTGTACCAAAGCGACGAACATAAGCTTTAAAATGATGTTTCAATCATTAATTTTGGTAGAGAATTATCGGAGATAGAGAGCGTTTTCGCAAAAACACCTTTTAGAAATAATATATATGATAGGACCATATCTAAAACTTGGGAACATCGACCTTAATACGTTGAATGCCTTCGAATTGGACTCAGAAATATCTCTTAGACGCGTAGAACCATCACGAGCTAAAACTTGAGAACATGTAAGTTAACACATTAGTTTTCACGTAGAGATACTCGGTAAACCATAGCGAGTAGTACCCAGGTTCGCGCTTTTAGTGAAATCTACAGCAACTTAATTTTAATAGCGAAATATTCGGCTGCCTTAAACCAACAGGCAATATTATTCCATCATCGCGTTCTTCAGCCGTTCCTTTTGCTCGTTGCCGAACTATGTGCTTCTTAAATACGAAACACTATAATCTACTTACTATATACGTTCGCTTTGAATGTGTGAGTGTAAGTTAGAGCGGAATAGATCTAAACATGTGTGCATCTATGTCACACAAGACCACTACATTCAAAGCGATCATCTTTTAGTAAAATGAGTGTACCTCGTCGATCGAGATTTCCCAATCAAGTCCTCCGATTATATGGATGTGTAATAACAATATTTTACGAATATTACTGGCTCCTTGTTGGTTCCCTGCCGCGCGACCGCACAGCTTGCTTTGAGCGCGCCGCGTCTTGGCCCAAGTAATACAAACAAGAAACGTCTTGTATTTACTGATAGAGATGTGTATACGTTTTGAAAGCATAGGCGTTTGCGTATGAATTAGCTTTTGATTTTGTCAACCAATGGTTTCATTGGCTTGATATGTATTCGTGTGTCATCAACCAACAGTAGAGCCCTGAGGCATATCCCGTTTTTGAAGCGTCTTTGTCTACCTTTTGGACAAGCTTCATTTTATAAATAGCCAGAAAAGTACACATGATGCGTCGCGGGTGACTATTTGTGACATATAGTCTTATGTTATGTCACAATCTATCGTTTCAGCGTAATTTTTTACTAACTGCTAACAGCTTTCAACTCGGCCAGTACAAATATTTGTTGTAATGAACAAGTGCGGGTTTGTTCCCGGCGGAGTGTTTGTTCTACTCAACAAGTTAAGTAAGTTTTAACGATTAACGTCTTGCGGGAGAAAACTTCTGTTCGGATGAAAGTGTTTAGTTAGAGGTAATGTCCGCTTAAAATATTTACGATAATGACCACCACAGATACAAAGATAATCGGGCCAAGTCTTATTAAGAGGGCGCCGACCGTCCAGTGGCGCCCTCATCACTGTTATTGTGTTTTCTATTAAAGGAAAGTATTTTATTAAAATTGAAGCCGTATAAGTTGTTACGCAACTTAATACACAACGTATATGCTATGTAATATAGCTTTGCAAAGTATAACCATCATCTAATCAATTTAATAAAAAATAGTGGCCGCTATTTTCTGTTAAAATGATGACGTACCGTTTATACTTTGTAAAGCTATATTACATAGCATATAAATTGTGTATTAAACGGCGCAACAACTTATACGGGTTCGATTTTGATAAAATACTTTAGTTTAATAGAAAACACAATAACAGTGATGAGGGCGCCACTGGACGGTCGGCGCCCTCTTAAGTTTTCACTTACAGTGACTCAATTGAGAATTTTGACATTACCATCCAAGTGAAAAGTCACGAAGCGGTGTTTAATCAAGCGTTGCAAATTCGCTTATTTATCAAGCATTTGATATAAGCTTAGACAAGCTCGAACGCATAAAAAGCGACTCTATTACTATGGGGGTTAGGAGTGTTCGCCTTTTGCTCGGTATTATTATGATTAGTACAAGTGAAAGCTGTTCTGTTATCATCAAATAGCTAAGCTATCTATGAGATTATTTCATAAGAAGCATTGTTATTATGCGCTGACATAAGAACAGTGAATTGGTAATAAAGGCTATCAAGAGCGTAGCCAGGATTCTGTTAAGAGGGAGCAGGCGAAGAAAAATCAAGAATATAGGTACCTAGGTACATACTGCACGAGCAAATGGACAGGTTACGTTAAAAATCTTCTACCCTGCCCGTACTCACTACGCCCTTGGAGGCTTCGTCCAAAGGGAGCTTATCTCTCAGGAGATTAACACTGCAGGCAGTGTAATGGCTGCTCAAATATTAACCGCGTTACCATTTAAAAAGAGTCCGAGCTCATACACACTACTGCCATAATTTTCCGAAGCGCTTAGTAGCACTAAACCGATTGAAATTGAATTTCTGCGACCTAAGTCTGAGGTCTGAGTCTAAGTCTGAAACCAAAGTTACCGACATAGCTCAACGAATCAGCAAACTGAAGTGGCAGTGGGCCAGCCATATTAGCCGCAGAAACGATGGCCGCTGGGGTAAACGTGTTCTGGAGTGGAGACCGCGAATCGGTAAACGTAGTGTAGGACGCCCTCAGACTAGGTGGAGCGACGATCTCCGCAAGGTGGCAGGCTAGAGCTGGATGAGAGTAGCCGCGGATCGTGCTCATTGGCGTGCAGTTGGAGAGGCCTATGTCCAGCAGTGGACTAGTATAGGCTGTTGATGAAGTCTGAGGTGCTCAATAGGAGACCCTAAGACATGCTAAGTATATAAACCCTTGCGAAGCCGTTGTGAAGGGCCCATCGGGCCTTCACATTGTATTCAGGTGAACCTGTGAAAGTCGTCTGAGACTACTAGCCCAAGTCCAACGGAAGAAAAAACCAATAATGCTTCGGCATGACAAGAACTTTCAAGAACCAAATGACATGGCCAAATCCAGTCTGATAAAGCTTTGGCTTAGTTAAGTATACGTTAATTTGTATATTGAAATTTGTCTGTAGAGATTCAATATGTTGCCTTATATTCAGGTCACTGATCAAACAGTGTAAGATCTTGTTTCTTATTTACGATACAACGCTGACAAACTCCCATAACTAACTGACATAACTGAGCATCAAGTAACTAATGCGCGCCCACGGCTAACTATTAACTACAATAATCTAATTAGTAACAAGTTTTCGTAATTCTAAGAAACTTTTAACATAAATATGTTTCTAAACATAACTATCCCGTGGAGCACCAACCTCTTACATTTATTGTGCCGTCGCAAAAACTAAAAACGTGTCGTTTTACAATGATGTAAAGTCGAAAATTAAACGGCTACCGGTTTGAGGATCGCATATGTAAATTGGTAAATTAATCCGCCATCAATAAACTGGAATTCTACAAATATCATAATTTATCTCATTAATTGCATTCGAATAGTAATTAATGGTTCTGTATTTATTTATGCCACACTCGAATCTCGAAGCGGGTTGCACACGACTAATGTATTCGAATACTAGAATCGATTAACTTAATGTTTAATATTTGTCTTACCGTTCGGAGTATTGGAAATAATCTTTTCTTCAGTCGAGGAACTTCATACCAACATCAATCAGATTACTTTAACACAAATAATCTACTAAGGTATCAGTTATGTTATTATGAATGTGTCGAATTAGTTCCATGTGAATCGTGGACATATTAATTCAAAGTCAAAGTCAAACTATCTTTATTCAATTTAGGCTTTTACAAGCTCTTATGAAGGTCAAGGAATGAATCTACCACCGCACCGGTTCGGAAAAAACTCTACTGAGAAGAGCCGGCAAGAAACTCGGTGAGGTATCATTTTTGCAATTGTAATGATTATCGTTTATTTAAAATGTTTATCATTGCTATAAATTCATTCCAGTTTTTGTCACAAAAAATCCGGAATATAACCAACTAGTTCCACTGCCACAAAAACTTGCTTTAAATTGAGCAAATGGTAAACTAAACAAATGCCACTCAACCAAAAAATGCCGTATGATGAATAAAAAGTTAATCAATTTAAAATTCGAACAAACAACGATGGCGGCGATCATAAAATTATCATGGGCTTTAAAATGAAAACGCATGTGGTCCCTCACGCGGTTCCAGTCAAGTTCGAAAACGTAAACTTTAAGTTATTCAATCAGTTGACTTGAAACAGACGAATTTCATCGTTCTACAACTCACTTTTCTCACAAAAGGGTATGTCGCAGGTTTTGAGCTATGCGCGTTTGATTTGTGTATTCTTCTATATTATTCTGTATCAGTCTCCATTGCACCAAACTCAAGTAAGCGCCCCCTAAACAAAAACTTCTGCTTACTTCACAAATGCATCACCCACTGGTTACGATTTTTAAAGTGCAGAGTTTGGTACGAAGTTAGCAAGTTAACACTTATACCCTATTAGTATCCGCTATTCGGTAAGTTATGGGTATTTGCAAGAATGAGGTGCTTCTTCTCACTTTAACCTGTTGCCAAATTGCCAAAGAGCTTGGACTGTACCAATTTCAGCGGCCCGGCTTTTCTAAATTTGCTGTCATTGCGGCTTTTCCCGCTTATATCTTTTGACGTTTTATCAGCTAATTAACAGGTCCCTAGCAGCCGCTAGTATCTTTCTTCTAATGGATGCAAAACATAGGCTTCTATAAAGATTAATAACCAGATACTCCAAAGCTAGCCGCAGCCTGTTGGTTAATTATAAGTCAAAGTGCCGTTAATATTTATAAGCTGTAGTTTACTTCGTATAGACTTTTATATAATGGAGGAGGTTGTTCATTAATGACGCTATTCATTTAGTTAAAGCGTCCTATACTAAATTGTATTGCACATATTGGTAATATGAACCTTTGAACTACCTTTTCCAAAATCCCTCTTTTCTATAGACCAAGGAGGGCGATAGGAAATTCCCTATGATAAATATGATTATGAGATAGAAACAGATCCATCTGCAATTTGACTTCTTTAGTGCTGCTTTTTAATACCCGCTAAACGAAATCCTCCACCATTTCCAATACGTGGGGTGGTAAATGAAGGGGTAGTAGAAATAGAGTTTCTTAAACAGGAATCTGGCGAATGATTTTTGGACCCTGTCAATAGCTAAGGTATACTTATTATCACAAGGACTCTATACTAAAGAATTAGAATCGGTTTTGCTGCGTACATAAAAATGGAGACCAAAGCCATAATTAATGAGAATAATAAGGCAAATGAGCTCTTAAATCTTTTAAACAAACCGATAGATTAAGCATTAATAGCTGTTTATATTGTCTATGTCGTAATGTAATAAATCTGGCTACATAACTGTTCCGTAGTCGGCACGCACACATCCTCAAACACCATAGCGAATCAAAGTACCGCATCACATGAGCCCTTACTACGTTTTAACTGCTTACAGTACGATTAAAATCAGTTAACCATTCGACTTTTCTCGGCTATTATCGGATAAAGCCGGAGACGAAAATGACACAGGATACATTGCTGCGATTTCTTTTAGGTAGCATTCAACTTAAAGTGTCGTAAACGCAATGTATATCACCTGCCATGATGACATTACTTACCAGTAGACCTAAGAATTTTACAGAAGTGATATGGACATACATTATTTATTGATTTATATAAATGTACCTATAATATTTAAAAAAAATCACGATTCTTCATTAATCAATAGTAACTGTTTTACGTAAGGTAAACAGTACGATAAAATTAAATTAAATATAGTCGCTAATTATTTTTCTTATTTCAATATAAAGGTTGTATTACTTTAGAGCTATCCTTCTGTTGTATTGTGTTTAATAAGATAACGGGTAATAATATTTAAAGGTCATATCAGTAATTTGATATACTCTATGTGAAAAACGAAGGATACCGACAATAACCGAGGATGGCCAAATGGGGAACTTGTTTTAATAGTACTGTACCATAATTGATAATGAGTATTTTCTAATGTCATTTGTAAAAGAAAGTTTTGACAACGGTTCAATTTACCGTCTTAATTTAATTAGAACGTTACACGCTCGAAAGAATCTGGTACTAATTGTGGGTGACTTTACTACACTCAACGCCGTAATAAAACTCGGAGCATGTCAACGGTAAAGATAATTTAACATTTTTAAGGGGTGCGTAACGGTGGGTATAACAACTTTTGATATATTATTGGTCGATATAACGATTAAGGTATATAATGCACTTTTGGTATAACAATATTTGGCATATTCTGATATGATCTAACTATCATCAGGTATAATGAACTTTTAATATAACAACTATTAATCTAACAGTGATATGGTATACCATATAAGTGATATAACTTTGTTCGATATAACACTTAGTGGGTATAATGTAGTACTGGTATAATTTGGAATACGTACTACTATTATAATAACCTACCTATTCTACCTATTAAGGCAGGTCTCCGTTACGTACGACGACGAGCGAAGCGAGGAGGAGTGTTAGGCAGAACCGCGACCCTACAGCGCGAGCCGAGCGAGCGAAGCGCCAGAACCGATATTTTTTTATAATACTATCCTACTATTATAATAACCTACCTATTCTACCTTAAAGCAGGTTTCTGTTAGGTACGACTACGAGCCAGAGACGAAGATTGATCCTGTAATAACATTACAGTACAGATATTACCTAATACCGCAGCTCATAGTAAAATTGGTTGTATTAATGCTGGTAATTTCCTACGATTTTTGAATACATTATGGAGGTTTTATGATATGGGTGTAGATAAAATATGTTATAACACATTATATCACTAATATAATATATCATACGTTCATTATATTAGGTAAACATTATATTCAAAATCTGTTATAGGTACTTATTGAATATTATACACCATGAAAATGTATGTACTTTGTAGTTATATCAAAAATGAATTATGTCCCTTGAGTGATTATATTCTATGAAATTATATCAAGTGTTGTTATATCTAGTGAAAATATAACAAAAGTTGTTATGTCAAAAGTTTATTATCTCCCTTGAGTAATTATATACTATGAAATTATATCAAATGTTGTTATATCAAGTGAAAATATATCAAAAGTTGTTATACCGATCATTACACACCCGTTTTTAAGTGTCCTGACTGGTAATATACCTACCAGTGGCGAAGCGTCAAATATTTCCTAAGGGAAGCCGGAAGAATTAGAACCGTACCTGTGAGTCTGACATTTACTTAGAGTAACATCGACTTCACTGACAGCTAGCTTTAGCTTTATAGCTTGATAAAGCTGTCAGAAATCGGCTTGTAGGCAGGCTGGGCCACTGATACCTACATATATTTGGAGAACGAGCTTACAGCTCGGAAGTACACGGCAAAATGTAACGCATTGTACTAGGTTATAGGTTATATTTCGAAAAAACCAACCTTGCTTTCGAAGTAGACTAAAAGGGACCACTGTACGATCTCATAATTAAATACCGGAGACAACATATTTACATCTATGTTCCAAAGTATAGCCTAAATTCTTCTATGAAAATCAGTATATTTTCGGCTTGGGCTCATTCTGGAATTATTGGATTACATTGTGTTGTGCAAACTATACTATCGTTAAATGTCCGTGGTAAGGGCCCGGAATTCCGCGCATCCCGACCGAACACAACCGCATTCCAGCCGTGAGCCCATTGAGACGTGTCTAACTGGACAAAAATAATTAGTGCAAGAAACTCAGCTAGGTATTGGGAATTGGTGAGTGCTTGGAATGTTGGAGTCACGTAAAAGTTATTTATTTATTGGATTACCAACAAATGTTTTGCTTAATCAAAACGAAAAATACATGTTAAAACTAAATGCAGAAATAGTCAACGGTGAAGCAGTTAATGACATACAACAATGCTAAAGTAAATTTTAAACAAAAAAGGAACCTGTAGCATTAAAACAGGTGCGTATAAATTAACAAGACAACAGGTTCTAATTAATCAAAATAAAACAAAAAATATCTATTAAGTGCATGTTTTGCAAAGATCGTGTGGAACTTAGGCAATGAGTCTACGTGTAAGTATATCAACTGGTTCGGGTGAAAGAACTTGTCTAAATTATTGATTAACT
The DNA here is from genome assembly GCA_947859335.1 of Tortricodes alternella. NCBI lineage: Eukaryota > Metazoa > Arthropoda > Insecta > Lepidoptera > Tortricidae > Tortricodes > Tortricodes alternella. The sequence continues at coordinate 3,999,114 of OX401982.1, read as the reverse complement.
TGAAAACGCTGTAGTGTAATTTTTTGATATTTGTATACGCGTGGTTTTATCACCCGCACATTCTAAGCATTTTAAATAAAACTTAGATCCAAAATCGGAATACAAGACGCTCATTTTGGAACACTTGTCTTTTTCCATTGAACGGTAAAATAAATCAAACTGCAGTAGGTAAATTAAAACATTAACACATAACTCGTCTAGTCACTTACACGAGAGATTCAACCTCTCGATTGAACCAAATACTTTTCACGATCTAATTAAATTGAAAGGCAGTCTGTTCGGATAAGTGCGGAATGCGGCCGCTGTTGAAATATTGATTAAGCTTTCTGTTTTACTTCTCGCTCTGCCAACATACCACATGGAGCATCTCGTTAGACCGCACCAGTTTGGGACCCGCTAACTTTTCGAACGTGATAATTTCACCACTCTAAATACTAGGTGGCGAGTTGCGACATTTCTATACCACCTATATAGTTGACACCTGACACACACGACGCTCCCGGACACATGTTGATGTTGACACAATCAATTGAGTAGTTTCGTAAGTGAAAAAGCGCTGAATGTTTGTCGAAAGTCAGCACGCGTCGTCATCAATAAACATTGATCGAACACTGTTGTGATTGTGACAATAACGGTTCCTCAGAGGCGAGAGCGTTAAACGAACGGCATTGTGCATATGACATTTATGTCGCCTACACAATCGAAGGGTATCTCCGACCGAAGCGGATAAAGCTCGCGCGCGCCGAGTAAGACCGCGGGACGAAAAAAACAACATCGAAAGCCGATCGGTCAGGTAGTCGGCCTTTTAAGCCCATTGTTGCCTAACGACCCGATGAATAGTCGATTCTTCACCGAACAGGTGGCGCTTTGAGATCAAATCATCACCACCTTCCTTGGTTTATTTTGCGCTTTTAGGAGTTCGACGAACGCGTTTCATTATTCAAATGCTATTCGATCCGCGTGAAAGCGCGTCGATAACCCCGACGGTCCGACGTGAACGGCATCGCTGATAAACTGCCGTGTACATAGATTTCGTTCTGTAATTCGGCTCGCAATCAAATGCAACCTCTAACGCGTTGCAGGAAAGACTATCGATTAGCGTAATCTAGGCGCCGACATCCGAGACGGATCGACCGGCTCATTTACATTATATCGACGCGAAAGCGACACGGCCTGAAGAATGATTCTGAGCTAACGTGAATCAAACACCGCTATTGAATTACATTACTGAAGTGGAGTGCCCGGGGAAATAACTAGCGGTGCAACCATTGAGTGAATTCCTCATACTCGTAATCCTCCGGCCGCAGGGCGAGCGAAGAGAAAGAGCAATTTTCCGAGGAAGTGTTCTCATCTCAACTGGTTACCGGCTATTTACGACCGCTATCATACCTCTAACGAATTATCTTTCGCGAGTTTTACACCGTTGGAATTCGTAAACGATTGTACCGCTATCTTGGTTTTCGGATACATAAAAACGTTGCATACGCCATGAAAGTCATCGGGATTGTTTTGAATCTGGGCGATAGTTGCAAGCCAGTAGATGGTGCGATAGTGCAGAACGCTACTCGACCCAGAGCCGCGCTCTCGCATTCCGATGGAAATTGCCCGCGGCTGCAGCGAGATCGCTGGCGCCTCGCTTAATTACGCACCGACTAGGACATCCATTACTGAGGATAATTCAACGCAATTAGAGGATGAGTCGTGATCCGATAGCGATAACGCGATGTAGCCCGTGTTCCTCGCTGCTTAGCATTCCGCGCAGCGCTTATCATACTTACCAGCTCGCATGCCGGCATATATAGACGGCAAAGATTTAAAGTAAACGTTTATGGAAAGTGGAAACGCTTAATAAAACGGAAAATAGAAATGGCAAAGCAAAACGTAAACCTTATTTGCGTACTTGTATTTACAATAAAATAAGAAGGATCGATGACTTAAGTTTAGTAACTATGTAGGGCAATTTGATGTTCATACAAATTCAAAAGAGATTGCGGTAATCTTTAGAGCGTTCCAATTCAAATCGGACAGGTGATAAATTGTCGAATAGCGGCATTGGAATGCCAACAAGGCCGCACCACAGCCTTGCCGTTTCCGCATCATCCAATCAGCACGAAGCACAGAAACCGGACTCCGCCGCAAACATTATTAAAGTAATAAACTATTAGATAAAACGGGCCCCGACAGCGTGTGAATCGCCGAGAGAAAGCCGCTGTCGCAACGCCTTATTACCATCTCGGAATTTTGACTACAGCTGTAAAAAACCAACGATTAGAAATTACAACTAATCGTAGTTCGATTCGAAGATGAAACACGTTTTGGTTTGCAGCCTCGACCGAAATCGTAGTTGCGATGAATCATTGTTTGTTTTGAAGCGGGCGCTTCTGTTTTAAGAATTATTGCTACTGGATCTATTTTAAGCAACCTTTCATGTTAATCAAAGCTCGCTCTTAAAGGAATAAAGATCATAATAATGCTGCAGTAAAACACTATAGAATTGATTTCGATTTAAACTATCAAGAAAACTTCTTAAATTTCACCACTCTTTCACTATAAAACTTAACGACTGTTGGAAATAGAAATTTAAGCCGATATCGATCGGACGGAAACGGCATTTTCAGCGCAAGAGCAATTTTCGCAATCTAGCACTCGATCTAAATTGATACGGAATGAGCGAAATGTTTCAAAGACGTAACTAGATATCCCCTACCCTTAATGAAATCTGGAGGACGTTGCAAGCGGAGCGGATTATCTGTCTTCGTAATCTAGCCAAGAGTCCCGCGAACATTTCAATCGCGATGTACTAAAACCGGTCTTCGATGCATATCGTTTTAAAGAGGAATAAAGCAACAACCACCGAGCTAGCGATAGCAGGACTTGCTATTTGTTTATGCAACGGCCTGGCAAATTTGTCGGAATCGATTGACCATTCCATTTTTGTGCGCTTACATTTCAATCAGCAATCCTGAATCGCTAACATGCTTGGAATAAACAAAAACTAAAAACTTAAGGAGGACGTTAAAAGTGAGACGATAAACAAAAACTCACAGGGCAGCGCCTTTAACACGATACACTAACATCTTCCTTATTTCTAGTTCTCATTACACCCGATAATGTTATGTGAACTCAAGCAATAAACTGACGTGGAAGAACATTTTAAGAAACTTTAAATCTTGGATGTCTTTAAATACTTACTTTGGGACTAAAATGCCTCAATTACCCAATATTTGAAGCTGGTTTACCGATTAGGGATGGATGCAAATCAAGAAGCGTTAACACCTCATCGAGCCGTGACTCGGGCAAGTGAGACGGATCGCTCCCCTCGGATTAACGTCCAAGCAAACGATCACGCAGACGTCCTTCAAGACAGATGTGCCGACATGGCGTAATCGTAACACTTTTTTCAGTTCATTGATTTCAAAGAGCCAACTGAATCTATTTCCAAGTCTGATCTGTAATAACCTTTCTGTTATTTAAATTTTTTAATGATTATCAATCACTCCCCAAAATAACCGGCTTATAATGAAATTAAATGTATTTAATCATTATCTGTTTGTCTGCTGCTTTTAGTCATCGAAAACTTCTCTCTAACCCATTTCAAAATTCCTGTGCACTAAAGATAAAAAGCACTTTCCTTTATCTTTCAACATTTTATTCAAGACTTACGGAACGTCTCCGACTCATTAGTTTTTTGTCTCTCTTTGACCTCGCTTCGTCCTGCTCGCTCTCGTCTCCGGGGGCCATTTATCAATTCCAAATAACATGCCAGGACCTTTTCTCTTCTGTTTGTTTTTTATTTACGTTATCCTTTGGTGTTCCTTTTATATCTTCCTTTTTGACTCTAAATTGATTGTAAAGCCGGCCTAATGGCAGCCGTATTCTAATATTAGATGCATTGATAAGCCTTTCTACGGATAATTAGTTAATGTTTTCCTAGACATAGTAACATCGACTACGATCGACGATCCAGTAATAAATTAGAACCGTTAAAATTAATTGTTAATTCGAAATTTTAAGGCAAACACCGTAAAGTTAATGGCTGTAATAGAATCTCCGCTTAATAATAAACGTACGGGCACTGCAATTAATGAAAGCAATTTTGCGTGCAAAAGCCATTAAGTTCGCTATTAAAAGTTTCCAATTTCCCCTGCGCAGGGCCTCTGTTATTAGCGCTGTGGTCTTTTTGTCTGTCTGAATGCACTTTTTGTTCTTCTTGATTATTTATTTATCGGAGCTCAGCTCGGCCTACCAACATGTGACTTGATTTAGGTCTTATTTTTTGCTCCTACTCGAAACAATTTCGGTACTTTCATCGAAGCGCCCAAACTGCTTCTCAATTTATTTCAGTTATTCTCTAATTGCCGTTTAGAATTTGATTACTCTGTTCTGTTCGCTAAGACTCGGGTTTTTATTGGGATTCTTTATCGATGTCCCACAGCCGTGTAACGTCATCGTCGCGAGCGAGTCACTAATCATTCGAAAATTAGACTTATAAAAACACGATTCCGTGAACGAAAGAGATATTCTTAAGATGCCAGGCCTCAAGGGGGGTCTTTCCTTGCGTTTCCTCGGCCCTCGAGAGCAAATAAAGCGGCGTCCCTCTGAAATTAATTTCGTTTTGTTTCATCGTCTGGAGCCGAAGCATTTACATTGAATGCGGTCGGAGGCTGGCCGCTCGTAGGATATTTATGTAGGGGCCCGTGAAGTATGACGTGGGCATTATTCATACACGATACTCGGACGGGTGTATGTTTATTTTTGCCAGTTCATCGGCTCGTCGTCGACTGGCTCCCTGCTGCCGAAAGCTTTTTACTGTTCCGAAATATCGTTATGAATTATAAACGTTAATTTTCTAATGGATCTTGCAGTATACTGATTGTCATTTGGCTTGTTGAGTTTGTTTGTATTTGTGCCAGCCGTGGGCGTGATTGTTATGCTATAAACTACTAATAGCCTCGTGGCCTGCAGATCGTGCTATAAATCGAAACCATCAAACTTTATAACAGTGTCAGGCGCCGCATTGCCGAACGTCATGATTGGATTTGCAGACTAGACTTCCTGTAGTACATACAACTGCTCTAAACCGTTTAACTATCCATAAAACACACATTCTATTCTGCCTACGAATTCTCGAAGGATTTTATGTAGTGTCAATGACCGATAACTTTACTCTTATATCGTAAAACATTTGGAGTTGAAAGGTAGATCTTCCTGTTATAATAAAGCTGTTAGAGGATACCTTCCTTGCAAATATACAAAGCCTAGGTCACAATACCTAGGCTTAAATAAAAGAAAACAAGTCCGACAAGACGTACAATACCAACGATACCTTTTATTGTAGTGTATCGTCGATGTAAAGAATTAAACCAGTGCTATAATATCTTAACCAAAACAGTTACGTATAAAAATTATAAGGCAAAACTGGTGCAAAGGAATTCCTCTACCTCAACTGTTTTTCACGATGACTAAAATACTCTTCTTTGTTTTAGATGCGACTCCCGAAAGCGACTCTGATGGCGTCCGGTGCTACTGCAACACGGCGCAGTGCGTCAGTACGGGTTATATGTGCCGCTCAACGCGCAGTGGTGGCTGCTACAGCGAGCTGCCCGCCCCGCGCCGCCACCATGCCAGCCACGGCTGTTTGCAACACCTGGCTGACACGTAAGTCTCTGCGAACTGTTACTGCAACAGTTGCTTACTGTGTATAGATATAAACCTAATGATAATCTCTTACCTCAGGCGAAAAGGCTAGTCTACAAAATTTTACTTTACGCTTTATTAAGTAGATTCTACAAAATAATCTCTTCGTCTTGCTTTTCCCTAATACTCATTAAACCGAAATTACACACCATAGTAAAGAAATTCCCTAATAACGCCATAAAGCCTCTATTATTAGCTAATAAACTCTTGCTGGAGGGTATTGTAAAAGTACACGGCGGGAGTCATTTACGGCCACACATCAATCAGGGGTGTGATTCTCTAAAATAAAACTTCGTTCATGAACTAACAGGCTAGCCTAATTTGACCCGTCAGTGCGTATAAAATACATGTTCGTGCGTATCTTCAAACTTGGCTGTGTTTATACGCTGCCGGTCACGAACACAGCGTACCTCGCTCCGCATAATGCCAACGAACGCGCGGGTCAATTTATGATTGTCGGACGAAATGTAAGACGAAATGAGCGACGAGATTTATTAGAGAATAACATAGCAGGCCCATGCCCCGAGCTGCTGCGATCGGAATGACACTGCAACACAAATCATCAATGTAAAGAGAAATCAAACAACTGAAGCTAAAAACTTGAACGTCCAGGAATTTAGAAAGATAATAAAATAATCAGTAGATACGATACACTTCGTGCATGATGAATAACAACAAACAAAAGTTTACTTTTCAGAAATGACTGTCTTTACGTTAATAGGGTTTATATTGAACCAATTAAAACGAGGAAATGCTTAAACAGAAATAACATAATAATGGCTCAAAATTAAATCAGAGATATTTGTCATAAGAGTGGTGTCCATAAGGATCAGAGTCTCTAGGATATGTATAAGAGATGAAGCAGATTTAAAAAAAAATTTGTATAATTAGGTTGCAAATTGCAACCCTTTGTTAATAAACTTTTATTGATCATGTCGCAGCAAATGAATTTCCCGGTAGCTGATCTCTTTATTGTAATAAAGCTACCACGTATACGACAGGATTCCTTGTCCACATTTCACTCAAAAGATTTTATCGGCTCTAATTACGAGTCGTCCGATTAATTTGCCTGACAAGAAATAAAAAATAGCTCCCGTAAAAGTCGAACGGTAGCATTCCTAAATTTATATGACAACATTCTAAATTTCTGCGTTAATGTACCCAAATCTTATAGCGGTTTTAACTGCAACTGTATTCTATTTATCTTTTATTTTGTTTTTGTAATAGCTTGTAATGAATTCTAGATTACCAATGTGGAATTAATTAATATTAACTATGCGTTGCGTTGTACATGTGAAATGCATTGTCATCCATCAATTCTGCTTATCACGCTCTCGTGGCTTGCTTCACTAGTACTGGAGATAGGTACACGCTGAGTACACTCAATCAATTTGTCTTTTGAACATTCCGAAATTACACCGTGGCCTTTTAATAGCTTCTCTATCTTAGGTCTTTAATTTGATTGAATGTCTGTTGTCTCGTGCTAATCTAAAAGAACACAAGCATTATTGTTAATTGATATTTTTATTGGTTTCAATTTAGTATTGGCTGTATGTTTTTCAATTAAACCGTTCATGTATTTTCATCTATAACCGTAATATTGCTCTGAATTATTAATTACTAGTACTCATTTCAATCAAGGCACGCAGTAGGTTTTTATGCCCTGAAATTACCCGCTCGGTTGATTATCTTATTCGGATCGGGCTGCCGCTCGTACAAAACCTGTTCTGAGTTTCAACTCAGGCGCATGCCTGCTTTTATTTGCTTTAAACGTGTTTTATTCCTTTTTGGCAATCTCGTCCATTATCTTCGCTAACGATCGGCGGGTCTTCGTTAACGTTTCGATTTTCAAATTGAAATTCTTGCGTAAAATCGGCAATTCGTTTTAACGTAACTATGGGAAAGCTCGAGTCAGATATTTTTTCTTGTCTCTGATTATAACGATTCTCAAATTGCAACTGATTGAGACAAATGTATTTTCAAGGAATCTATCCTGAATCTTCTTGTCTTCAAAATGTTTATATGGTATTAGCTAGCCACGGTTTTGTCAAACAGGGTTGAGAGGAGCTTTATTTGCCTTATCATTAATACCACCTGCTCATACTGTCTCATCACATCGCTGATTACTGACTCATACCTAGAAAAACGTAATAGGGAACAAACGACGATCTTCTTTAAAAAAAACTGCACGGGCAGATTTAATCTCATTTTGCAAGCATTATTGGCAAATTCTAAGCATTACAGTCTTAATTACACTGATGTTGTGTAGCTTGTTGATGCGGAATCTTTGTCCTCGTTCGCCGATAACGACGGCTGCGGGTTGGAGGTCGGGATCCCAGATAGCGCCAGCTGCGCGGGCGCCGACCCGCGATATTTTAAATCTGCCACTACCACTTTTTATAAGCTACGTTATTCAAGCAACAATAGTCTTTGTATAGACGTCGTAAGAACTTTGCCGCGTGACTAATTTTTGTGGTTCTGCTATACTAGATAATATTGAATCCTCCTAACATTAAATATTTCGCGCATCTATATCATTTATTTATTTAATGTACAATACATATATTTCAAGTATCGATAGATGTAGAAAATATCAGAGTTTAAGTTGAGAAGATCTAAGAAAATACCTACAAGTAAAAGATGAAAATAAAATGAACACCAAAAAAATTTCAAAGACAAAAATTTCAACTGACTGTTCAATACGACATTGCTCGCATTTATGAAGCAAAAAGCATGCGTTATTGTAGATATGTTAACATCTAAAGAATGTCATACTGTGTGGTAAATTCTCTAACTCTAAAGACTGTCTGACTAAAAATGATTTACTTTTCTTACAGTGCAAGTCTGTTATGATTTTTTGGTATTGTCAGATAACACAACCAGGATATTTGCATATTTAGATTAGCTGTTATCAAAACTTTCACGGAAATACCCATATCTCTTTGATCGTATGACGTCATCTATCGGTGTTATTTATTTGAAATTTCTATCACATATCATATTTCAAAATTTACTTCAGGTACGATGGCATGTCTTTACGAACGAATTTCACTTGTGCTCAAATTTGGTAGTGTATGCTTTCAGCTACCAGATTTAAGATTTTAATTGACATTCTTATTCTCATTAAACGGTTTACTCTGATCTTATCTTTTGCAATTTTAAAGGTTTATTTACTTCGCCGATATGCAGTTCTTATCTGCATGAACACTGTGCTCCTAATGAGAATTAATTATTTTTAATTTCCAAGTTTAGCGTTCGCTTTTAAGGGTCAACTTTTTTTGCACAGAATCAAAGCAAGCAACAATGTTGTTAACGCCAACGTCAAGATTTCCTTTTCGGGTACATCACATTACTAATCTTTGTAATTAATTTGAAGTCCCTTTTGCTTTTAGCATTATTATTTTTTATGGAAAAGTGTTGTTGATTAACCTTTCATTATTGTTTAATTTGCCACCAAGAAGATTCACCATAAAGATTATCCGCTAAAACAAATAATTTTCATACAAAACTGGACCAATCACGCCGGTCTGGGTTCGCGGTCATGTTTTTATTTCAAGAAAAAAGAAGCTAATTCCTGCCTTTTTAATGTTTACTCATGCATCGTTTTATTGGATACACGTTCCGATACAGTTTTTTTTTTACTTCGCGTGTTCTCAGATGATTTGAGGCTGCAGGCTGCATCGCGGTTGGTGTTTTTTTATAAGGTCCATTTTATTTAATGTTTTGTTTGATGTTTTGGCATCGGTTGTTTATTAATGTTCTTTATTTCGATCAAATTGCTAATAATTCGAATGATATCAACAATTTCATAGAATTATATTGTAATTGTTTGTCTTTTATGAAATTCGTGATACATGCTTCTTTAATATGCCTGATGGTGTTTATGTGAGTGATAACTTTTGTTCACGTGGCATTGAAAGGGTTTATTACCTGTATAACCAAGTGAAATGTTTAATATTTTGAGTATTTTATTTTTAAATGACAATTGAAACTTAAAGTTTATTTCTATAAATTTTTATTCAACAAAAACTCACTAGACATTTAGTTAGCGACATTGACTTGACGATGCTGTCACTAAACTAATTTAGTTCAAGTGACAACAGACAGGCTATTAAGCCTTGTAAAGGCATGTTACAAGGCAGGCAGCCCGTTACTTATTAAGTATACATTAATACGGAGCTCTTTAGTTATCTATATATTGTCATTTTTTGTCAGTCTAGTAGTCTAGTTCCTTTGAAGTTGGCAATAAACTAAGAGTTTCTGTCGATACTTTGAAAGTTATATTATATTGATCAAACTCAATAAAACATTTGAATCAGAAGTTCATTCATAATAAAAATAATAAATAATCAGGTATTCAAATGTTACCCGACGTTTACGCAGTATAATCTTTAGACCATACTCCATAGGTACTCCATCTTTCATACATGTCAGACTATTTCTGACAATAAATAAATCGTAAGTAAAGCCGTGTTTATTTCTAGTCTTAGTAATGTCTCACGAAATTTTTAATCTGACTATCTTTAGACCAGCTTGGCCGAAAATGTAATAGGCCAAGCTAGTGGCCAAGCCACCATGGTATCTAAATATGAAGTTCCAGTTCCGGATATCACTACTCGTACTTAGCAGTAGTAATATGACGGTTCAAAAACAACATTGCTGACAGTTTCCATCATCACAAATAGACATCACGATCGTTATAAAAATCCCGTTCCTTTCCAGTTTCAGATTTTTACTTTTTTGTCCCTTCGAATACAATTTCTCCTTTATCCGACCACAATGCACAGTCATGTCTCAATGGTAACCGCCGCGGGTCGGCCATTGTTTATTTGTTCTAACTTTATCTTTCAAGATTATCTTCTATTTGATTAATTGCGTCTTCTTTGGATTTTTATGTTGATTAAAAACGTACTGGTTGGTATTTAGTTCTGATGTACCGTCGGCATTGTCAAGAATTTTTGGAATTGCTTCGTGAGTTATTAATTTCTACAGTCATAACTATCGTTATGTAAGGATCTTTAACATCTACGGTTTGTAGTCACCATTCTGTGTCTACATCCTTTTTATTCTTCTTAAATGATGTATATTTATTTCATATCTCGACCCGATTTGTTTTATTATGCCTTAAAGTTATTGTTGTTGGGAAAGATCGCGCTCTTTCCCGCAATTTTGCAAAACCCGATACCAACCTCCACCATGAGTCAATTAAAGATTACCTTACTTACAACGAACATCGATTAGTCAACATTCTTCATTATCAAATATTAGCGGCGTCGGCTGCCGGTACAAAAGCTAAGAAAGCTATCTCAAACATTTAAATAGTTTTATACAGAAACTAACCACGCCTAGCGCTGTTCCCACGAGAACACCATTGGTTCTTTGCATTTCAAATAGTGACATGATATGAATAGTATTTTGAAATTAAAAACCATAGAAACACTAATGATATATATGCTAAAGGTCTCTTATGTCAACTAGTTTGAATGAACATTTGTTTGTCTGATTTAATTTGTTTATTCGACAGTACAGAAAGCTTCAATATATCGCAGGACGCAGTGCTCAAAAATAGATTAACACTCTAAGAAAGTCGAGTTTTGGCACTTGTGTTAATGTTAATACCTATTTATGCTGATTGCATTACCTAAAATAAAATATGCAATAAATAGTGTTCATTTTCCGCAATATGGCAGATATTTTTTACAGAAATTAATGAATATCATATTAACGCTATTGACATTTCTTTATATTTTATATTAAATGAAATACATGAATTATTGCAACACTGAATGACTAATTCCTTTACAAAATAAATATTACTTAAACTTTTAAGGCAATAACGATAATTATTGGTTACGAGATGAACAAGAACACCAAAACTGGTTACAATTGGGTCTCTTCAAACAGCTATGGTCACCGCATACAAATTAAGAGTTTCGTTGTTGCAAACCACTCACGGACGCTGTTCTCACGGCTAAGTTAATAATTTAAACAATTTGGACACTTAAACTAACCAATTGTTTAGTTTTTTCATGATTACTACAATCGGTTTGGCTTTTGTGTTTTTCTGTCCGTTATCAATGCCCATGGTTGGCAAAAATGTCCACACAATAACAGCAATGATGGCACCGGTGACCTGATTTTCCTGAAGTCCAATTTGTGGCTGTCGGAAGTCTCATTAATGCATTTGACATCAGAAACTTTAATAGCGCGTCTTATTTTATTTATTTATTTATTCAAATAATTTCACAGCATTACAGTTAATAACTAAGACACTGTGAAATTTAGAAAAGAAAGTAAGACAATACAACAAAATCAGAGGAAAGTTAAAATTATACACATTAAATTTAACATTTAATAGAAGATAGACGTCCATCCTATCCGTCCATTATATATATATCCGTTGTGCTTTTCTTTACAAAAAATCTCTTTGGATTTCCAGGACCGAAGAAGCAGTGTCCCGCTGCCATAACACACCCTCAGCGAACAGCCGTCCTCCGTCACGGGAACATTCCCTGCTGCTGTGTTGCTTCAGGGACCTGTGTAACCACGAGGACAGCCCACTATCCAGAGCCAGGCTTAACTTGACTCATGACTCAGGTAAATATAACAATGAGCAAATTGCAATGGTAGTAAAGAAATAGACGATACATTTAACCTATAGGTTTTCTCTCTCATCACCATAGATTGATGATAAAAAGAAGCAAACGTGAAGACTATACCCGAAAGAGAATACATGCGATTTATATTCATAACACTGCATGAATTTATCGCTCTATAAAAAGGTCTTGCACTAAATGACGCAATGCGATGAGTACTAGAAGAAATAGTTGACTGACTTACGCCGGTTTACATAAGATACGCTAACAATATCTTTGTTCGCGGAAACTGGAATTATTATTGAAATTTATTGGAAACGTGATATCGCACGGGGAATTGTTTTAGTTGAGGTATGATATTAATTATTCCACGATTGCAAGTTACTTGTGTCAACATTTTCTCATGATTATCTCAGATGGATTCTTTGATTCCCTGATTAAGGCATATCTTGGCTGCATCTTATATAACTGACTTGAATTTTATAAGTGTTATCGGTTCTGTCCCTATGCGTTGTTAGAAAGGTTCAATGACATTTTAATTAGTCACGCTGCTGATAAGTACGGACGCGTCGCTGGTCAGTTTCCTAAGGTACCTATGAGCTGAAAGGTACTGTTCCTTCTGCGTTCATATACAGCAAAACACCTAGTTTATCTCTCCTAACGCCACCTAGACGGTCTAGTTGTGTCTGATAAGTACGGATGCGTCGCTGGTCAGTTTCCTAAGGTACCTATGAGCTGAAAGATACCGTTCCTTCTGCGTTCATATACAGCAAAACACCTAGTTTATCTCTCCTAACGCCACCTAGACGGTCTACTTGTGTTTGTGTACACCCCAAAGCACAAGGCTGGTTGTATTCAATTGCGTCCCGCATAAACACCGCTTCCTATCTACAATTATGCAACAATGTGGATACCTATGCATAGGCTTAATTGGCCGTAGCTCTGTGGTGCATGATTGCGGTGAATGTGAAATTACAGGGCGATGCGCGTACGCCGTAATTTCATAGGCAGGTGGTCTTGACAATGTAAGTTACGTAGTTTCCGTGGATAGTTTTATTGGAGAAGTTCGAAGGCAACATTATAGGTATTGCAAGATTCAATCATTTACCTCACAAGCGCCGCAGTCTTTTTAGTCAAAGAATAGACACAGAGGTAGTAAAGTGTTTGTGTGAATATTTTCGTTTTCGCTTTAATCTTTGAATATAATGACGGCATGGTACCAAATAAGTCGTTTCACCAACCTTTGATTGAAGTGTATTCACACTCATTAAACAATAAGGTATATTTCATTTGCAAACAAAAGCGATGGCTCTACCTTAGCGACATGTCAGTTTAAAAGGAATCATTGTCAAACCTGATAAAGCCATACTTGATCGAATAGCCAATTTTAACAATGATGGTATTATAGTAACGATTCAGTGCGTTAACCTTCCAACACTTGGCAATTAAATTGCAGTGAAGTCGGTAATCATTGTTAATTAATAAAGACAGGACGCTTCTTTTTGTAATACCCTAATTAGCTGCATGTTTGCACCGAACAAGCCAAATTAGAAATCTATTGATCAAATTGACTGATTCGCTACTTGAGCACACTCTGGCCCCCAATTCTCAGATCAGAAGCGAAATGACATTCGAACTATATAAAATGGTGTTCCCAAATTTCAGATGATGTCATTTAAAATTATCCTAAAGCTTCTGCGACGAAGCGATAAGCAATTCCTAATATAAATAAATACAGTCGAACCTAAGAATACTAAAACTGTTCAATAAGAGCACGGCAGGCCCACATCCAAGGAACAAACGGCAGCACTATACTATCAGCTCGTTAAACAGTGGTCTGACAGCCACAATCCCCAGAATCGTTATCGGCCTATAAACGCTCCCAACTTGCAACTGTTTTCTAAGAACTGCATCCATAGACGAATTCATATGTACCAAGAAAGATGACCTGACATTTGGCCTCATTGTAATTGAAACCTCTTCGTCGAGGAAAGAAGGATTACATTTAAACGATAGAGGTATCCGTTTGATCGAATGGATAATGGGTATAGAATAACAATTGCATTCTTTATGATACGACAATTGATACGTCGTATTGTTCAGAAATGCGTGATAGGTAATTAGAATCGTGTTTGATGCCTGTGTGTGGACATATCTATGTCACGCGCATTTCTACTTATATCTTAGACCATCAGTCATGTTTCGGATAGGAGTGTGACAATGGATAAATAGATCATGTTCCCTGGTACCTATACTAGCTAAAGATTAGACCCGAGCTGTGTTCCGAAATAAAAAAAAGCCGGCCAAGTGCGAGTCCGACTCGCGCGCCGAGGGTCCCGTACCTACCTATGAAAAACAGATAGTACCTTGTAGGTAAGGAACCATAAAAATTAAAAAAAAATGTTGTTAACAACCGGGTAACCATTTCCAACCTACCTATGAAATAATACAAAAAATTACTTTTGCAAGCTCCTATCTTCGTGCAACGGTCGAGTGTGATACTTTGCAAAGATTATTCCGTTAAACTATTTTTTTGTGATGTAACTACTAATTAACAGTTTTCGTACTTTTTTCTTTACTTGAGACTATAAATATGCGAGTATCCAAATATGTGGCATAAACGGCTGTATCTTTGATTGCGTTGACTTAGAAGGTTGATTTTTTCACGGATCTGAGTGGTAAATAACATACACACACACAATCTTTTGGCCTTTATAATATTATTAGTAGAGAGTAAAGAGTATCCTAACTTTCGTAAAAAAACTTTTATAAATCTGATCACGCTACTTACAAAAGCCCTGAAATCATTTCCAACAATATTCGACAGTCGACATCTCTCTCTCTCTAATTATAATCAAATTTTCATTTATTAACTTTATTGTCTTTCTATTCCAGAAGGCAACACGATAGCCAGCGACTGTGGTGCAGGCTACAACAGCGAGGTGTGGTTCAAAGCGGCCACCATAGCTGTTCCAGTGTGTGGAGCCATCATTCTCTTTCTACTAGTCGCCGTGGCTGTGCGGCTGCTGAAGGCGGATGCCTTGCTTCACGCAGATAGAAAGCTCAGGTATTGGCTTGGTGCTACTAAAATTAGAATCAACTCAGTTAGAACTGAACAATTGACGTTGGAAGGCAAAGCGTATGTATGCGAAGACTAGATGGAAACTGTCAGATTCAGGCCTAATGCCTTCGTCTAAATTATCAGGTTTTGGAATTCTTGAGGCAGCAATTGGTAACCTGTAGAAATTGAGCGTTGCTTTTTGATTCACTTTTATTTTATGATGTGGCGCCTCTTCCACCTGATGGTAAGCGAAAAGTGGAGTCTTTGCGTGCGGGCGACAGTACAATAAGTACTGTCGCCAACAGTACGCCAGGTACGTAATCTAAGCCAGCGTATTGTCCCCATCAATACGCTGGCTTAATTTTTTTTTCACATGTCTTTTGAAGACGATTAGATTGACGCGGAGGCTTTCCACTGCTCATTTATGTAGCCTCCTTTTTGAAGTCTTAGCCCCATTGCCATAAAAATCAATTCAACGCATTGTATTCCAAACGCTCCATATTTAAGCATGAAATGCAAATTCTTATCGTACTTCTACACTACTGCAGAAACAGAAAATGCAGAAATAAATCCCGAGAACCTGTTATCTGTATAGATATTGAGGATTTAACTATAGTACGATGTTCATTTGGATTACGAGTGGGTAGTATGATAATGCTTTACAATTACTTAAATAAGCATCCACTATAAACGCAAACCTCCATTTGCAAAAATGACAAATAGACGACTGTTTTTTTGGAGTTTACTCCTTAAGAATCGATTTTCATATATAAGCCGGGGTATGAAAAATTATCGGGAGCAAAATCAAACTACGATGTCACACTGTCACACGGTATGGAGACACACGAAGTCACACGATGTTAGCCGAAGATGCGTCGGTCGCTTTGCATTGCATACAAACATAGTGAATAAATATGTTTCCATCGGTAAAACTCGGATCTCAATCGGAAGGCGACGGGACTCGAAGTGTCAATTAATTATTGCATTCAATGAGTGACACGTTTATATTCATTAATATGAAACTTTATTATTTGCGGTCAAATGTCAAAATGAAAAATGAGAGCATTGTATGATGGGCACTGGTTTATTTTATAATCGTTGCAAACTCCTGTTGTGTGCGCGGAACTGACACACACACACTTTTTTTATAAATAACTGGGCATGCATTTGAAAATGCCTATTCACTATACCTCGAAGACACCAAGGTTGTATGATTCAGGAAATACCCACGGGCGCCAAAAACGATTTTGCAGATGTCTGTTTCAAAAGCGATATTCCGAAACATCGCAATAATATCCCAGTTTGTTTTCCAGGGGGGGCTACATGTCGCCGCTGGCCCAGCACAGCTCGGAGGACGTGAAGAAGGTGTGGGCGGGCGGGCCGGCGGCGCCGCTGCTGCTGGCGGGCGGCTGCGTGGTGGCCGTGGAGCGCGCGCAGCTGCGCGAGGCGCGCGCGCCCTGCGACGTCCCGCGGTAGGGCGCACAGCTCTGGGCCGCGCCGCTCTGGATTCGATTATGGTCTGAGTGGACTGGATGGAGTGTTAAGTGTTGGGTGGATCGTTCGGAGATGTTACAATGAGAGGACACCGTAGACCGGCGTATTTGGATTTGTTTCCTTTTCTACTTTAACCCTTTCACGCTAAAAAGCGTCATGAGCTGTCCCGCTCGCCACGCCCCCGACGCTTATATGTGTCGGAGGTACAACTCAAAGGAGACCTTCTTTCGTATGAATGAAGTTTATTTTTGCATAGCTTTTGAAACGCGCTCGGCGTGTGAGTGACACGTAAGGCATTTGACGTAAGACGTTGAAAAGGTTAAAAACCATCAATTTATGCTTTTACTTTTCTATAGTCTCTTGACTCTTGGACCTGACATTCTCTGCTGTGATACGGCTGTTATTTTGAGGGCATCTTTACTTTTCAAGCGTTTGCAGCGCGATACAGTGACTAATTTCTAAAAAGTAAAATTTCTGTTTATAAACTTATTATTATTTTGTTTTATAATTGTGCACCCGAGTAGGCCTTCCGTTATCGGTTCCGCTCATTTAGCTATTCATGTATGCGAGTCAAACTTCAGTGCAAAATCCTCCACAAAAAAGAATTGATCTCAAAAGTTTATACCCGCAAGAACGGCGCTGCCCGCGGCATACCAAAACGAGTGTCTATTTATCACGTAGCTTATATATGCGCTTTGTGTTCCTTAAACATTTTAATCTTTTGTAAATGTACCCTTTTTAGGTTATGATGGGTCATCCCAGTTCTTTGTCACCACTGCAAACTTTGCTGGATGGAAAGCTCTTTGTTTTGCGTCTTTCTGTAATTAGTCCTATGTTAAAATGGCGCATTGAGCTAGGGAAACTCCCTTTTCTATTTGTAATGTAGTGATGTTCATACCAGGGGAGGTACTCGAGATAAAATGTAAGTTATCGACAGTTTTATCAGTTTTTATAGTCCAATCAACGATGAGGTTGACCCACGATTTAGATAGGCCAGATAAGGTTATGATGCCAATTATTATGAGACTTATTTTGTCACAGATTCGTATAAAAATAACTATATGATTATTCCTTGACATTGCAATGAAAGGGACCATATTATTTATCAATGTATTTTTGATATATTTCAAATAATTGAAAGTTAACGACACACACGTTAATTAACTGTTGTATGAAATTCTTAATTTAGCATTAATTTTACATGATAAATGGCTTACTAGCACTACAATGTCATGGGGCGGCCTGAAAAGGAATGTGGCTTTAGAACATTTTTTTAATGTCATGGATGGTCTATGGCCGATTCCGTCGAGTATACTTGTACGAATTTATTTTTTGATAATAAAAGGAGTGTGAACCTACTGCTTTTCATACAAAAGGCGATAACGATTTCCACCCTTTAAATGTTAACCGATTTTGACCAATTCTTGTTAGGTCAGAACATAATCTAGGTCTATACGTTTTGGTTTTTTCACTATAATCATTCAATTCATTTTTATTGCTGTTTCAGTATTCTCATACAAAACTAATTTCGGCTATTATTTGACTTTGTTGATCTTTAATCAAAATTCAAAAACGTTTAGACCTAGATTTGGTTCTGTCTGAAAACCTATCAAAAATTGGTCAAAATCGGTTAACATTTAAGGGGTAGAAATCGTTATCGCCTGTTGTATGAAAAGGATGATGTTTGCCGGTGATTCACAGTCCTCTTGAACCCCTGGAATGTTCAAAATGTACTATCGACTGACTTTCCTTAATTTGTATGTGAAGTGTTGCGTATGTATTCAGTTACCGATCCTAGTGGATCTGCGCTGCTGTGATTTGACTTCTATTTTATAAAAAGATTATTTTACGGAAATTTTTGCTTTTCGATTTGCGTCGATTTTTGACTTACTTTAATATAAACTTCTGTAATTTTTAAAGTACACCTAACTTATGAATTCTGTCAGGGCCCTCTATTTGATATTGGCCAAGCGATATGGCATATATCGCTTTGTTTTGTCTTTATAAGTTTACATTGGAAAGGAAGTGACAAAAAAAAAACGTAATTTCGTTACTATAGTAACGATCGTTCTCTGTATCAATGAGACCACTGCCGTATATATGCCCAAAGAACCAATTTTTTGAATCAATGTCATTCTACGTCATCACTTTGATACCGTGGTTTCAGACCTCATTTAAACTATATCTTTCCAATAATAAAGCAATTATTTCCGTAAAATGTACCTAATTTTATTTCCATGTTAAATAAATAACACTATAATTGTCAAATGTTTATCTCAATGAATTCTCTGATTTATATTGTAACGTATTATTGCTAAAATATTTTGTCAACTACATATACATACCTTTGCATGCATTTCCTTCCCTATTGTACATGACTTATAATGTAATTTGTAAATAAAGTATATTAAGTTGTTACCTGTTATATTATATCAAGATGAATTTTGTGAGGTGATTTCTGAAAGTCGAATCTGTTCGGAGTAAACCTAGTCTTTATTTATCTGATGTTTGTGCATTGATATGCAATTTTTTTTACTTTATATACACTCTGAATAGATTTTACTTGTGGTCGAATGATAAGCTTTTTAAATCGCACATTGAAATCCAGTGCGATCTTTTATGTTTTAAGTTGCATCCTGTATATTTTATTAACCCTTGGTATGCATAAGCACTGATCAATTTTGCGTGCACATTTTGAAAATTTTTCAAGTTTATTTTGTTTCGGTTTTTTTTACCATATACATACGAGGGATTAATATAAATAAAATTAATCATTGTGGAATATTTAGATTTTAAATTAAACACATTACGCGAATTAAAAAACTTGTTTATAGGAAAATTTGCACAAGAAATTATGAAGTAAAACAAATGAGTAAGCTCGCACTCAATCTTATTATAATAAATTAAGTACCCCTTTTTAAAACAATCGTATCGTTTTTCCTTCGACCATACACCAGATGTCTCCTGCTAATTATGCTTCCCAAGGTGCCTTACTGTATACAATGTAGGTGCGAAATAATACTCCATAATGTAAATTCTACGATCTTATGTAAATATAATGTAATGAACTGTGTAAAGTTAATAAAAAGAAATTATTTTATTACTGGACTCTGTAGTTTTATTATTATACAAAATGGCAGCCACGTTCTCCAAATTCTTTAAGCAAACATGCAATTATAGTCACGTACAAACTAATGTGACCAAACGGGCATATTCTCTTGAAGTTTGATTACAAGATTTCAATGATTACTTACTTCACCAAACTACTCAATCATGGCTAGTTCGTCGGTCGGTTTGTTAAGGTCGGGGTACAAAACTGACCGTGTAGAAGCCGATCGGGCATTAACAATCAGTCTGCTTCCAACGACCTTGATTGGGACGCCAGCCAATCGCCCGACCGTGTAGAACCAAACGCGGTTTCCATTGACCTGATCAATTAAGACTGTCGCCCTGACTGTGTAGCGAGGCTTTAAAACTAGATTAGGAAAGCTAATCAAGGAGGAGACCTCCACTACCAGGCAGATTTTAATCTGATCACACAATAATTAGGAAGTTATCTTGATGTATTTTTTTCGACATCGAGCCGTTGCCGACCTTTTAAGAAAACATATCTACCTAAACTCATCTTTTGAAGGCCCCAATGTTGAAATAGTCCGCGAACACCGCTGATGGAATTCGGTTCCACAATATTACCGTACGTGGCAGGAAGTGTCTTAAAAAACGCACTGTAGATCGCCATTCATCAATATGGTGTTGGTGAAATTGTAATTCTTCAGAACACTCCATGATAAATCCTGTATGACGCAAAAAACTAGCATCCCTTCGCATGGACAGGGTAGGTACAACCGACGTTCTATGGTAACGAAATTAAGCGTTGTTTTATCACTTTATTTTCGACGTAAATTTCACAAAGTAATAGAGATAAAGACGCAAAGCGATACAACATACCACATCGCTATCTAAGCCACAGTCGGCTGAGGCCGACAGCAGATTTCCGTGCCCCTGACGCTACGGCATGCCGTTTTCCATACATTTTGTCTACTAAACTGAAATAAGAAACGTGAAACTCGATTTCGTATAGCACAAAACTGTCAAAATCAAGTTTGACGTTTCTAAATTAGTGACTTTTAAATTTAGCGAACACACTTTGGGATTGGCCCCATTACATAACTAATTAGTTACTTAAATTTATTCATAATTTTGGTGTCCTCATATTTCTTCATCTTTTATCGTTCAATTAATGATTAAAGATCTATATCTAAGATTTCTAATCAGATTTCCGCTAACCTTAGTATTTTTAGAGTCCCGCAAACAAAGTTAGACCAGTCAACTGTTTTATGAACAACTTCAAAAAAGGAGGAGGTTATCTATGAGATATTTTTTGAAACAAATAAATTGATATCAATAATTGGTTTAATATGATGGCTCTTTGATTTTTTAATACATTTTTTAAGTACTTGTACCTATATATTATGATAATAATTCATGGGATAAAAGCAAAATAGTAAAAAAAAAAATACAGTTTACTCGTAATTAACAAAAAGTTCGCTTTAAGTTAAAATGACTAAAATCCCACGAGATATATGTATATATCTACCGCTTATGTATTTTACAGGTATCAAGGTTTTTTTTTTAAATATAACTATTTAAAAAATTGGTAGTTACTTAACTTAAAAACACCCCAATAGCAGCTTTTATGTCTAAGTTTGGATAATAATAAAATAATCTACGCTGAAATCATTATCAAATCTCTAATGCAACATTTAGCGGTCAACGAAGTTGCTACGCTACTTAAAACTATATTCCATTGCAATAAAACTTAATAAAACTCTTACAGTGTATCAAAAAGATGTCAATAAATTAACAAAATATTAATGTAAAATATTCAATGTTCGTTTTGATACCGGTATATAGATTCTCTTCAAAGATAAAGAAACCAATATAAATATCAGTTTCTAAATTAGAGTGTTTATTTTTATAATAATCTGCCAGTGTAAACGCGTGTATTAAAAGAAACGTAAGTAAAATTTTATTCCTCTATTGTAATTCTTATAATATAAAACAAATCTGATTATTCTTCTCATTAATCTTTAATTACTGTAGTTTTAATCGTTAAAACTTTTTCATCACACTTGCTCGGAAAGGCTGTTATTATACGCAGGGGTACAGAGCAGCTGTAGCCTTTTTACCTCCCAAGGGCAGTTATGGATTTTGTATGGGTTATAACTCCCGCTGACGGCGGGGCGAGCCGCAAGCCGGCGGAGCTGCCCCGCGCTGGTCGCAACGTAAGGTAAAGGCACCTATTAACGACCCCATGAAAATCGACACCCATTATCGTGGTGTTTTTAAATACGTGTTTTATTAGCGCACGGCTTGACTGATTAAGAATATCTTTTCACAAGACCAAAGCGTACTTAGTTGTCTATTGGATTTACTGGCGCGGGTGCGTATGCATCAAGCAAAGAACTTGCAGCTCGTCAATTCCGGCACCGGCGACGCAGGAGCAGCTTATCCCATACAAACACGTTAGACCATACGTAAGTGCTCTCGCATCTTACTTAGCGATTTGCGTATTAATTGTAATAACTAATCTAATGCTATGTTTTTTAAAAGATTTATTATAGTTTTGTTTGCGACTTCGAAATACTTTTTTTCTGATATTTTGTTTGGGAATATATAAAAAATTGAATATAAAATACCTCGGTATTTGAATCCATTTTTCACTGTGGCTCCTAATTCCAAGGTATACCACGGTAATACGTAAATACTTTAAGTTCAGTTGACATTCTTTTTTAAATTTATTGTCGGTTTAGTATCTAAACTTTTTGTGTTATTGAAATCTTCATCTATCTAAGCAGCTAAAGAGCTATATCCGTGGTATGAAAAATATACAAGAAGGCCTTAATTTTTGAGAAAAACGTAAGCATTATATTAGTGGTTTCTATAGACACCCTTAAATTAATAATTCGTTTAAATATACAGATGAAATCAAAGATTTACTTCCTAGTTTTATGAGTTTGATTTTATAAGCAAACGGAAGTATATATTTTCGATTTGTTTTAAAAAAATCACTACTTCTTATCATTTTTATGGGTCGTAATTAGGATTTACAGCACTGTTAATTAAACTTATTACCGATGGTATACACAGATAACCCTCGGTAATAGGATATATGGGAACCTAATTCCGATTTATTCAAGATTAATAAGAGTCGGAGACAGGTTCCTCTAATATTACCTATTACCGAGTGACAACGTAATGAAATAACTAATTTAGGGTACCGTGGTTCTGATATCTTTGAAATAATCATTATTTTGCTTTTGGTAATTTTGCTTATCTATCGGAATCTGTTGTTCTTCCTACTTTGCTATGTTTTTTATATCAGTGGGACTAAGACTAGGTATATACTATATCTATTTTTTGAGCTCAAATGTTACGGTAAAATCAAATTAAATTCTAGTGTAAAGTTGTTATTAATTATTATTAGTTACTTGTAACCAAACATGGCTTTTCGATTTAAATGTTTGATTATTTTAATTTTATTGTTATAATTCTAAAACTATAAGTACCCAAGACATCATTTTTATTGCAATCTTCTAAAAAAAATATATCAAAGAAATGTACGGAACCAAAACTGTCATTATTTCTTACCCTCGGTAATAGGAACCAAATTCGCGGTATTAGGATCACAACCTATCCAATACCACGGTAATAGGGGATTTCGGCATTTTGGCTTTAATAAATATTTAACTATTAGTTACTACCTAGAATTAGACCATAAACCTACAAAATAACAAGTTAAATCTATATACTTTCATAATAAAAATCCTTACTCTCGTTACGCTGTCTTGATACCCTTAATTTTTGGCTCTTACTTGAAAACTTGCTTAACTACCACGGTAATAGGTGCCTTTACCTTACTTAGTTTATGAACACCCACCTGATGGTAATTTACGATGTAAAATGGAAATAAAATTAATATATATACTTTTTTTTTTGTGTAATTTTTATTTCATTTCCTCGCAAATGTGATGAAAAACATTGTGTGTATCACGGGCAGTAAGGGAATAACAAACTCGAGTCATAAAAGCCCTCGCCTATCGGCGTCGGGCTTGTAACAGACTCTCGTTAGTTATCCCCTTCTTACGGCCCTAGATGCACAATGTACTATATTTATAGCATTGGCGTAACGTCTTAATCATAAAAGCTGTTATGCGCGACGCATTTCCTACTGCAAATGATCATAACTAATTCGTATAAATCCTAAGTAGGTAGGTACTTACTAAGTACTTCTTTATCTATCGGCTTAAATAAATATTTTCATTATTCAATTACTTACCCATTATTTTTCTTAACGTTGTTAAATAAGTACAATATGATAATGAAGTAACATAGAAAAATCCTTTTTTGTCATTAGTGATCGTAGGTACATATGTCATCAGTAAATAACTATAGAATGCAATGAGCATAACTCCATAAATTCTAGAAATAAACAAGTAGACGTAATCGTTGTTAATCACAGACCGGTTTTAATGTATGGTTGTTAGTTTCTGATTTGAACGCAGTTCACGTATAATATTTAAATGCCAGCCCTTCTGTCGCAAGGCAGAAATAATGTATGTTTTTCATTCGTAACAACTAATAAGAATTAGCCTTACCTTCACAATTAAGGGCCTGGCAACATGACCACAGTACGTGTCGTGAAAAATTCCGTTCCACGTTGCACCTATTTCTATACCTATAAAAGTGACGTGCAGCGGAATTTTCCATGGCACGGCGCCGTACTGTGATCATGTGCAGCCCTGGATTTACACTAGGGGCAGTCGGGGCTAGTGCCCAGGGCGGCAAATTTTCTAGGGCGGCAAAATTTGGAAGATGTATAAATAAATAAATAAATCAGGGGACAATCTTTACACAAATCGATCTAGTCCCGAAGTAAGCTCTAAAGGCTTGTGTTATGAGTACTAGACGACGATATAAATACTTATATAGATAAATAAATACTTAAATACATAGGAAACATCCAAGACTCAGGAACAAACATTCGTGCTCATCACACAAATATTTGCCAGTACCGGGGATCGAACCCGGGACGCTTGCGTCTGAGGCAGGGTCACTACCAACTAGGCTATCCGCGTCGTCACCTATAAGTTTGAGTAAAATTTCAGTAATGGGGCGGCATTCAGTAATAGGGCGGCATTTTTCCGGTGCCCAGGGGTGGGGCAGGGGTTAAATCCGGCCCTGATTATGTGGCAGGCCCTAAGCCGTTCAATCAATTAGCTGTGTCCAACGATAAATCTAAAATCCATTTTTCCGATGCGAAATGAAATAATTATAGTGAATTTTGGAATCGTAAGGAATAAAGGAGGTTGAGAGGATTCCAAAATATATTTACACGGTTATATAAAAACTAGCGGACCCAGCAGACGTCGTCCTGCCCGGTGAGTCACCCTTATCATTTAGGGGTATGAAAAATAGATGTTCGCCGATTCTCAGACCTACTCAATATGCTCACAAAATTTCATGAGAATCGGTCAAGCCGTTTCGGAGGAGTACGGGAACGAACACTGTGACACGAGAATTTTATATATAAGATAATTACTTGGATACTTATTATTAATGTCGTAAATAACTCGTAAATGTAAAAATAGTTATCATTTTAGTCAAAAAGTTACTGGTAAGGCACCCCTAGTAAACCTTACTTATACGTATAATTTTAAATATATAAACCTCTAGTTTGTTTAAACACGAGAATGCTATTTTTTTACTATTCGCATACGAGGGGTTATGTAGCGCTTCGAAAATATTTAAAGACCGAGCCCGGCGCAGCTGTGTAGAACTTGGCATGGCACTCTACCGTGTACCTTGGTGAGCTGATTTGATCTCAATTGCACCTAATTACACTACAAATATATATAAGAGTTATCAGTTATCGCTAACCACAAGTTTTCTGCAATTCTACTAGTGTTTACGTCAGTGGCAATAGAACAGGTAATTAGAAACGCAAAATGAATTCAAAATAATGGTTCGTTAGGGTACATTTATTATGAAATGTTTTTTGTTTAATAAATTAACATTAAGAAATTATTCAAAATGGATAAGGGATCAGATCAACTCAACGGCTCCAGCATGCCTGATACGGGGATAAGTTAACGCCGTTGTAACTCTTTGTCTCTTTCGTCGGTACGAGAGTGAGAGAGATACACTGAGGGTCATCCCCTTATGGCGGGGTTAAGTTATCCTTGTTTCAACCTTGCTAAGGCCGCAGGTCCCATCGATACAACAATATGTAAGTGAAGACGCTGACAAGAGCCAATGAGTGATCGGTCACTGTCTGTTTGCACCGGAGTGAACGAGAAGCACTGTGCGGTTTTTTTGTATGGGGAAAATCAAAATCTGTTGAACTATATTAAACACACTACACGTAAAATATAAATTAGTATTTTTTTTTGTATGGGCGTGATGTAGTAATGTTATTAATTATAGACCCATAAATTAAAAAAATTAAGACATAGAACTGTTTAAAGAGGATTGCAGACGTAACTTCACGATTTTTTCTATCGTATCATCAAATTACATGAAATCGTGTTTTGGACATAGGTATTTTTTCAATAATATAATGAATATGAACATACACTTTTTTCGCACCAAATCAAATAGGTTTTGTTAAAAAACTGTTTAAGTAAAGTCAATATAGGTCTTGTCGGCGCCTTAAGTACTAATTCAATGTGTTATCCGCAAAGATTTTCATCTCTGCGGATAACAAATGGATAATATCTTTAGTCAAATGATTTAAGAATAATGCAAACGAAGGTCAACTCAGTTAAACATGATATTTTGTCAAATCATCTGTTGTGTAGTGCGGTGTGTGAAACGAATTATTTGTTTATTTTTATTTTTCTATGTGCATATTGTTTTGAACAGGAAAATGACAAAGGGAAAGAAAACTGTAAAGAACGAGACAAAGGAGGGCAAAGTGTTGAATTTTCACCATCTTGTGTTTCGAGTGGCAAATGCAAAAACGGTATGTATTTTTCTCATAAATGCATTGAAGTCTCCAGCAAATCGAATGAATTTTAATTTGGAATCAGTAGTAATAGGTTACATATTCCATCGATCACAAGAATGCAAGTAATTGATGTCATAATAATTATTTTCTAAAATCACTTCAGTTTCTCTTTACAAACATGTAAAAAGTTTAATAATTATCCATTTTCTGGAAATGAATAAATTATTAGACGGATTTATACTTTTTAGATGAACTTATCATTATTTCGACTTTATGTTGTTTGGAAATCATTTCAGGCTTCGAGTTATTTTATCACGCGGTTCGGATTCGAGCCTTTAGCAATCCGCGAAGCCACTGACGAGGCTCCAGTGGTGACCATTGTTGCAAGGCTTAATAAGGTAAGCAACAGAAAAAACAAAATATATTAAAATATAAATAAAAACGTGTTATGAGTCTCAATAAAAAATTAAGTGATTCAAGAAGAGAGTAAATAGGATTTTTTTAGGCAATCGCATTCCACCTTCGGCCGCTTTCCATCAGGTGAGACTGTAGTCAAACGAAAGTATAATCCCCGGCAGATAAGTTGACCCAAAATGGCGGTCGTCCGCGCAGGTGAAACTATGGTTACGCACCTCATCCCGCTTTTTGGACAACGTTGACTGACAAACCGGCAGAAGGTCCACCTGATGGAAAGTGGTCACCGCCACCCATGGACATCTGCAACACCAGAAGTGCTGCCAATGCGTTGCCAGTCTAGGGAGGGTGGGCAATGGGGAAGGGATGGGGATGAGGGAATAGGGCTCCGGATCTCGTCACTCACCGTACGAAACGCAATAGCAAGCTATTACTTTACGCCGATATTCTGTGAGAGTGTGGTACTACCCCGGTCGAGCCGGCCCATTCGAACAGTAATTATCTAGTGAGGATTACTGTTTGGCTCTACCCCTACACAGGTAGGTAGACACAAGGATAAGTTAACCCGTGCTATCTCTAAGTGCGTCTCACTCACACTAGTGCCGACGAAAGAGATAGTCAGAGAGATAAATGGGTTTAACTTAACTATGTCTGGCATGCTAGGGCCGCCGTCTGGTTAAAGACGCAGTATTTTGATATTTTTTAGTTCATTCGGTACTAGCTCGTGCCCGCGACTTCGTCTGCGTAGAATAATTATTTAAGTAGCCTATATCCTTCTCCAATGTACAATCTATCTCTATACCAAAATTCATCAAAATTAGTTCAGCGGTTTAGGCGTGAAAACGTAACAGAGTCAGTTTCGCATTTATAATATTAAGTTTGGATTTTCTTTACTTCCAAAACATCGAAATAATGACCCATTTTATAGCTGTACTGATGACCAAGGAATTGAGAACAACTTCTACTTCGTGGCAACCCTGAACATGCATAACCTTGAAAACCGCGATTGCAGTTTGATCAATATTTTTTTTAACCAGATAACTATCGCTTTCGAATCCCCAACATCGTCCGCCAGCGAGATATCTTCAGACTTATCCGCACACGGTGACTTCGTGAAAGACGTGGCGTTTCAAATAGAAGATCTGGATGCTTTGGTGAAACGGGCGACCGAGGGGGGTGCTGAAGTGGTGCGGGGGGTGACTGAGGAAAAAGACGAAGAGGGAGTCGTGAGATATGCCGTTTTGAAGACTGTGAGTAACTGCTTGAATAAATAAAGCATAAAGAAAATTATTAATATTTAAATAATGTCACACCCAACTAACAAATAATCATAGCTGGGCACAAGACCGTCAATCCGTTAATCGTTAATTAACGACGTTAATATTTCGAGTAACGGACTAAGTTTTAAGTTAACTATAAAAATTGTTGACGAACCCATTAACTTCCGTTAAAACAATTAAAGTCTGTTAAGCGTTAATTAAGCACCTACTATTTGTAAAAAGTGCACCGCACGGACCGTATAATATTGATTTTTATAAAATTAGGAAAGTATTATTACAAACTCTTATGTAACTCACTCTCACTCACTCTCCCTTCTTTTATAAATGTTTAATGTCCTGCCTAATTTTCCATAGTCTATAGCAATTTTTTTTAATAAATAAATCACTAACGCAACGTCATATAAAATGCATGAGTACAATTAATTTTAACTTCCGTTAAATGTTCCGAAATGATACTGTTTAACGTATAACGAAGTTAACTTTTTTAGTAACGGATTAGCGATTAACTAATTTTACTATTTGATTAACAGTGCTATGCAAATAACCCACATTCATGATTAATGAACAAAATTCATGATATAAACGTCATTTTAAAGCTTATGTTCGTCGCTTTGTCACAAAAATACACAAATAGATAAAAGTTAACGATTTCGTTAAAAAATAAATAAAAAACCACGCGATTTGCAAGCGCCATCTATTGACAGTCTGTTTAACTATCATGTGTGTTGGCTATTTGCACATGCAGACTAATGTGAACAGATGGCGCTATTTTTGTGTCATTCATGTTAGGGCCGATGGAGGGTACTGCGTTCATTATTATCTTTGTCAAAATTATCCGTCACTATATAGGTATTATAATAAGACGTATTAAGACTTCCAATTATAAAACAGAGCGTGATCCACAGCCGCGTACGTAAATAAAAATCACCCGCATTGCAAGCGCCATCTATTGACATTCTGTTTAACTAAAATGTGTCTTGGCTATTTGCAGACCAATATGTCAATTGATGGCACACCCGCAAGTACTCTGTTAATTATTATATTTTTCAAAATTATCTGCTATTGACGAAAAATAGACATATAGAGTACTAATAATACTTGCATTTACTTATTCTCACTTTATTATATTATTATTATCCGGTGTTTGATCACGATACTGTGCGAAAATTCGCACGGTTCAGCTAGTTATTATTTATTTGAACTTATTTCAGTACGGTGACAACACTCATACTCTAATTGACCGCAGTCAATTTAAGGGCATCTGGTTGCCAGGATACAAGCCCCTGCAAAGCGACCCAGTGGTCAAGCTTCTGTAAGTATTAGCAACCCAATATATTATGTTGCTAGCCGTAGGTAATGTATATTATAACTAACTAGCTTTAACCTGCGATTTCGTCTGCGTGGAAATGTATTTTTAAATAAACCAAATCGATGCAGGAGTTTTTGGATCGTGCAATGCAGATACATAACAAACAACAACGTACTTTCATGGAGCACACAACACACTCAATATGTATATATTTTAATTTCAGACCTGAAACAAACTTGGAGTTCATTGACCACGTGGAGGGCAATGTGGCGGACGGAACCCTGGAAGACTCTGTGTCTTGGTACGAGAAGAATCTTAACATGCACAGGTAGATAACATTTAATAACTTTTACCCGCAACTTTGTCCATATAGAAATCCTTCGGGAACTGTGCAGTTTCCCGGGGTAAAAGGTATCCTTAGTCCTTTCCCAGAGACCAAAGCAGAGCCTTGCAAAATTTTATCCAAATCAGTCCAGCGGTTTGGCAGTGAAAACGTAACAGACAAACACACAGACAGATTTATAATATAAGTATGGATAACATTATATAGGTATTTATTTATATTTAAAGGAAGAATAAGCCAGGTAGACACAAGTAATATCCGCTCTTTAGCAGTAAATCGGTCATAGTCATCATTGATTTTATCCTAATTTCCATTGTAAACGATCAATCAATCATTGCTTACTATTTATTATATGATGTGAATTTCGTTTTTTTTGAGATTTTCAAGCAATACATTGAAATAAAACAATGATTTCTCCGCTTGAATCCCGTGAGTCACTATCCTGAATCAAAATTATAGTATGCTAAGAAAACATTGGACATTTGCATTGGCTAAACAACTTAGGTACAATATTTATTATTTTGAAAAAAATTAAATGTTAACTGAATTGACGTACCTTGTTTATGCAAATACATTATTTGTATTTCTATTTCTGGCAATTTACTATCGATTTTGCGAAAAATAAAGTAAATTTGGTAGTGGTAGAGCCAAACAGTAATCCTCACTAGATGATTACTGTTCGAATGGGCCGGCTCGACCACACTCTCACAGAATATCGGCGTAAAGTAATAGCTTGCTATTGCGTTTCGTACGGTGAGTGACGAGATCCGGTGGCCTATTCCCTCATCCCCATCCCATCCCCATTCCCCATCCTCCCTAGACTGGCAACGCATTGGCAGCACCTCTGATGTTGCACATGTCCATGGGCGGCGGTGACCACTTTCCATCAGGTGGGCCGTCAGCTCGTTTGTCAGTCAATTGACACAAAATAATAATAATGATAAAATACTTTCAGATTTTGGTGCGTCGACTACACACATGACCTCGTCCCATACTCCTGTATCAATTCAGCATCCGTAATAAACAAAAACGATAATGTTCTTGTAAGTATTTAAAAAAAAACCGTAACGCACAAGTTTTCAATGCTTTATATTAAAAACTCGAACATTGTTTTAAATAAGCGCCATCTCTCCATAAACTTATGAACTGCTTCAGCTGTCAATGAACGAGGCGGCGAAAGGTTTGCGGCCCACGAGCAAGGCGAGCGAGTTTGTGAAGTCACACGGGACTTCGGGCGTGGAACATGTCGCCTTCTATACAGATGATATAGTGGCTAGTGTAAGTTAAAAAAAGCATGGTTTTATACTATAGTTTAACGCTTAGTTAAGAAGTAGTTTTAACAAATTTCAAGCCTCAGGACAGAGAGGGAAGAAAGAATAATGGATAAAAATGGGCTATGTCTTATTCTTCATCAGCTCCCTTTATTTTCATTGTTGTGATATAGCTGTTCAGTTTATATTATTGATTTGATTATTTACCGTTAGACTTGACACAATTTCAGTACATTAGACATAAACGCGTCATCAAAGCGTTATTTAAAAACAAGTCATGATTTTCTTCTAATACTCCAATTTTACTCAACCCGGAAGTTACAGAACTAACCTTAACCACGTTATAAAGTTCAAATATATAAAACCGTATAGTCGCACGATTTTAACAAAGTCAATCAATCGATATGTCCATAATTAAAAAGAGAAACAACACAAATTTACAGATACGCAATCTCAAAGCTCGAGGTGCGGAGATCCTACCATTCCCGCCAACATACTACGACGTGATCCGCGAGAAGCTAGCCGACAGCAGCGTCAAGGTGTCGGAGACTATCGACCAGCTGCAGGAGAACCATATCCTCATAGACTTCGATGAGAAAGGGTACATGCTGCAGGCGTTCACGAAGCACCTGCAGGCGAGGCCGACGCTGTTCGTGGAGATATTGCAAAGGAGGAATCATAGGGTAGGTTGGGTATAAATGAACATTTATTGATCACGATCTTTTAAGTCGTCTTGTGTCTTTCTTACTGCGCTTGAGATCATTTTAAATATCATAATAAAATATAATTATATCTTGGTTACTAACACACACAGACCTATACCCTGTTTGGATAGGGAAGTATTTAACTAAATGTAAACAAACTAAGCCACGTAACTCTGCTAACCAGCCAATCCAGTGAATCCTTTTTATTATGGTATGTCTTGCTTGGCTGGTTAGTCGTGGCTTAGTTTGTTTACATTTAGTTAAATACCTATCCGAACAAATTATAGTCCCAAACTATGCTTCCTTATGCTATGGTTGACGATACAAATACTGATATAGATAAATACCTACATATAGCATATATACCGGGTGGAACGTCACGAAGGAGCTTCTAAAAAAACCGGACAAGTGCGAGTTAAACTCGCGTGGAGAGGGTTCCGTTCCGTACATGATTATCTGAAATTTACTAGGTTACCTTAAATACCATAGTCTTCTTATAGGTTTTCCTGTAATCTATAGGCAAAGATCTATTTTCTGTATTTTTTCTAAATTTTAGCCCAAGTAGTTTCGGAAATAAGGGGGGGGGGGGGGGAATGGTCATTTTTCGCCTATTTTCCTGAATAACTTCTTAACTATTTTACTTAAAATTCAAAAAAATATATATTTAAGATCCTCACAATAAGCCCTTTGATTTGATATGTCACACGATATAGGTGGCATAACTTTTAATTTTAATTTTCTAGTTTACCCCCCCGTTTAGTTTAAAAGTGGCCCCTATGTTTAAAATTCATATATTTACGTCACGCGTCCGTGTTGCGGTCACCAACTTACATATGAATACCAAATTTCAACTCAATCGGTCCAGTAGTTTCGGAGCAAATTGGCTGTGACAGACGGACAGACAGACAGACAGACAGACAGACACACGAGTGATCCTATAAGGGTTCCTTTTTTCCTTTTGAGGTACGGAACCCTAATATAGTATCATATAATGGTTAGTTACGCGTATGGTGCCAACCCTAATACACCCGCGAACTATATGGTACTACTTAGCAAGCCTAAGCCCCATATTCGGTCCAATTAGAAACCTACTTAACATCAACAACAATCAACAAATCACACAAAGCCTCTCTTTAAATCTCACTGCAAGGCCTTTTAACGTGCGGCTGATCAGTGATGAGAGACAAATTAAAATGTATACAGAATGACTTTGTCATAGTATAAAGAGAAGGGAAGTAGGTTATCTTCATACAAACGCACCGCGCGCGGCTTGTATGTGTGCGCCAAAGTATCTATGCGTCGCCGCACGCACACTTAAACAAATCTCGACCCGCTTAGTAAGGGAAACGGGTCGAGATTTTGTTTAAAGGTGCGTGCGGCGCGCGCGGTGCATTTTTATGAAGATAACCTACTTCCCTTCTCTTTATACTATGACTTTGTCATTCTGTATACATTTTAATTTGTCTCTCATCACTTTGTAAATTAATAGTTTTGTTTATCCGTGCACGTAAGAATCACACCACTCACTGTACGACACTACCTATCGTCCTGTGATGTTCGTGGTACAAGGGACAATTGTTAGCGACGCAATCAACAACGCTTTTTTACAAATATATTTTACTAAAGAAAGATAATAAAATAAGTTTACTTTTAGGGTTTCGGAGCTATGAACTACAAATGGGTGTTTGAAGCGATCGAGCGCCTGGACGCGAAGAAAGCGGACGAGTCCGGTGAAGACCCAAAGACAGATAGCGAGGAACAAACTGCATGAATATAAAGTTAATCTATATCTCGTGACGTTATAGCTCACACATTAACGGGGGAGGGTGACATTAATTTGTGTTTATTAATAAATTATAAACTAAGTTTACTGTTCTTTTTTTCACCAGTTAAAATAACGTATTACAAGTATTTCGTTGTCTTCGTAGGCTCGTCGCTCGGCTAGCATGAATACGCATTGCAAGAGCTCATGTATGTCGCGTCACGTAAAAAGTGCGCTGCTGGCCATACATCTTATATGGACGTCAGCACGTCTAGCACGAGCTGCCCAAGAGTCATTTATCGCTCAGTGCATCCCTTACATATTTTACCAGTTTGACAGTGACGCACTCAGCGACAAACGACTCGCGGGCATATCGTGCTAACCCCCAAGCGCTCTTTTAACGTGACACGAACTATACTAGCATCTAAGAAAGGGATGCACTGAGAGAATAAGATGGAGATAACTTATAATAATTTATTTATGACAAGTAACATCTTTTCTCTTCTGGGTGTTTAGCACTCCTAGCTTGCACGCTATGGACGCAATATTTTTGTACCTTGTTGTAAGGTTGAATTTATGTGAAACTAAGATCTATTTGTAAAATTCGTCATCATCATCATACGCCTTTATACGTCCCACAGCTGGGCTCAGGTATCCTCTTATTGTAAGAGGGACGGGGCAGTAGTGCCCACAGGGGTCCAGTACGATTGGGAACTTCATACATATCTATGAAGTTTCCTTACGATGTTTTTCTTCACCGAAATGATCATGTTTTTTTTTTCAATATCGCGCGATAAAGATTTGAGTCTGCGCTTCCTTTGCACAAGAGGCCGCGCATTAGACCTATACATTAACACTGCACTTGTTTGTTTGTTTGTAAAATTATTGGATCAAATAAAATATCAATAAAGATTTTTGCGTTACTGATATTGATATTTAGTCAGATGAACATTTATTTAATACGATAATAGTAGTTTATGCAACGGTTGCATAATGATATGCCTTAAAACACTAGTGACGAGCTTTAGCGAGTTTCATAATAAGATCGCACGTGTGTTTTAAGGCGAAATTATGCAGAGTTGCATACATTAACTTTATCTACACGCATATTATAAAAGGCAACACGGCGACGATGGGGCCGCTCCGGCTGCGGCGACGGCGGCGCGCCGGCCTATAGCTCATATCTGTATTGTTATGACCATTACGATACTATACTCGATACTGTAATAACATTACAGTACAGGTTGACATAATGGTGGTCATTTCCTACGGTTTTTGATTACATTATGGAGGTTTTATGATATGGGTGTAGATAAAATATATTTTCCAGACTATTCCATATAGGTATATGATAATTATTGCGCCACAATTTGAAATACTTATGCAAACTAGTAAGCTACCCTGACTGGTTTAAGTGTGAAGTGGGGTGGATGCGCGCGGATATAAACGATCGACGAACGAACTTCTAACAAACGACGATCGCAGCGCGAGAGCACAAGGGCAACGATAATGAACAGGACAGATGCTTTTCAAAATTATATCATGTTGCTTATGTAAGAAAACATTATTTTGAAGAGCAAGAATATGGACATGTAACCCTTTGAGCCAATCATAGATTTAACGCGATATTTGTAAGGTTTTATCGCAGTTACAATGTATTTTTTGATATGTGCAGTACGAATTGTGCTTTCTTTCAGAGTTTTTGTAAATTATTAGGTAGCTTTTACAACAATACTAAGTACTTACACATCGCAAAACATCTAGTTTTTTTTTGTGTTAGCTTGTAACATAAATAAGTGGTTAGATATTGGTTATAATTTGCTTAGTATAACCACAGTTGCATGAGCATTTTTGGTACCTCAATGTCCTTTTACAAGTAATTTACTGTAAAGGAACTTAGGGTGCTTATATGATCTGCCCAGCAGTGGAAAAAGGCTGACTTG
Source organism: Tortricodes alternella (assembly GCA_947859335.1). Taxonomy (NCBI): domain Eukaryota; kingdom Metazoa; phylum Arthropoda; class Insecta; order Lepidoptera; family Tortricidae; genus Tortricodes; species Tortricodes alternella. The sequence goes on along the minus strand of OX401982.1, from coordinate 3,963,231 downwards.
TAGGTCAAGAGTGTGACGCGCCGCCACCCCATCTCTGTGCTCGGGTCTCGATCGAATCCAGTTTTCTATATCGAATGTCATTTGCATTTTGTTTACTGGCCGCCTGCGCACGGTGATTCCATGTGATGTAACGTGTCGACAATATTAATTAATAATACGTCTAGCAAATGGTAGTTGATAATAAAAACAATGCCATTATTCATATTTTGTATATAAATTTACATTTATACTAACTATTAAACCTTTAAAAATAAGTTAGAATTATTAAGTAATGAAAACATTTTTAATGGAAGCTAGCAGATAAAAGCACGCTACATGAGATTAATAATATTATTTCTCCGTTTGATGAATGAGTATATCTTCTCAGTCTTGGTTGACGTTTTGGTTTAAGCTGTAAGTCTACCAAGGTTTTTAAATAAATAAATAAGTAAATAAATATGAATAGGTTCCAGGTATAACGTGAGTTACAGGACCCTTGCTGCCTTTATGCTCCATATGATTATGCAGAATAAACTAATTTAAGTCTTTTACAAGAGTACAATTTATGACACATGATGGATTAAAGACATAAATAGCATAAAAAAGACAAATATAATCACTTACAGCAAGCACGTTAATTCTACGAGGTGAGACGAATTCACGTAATTTGTGTCAGAAGCGTCTAATTTTTCTGTTTCTTCACAATCGACCCCTATTTGCCCACTGTGCAATAGAGGCTCGGCACTACGCAGCAACAGTCTCATTTGCGTACCGCTCGATTCTCTTCTTAAGAACGCCTTCACATTGACAATAAAACTAAGTAATGTTTCTGGTCTTTAATAAACTAATTATCGTTACGAGGGCTACCAGGGCCATATTACTCAAAGCATAGGTACTAGTATAGTAATACTAGTGTTTTTTTTTCATTTTCTCTTTCATTTTACGAGACAAAACATTAGTATTACTACTACGAGACTAGTAAGTTTCAAAACATTTTATTTCAAACATTAAAACGTAATTCGTCACTCTACGGCAACTTGGAGCGGCGTGGTTCTAAAATCTGAATGTAACTTTTCTTACTCAACGTTAAATTAGTATTTATTTACACTAAGCATTGTGGACGTGGCTTTACTTTAGAGTTGTTTTTGTATAAATAACCACATTTCTGGTGTTAATATAAAACCGAGTGAACAATAACTGGTCCCTAGTATACGTAACATTACTGAACCTGCCTGTCGTCTGTCTCGGAAACTTTGAACAGTGTTTTCTAACGTATTGGAAGTTTCGAGAACATGGTAAGTGCCAGTCACTTTAAAAAATTGCACCTTAAATAAATGACTCGTCCATGATCTAGGCGATGAACAAGTCTTAAAGCCTGACGAACGTATATTTTTTAAGAGCACCTAATTAATTATAGAATTGGGCCTCTAATGAGGCCCAATTCTAGACTATTGTCCAAGAGTGTTGTATAGACACGCTCAAATTAATTATTATAAAGAATTTCGTCAAAGTCTTGGAGCAGCATTAGACGTCGCGTAGTCGTCAGCGTTGAATGATGAACACGATAAAGAAAGAATTTTTGCTTTTGATTTTTAATCAATATTCAAAAACGTATAAACCTAGATTTTGTTCCGACTGACAACCTATCAAAAATTTGTCAAAATCGGTTAACATTTAAAGGGTGGACATCCTAATCGCCCCTTGTATGAAAAGGGTGATTTTTGCCGTTGCTTCACAGTCCTCAAATCAAATCAAAAGGGGGCTCCCTAAAACCACATGGCGTCGCTTAGTGCATCAAGAGCTAGTACTCCTCAGCGTCTTGGCTCCTCGCACGCTTCTGAAGCGGCGCAAGATTGTCCGATACGGAGAGCTATTTTACGAGCCCTACATCCCAGGGGATAACAGGAATTAAATGATCCTATAGGTGTATACATAAGTGATATCATTTCAGACGACTTACATAGACAAGGGGCGGAAACCTGAAGAAGGGAAGTTCGTTGCGTTCGATCATCTTACCTTCTGGGTCTCCAATGCGAAGCAGGTGAGTCAGAAGACGCATAGCGGGCATGTGCGAAGTCATACTTAAGTTTATTTTGCGCTTTTAAATCGAAAACAAATTGATAATACTATTATTTTAAGAATACTGCATCTACGTAGATTAGGTACTGAAACCAGGCAGAATAGATAGAATATTTGCTACGGGTTACTACTAAGGGAGACTAAGGACTAACTTGCTTTGTATAGAAAATTATATGGAAAATAGTATCCCGTCTGCAATGACCCCACACTCATCGATACTACCTATCTATACTTTGCGTATACTTGACCTTACATTATGTATACTAAGTAGTGTTCATACTCTCACGTATTTTTAGGCGGCAAGTTACTACGTGACACGATTCGGATTTGAGCCACTCGCATTCAAAGGTCTCGAGACTGGCTCCAGGAAAGTGACCTCAGTTGCTGTCAGATTAAATAAGGTAAGATAGGATACACACTTTTTTCCTTAGAAGACATCGTAAAGGAAATGGAATCGACGTAAGATGATACAAATGTCATGTTTGATACATTTCTTGATTAATAATGCTTACAAACTTTGCTGTATTAGTTATTCTGCGGGAACATAAAGATATCCCCAAAGTCTCTTCACCAGTAAGAGGGCACATCAAAATATTGGTTGAGAAAATGGTGGCAGCAACTGCAACTGGGAATTATTTATTTTAAAGCGTATTTAAATCTATCCTATGAGCCGTACTATGCGGTGCGCCTTTCGGTTCGCACTGCTAACTTTTGGAACACTGTCCGTGCGTCTGACACGACACGAATGCTGATAAGCAATGAGGTATTAGATACGTAGAAGAATCCGAGCTACCAACACAGCTGACTTTCCAAATTGATATGGCAGTGGGCTGAGCACAGCTCAGATAATTGATGATGACAGGTTCAAGAGACCACGTACCTGAAGACTCAGCGTGAGCGACCCCGCACAAGATGGACCAGCAACCTGTTTTAAGTTGGACACAGAAGAACTTTGGAAGAGACCTATGCTCAGCAGTGGACGTCTTCAGGTTCAAATAATGACGAAGAAGATACCTTTACTCTTTATTCTTTTCTCTTTCGAACTTCACAAGACTTCAGAACTTCAGAAGATTATGTCATTCCCAATAATATTTTCAAATATCAAAGTAACGCGTTGCCAGCTCCTCATTAGGTGTTGTAATCTAGAATCAAAAATATTACATTTATTTTCAATCAACATAAAAAAGTTGAGGAAGCTAGTGCAAGGAGACCAGAATCGGTCGTTGTGGTGACCATTGGAGAACGCATATGTCCAGTATTAGACGTCTTTCGGCTGAAATTGTGAATAATGAAGGAATAAACCAAACTTGATGTAACATTTTTTGTTCTAATCACAATAACCTTAAGGAATGCGTGGTTTAATTCGTTCGGGTACATCCCAAACAGTCCGGGCACCCCGTTTAGGTCAGTGTATGTAATATTTACTTATAGCTATTTCTTACTTTCCAGATAGTTTTCGTCCTCCAAGCCCAGTATGAACCCGAGGATTCTGATCTAGCAAACGAAGTGGCGTATCATGGTGATTTCGTGAAAGACGTGGCCTTCCAGGTGCAAAACCTGGACTATATCCTTGAGTACGCTAGGAAGCAGGGCGCAGAAGTAGTCAAAGATCTGTGGGAGGAGCAGGATGAGCATGGCGTAGTCAGGATGGCCGTGTTGAAAACGGTAGGTATTAAATGGTGCAGTTGGTAGTGCAGCGACTACTGCGCCGGGGAAGCATTGCTCGGACTAGAAAGTTTCGAATTTGCGAAACATTCACGTGAGAAGTTTTTGTAAGTACTGAGAATATTCATGATTTTTAATGGGAGTTAAAATGCCCAGAATGTCCTCGAATGTACTCGAGAAAGTTCTCAGAAATTTCTGACCATATTCTCATATTTGCAAAAAATGTATACCTAAGGGGATAAAATAAACTTAGTAGAATCTAAAAATATGGTGGTAGCAGCCAGCCTAATGAGAACGTTATTTTTCAGTACGGAGATAACACACACACATTAGTTGACCGTACAAACTATAAAGGATCTTTCTTACCTGGATATAAAATGATAGACAAAGATCCAATCAACAAATTACTGTAAGTCTTCTTACTACTACTTCTTACTTCTTGCTTCTTCACTTTAACCTTTTGAACGCCACAGCTGAGTGCGAGAAAGCGTGCCCTGGGGGGCTAGCACGACATGCCCGCAAGTCGTTTGTCGCTCAGTGCGTCTCTGTCAAACTAGTCAAGTATGTAAGGGATGCACTGAGCGACAAACGACCCGCGGGCAGGTCGTGCTGGACGTGCTGGACGCCTAGTGACGGCTGTAGCCGATAATTTGTATGGAAAACGGCATGCCGTGGCGTCTGGGGCACGGAAATCTGCTGTCGGCTACAGCCAACTGTAGCGTTCAAAAGTTTTAAGACAAGTCTCTTAAACAGTTAAACATTTTGACTTCTGGCTCACTGAAGAATCTGGTCACAATGAGTCGACTACTTATTTTAAAGTACCTAAGTTATTCGAAAAATAGGATTACGGTGGAGCTGGAGTCAAAATGCGCGACTGAACTCGTAGAAATTGTGACATGTCTAGCACAACCTGCCCGCAAGTAATTGGTCGCTCAGCGCGTCCCTTACATATTTGATTAATTTGACAGTGCAATGAACAACTCGCGGGCATGTGCTAGCCCCTCTCGTAGTCATGCTACATCGCTACATTTTTTATTGTATTGACTTTTCTTGTAGACCAAAAGTGGAGATAAACTTCATTGACCACGTCGTCGGTAATCAGCCGGATGATGGCATGGAGACCGCTGCGTCCTGGTACGAGAGATGCCTTCAATTCCACAGGTACTGGTCGGAGTCTGTAAGGTTCTCTTTCTTTCTAGGCATGTAAAAATGTATTCGCTTAAATATTTCATTTAATAAATTCCTCAGCAAACTTAGAAAGTCCGCGGAATCGCATATGTAGTCGTCAAACAGAGAACCTCCCTTTTTTAGCTGGTTATTAAGAAAATGCAATAAGTAGGACGGACGTGCGCATCTCGAGCAGGCTGTGCCAGGTTCAAATTGTAGCTGGCACCTCTGAGATTTTCGGAACATAATTTGTGAAATTCAATTTGGTATTATCACTGTCATTTCGGTGAATGGAAACATCGCGAGAGACAGTACCGGCGTTAGGGTAGAACGCAGTTTAGCGACCGCTCAGGGCGCCGGAATTTTCGCATGGATTTGGATAGCAGATAGTGGTGCCATCTCGCCCAAGAGCGCTAGCGTACTTAACCTTTTAGCCGCCAAGCATGTTTGAGAAGTAACACGAATTTCAACTGTAGGTCAATGTAATGAAGAAATTTTTTACCCTGTATACGCTGACACCCATAGTCGACAACGGCGACCAAAAGGTTAAACCGGCACTGCGTGAAGAAATTCCTAATCCGAGCCCGCGTGGGGACCAATACCCAGTCTCTCCCACTGTGGGAGAAGGCCTGTGCTCTAAGTGGGACATACATAAGCCGATGATGATGATGATAAAAATAGCTAAGTTTACCAATAAATCTCTTCTTCTCCTAGATTCTGGTCAGTGGACGACAAGCAAGTGTGCACCGAGTATTCCGCCTTACGCTCCATAGTGATGGCTAATTGGGAGGAAACCGTCAAGGTGCCCATCAACGAACCAGCTCCAGGGAAGAAGAAAAGCCAGATTCAGGAGTACGTCGAGTATCATGGGGGAGCGGGCGTGCAGCATATCGCGCTTAATACCGAGGACATTATCACCGCTGTAAGTTTTAGCATTTTGAAACTAATACTAATGATCCTTACTAACATTAAGGGATTGGGTGAAATCCCCCCCCCCCCCACTCTTGATGACGAAGATCAAGCCCGTAGCTAGAGTTCAATTTAAGGTAGTGCAGAGGTGGTTATAGGTACTATCATACTATCAACAAACAAGATAATGGTATATTTTAAGGTAGGCTCTAACGAAGCTCCTTATTGTGACCAACCTTAACGGGTTAGAACGATTTTTTTGGAATTAGAGTTTTCCCCCTAAACGAAATCCTGTATCTGCTCCCCTACCTGTCCTGTACCTGCAGCCCTAGAGATAAGATGGTGTTACTTTATCCTCATGTCAAGCCGCAGAACAGAATGCACACAACGCACACATACAAAAAATATGAGTATTATAGCACTACTCAACCCATATCGATTTACAGTGCGACGATTTTAGATCAAAATTTGCACATGGGTCACCAAAATTATCCACAATAACTTTCTCAGCTCTACATTTTAGTACAAATATCAATGTGTAAGCCGATGGGTACAAAAAATTGTGTGAATAACCGGCGACGTAATAGCATCTTTGCTCCTAGTATGACGCACCCTTAGAGTTCTTGTATAGCCTATGAAACTCGCAAGTTCTCTAAGAATCATATGACGCGGTGACGCCCCATTTATTCAAGTCGGTTCAGTAGTTCAGAAGCTAAAGTGGCGGTTCTATTTTAGCTCCTAACTAGTGGACATATATTTTCGGCCCCGTACATACATACATAGACTGTTAAACTCTATACCCTACTTTTGGCTCCGCGCAGTCGGGTAGAAAGGAGTTATTACACAGATTCTGAATTGGTGTTCCTCTAAGTCTATAAATTAAAATGTCTTTACCTAGATCGAAAACCTCCGTACCCGCGGCGTAGAGTTCCTCTCAATCCCCGCCAAATACTACAAGCTCATCCGAGAGCAACTCCGGCATAGCAAAGTGAAGGTTGCTGAGAGCATCGACGCACTTGAGAGGCTGAACATACTCATCGACTACGACGACGACGGTTACTTGCTGCAGATATTCACAAAGAACACGCAGGATAGACCGACGCTGTTCTTAGAGGTTATACAGAGGCGGAATCATAATGTGAGTATTGCGTAGGAATGGAGCGATACAGTCGCCCGTTTCGTATTGCTGTCACTTTAACTCGCGCTTAATCGCGACTGTATCCAGAGGCGTAGCTTGGTAAACAAAGGTTCTGGTGAACAAAAAACAGCCTATTTCATTTACATTCCGAATTTTTAGGTAGTTATTAAATCCGCGGTTTGTTGGTCAGGGTCCGAGGGCTCCCTGAACTTGGGAGGCACGGTGCACGGCACCGTCTAGCCCTTCATTAGCTACGCCACTGACTGTACCGTCGTGGGCGAATGCCCTATGGTCTTGGTTCCTTATGATTTTGGGGAAAAATTAACTGTTGCCCTTAGGAGAAAAATTAGAGTCCTGAACTAGTGGTTCGGCCGAGGTAGTCCAGCCAACAGTCGAATATAGCTCGAGGGCAACTATTCTTTGTCTCTGGGTCTTGGGATCTGGTAGTTTGTGTGTTGTTTACGGACCTAAGATACATTGTCTCCTGGGCTACCCTAGTTTGGACACATTAAAAACGGCTAAGTGCATGTCAAACCATGCAGCGTAGGTTGCGGAATCCGTAGCTTCATTTTTATTTAGTAAATTACAATTTACAGTTTCGGCCACTTATAGCCGAAACTGTAGCCGAACTGTGGTTGAGAAATGGCACCTTTACAGTTCAATATTTCCTAATAGGTACCCAAAATCAAAAACATTGTAAGAACATACTCATAGTATTTTTCAGAGTTCGCTCATTTCCACTTATTCTAATTGTTAGAATATTTTTCATATTTTAGTTACGCGTCCACCCTTAAAAAGATTTGCTATTACAATTTTTTATGCGCGGGCGAAACAGCTATAAGTTTCCAAAATGTTAGCATTGTTACTTTAGTCTTCGAAGTAAACTGGCTGACACAGACAGGCAGATAGACGGACATCGGGAAACTACGGGTTCCTAGTTTGCATGCGGAGCCCTAAAATTGCTATCCTGGTTTGAATCGTTGTTTACTATTTTTTTATCCCGCAGGGTTTCGGTGCTGGTAATTTCAAGACGCTCTTTGAATCGCTAGAATTGGAACAAGACAAGAGAGGAAACTTGTAGTCAAATGCTCAGTTGAAGGCCAAGAACCAGTCTTACCGGATAATGATTAAATATATTAGTGATTATTTCTGTACTGTTAACAGCTTGAGTAGAAATACATGTTCGTTAAAATATTCTTAAGAGGACTGTGAACCAACTGCAAAAATCACCATTTTCATACAAAAGGCGATAACGATTTCCACCCGTTAAACGTTAACCGATTTTGACCACAATTTTTGATAGGTTGTCAGTCAGAACATAATCTAGGTCTATACGTTTTTTGAATTTTGTTTAAAGATCAACATAGTCAAATAATCGTCGAAGTTATTATTGTATGAGGATACTGAAATGGCAATAAAACTAAATTTATTGATTATAGTGAAAAAACCAAAATGTATAGACCTAGATTTGGTTCTGACCGACAACCTATCAAAAATTGGTCGAAATCCCTTAACGTTTAAGGGGTGGAAATCGTTATCGCCTTTTGTATGAAAAGCCTTAGGTTCACACTCCTCTTAACCTTTTGGCCGCCAAGCATGTCTAAGATTAACACGGATTTCAACTTTTGAGTCAATTTTACCCTGTATACGCTGTCACGCATAGTTGACAACGGCGCCCAAAAGGTTAAGATGTTTCAGGGCGAAGTTTCAAAGTATCTTTTTTAGATAATAGTACTTTATTTATCTTCACTTCAAGGCGAAACTTCAAAGTATCTTTTAATTGTTTCTGAAGTCCTGTATTGTTTATTTTTGCTCTGAACTTATTTTTGTATGTAAATACCATATTAGAAAGTAATATATATTTTTAAATAAAACTCGCATAAAAAAAGAGTATAATCATTATATTGAATTACCGTTGATTAACATTATTAGTCATCATAACATTAATTAGATTCAATACAAGAGCGTATTTACAAAAAACAGATATGTCCGAACATAATTCGCTCACTACCAACACAATTTACAAAGAAAACTTTGTCCTGCTTTGCAATATTGAATCTTACGTCCCATGCATTAAGGCATAACTTTACAAAACATGGCCGTCAAATAGTGCGCCAAAGGTCAAAGTTAGCAGTTACGTCCTTAGTCAGAATATTTTATACAGCTTATCGCCATAAGGTTTAATTCGTGTGGATTATCATTACTGACAATGAAACAATTACAATTAGTCACAAATATAATAAAGCGGATAAGACGCTCCAATACTATTACTTAATTAATATAATAAGAGTTTTTTTAAGCATCATCTGCCTCAATATATTTGTTACTAGCTGTAATTCTTTCATAGCAAATTTCCATGACTATTCCGTCCACCTCTATCCATAGCCAAGCGAATGGACAGCACCGAAAATTTCTTTACAAAACGACGGACAACACATAAAAATGTGTGCAAAATAACACATTATAAATACAGCACAATACAATTTGTCTAAAATTATCGTTCATGGGATATCGATTTTGGAAAATCAATTGGTTCACAAAAATCGATTGCAATCGGAGCTTATAGCGATTCTAGGTTTCTGTGTCATCAAGTGGTCTGGTCTATTATTAATTATAACAAGCAAGTGCGTATTGCTGGACACCACTTCACCCATGATTTTGAATTACTCTAATAGTGCCTAGTTTCACGACGCACTGAGCAAGGCACAATAAATATCAATAAATAAAAAAAACAATATGGAAGACAGAGAATTTAAATAAATGCAACGTAAACGTCTAATATAATAATAACATAGATATCTACTTAATAAAACTCCACGGCGACATCTTCTAGTACTAACGCTACTGTCGCGCAAATGCGACAAGCGGCCATATTATGCGATGCAGTCGCGCGTTTCGTGAACGCGCGACTATATCGCCACAGAGTCACCGTGGGCGACTGACTGACGGACAAGGCAAAGCCTAAACCGCTGGGTCTTGTAGCAAGAAATTTTACACAGGAACTCCTGTATCTTATTTTAAATACGCAAATTCATTCCCAAAAAGACTTAACTCGGCGGCAGTTGCTACTGAAAGAATACCACAGATTACTTGAATTTTATCATTTTCCTGCGTCTCTTGGCGATTAGGGATACTAGGTACCTTCTAACCGATTGCGTTGCGTTAAAGAGGTTAATGAAGAATTTGTCAATCATTCTCCTGTTCGTGTAATATTCCATTATGATTAACGCATTAACTGCCAGCGAAGTATCTTGCGTAGAGATTGCGTTTTTCGAATAATTTCGCAAATTCGCTTATCTGCCTGGAATAATTGGCTCATCTTTCCCAAGTTATCTAAGATTCCCATCCGTGCGTATGATTTAATATAACATAGTAAATTGTCAAGTCGAACATAGTAAAATAAATTTAGAAACTATCTGCATCCAAACTATAGACCGATTGTTTTCTCAAACTCGTATGTCCCTAATATACAAAAGCTTTATTATAACGTGGTTAAGGGTTGTTTTCACAATTTCAGATACGAACTTGAGAAATCAAACAAACGATCTAACCTCACCCAGTGCGTCCATTTCATAACATTTCTAACACCCGTACTCAAGACTGATGCTACACTAGATCGATACCTGGCTGAGTGTGGGATCAATCTTGAGTGCGCTAACAATAGTCTAAGTGGCTTCGTCTTTGTCGTCGAGGTCCCCCGGTTCGACAATCTCGAAGTCTCTGTCAGTCGAGGAACGTTGGCTGTTCTCTGATTCTGATTCAGAGTGTTTTTCTGCCGACGGTGCGGGTTGCTCCTCTCTGGAAAGATTGAGTAACGTTAAATTTATAAATTTAAATAAAATAAGATGGCTTAGACGTGGAACACTCCGGTTGGTATAATTTTACAGGCCTTTTTAGGGTTCCGTAACCTAAAGGTTAAACGAGACCCTATTACTAAGCCTACGCCTAGTAGTCCGACTTTAAAAGGGCTGTATCACAGAAGATATATCCTAAGACTCCGCATAGCCTCGTATTAGAGGAAAAAACATAAACAGCGGGGCTACAGGCAGCCGAGTGCGCATAACCTTGAACGCACCAATCACAGCGCTCTCAAAACATAAACAGCGGGGCTACAGGTAGCAGAGTGCGCATAACCTTGAACGCACCAATCACAGCGCTCTCAAAACATAAACAGCGGGGCTACAGGCAGCCGAGTGCGCATAACCTTGAACGCACCAATCACAGCGCTCTCAAAACATAAACAGCGGGGCTACAGGCAACCGAGTGCGCATAATCTTGAACGCACCAATCACAGCGCTCTCAAAACATAAACAGCGGGGCTACAGGCAGCCGAGTGCGCATAACCTTGAACGCACCAATCACAGCGCTCTCAAAACATAAACAGCGGGGCTACAGGCAGCCGAGTGCGCATAATCTTGAACGCACCAATCACAGCGCTCTCAAACCATAAACAGCGAGGCTACAGGCAGCCGAGTGCGCATAACCTTGAACGCACCAATCACAGCGCTCTCAAAACAACAGCGGGGCAAGTGCCCCGTGCAAGTAAAACTTAGGCTCAGCGGTGTCTTTGGAGTATTTGGTCTGTGGGCTGTATCTTTTGAAGCGTAATAGGTCGCCGGTTTGAATTTTTGAACAAATAATAAAAACCTACTAAGCTAAGCGTCAAACTTGGTGAAATTATAGTATAATCTCAAAAATAAAACAACATGATAAAAAAATTATAAGAAGTTATAGTTACACGTACTTGGTTTCAACGTTGTCCGCTGGCTCGGCCGGCTTGTCGCTTGCGACTTCGGGCGCGTCCTGCAGGAGCGGCTTCTCCTCCTCGTCGTCCGACAGCTTGTCTTTCTTGCGCTTCTTCTTCTTCGACGACTTGTCGCTCTCGGAGCCAGGACCGCGGTATTCGTACTGGAAATATAAATTATATCGTATAACATTCCATATATTCGAAAATCCTTTTGATAGCATTAATAATAAAAAAAGCTTTTTATTTCCTGTAGCTGTTACATTATTATTATTATTTTAATATAATTTTATAAAAATAGGAACCCATCTCAGGTGAAGGCCTCTTCCAAAGATTGCCATTTTTCTCGGTCTTGAGCGGTATGACACCAATTTGTTCCAGCAATTTTTTTGATGTCGTCTATCCAACGTGAATGAGGTATTTCAATGTGACGTTTGCGTTTGAGACGCGCCACATGACCGGCCCATCTCCATTTTAATTTTTTTGCGTGGCTAAGAGCATCGATTGTTTTTATCTTTGATCTAATCTTTGTGTCTTATCTTATGTATTTTTTTGATAGTATTAAAATACCAAAACTTTTTGTTATTTGTAACTATGCTGAAATTAAGCGTGTTACAATATTATTTATGACTCAGGCAGAATAGCTGGAATCTCTCGCCGCTCTAAAGATTCATCATTACAATCCCTCGCTACGCTCGTGACTCGCACTGCACGTGCACTCGGAACTCACTTTGTAGAGCGGCCAGAAGGAGGCGAAGAAGCCCACGTCCTCGGTGAGGTTGGGCAGCAGCCACACGTGGTGGCGCGCCAGCGTCAGCAGCCACACGGCGCAGAACACGAGCGCGCGCAGCGCCGCCAGCGCGATGATCAGCACCAGGAACCCGGCCGCCGCCACCGACAGGTAGTATACGCCTTTTCTGTTAACACCACACCACACTGACACATTAACATCTTAGTAATACACATTGACAGTGAAGGCGGCTACATCGTTAAAATACCGTACGAAACCCCCTACATTATTGCTTTATCGGGACTGAAGAAGATTCTATCAAAAGGTAGACCTTTCTCTTGACCTCTTCGCATAAAAATCTAACTTACAGTCTAGTTTAGTTGGGTTTAGACTACATTTTCAGCTTCGATAGATATAAAGTGATTGTCATAATCTTGACTTGTTCGTCTATCCATGGGTGCTACATAGGTCTTTACTCTATCGCATAATTATTATTTTGCATAACATAATATTTCGCATAATTCAATTTTGATTGGTATTTAAGAAATGTAGGGAAATTTATGATTTCAGCGACATTAACGTTATACGAAATGATGATTATACGAAACATTATAATTATGAAAAACAGTAATTATGCGATGCAATAGGCTCCCGTTCCACACAGATAGACGTCGAAAGCACAGCGTGGGCAAACCACCCACGAAATAGACTGATAACCAAGTGAAGAGTGCCGCTCCACTGGATGCCAGCAGCATAGAATCAGTTGTAGTGGCGATCATTGAGGACGACATATGTCCAACAGTGGACCTCTTTCAGCTAAAATGATAATGATGATGACTATTGTACATTATATAAGGCCTCACCTGACAGTAGCGGGCCACAGTGGGAACATGCATACTCCAATAGTCCCGAAGACCACAAGCGCACCGCACACCCAGTAGTACCACGGCATAGGGTCGTAAATCCACACGTAAGCGTCCAGGGTATCCAGGAACACTTGCTCCATATGCATCTCGAGACGAATCTTGCGTTTCTTCTTCTCCTTATCCTTGTCCTTGTCTTTTGTGTCCTGAGACGATGAGAAAGCTGTTGTAAGTTTGGTGTCCGGACAAAGACGACTCAGTCGTTAAAATCTTTACTAGAGTCGATGGAAACTCCATTCGATTCTCTAACGCAGGGATCTCCAAACTATGAGCAGAGCCGGAAACTAAATTAAAAAAAGGGGAAGAACGTACAGAAAAGCAGCTCATAAAAAAGGCAAGATGTCCCTCCTCCCCATCCCCTATTAGTACAAAAGGAACGCCCCCCCCTTAAGTAAATTCAGAATAGTTGACACTCACGCAATACTTTTCGCAATCTCCCATCTGCAATAAAGCGCAGACCTTACGTCTGCGGTTCTAATTGTAAGACTGGACGCGCCAGGGATTTGGGTGTCATGGCTTAACTCAGTGTTTTTCAATCCGTGGGTCGCGCCTCCAGGGGGGTCGCAAACCCTTGCTCAGGGGATCTCGGTCGCGGGGCAGTTTCTCAAATACCTCGGCGTTAAAACTACTGACAGTATTAATGAGGAGAGATGACACTATATCACGCGGTTCACGCACACATTCATGAATTTGGCTACAGATTGTCGCTGTAAATTCTAATCTAATGATTAACAATAATAACTCACTCGCCGAAGACCCGCCTGCTATATAGAGAAATGGATTGTGTTAGTATGGAATTTTTTGCTGCGTCATCGCCCGGTAGAGGATGAACCCTGAACCCTGCGAACCCGCGTGGCAAAAGTATTCTCACCTTTCCTTCACAGGCGCTGACCTGACTCTTCTCGTCATCCCCACTCTTGCTCGTCTTCTCCGCGTCCTTCTTTTTAGATTTGCCTTTTAACTCTTGTTCGCTAACTGGCACCTGAAAAAAAATACGATTAGCAAACCTATAGACAGCACTGGCCAGTCTCACGTTTTGTCTTGGGTATAACTTGCAATAGAGTAAAGAAAACTCATTTCGAAGGGGCTGTTGTACTTTTAGGGTAAAGAACAACAAAAAAAATCGGACAAGTGCGAGTTAAACTCGCGTGGAGAGGGTTCCGTTCCGTACATGATTATCTGCAATTTAGTAGGTTACTTTAAATACCATAGACTTCTTATAGGTTTTCCTGTAATCTATAGGTAAAGAACTATTTTCTTAATTTTTTTCAAAATTTTAGCCCCAGTAGTTTCGGAAATAGGGGGGGGGATGGTCAATTTTCGCCTATTTTCCTAAATAACTTCGAAACTATTTTACTTAAAATTCAGAAAAAATATATTTAAAGTCCTCACAATAAGCCCTTTCATTTGATATGTCACACAATATAGATTGCATAACTTTTTTTTTATTTTCTGATTTACCCCCCAAAAGTGGCCCCCATGTTTAAAATTCATATATTTACGTCACGCGTCCGTGTTGCGGTCACCGACTTACATATGTATACCAAATTTCAGCTCAATCGGCCCGGTAGTTTCGGAGCAAATTGGCTGTGACAGACGGACAGACAGACGCACGAGTGATCCTATAAGGGTTTCGTTTTTTCCTTTTGAGGTACGGAACCCTAAAAAGTAAAAACAATTTCGAAACCCAAGTGCAGAAAACATGTACACAACCATTTTTGCCCAAGCTGACGAACGGAGACTAGAGGCTTCGCTAGCTCGGTCAATAAGACGTACCTTCTTAGCCCTGTGGAAGAGTTTGTGCACGAGCATGAGATGCAAGTAGTCTGTCACCTCCAACCGCGTCGTGAATATTGGATTCTTGCCGGTCGCCCATTTCGACGTGAGCAGGGCATCCACGGCCTTTACCCCTGAAACAAAGAAATACGTAAGATAGGAAATTGGAATCAGTTCATTTACTGCTTGTACCTACTGATATAGTCAATAATATGTTTCCATCGGTAAAACTCTGATCTCAATCAGAAGACGACGGGACCCGAAGTGTCCATTAATGATTATATTAAATGAGTGACATGTTTATATTCATTAATATCAGGGTTCGAAAGGATAATTATCAATGATGATTATCACGATAATTATCAAGATAATTATCGTGATAATAACAGATCGATAATTATCCTTTCGATAATAACAAACAATTTCGCTCGTGAAAACTAACTGTATTTGAAGTGTTCGAACGTGTATTTCCGCACTTGGGTCTATCCGCACGCGTTGTGTTGGATATTAAATAAATAAAATATAAAATGTATTTGTTTTTACTTATTTTTTGTTAGAATTTGTTATGAAACAATATAACATCGGAATATCTTCTGAAACAATATAACAAATGAATTTCTTATACTGGTGATAATTATCCGATAATTATCAAGAAGCGTAATTATCTTGATAATTTCGAACCCTGATTAATATGAAACTTTATTATTTACTTCAAATGTCAAAATGAAAAATGACAGCATGGTATGATGGGTACTGGCCCCCAATTCTCGAACCATTTGAGATAATGTCGATTGCGAGATTAAACGTCAGATTCATACAGTTGTGTCAAATGACTGTATGCACTGACGTTTAATCTCTATTGTGAGATTATCTCGAATAAACCGAGAATTGGGGGCCTGCTGAAGGTAATTGAGAGAGCACGATAAATACGAACTTTTCCGATAAAACACGATGGAAACTAATTATGCACTACATCTGTAATCCTTTTAAACTGTCAATAGCTGTAAC
This sequence comes from Tortricodes alternella, assembly GCA_947859335.1. NCBI lineage: Eukaryota > Metazoa > Arthropoda > Insecta > Lepidoptera > Tortricidae > Tortricodes > Tortricodes alternella. The sequence goes on along the minus strand of OX401982.1, from coordinate 3,947,113 downwards.
TACAAAATATACAATCCCCGCCACGCTACAATCCATTAGACACATCTTATCGTTATCAGCTTAGAAAATGTTTAATAACACACCACGTGAATTGAAAACAATTTAACCGGTGTTATTATTGTTACTCCAATAACTGGACTTGCACTAATTGAAGATATTACAAAATGTCATCATGGCGTAAATCGAAAACCACTTGGGTAATTTTGAAAGAAAATACCTAAGGGGAATAGTCAATTTTCGCCTATTTTCCTAAATAACTTCTAAACTATTTTACTTGAAATTCAAAAGAAAATATATTTAAGATCCTCACAATAAGCCCTTTCATTTGATATGTCACACGATATAAGTTGCATAACTTTTTTTTTAATTTTCTAATTTACCCGCCAAGAGTGGCCCCCGTGTTTAAAATTCATATATTTACGTCACGCGTCCGTGTTGTGGTCACCGACTTACATATGTATACTAAATTTCAACTTAATTGGTCCAGTGGTTTCGGAGCAAATTGGCTGTGACAGACGGACAGACAGACACGCCAGTGATCCTATGGTTTCGTTTTTTCCTTTTGAGGTACGGAACCTAAAAATAACACGCATGAAAAAAATCAACAAAAGAACGGTTTTTTTGTTTACACTGGATGTTTTCGATAGTACATCGCTGTTGCCTCTATCTTCATGGCAAAGGAAGATAATGAATAAAACATATCGATACAGAAAATTACGGATTACAATATCACTTAGACCATGTCGAATACCTATTGAACCATCAGATTAATTACGTGACATAATTGGTATCGGTTTGACTCGAAATGCAAACCAATTTAGTCATCACTCGATGCAAATAAGGGTACAATAGGTTTACTTTTCGCGAAAGCGATACCAATTGGTGTTACGTAATTGAGTAGCATGTTCGATTGGATATAGCTGTTACAAAGCTACGAGGCCTCTATTTTTTATATTTTAATTCATAGAGTAGCTAATAGTAACTTTATATTTAATTTATGGTTCCCGTAACAATTTGCGAATCCGCCGCTGATATCAAATCGACCTCGTTTTCTAATCTCTATGGAACATCTGAATACTAACTATTCTCATTTTGCTATGCGTTTATTAAAAAGCAATTTTCATGGATTTTTATTATGGAGATAACATAATCCCTATTGCCCTAGATTATTCTAAATCGCAAAGAGGACTGATACTCCATTCGACATTGAATAAACAATAATGTCTATCAAATCGTTTTGCGTTCTCTTTATCTTACTTTGCGAAGTTAAGAATGAAAAGAAAGGGACAAAAACGTGTCATTTCGTTACTATAGTAACGACATAGTAGAAAGAGGGGGGAAGTAAGTTATCATCATACAAACGCACCGCGCGCGGCTTGTATGTGTGCGCCAAAGTATCTATGCGTCGCCGCACGCACACTTAAACAAAATCTCGACCCGTTTCTCAGTGCGCCAGTCGGGGCTAACACCGCACGAGGTTCGCGCGTCACGGCTTTTCGGCACCGCTAAATGAATGAAAAATGTGTGATAATCGCAGGAGAACGTATTGCTGTGTGTTTGGGTGTCTTAATAATTCATCAATTCCAGAATTGTCTCTGTTCAGATTACCTATTGAACAGAGACAACCCTGAGACAGTAGGCAATTATATCGCGGATTGGGCCGGAGATAGCCTACTTCCCCTCTTTATACTATGGAAACGACCGGTATCTATACCTATCATTTAGACCAATATTGAACAGAGTAGCTCGCAGCAAGGTTGGCACGGGCATAACATAACTCCGTATTATACCTCGAACAACCTCTTTCGTCGGCACTACCGTGAGAGAGACGCACTTAGAGATAAGACGGTGTTAACTTATCCTCATGTCAACCTTGCTATAGTGCCGTGAACCAAAGTGACGACTCGGCCAATAAAACATTCCTTTCTATCCTGCACTATGCATGCGACCCTGCAGATGAGAGTCACGCTGTTTAAGACTATGCAAGTGCGAAAGAGATAGAACGATTCTAAGGTTTTATGGCCACAGTCGTCACTTTGGTTGACGGCCACTATGGGCCGCAGAAGGCAGAAGTGACATCTCTAGTAGATCTATCCTAAAAGAAGACTGTTTGATAGATCGTGTTTTGTAGGGTTCCGTACCTAAAAAGGAAAAAAGGAACCCCTATAGGATCACTTGTTTGTCCGTCTCTGTCTGTCTGTCTATGTGTCAAGACCTTTTTGTCAGGAACGCGTGGAGTTATCAAGTTGAAATTTATATCAAATACTCAGGTTTGCAATCTCTTGAAGCTGTGAAAAAATCAACCTTCTAAGTCACCGCAATCAAATCATAATGTGTTTATGTCACATATTTTGATACTTTCATGGGAATCAAAAGCTATAGGGTACTTCCCGTTGACCCAGAATCATGAAATTTGGCAAGAAGCAGTGTCTTACAGCACAAGTAAAGGAAAAAGTCCGAAAACCGTAAATATGTAATTACATCACATAAAAAAAGTTATACGGAATAACCTTTGCAAGGTCGTATCACACTACGATTGCACGGAGATAGGGAAGTTATTTTTAGTCTTATTTCATAGGTTTACAACCTAATGGTTACCCCATTATTAAAAGCTATTCTTTTTGTTAATTTTTGGGGTTCGTACCTACAAGGTACTGTTTCCTTTTTCATAGGTAAGTACGGAACCATCGGCGCGCGAGTCAGACTCGCACTAGAACGGTTTTTTATTTATGTTAAATTCGGTATAAAGTAAATGTATCTAAAGGAATAATGTCCTCGAAAACGTACAATTAAAAATCATCTTGGGGTGCAAATTTATTTGATCACGTACCTATTTCACGAAAGAATCAAGACGTGAGAATAGCACTCACAAAACCGTAAGTTTCCTAAGAAACTTGCTACCTTCCAAAATAGATAAAAAGCGCTGTTTACAAACGAACTTCGGGTTGCAGTCGCTATTTTGGGTGAGTAACGTATGCGTTGATAGATTTCTATTTTAGGACATTGACTAGCTGTTGACTTCGATTATGAGCGAGTTGCCTACAAAGCAAGATGCCTAACAAAGCAAGATGCCCAAGTAAAATGCCTACAAAGCAAAATGACTAAGTGGTTGAATGCCGTCTAACCAAATGGTCTACTTGCTAAAACGACTACCAAGCAAAATGTCTAAGTAGTTGAATGTCTTGAAGACAAATTGCATGGTATTACTTTAATTTTAAAATAAATGGTTTTGAAGTTATTTAGGAAAATTGGCGAAAATTGCCCATTCCCCTACATTATCTCCAAAACTCCTTGGCCTAAAAATTTGAAATTAATGCAGAACATCATTTTTTTACCTATAGATTACAGGAAAACCTGTGAGAAGTATATGTTATGCAAAGTAACATAGGAAATTTCATATAATTACGAAACCCTTAAATACTTTTAAGACATCCAGCTTGGTAGGCATGTTGCTTCGGAGGCATCTTGCTTCTGAGACATCTTGCTTTTTAGACATCCAGCTTGGTGGGCATCTTGTCTTGTTAGGCATCTTGCTTTGTAGGCAACTCGATCATAACCAGTTGAGTTTAGTGACCATATAGACGTATCAATAGAAAGAATTAAAGAAAAAGGATAACTGTAAAATTCAGACCATGTATTCTTTAGACTACGCATAGCCGGGCAACCCCCGCTGCTAATCAAAAACCAAAAAGCGTGCGGGCTACAAGAAGGTAACGCATAACATTGAAGTTTGAACGGACCAATCACAGCGCACTAGAACACCCCGCGCCCCGCAAGTTTGGCAGATTTATTTGCTAGTAAAAGTTAAGTGGTGTCATTAGGATATACGGCCTGTGCCGTAAAACAGTTATAATCCAAAACTTGAAACTATAGTTCAAAATCTACGGGTTTTTCATACAAAAGGCGATAACGATTTCCACCCCTTAAATGTTAACCGATGTTCACAAATTTTTGATAGGTTGTCAGTCACAACAAAATCTAGGTCTATACGTTTTGGTTTTTTCACTATAATCAATTAATTCAGTTTTATTGTTGTTTCAGTATTCTCATACATCACTAATTTCGGCGATTATTTGACTTTGTTGATCTTTAAACAATATTCAAAAAACGTATAGAACTAGATTTTATTCTGAGTGACAACCTATCAAAAATTGGTCAAAATCGGTTAACATTTAAGGGGTGGAAATCGTTATCGCTCTTTGCATGAAAAGGGTGATTTTTGCCGTTGGTTTACAGTCCTCTTACGGCCGCTGGAAACCGATGAACACCGCCAACGTTCATTGAGAAAGCATTAGGTAAGTGGATGGTGACGATGATGATTACCTGTGAAGTATTCGACATGGTGGTTTAGGAACTTGGTTTTCTTGGTAGGCACGTTAGCCTTCAGCCATTTTGCCACAGCATACTCCTCGCGGGTCGGCTTCTCTGATTCAGGCGGTTCACCAAATTCCTGGGGACATGGATTCCTTATTAAAATGCGGCCGAAGGACCAAGAATGTACGGTCGAAGGACCAAAGAAGGAAAATTTCCAAAACGAGATATTTGATGGGTACAATATTTTTTATTACCCAGTTTAATAGTTCCCGGCAAAAAATCCGGTAAGGAAGCCCTGCAAACGGTTACAATTAAGGTGTCGAACATGTAGCGGTATCTGCGTTGCTATGGATACCTGCGCAATAGATGCCATTCATACTGTTATTTGAACGTAGGTAATTCTCATGTTGTGCTACCCAAGGAAGAGCGGAGCCTCCTAAGAAAGGCAATGTCTTGCTTAACAGGCGACTCCATCCCATAGTTCAGTAAAACTAGTGTTTTACAGAAATAGAGAATGTTGTATTTTGTAATACCTAAAAGACTCCCAACAATACAATTAAAATGTTCGAGTATAATGTAAAAATTCAATAAATATAGATTAGATAACATACAAATGACGTCATATATTTTTTACCATAAAACTTGCCGACGACATTTAGGGGGAAGTCCCCTAGTGGCGGACACCTAAGGTATTCAGGAAATAAAATAAAAACTGTTTTGAGAAATGTAACTTTATTTATAAATTATTTTAGTCAACAAACTATAAAATCAAAAAAAATGAACAAAAAGGCCACTCCTTCATAAACATAATTTAAAAACATAAATAAAACTGAGGTTAAAAAGACGCAATCACGGCAGATGGCACCTAATACCGGACAGAATTAACTTCGAACCCCGAGCACCGGATATTTTATATGTAGGCATCTGAACATTCAGGAATGTGTGTACATGCTTCCTGAGCCCACCCGCGGCAGCTGGAGTACTGTATCGTCGTTGTCCTCTAAGCTCACTACGCAAGTTGTTCTTTCTATTTGAGATACTTGTTTGGTCCCATTTTCCTTTCTTTTTCTTCTCTTCTATTTCGATATCTTTCCGTTATTCTATCCTCTGAAATTACTCATAACAATAATTATAATTACTATAAAAACTTATGAGAAAAAATTACTTGTTCAATGTCCGGCGTTAAGGGACTACTTTATGTCCGATACTAGGGGACAAGGAAACTCTAAAATTACGTATTCCACACCAAAACTATTTGTGAATTCAAGTATAACTTTCACAGCCAATGAACAATAATGGAACACTAACTTAAAAAAAAATACCATGAACACTTAAACACAAAAATTTTGCTGTAATACTCACTTGGATCTTATGGGACGCAGTGTTGTTCCGCCAGAAACAACAATCGACCACTCCCGCTGTTGCCTTGCGCCTCATTAGCAAACCACGTCCCGTGACCCTACATCGCTACACCCCCTCGCACCCCTTTCACCTGTGTTTGAATCGTTTACGTTGTGGCTTGTCGAGATAGTACGGGTGTCCGGCACTAGGTGCCGTCCGGCGTTACGGGACTTCCCCCTAAACTATAACATCCTTCTTATACGTATGCCCTCAAGAAAACAATAGACGGCAAAACGCGGTCCTCAATAGGCTAGTTTCCTAAAAAAATCGAATTAATCCGTCATTTAAATTACTCCTCTGCTGCACTGGGAGTGAAGAAATAGCATAGAATGCGTGCAGATGCTTATCATCCTGGCATGTCGTAAAAGTCGACTAAGGGACGGGTCCTCTCCAACATGGTGGACTATCTGTATGGGCGATGGGCTGATCACCTGTCACCATACGGTTCATCATACCATCTTAGGACTAATTAATCGAACGTGGTCACAAGTAGTCTTGTGACTCTGCCCACCCCATTAGGGATTTCGGGCGTGATAATATGTATGTATGTATGTATGTGTTTAAATTATAAAAAATATAGCACATATATTTTTTCTTTTCTCAATTAAACAAAAAATGACGAAGATATAGTGCGTTGAAGTTCCGTGTGCCGTCACGACTCTGTACACTTCACCATTAAGTGACGTCATGAGCCCCCACTCCCGAACTTTGATGCGCGTAATCTTTGTCAATTTTGATTGATTTGATAAAGCAAAAAATACGTGTTCTATATTTTTTGTGAATCTAACTGACGGACTAATTAGAATTACTATTTTTTTACCCAGACAACATCCCTATTATTTAAACGGAATTCCAATTTGGATAACTGTAGGGTTAGCAAGTCCATCTCTACGTTGCTGTAATTCTCTATTTTAGTTCGATTGATAATGAGTATGATATGAATATTATCTTCAAACAAACTCGAAACCCAAAGTTGCTAAAAGCTAATTGACCACGTTGCAATAAAGTTCAAATTTAAGACAGTGTAATGACGATGTACGAGTTTTAAAAAGTACTTAATTAGTCCATCTACTAAACCTTATCAATGGCACACGTAGCATCAAGATCATCACTTTCTTTCATAATCCTATCATTATTCTAGAATCATCTATAAGGCATTCACGACACATGCCCGCCGTTAACTTACAAATCAACCACAATGTAAACTAACCCATAATTCTTAATATTTAGGGTCTAATATTAAATGTCAATAATATAGGACCTCTTGCTTTAAATTACAATCGAATTTGACTCACAGTATTTCACCGTTAAGGTCTAGTTTGTAATGGCGGAACGTCGGCCTACTAGCCTACATGTGACTTTACGACAAACTGGCTAACTTCAAATCAAACACAATGTAAACTGACCCATAAATCATACAGTTTAGGGCCTAATTTTAAACGCCAATGCTATTGAGCCTCTTGCCTAAAATTACAAACGAATTTGAATCACAATATTTTTACGTTAAAGTCTAGTTTGAAGTGTCGGAGCGTCGGTCTACCAGCCTACTTGTGACTTAAGCAAGCGTGCTAATGAAATTCCTAAGGTTGAAGTCACGGACGATCATTGCCACGGTCGAATTTTGCAATATTTATCAATTTAAAGACGTATGCCCTCATTATACGTACACGCGTAACGTGCGGCACATCATGTGAGGCAAGTTCAGGTTCAAGGCAATTTTATAACAGGATCCCACGAGTGTTTTAAGATGACTGTGAATCAACGGCAGAAATCAGCCTTTTCATACAAAAGGCGATAACGATTTCCACCCCTTAAATGTTAACCGATATTGACCAATTTTTGATAGGTTGTCAGTCAGTACAAAATCTAGGTCCATACGTTTTCGAATATTGATTAAAGATAAACAAAAGTCAAATAATGGCCGAAAATAGTTTTGTATGAAAATACTAAAACAACAAAAAAACTGAATATATTGATTAGAATGAAAACATATAGACCTAGATTTTATTTTGACTGATAACTTGTCAAAAATTGGTCAACATCGGTTAACATTTAAGGAGTGGAAATCGTTATCGCCTTTTGTATGAAAAGCCGTAGGTTCACACTCCTCTTAATAACTCATTATGCAAAGTTGCATAGGTAGGTTAGGTACAACACGTTATCCGTACTCATACAAAATTTTAAGGATGTGTACCACGTCAAATCCGCAGTACATCAATTTTATTTTTCAAATTTTGTTTCATTTGCACCAAATACCTAACAGCAATGAGTAATTTTGTACGAATAATGATTTACAATTTACAAATTGTGTGATTATTAATAATTATTTACTATGTGAAATAAAATCAAAACATGATTTGACTACTCGAGTCATAACCAATCAATATGCAGTATTTGAAACGGTCCGGACACATGGAAATTCTATCAAGAATATTTCCGTGGGAACAAGGGTAGCGACATTTTTTTTTTCCTTTCTTTTTTTTCTTTCCTCGATTTTTTGATGACAACAAAACATGAGCACATAACACATGTAATCTTAAATGTCATTTATCTCCTTTAAAAGAACGGTAAAGTGGTTTTATTTTTTATTACACTTATGCGAAACGACTAATACCTACTACCATACTATTCAATTTCTGCGAAAAATATACAAATCGATATATCCTTAACCCTTTCGGCGCGCATGATGCACATGTGCATCATGGGATTGCAGCCTCGCGCACGCGCATGATGCACATGTGCATCATGGGATTGCAGCCCCGCGCACGCGCATGATGCACATGTGCTTCATGGGATTGCAGCCCCTTGGGCGCGCATGATGCACATGTGCTTCATGACAAAGATTGATGACAACATAGTATTTTGTCCAAATTGGAACAGTTTTTAGGTTGATTGAGATTATTGAGACTATAAATAATTGAGTGTCATATATATATTTTCTTCTTCCTTTGTATTTTCAGAGAAAAATTACTTTGAACTTTAACAATCGATATTACTTGTATTCAGTAAGATTTTTTTCTTATTTATTTGATAAACCGCTTGTGTAGTCATCATTGTACATTTTAATTTAATTTAATCATCTATATAGTTAGATTTTCACTTAAAAATGTCATGATAACCACGGTGCATCATTGCGCCAGAGCGTACCGCATTTATTACCATGCAATTTTAAAATGTAACAAGTACCGTATTTGTCGTATAATATTAGACTTTATTACGCATGAATGAAAGTACATTTTTCTTAAGTAAGCAACAGAAAATCACATTGGACGGTGTCATGCGGCGTTGACGTTAGTCATTCATTTGTAATTTTTTAAAGTAATGTATATAAACATTCAATATTTCCTCGATAAATACAATAGTAGATACAAATATAACTCAGCGAATAAATTTAGCAAATAGTCGTTTTTGTATAGTCTAGAAAGTGGCGGTACACTTGACTTGACTAAGGAATGGTTTATCACGCTCCTTATCTCGTTCAGCTACCTGGCGGCGGCCTGTCATGTCCCGTGACCTTGCATTCCTTAGAGACATACGCTAATTATTATTTTCATATCTTTTCTATTGTTAAGAAAACTTTCACAAAATGCAGGCGACCAATCACGAATGTCGCCGTGCTGAGCTGGGAAGACAAAGGGTGGGTAATTCATATTAAATACGTACAGTCTTAGTTTATGCCTGTGACTGTGCGTTTGTCTCCTTGCGTCTTGTGAGTGATAATCGGTTGTGATTGTGAATCTTTAACCACTGACCCGGCTACCTTTATGGACCCGAATACTGCACGTAGAACGATGGACTCGGCTTTCTCTATGTACTCGAACTCTGCTAACTCTACGATTGACCCGGCTTTCATAATGGAGTCCGATTATGCGCCTTCCACCACGGATGACCCTGCTCACCTCATGGTCCCGATAGTTGCCGTTTTATCAAATGGTCAACTGCCGACCGATATCAGCGATATGCCAATGCCGCTAGGTAACTACTTAGATTAATTAATTAAATTTTCCAATGTTATTGTCAAATTAATTCAATTAGACTGTTTACCCATTGTTTTTTATTTCATCCAAAATAAACATTTTGTACCTAACTGGTTATTACAAATTGCGCATGACACTATTCATTCTCTTGTTGCTCGCGGCAGCGAAATGCGTGCGGTACCGTAGCGCGCAATGATGCACAGGGTGCATCATGGCTTTTAGAACAGAAAATTATGTATGTGCGCGCGGGCACGTTGCATCGCGCTGGAAGTCGTTCGCGCAGGTGCATTGCAGCGCGCTATGAGGCGGCCGCGCGGGTGGATTGCAGCGCGCTATCAGATGCTCGCGCCGAAAGGGTTAAAAAAACGACACAAAATATAATGTAATATCGCGGAAATCCACCATGTTGAATCCATAATGTATGTATGTATACCATATCCCTCGGTTTTTAAATAAGTTATAATTTATAACATGATTGCATTGATAAAGTGTTCAAGCGAATAATATTGAGGAGTGTCTATTTAAAAACCGGCCAAGTGCGAGTCGGACTCGCTTACGAAGGGTTCCGTACCATTATCTATAATCAAGCAAAAAAAATCACATGTGTTGTATGGGAGCCCCCCTTAAATATTTGTTTTATTGTGTTGTTTAGTATTTGTTGTTATAGCGGCCACAGAAATACAATCATCTGTGAAAATTTCAACTGTCTATCACGGTTCATGAGATTAGCCTGGTGATAGACGGACAGACAGACGGACGGACAGCGGAGTTTTAGTAATAGGGTCACGTTTTACCCTTTGGGTACAGAACCCTAAAAAGGTTTATTTCATTTCGCGATACAAATCTAATTGATACCTTATCTCGTTGGATCTGTAGTCCAAATTAAGTGTTATCGAAATGGGGATACGCACTTTTTAACCGTCTTCAAAAAAAAAGGAGGAGGTTCTCAATTCGGTTGTATGTTTTTTTTTTATGTTCGTTACTTCAGAACTCCGTCATTTATGGACCGATTTGAAATTTTTTTTTTTTTTTAATCGTTAGGGTATACCTCCAGATTGGTCCCGTTGTAGTCAAAGTCGAGGTGTGATGAGAGGATCTATGAGGAATCGATGGAACTCCTCACATATTATAGGCACGCACATAACAGTTTTAGTAATTTCTGTAATAACTCAAGTAGTTACATTCCGAAAGCATTATTTGGTGAAGCGGAACTGTCGATGACGACCATAGATGATCACCGGAACTCCTAAATGATAACTGTTTCACGGGTGGCGGTTAGATTTTTGTATAAGGTTTAGAGGCAACTTATGTTCATGACAATCCACGTGGTAAAATAGAATCAGTGGTGAGGAACCAGGAGAACTCCTCAACGATTAACATCCTTGCACCGTGGATAGCAACAGTTTGTAAATGCTGATGAGCAATTGGCATTATGCTATTGTTACTTGATGTAGTAAATGTGTATCATTAAATCACATGATAATAAATTACACTGTGAAAAAAAATCAAATTTAGCAAAGGCTATGTGAAGTCGGTTTTTTTTTTTAATTTTATGATTATGAACATACACGCTTCAACACCTAATAATTACTACGGGCGCGTTATGTTTGCAGTTGTAGACTATTGGAGCAGGTGTTATGTTATTGTCACTATACAATGTCGATAAGGTCGTAAATCGTAATACCAACTTGCAAAACATTAAGAGGACTGTGAACCAAAGGCAAAAATTACTCTTTTCATACAAAAGGCGATAACGATTTCCACCCCTTAAATGTTAACTGATTATGACCAATTTTTAATAGGTTGCCAGTCAGAACAAAATCTAGGTCTATACGTTTTTGAATTTTGATTAAAGATCAAGAAAGTCAAATAATGCCGTAATTATTTTTGTATAAGAATACTGAAACCACAATAAAACTGAATTTAATGATTATAGTGAAAAAATCAATACGTATAGACCTAGATTTTGTTCTGACTGACAACCTATCAAAAATTCGTGAACATCGGTTAACATTTTCATCAGTTTTTCGCGGATAGCCTAGTTGGTAGTGACCCTGCCTCCGAAGCAAGCGTCCCGGGTTCGATCCCCGGTAAGGGCAAATATTTGTGTGATGAGCACGAATGTTTGTTCCTGAGTCTTGGATGTTTCCTATGTATTAAACTATTTATTTCTCTATATAAGTATTTATATCGTCATCTAGTACCCATAACACAAGCCTTTAGAGCTTACTTTGGGACTAGATCGATTTGTGTAAATTTTGTCCCCTGATTTATTTATTTATTGAAGGGGTGGAAATCGTTATCGCCTTTTGTATGAAAAGCCGTAGGTTCACACCGCTCTTAACATACAATGTAGTGTTCCTCTAGCTGCTAAGAATGTACTTTGTAACTTCAAACCGGGATAATGGCACTCTCGTACGGGATAAATGGGTGCAATTACACGAGTTCAAAGTTAACCTACGGCTATGTCGAATACAACGCAATCTAGAGAAATATAAATACGAAAATATGTTCGTTCGTAAGTTTCTTTGTTCCTCATTCAACGTAAAAGGGTCATACACACGTTTAGGGGTCGTCCATTAATCACGTGATCATTTATTGATAGTGATACATGGTGAGGTTTAAGACTACCCCCCCCACCCCCCACCCCCACCCAACATCACGTGTATTATTAGTATCTACAAATAATATTTTAGAATATTATCTTAAATACATGTAAGTATAATCTAATTTTATTCGCCGCTTTTCGATTTAAAAATTGCACGTTTGAAAAAATAAATACAAGTGATATCTTACTACACCCCCCTCCCCCCTTGTGACATTTCGTGATTTTTGTCAAACCCCTCCCCCCCCTTTCAAGCCCTACGTGATTAATGGACGGCCCCTTAGGTTCAGAACTGTTCCCTCCTGTTCCCGAAAGTTAAGGAGCCTGAGGCCTGATATTTTAGCTTGGACTATATCCGCATGTAGGACATTAGGCATAGTTTTGGCCTGTATGAAGAAAACCTAAAATTAAGCAGCCGTTTTTGTTAACTTTTCGTCTCAGGTGGGACAAATTTTGTGTTCTCGAAGTGTGTATTATTCAAAATGGAGCAACAGAAGATGAAGATTGATAGAAGTGATTTTTTCCACAGTAATGGTTACGATAGTGAGTAAAAAAAATAATAATAATAATAAATCAGGGGACAATCTTTTTACACAAATCGATCTAGTCCCAAAGTAAGCTCTAAGGCTTGTGTTATGGGTACTAGACGACGATATACATACTTATACAGATAAATAAATACTTAAATACATATAGTTAGGGAGGCGAATAGGGGAATTTTCGGTAATACTCGAGCATGGCAGTTTGAGATATGAGAGATACCTTAGACCTAATAGAACAACCTTGTAAAGTATTTAGCTCTATATGTAGTGACGCGCGCCTAGGATAGACGATCAGATTAGTAAAAAAAAATCGATAGTCTGAAATACTCGAGCGCGTCAGATTAAGATATTGGGGGTTGATTTTAGTGTTTTAAGACTAAATTTAACTAATCTGACGATAAGTCATTGACGCCGCCGAGTTATAGGGTCGCGAACTTGTAAAAAAAAAACGTTAATCCGGCATTCTCGAGCGCGATTTTTTTATTTTTTATTTTGAAGAATATAATCTAAAACTTACTAAAAATACAAAATCTGCCGGTTTCCGCATGACCGGAAGTGTGGAGGAGCCATTTCGTCTTCCGAAAAACGCGTTGCGGCATATATATATATGTTTATGGTCCCCTACCGTAGACCTATGTGCCCTCAGTATGACGCCGATTGAAGAGAGAGAAAAGACCCAGCGGTATATTTCTCGAATGTGCCGGAAACTAAAAAAAAGAAACCAAAAATCCTTTTTCGGTCAGATTAAGAGAACCCACCAACATTTTTGTCAGATTAAGAAAATAAATTGATCGTAACTTATCGTCACGCCGAAATAGACAGTTTTTTTAAAGGGAGCTTTCTTGGGGCCTACTTAACACCCCTTCCGAAAATCTGACGCGCTCGAGTATTTTTTTTTTTTTTGCATTTTTGACTACTTTATATGCCTACCCCCACCACGCGAACCGGCAGATTAGTATACCGTTGTTATCAGAGGCACTTGGGGCATACGTAGTATGAATATCTGACGCGCTCGAGAATGCCCAAGTAACTGTTTTTTTTAACATTTTTGAAATACCGTACACGCCAAACCCACCGCTAAAAATGGTAAATCTTTAGATTTTGATAGGTCTCGCCGGCGCCGTTGAATTACGCCATTTAGCTACCTCGCCTCCCTAACTAATAGGAAACATCCAAGACTCAGGAACAAACAGTCGTGCTTATCACACAAATATTTGCCCTTCCCGGGGATCGAACCCGGGACGCTAGCTTCGGAGGCAGGGTCACTCTCAAGTAGGCTAACCCTAGGCCCTAGTTATAATAATAAGGCTTCTTTTTTGTCTCAAAAAATGCAGTTATCATGGGGATAGCGACGAATTCCACATCAATATATAAGTAAATAAATCACGGGACAATCTTTACACAAATCGATCTAGTCCCAAAGTAATCAGTAATCAGTCATTTATTTGCTCCAACATGGTACAAGTTGGTGTTTTAAAGTTGAGTTTTAAATAAGCTCTAAAGGTTGTGTAACGAGTACTAGACGACGATCTACATACTTCTATAGATAATTAAATACTTATATACATAGGAAACATCCAAGATTCAGCAACAAAAAGTGCTCATCACACAAAAATTTACCCCAAACCCGGGACCGCTAGCTTACGTACCAACTAGGCTAACCGTGTCGTCAAAGTCATAAACAACGTAACGGTCAAAAGCTAGTACTTAACCCTTTAGCGGGCACCATACATACAGATATGCTACATAAATTTCAAACACAGTTTAATGTTTGTCACTTACAGGGAATTATTTAAAAGCCATTTTTTTACATTAGTACAATCCACTTTGCATCATTTTATTAAGTTACTAAGGTTGAAATTCTAAAAGTATGTGGTCGATAAAACGCCCAGCACCCGGATAAGGGTTAATAAAAAATTGGTTTTTTTATTAACCAAAGACTCACATCATCGTAATATTGTTTGCCCATTGTCACTTTCACACAACCACGCACCACTATTCTAACTGTGAGACTACTAGCGGCTCGAGTGAAAGTAGGCCAGTCTATGGAAATGGAACCGATATAATAACCTGAGCTTACTAGATTGCTTTTGCGGTTTTGCTTGCGAAAATTAGTCGCTAATATGTATTACAATGTTATAGATGTGTTAAAGGTAATCAATGATATTGATTTTGAGATACCAATATGCAAAACTTGGTAACTATTTGCACTTCGGAAATGTAGTGCAATAGCATGCGCCGACGACAGATATATCCGTCAGCGCAGACATATTTAGGCTTGGCCACCTACGCTGACGTCGCTCGCGTAGGATACCGTAGCAACCGATGCACCGCTGACGTCGGACTCACAGTGTGTTTTTACACCCGACCGACAGCAGCATCATCTCGAGTCATCTCTCACTGACGCTGTGGGGAGCCAATCAGGGCATTGCTTTGTCTGGCAGTTTCCATCGCGGCCCGTAACGACGGGCCGGTCTTGAATGTGGCTATGCCATCTTGGCTTCATTTATGCCTGTCTGCGGCGTGGTGGGTTTTCTTGCCTATACGGAGTCCTGGGTGTGGACCGAGGACTGACTTCTTCGGACGGCGCGAGCTCTCTCGGATGAGCTCGGTAGCGGCCGTCCGGGGGGCGCGCGTGAAGCGGTAAACTAATCTAACCCCTGCAGCGTCAAACAGTTCGAGTGGTCGGCGCGGTCAAGCCTTGCCAGTTTGGGTAGCGCTCGCTCTATTGTGCTGTTACGCACATAGCGCGGAGCAGAGACGATGGTGCGCAGGGACTGGGACTCTTGCGCACGGAGCCTCTTCCCTTCCGGTTAGATTCGCTCACAATAGCGTACCATGCGGGTGCCGCATACGTGAGGCGGGACCGCAGGTCCCTAACTTTGTGCATACGGGGAGGTTGCTGGGTAGGATTGAGAAAAAACCTCAATAGAGCAGAGACATCCAGATAAGATAATTAAGTCGCATAATATCTATTATAATTATATTCTATTCTATCATAAATTTAAAATAAATTCATCATAAATAAATCGAGATAAGTTAATCGGATACGTATTTATTTTCAATGAATTTGATAACAACTGCTAACTTAATAGTGCCACGAACAGAGATTCAATTCTATCAGTGATAATAACCTACGTTTTGATTTAATGTTATTAAAATATAACCTTCCAACTATAAACGCAAGGTCTAATTTTGAACAAACTAATAATTTCACATAGTGCCTTGTTAAAGTGACCAGCTTGTTGTAAACATGACACTGCGCACGTGTTTAAATTGATAAGGTTACGTATTTTGTTGCAAAAATGAGCCATGTTAAGTTTCAGATGATATCTTGATACAGGAAAACCATCTAGATTCTAGATAATGTAAATGAAATCTTAATTACCAAATATATATTTCATTCTGACAGTCCTGTTGCAAACTCCATGGAATCAAAGACAAAGGAAACGGGTGTGGGGTCTGACCGTCCTTGCATACCCTGCACTCTACCAGTACGAGTGTTGTCCTAAAGGCATGCTAATATTTATAGATACTGTTGCCGTATTAATTATTTATTTACTGCACTAAATCTTTACTTAATGTGTGTTAAGATTCCTTAAAGCTCACATGTGGACAGTAGTGTAAGATGATTTTTGTATAATATATTTAATACTAGCACACCCAGGGCTCAATGATCAGCACATGCAGATCGACCGCCCGCCTGTCACCAGCCAGGCATCTCCACCCATCATCATCATCAGCACACCCAGCAGACATTGTATCGTATCGTTTTAAGGTATTTTTGATGTACAATAAAGAGTTTTACATACATACATAGTCCTGCCTGGAAACCACTACCCAATTCCTTGCGCATTGAGAGGCGGTCTTTGCCCAGCAGAGGAACAAAGATAGAATGATAGCTATGACAATGACACACTGACCAATCTCATCCAGCTTTAACTGTGCATGCATACTTTTAGATGTGCCTTCTTAAGATGTGTCTCCATTTGGATGTCACTGACTGAGTGAGTGAGATAGGATACTGAAAATGTGAAAAGCTATGACCATTATAAATTTTATAGTTCATAATCAATTGTCACTACACTGAACGCTCCCTCAACTCACATGCGAAATGGAACAAGGATAATGGGAATTACAGAATTGTTAAATAAAAATCTAATACAGTGCATAAATTAATTCAAACACAAACTTAATGAATCTAGAAAAAGATAATTAAGTGAGAAAAATCATGCAAAAACATAGGTGCAGAAAAATTGTTGTGATACAATTATATTCCCAAGGAGGTTGTGTCAGATATATTTAAAAACTGTCACATCTCTGATCTTGAAGTGTACCCTAATGCAACTGAGATTATTTATTATAAGTTTGAATATGAGGACACTGTTGTTATAAAAAATTAATAGAGGGAAACAGTTGGCAGATATATGGCAAAACTCATGTGACTTATAATTATATGCTAATTCCAATTACAATTCAATTTAGTTCTTTCCCCCGGTAATATTAAACTGAACTAATTTGTAAACAAACAGTGTGCATAAGAAAACAGAAACTGTGTGATAATTGAAATTAAATATGTCTAACCTTCTTCCGCTGAAATAAAACAAAATGAGATATTATTAATACAATCATGCATGATGATGATATGCTTTAGATACTCTAACTTTTTCACCTCACATTCTGAAAACAGCAAGCAAATTCCACTAAATCATCAACTGTGAAGTAAGTAGCTATAATTTTAATAGCATTTTAACTGCTCAGTTAATGTACTAAAAGTTTATTACAGACAATAACTTAAAATGATGAGCAGCAAAATAAACCAGCACAATGAAAACGCAAAGATTATAAATAAAACGAAATCTTGTACGGCCAGACAAAGTGCAGTGCCGTGAATGTACATAAAGTATAAAATACGTCACTGCTCTAATGACACGCACGTTGAAAATATGCGACGCAGAAGCCTAAATTAAATGGATTTTCGCGCGACGTAAGGATAACAAGGAGAATCCCTTGACACCGGGAATACCATACGTACGTACACAAAACTTGGGCAATTAACATGCAAAATATTTCGAATAAAATACGCAATTCATACAATTAAATCTTACCTCTTTACGTTTTTTAGCTTTCCTCTTGTCTGCCATTATAAATTAAACTTGTCAACGTAGCAAACTTTACAGCAAATATTGCTTATTTCAATTTTATTTCTTTCGTGATGACTGACGGGTAATGACGATTGTTTGACAGTTACGCGACAGATCGACAAAACGATGGCAAGGCAACGATGGAGCGTTTAAATATCTGACTCGTCATTAAGAAAGCTAACTTATATAGTAGGTTTTTAATGAAATTATATTTCATTACGTATATTATTCAACGACAGATAAACAGCATACGTTCAATAAACAGTGAATTGATATAGATATATGCAGATATTTTTCATTTCCTATGTTTTCGTTACAAGTTTTCAAGCGGATTTCCAATCAACCTATTGTACACGGCAACATTACTGCCACAGGTAATAAATATAAGTTAGTAAATAAAATCAAATACAAATAAATGCACATCTGCCAACAAAACAACACAAACATTAGTTGAACAGAGAAAAAAAATACTTAAGGATGTATACCGAATATATCGATTTGTATATTTTTCGCTGAAATTGAATAGTATGGTAGTATTAGTCGTTTGGCATAAGTGTAATAAAAAATAAAACCACTTTACCGTTATTTTAAAGGAGATAAAGTTCATTTAAGGTTACATGTGTTATGTGCTGTGCCTATGTTATTTGTACCGGAAGTTGATTAAATTACAAGAAAAAGCGAAAAATGTTTCTGTCTCATAGTACTTTTATAATCTGAAAATGTATTCTCTATAACTTTGTACTCTCCTCCTTTCGTAAAATGTCGTTCAGTTGTACCCACGGAAATATTCTTGATTGAATTTCCATGTGTCCGGACCGTTTCAAAAACTGCATATTGATTGGTTTATGACTCGAGTAGTCAAATCATTCTGATTTTATTCTACATACTAAATAATTATTAATAAACACAGATTTGTACATTTTAAATCATTATTCGTACAAAATTACTCATTGCCGTTATTTGGTGCAAATGAAACAAAACTTGAAAAATAAAATACATGTACTGCAGATTTGACGTGGCATACATCCTTAATGTGAAATTCTATGACAAGCAACTTTTCACTCTATTAACATTGCTTGTTGATAAACCCACCCACCCCAACCAACCCAAAAGTGGTGCAGTTCATAGGTCGCTATACTGCTTGTCCCGCTCTATGGCCCAAGTAATCAGTCCCCAGTCCCATAATATATATAAAATGAATTTACGTCACATAATAAATAATAGTACTACATATCTTCTAATATGCCTGTGGCCTATATTATCTCTGGCAAAAAAAAAAATCTCTTTGGCCGCGCGCGTCGTTACCGCCCGCCACTTTTTCTGACATACGATTACGATTGCAGCAGTGCAAGCGTTTTGCGAACGCCATAAGTTTGTTAGGATCGATTGATAAGCAAATTTCCATGTGTTTACGCTGCAACCATGGCTGGAATTAAATCCTTAGCAGTTAGAGGAATACGCAGCTTCGGGCCAGAGAAAAGCGACGAGCAACACATCTCATTTAATACACCGTTGACGCTTATATTGGGTCAAAATGGTTGTGGCAAAACTACGATTATTGAGTGTTTACGCTATGCTATCACTGGACAGATGCCTCCGGGTAGCCGGGATGAGTGTTTTGTGCACGATGCTAAAGTAAATAAAACCACAGAAGTGCTGGGAGAAGTAAAACTAGAGGTGAGGTTATATTGTAATGTTTTATGCCGGGCCGTAGAAGCTGCTCTTATAAAAGTATTATTGTCATACAATGATGTACGGGGTTCTATGCAGTCCTGAATTTTATTTCAATAGTCAATGAATGAGCTGATGATATTTGTTTTTATTATGATTGACACAATACAGTATAATATATAAATGTTTGTTTATATTTTCGTTATCATTATGGACAGACGCAATAACAACTTATGTCAATGTTTCTTTTTATTGACTAACATCAATATATCTAGCTAGTCTGTACTCAGTGAGAAAATGTATTATTTATTATAATTCAATAAACTTTGGACCAGTTTACTTGTGGCTAGTTTGCTATGTGGAGTATATGTATGTGTGTAGTTTATTGTTTCTGTGGACATTATGAGCTTCCATTGCTTGAGTTCTACAAGAAACACCATCAATCCCTGTTTTGGACCCACTTTTACAACTGGTCAATCAACCCACACGGTGCTGTTGTCAAAAGTAGTCATTGGCAGTAATGGTGGCTCCCATATTGCAACTGATAGCCATAATCTGAAAAACTTGAAGTTGAGCTTGCATTACCCTAATAAGAACACTTTCATTATATTTCATTAAACTAAACTTCAAATTGAATCATCATTAAATTCATAGGGCCATACAATAAACTGTACAATTAATAGTTATTAAAAATCTACACAGATGCAAACAAATTTAAACAATGTCCAATTTTATAAAATACTAATACTCTTTGTTGAATACCACTTAAAACAAATCATCCCTTCATGTTGAATTCAAACTGTGGTGTTTGATTTGACAGAGTTATTTTAACTTATTGCATAAGAGGGTAATTAAGTAAAGTAATAAAAAACTTTTCTAAACACAAAACAAACCAATTTTTAATGTGTGTTTTGTATCCAGATTGTATCGCCTAATGATGAACAGCTGGAAGTGTTCCGGTCCATGCGTGTCACAGCTCTGCCGGACAGGAAAGTTAAATTCCAAAACCTCAGCTCACATCTCAGGCTGATTAAAGAAGATGGGGAATCCAGGGATGTGACGCTGGATATGGATCACCGAATGCATGAGGCACTTGGTAAGTCTTAGCTTAGAATAGGAACAAATGCTTGTCAATTGGTTCGTGTTTCTTAACTTTCTTGTGATTGTTATAGTTAATTATTTTTAGTAAGCTTTTTATTAACTTGCAACATTTGTATGTATGTATGTTCGGTTTAAATCTTGCAAGATGAATTAGAACCACTTTCTCTTATCCTATGGAGCTGTATTTTTACATATTGGTTTAGTTCTGATGACAGTGGATTTTTATGGTAAGTATGACCTGAATCGACATCCAGGGGTTAGCTCCAGATAAAGGAACTCTTCAACGGTCAACATCACAGACACAAAGTTTTGTGTATGCATTTTATTGCAATACTAGCACCGAAACCCGGCCTTGCTAAGGTTAAAATACACTGCACACTTAATGGTTATAAAATCAGTTTTTCTATCTTTTGTGGAATTTTGGGAACAAGAACATTCTGGATAAACTACATTCTTTTTTAAAATTGTAAAATATCCTAGTATACCTACTCTAGAACACTCTGGAATATTCTGGAAAGTGTGAAATATTCTAAAACATCTTGATCTGAAATATTATTCTCGATGTTATCACGTTCTAATGTAATTTACGCAATTCAGCGCTGTCCTGAACTTATATGAGTCGTAAAATGTGTTAGAAAAAGATAGATTTTGAATATTGATATTGATTATGTCAGTTAGTTAAGAATTCTTCCAAAATCTTTTAAACTATTCAAAGACATCTAAGAAAATTCTAGAAAGTTTGAGAGCATTCAAGACGATTACAGACCATCCTACATCATTTTAAAATATTGAGATTATTTTTAACTTTACAGATTGTTCTGGAACATTAAAGAACATCCTAGAATGTATGAAAGCATTCTAGACGATTACAGACCATTCTACATCATTTAAAAAATTTAAGATCCTTTATGACTATTCTAGAACATTACAGAACAATTGAGAATGTTCTAAAGTTTGAAGATTGTTTTCGGTTTTTTTAGATCATTCTTGAACTTAAAAGGATATTCTAGAACGTTTGAGAACATTCTGGATTCTGGAGCATTCTGGAACAGTCGTGATGCAATGCAATAAAAAAGGGAAAAGATATATTATTTTAAACTAGACGCAAACTCGGAAACCGCAAAAAAGAAATTTAATAACTACCTTTTTAAAAAAAATACTACCCAAATTCGCAAACATGGCGAAATAAATACTGTATTATGCTTATCTATTTAATGTTGTATATTGTTGTGCTAAAATAAAATGTGTAGGTATATGTTTTTAAAATATTTTACAAAGGGAAATGGGCGCAGTTTGGACGTGTGCCCTGGGTGCCGTTTTAACGTCGCAAAGCCCCTGTGTGTGTGACATCTGGCCTGTCTGTTTGTTCATTTGTCTTAGTATTTGAAACACCTTTTTTCAGGTGTCTCCAATGCCATATTAAACTCCGTCATATTCTGCCACCAAGAGGACTCCACCTGGCCACTGGAAGATGGCCAGAAAGTGAAAGAGCGATTTGATGAGATCTTTGACTCTGACAAGTACAGTGAATGCTTTGAACACTTGAAGAAGTTGAAAAAGGAGTACAGTCAGGACATTAAAGTTCTTGGTAAGTTTTATACGCAATGATTGATATAAAAATAACATGAAATCTGTCCTATAGTTGTCTTTACATATAACTGAAACTTTGATCATTTTCATAAATGTAAAATTCTTGGTATTTCGTAACAATTTTAAAAATACAGAGCAAGAAGTGGACCACCTGTTTGAGAAGAAAGAAGATCTAGAGAAGAAGAGGCTTGATGTAGAGAACACGGATACATTGATCAATGATGTTAACACAAAAATTGAGGAGCTGTCTAAAGAGTTGGAGGGAGTTACTGCTAAATTGGACTCCATTAGGACGATAGAAAAGAGTATTGTGGGATTGGAGAATAAGAGAGACAAAATTAAAGTGAAGTAAGTGCACTATGCTACAATAACCGTGGTAGTTTCTATCCTTGACCTTCATAAGAGCTTGTAGTAGGTTAGGCAGTTAACTCAGCTCGCCAGCCAATCAAGACATACCATAGGAAAAAACCAGACAAGTAAAGAGTTCAACTCATGTGGAGAGGGTTCCGTGATTATATGAAATTTCCTATGTTACTTTCAATACCATAGACTTCTTATAGGTTTTCCTGTAAACTGTAGGTAAAGAACTATTTGCTGTTTTTTTTTTTTTTTTAATTTTAGTCGCAGTAGTTTCGGAGATAAGATGGGAATGATCAAATTTCGCCTATTTTCCTAAATAACTACAAAACCACAAGGTTGTCTTGTTAATATAATCTTTGACATATGGCCGAATTCAGAAGCCCCACTTAAGCATTTGATTAGATATTAAACAGTTAAATGTCCCTCAACTAGTTGTCAACCTATACAGAAACGACACTGAAACGTCACTTTAATTAAAGCTCAATTTGAGTGGTCTTTCTGAGTTCGGCCAAAAGACGGTGTCTTGATAATAATGAGTGCGTGAGCGAATCCCAAAGTTATCTAGGCGAACACAAGGTTCATGGTTAATGAACGAACTTTTACGCGAACAACTTTTGGCCTACCGGTCGTAGGAATTGGTTCTTGATAAGGAGTGCGTAACTGAGGGGAATTCCAAGCTTATCTAAGTTAACACGGGGTAACTTTAACGCGAACAACTTGTTGCCCGATAGACTTGGGTTCCATTTATACAAATTTTGATTTATTAACTAGTTTGTGATTTATGTGGTATGGGAAACCAAATGTTGGAGTTGTGCGCGCTATGGAGTTACGCCACAGGACTTTTGAATCGAGTCTGTCGAGTGTGACGTATTACCTCCTGATTAGAGATACCAGATAGTAAAACCTTGAATTGAAGAGAAGAAGAAGAAAAACATTTATTCACTAACATAGAAGACACACAGAGTAACATAAATATAAATTAAAAACAATACAAAACAAAATGGTGGTGTGTGTGTCCTCGCGGTAGTGAATGGGACACTGGCTCAGCATAATGCTGAGGTGTAAGACACCTGCAGCGCTGATTTTCAGCCAGCACCGTCTGTGACTCACGGAGCGCTATACAAATACACTACATGCTAATAATTATTTATCTACTACTACTAAGATGGAAATTGGAAATAAAATAAAACTAATAAAAAGCAGTGATGCAACGAATGCTACATTTACGAATACGAATACGAATATCAAACCTACTATTCGGCGAATACGAATATCTCGCCATGTTAATAAAATACTTATTTATTTGATTAATGTTTACTCTTCTAATAATTAAAATTTACAACAGGCAAATTTGCTTGACTTGTGCTCACGACTGACAAATGAAATGAATGAAAGGAATGGATGAATCAATCCATGGTTCGTAATCGTAATGATAGGGAAACTCCCGGAGCCGCGGGAACTGTATAAACTATGGCCGGGGAGTCCCCCGGCGCGTCGTCGTTGCGGTTAAGGGCCTCTGCACACGTCATATTTTTATGCGCGTTTTTCAAATCTGCAGTAAATAGAGTAGCGTACAAAAATATCAGTTTTTAAATATTCGTATTAGTATTCTATAGTAGTAGTAATACGAATATTCGGTAAATGTCTACTATTCGGCGAATACGAATATTCGTATTCGTATTCGTTGTATCAGAAATAAATGAAATCAACGTCAGTTATTAAATTAAAGCTTAATTTCTTTATATTTAAACATAAAACTTCACTGAACATTAAATTTCGTTGTGCACGTTCCAATATATATTGAACCTCAAAGGGCATCTCTGCTCCTAATGATTTTTGTTAAAAAAAAAATATATAATTGTAATTTTTGTTTTTATAGATTAGAAAACTTTCAAACTCAAGAGCAAGAAATGAAGAAAACAATCAAAACTTTGTTTGAAGGGAGTGTGGAGGAGCTGAATCAAAATATCGGTAAGGATTTGGAATGACATGATTGGCAAATAATTTTGCGCATATCCTGAATAACAAATTAAATTGAATATATCATATTAGTAAACCAAAATCAATTTTTCAAATCAGATATGAATATAAATATATATTTTATCTACACCCATATCATAAAACCTCCATTGGTTAATCAAAAACCTTAGGAAATGACCACCATTTTGACAACCAATTAGGAAAAACCAGTGCTGCGATAAAGAAATACTATGACTTCTTTATCGTTTTTAGTAAAGAAAAGAGATTAAATTTGGAACAGCTGTCAAAACTCAAGTGGTCTCTATTCTAGTATCCATAGATATAACAAACAGTTATTGATACGAAACGTCAATTCAGTATGTTTTTTTAATATAAACTGCACAATATTTGATCTCGAGTGACGTGAGAATAGAGACTTCATCAGTTTGTCTATGATTTAAAAAAAATGGTCTTGACGGAGGATCGCCATGTTGGCGTTTTGCTGAACGAAAGTAGAATTGTTTTTGAATTGAATAGAAAAAGTTGTTTGTAATTTACATTTTAGTTGAAAATATGAATAGTAAGTAGTCTTCTCGGAGTGTGTGTGATGTGAAAATGCGCCGGATATCGGAAATATGCAGCCACGATTGCAACAAATAACTTGTTGCCAGAAAATATTGTTTCTGAACCCATCATGGAGGATTTATAATATGTGTGGAGATAAAGTTATGTATGCAACTCTGCATAATTTGGCCTTAAAACACACGTGCGATCTTATTATGAAACTCGCCTATCGGCTCGTTTCATGAAAACCGCACTAGTGTTTTAAGGCCTATCATTATGCAACCGTTGCATAAACTACTATTACAACAGTCTGTATTGAATACGGATTTGTTTATTAAATGTGAGGTTTTATTCAAGAAGATAAAACGCTTCTAATTTTATTTACAGTTACCTATGACCAAACAGTTAGAGACAAACAGAAAGAACTTATAGAGATTTACGAGAGGAAATCTGCCTTCGATAAAGAAAGAGAGAAAATAGAAAATGAAATGACGTACAACAAAGTGAAACTAAACGAGTTTAACTTCCTGGAAAACCAGAATAACGAGAGGCTTGATAGGAGAAACAAACTGATCGAAGAAGCCACTCTATTAGCTGGTAAGAGTAAATTTTAATGTGTTTTTCATTTGCCTCTTAGATAACATTAGATTTAAAACATATATTTAATAAAACAATACAATTACAATACGGACCGGTAAGCGCAGCGTAGGACGTCCACCCACAAGATGGACAGACAACCTAAAAGAGACTGCAAGAAAACGTAGGATGCAGGCCGCTTACAACCGGCCCCTTTGGAAATCGATGGAGGAGGCTTATGTCCAGCAGTGAACGTCCTATGGCTGAAATGATGAATTATATATAAATTAGAGATGTCAATTTACAAGCATTGAATTATGAACGCATCGTTAATATAATTAACGTTTTGACCGCCAAGCATGTCTCAGAAGTAACACGAATTTCAACTTTAAGTCAAGGTTTTGAAGGACTTTTTTACCCTGTATCCGCTGACGGCTGCAGCCAGTCATGAAAACAATATGATTACAAATATGATAATTTGCAAATTGTCGTAATGTCGGTAAATTCCTCAACCAAGAGGAGAGAGGAGGAGGAGGTTTTTAATTAATTGCGTTTCATTAATCTCCAGCATCTAAAAGGCTTTGAGTTGTCTTTGTCGTTTCACTGTTGTACCACAAACACTTGAGTTCGCTTCCCACCTGAGGCCTACTCATATCTAACAATACTTGTATTCGTCTTGGTGTATGGGCCTCTATTCATCATTTCCTAAGTGACATCGCAAATTATTTTGCTACAATATGGTATAATAGCTCTTATTAACTTAGGCAATATCGAATAGATGCCGTGGTTATAAAAGGAGAACTCCTTGTCTTTTTTAGGGTTCTGTACCCGAAGGGTAAAAACGGGACCCTATTACTAAGGCTCCGCTGTCCGTCTGTCTCCAGTCTGCATCTCATGAACCGTGATGATGATGATGGTGGGTGGGGACGCCCGGCCGTCGACAGGCGGGCGGTCGATCTGCGAGCGCTGATCATTCAGCCCAGTTCCCCAAGGTTTGGAGCCGAGGGTTACTATCGCGGCGGCACACCCATCCAGCATTGATCCCATCTTCTTGTTTTCCTGCAGAACATAAGTACATCCTGCAGGTTCAGGCTACTGATCTCGGTTTCATCTATTTTATCTTCTCCGAAAATGTCATATCTCAGTGACGAGTACATGACACAATCGGCTAGGAGGTGTTTGCTAGTTTCTTCCTCCCCCCAGGCAGAGAGAATCTGATCTCATAATGATATCATGAACCGTGATAGTTAGACAGTTGAAATTTTCACAGATGATGTATTTCTGTTGCCGCTATAACAACAAATACTAAAAAACATCAAAATAAATATTTAAGGGGGCGGCTCCCATACAACAAACGTGATTTTTTGCTCGTATTTGCTCAATATTCATAACGGCAACAGGTAGACGCTTGAAATATTCACAGAATATTTAAATATATATTAACTTCAAAAATAAATAATTTAATTAAAATAAAAATAAAAATTAAGGGGGCTCCCATACAACAAACGTGTTTTTTTTTTGCTTGATTATAATGGTACGGAACCCTTCGTGCGCGAGTCCGACTCGCACTTGGCCGGTTTTTTTATCTAACTCAATATCAAATCTATCTCTACAGATATGTTTTATTTGAACATTGTAATTTATAGAAAGAGTTCAGCAAAAATGAAAAAAGGGAGAAGTATATCGACAGTAATCTGTTGGTAATGCGGTGTCTCGGAACTTAATTTTGATTTGGTACAAGGTTTTTGCAACTTCGAGTTTGAGCAACAAAACCATCGAAAATATTTCGATTTTCCTAATGACCACGCAATGTTTGGTAAAAAAATTGTTTATTGTATAGAAATGGAAAACAGCCCAATACAAACCGAAGAGGAAGCTGACAAGGCCTTCAAAGCATTGCAGCTAAAAGTGAAGGAGTTGAACAAGGATCTGACCACCACGCAGTCACTGGCCGATGATGAAGCGAACCGGCTGCAGACTCACGTCAACACCAGCAGAGATGCTTTGGTAAGTTGATGTTCATCGGTAAGTTGATGTTCTTCACACTTGCTCATGGTTAATAAGATAACTTGCTGGAATTATGGACCGTATATATATGGGCCTTACGTCAAATGCAAATGTGTCACACGCCAAGCGCGTTTCAAAAGCTATGCAAAAATCAACTTTATCCGTACGAAAGAAGGTCTCTTTTGAGTTGTACCTCCGACAATTATAAGCGTTTGTGGCATGGTAGGCACGACAACGTATGACGCTTTTAAGCGTCCTTGGCGTTGAAAGGGTTAATGCCCCTTCGTTCATAACAGCTTCTCTATCGCCCTACATAATGCACTATTGATATTTTTATCTTTTTATCCGACTGTGTGTAGCTAAAACGAGGATACACAGTTTAAAAGTCTATGTATGTGTGTATTTGACCAAAAATCTGATTTTCCACTTTACTCTACCTGAGCTGAACTACTCTACCGATTTTACTAAACGGGGTCTCATACGATTCGTGGAGAACGTGCGAGTGTCATAGACTACAAAGAATTCTAAGGGTGCTTCATACTAGGAGCAACTTTACTTTTATGAGTGTGAGATAATTGGGATGTTTACTGGGTAAAAAAAAAACTAATTAGTCCGTCATTTAGAATATCAAAAAATATTGGACACGTATTTTTTGGTTTATCAAAGCAATCAAAATTTACAAAGATAACGTGCATCAAAGTTCGGAAGTGGGGGCTCGTGACGTCACTTAATGGTAAAAAGTGTGCAAAGTCGTGACGTTACGCGGAACTTCAACGCACTATATCTTCGTCATTTTTTGTTTAATTGACAATAGAAAAAATATGTGTTCAATATTTTTTTATAATGTAAATGACGGTCCAACTAGATTTTTTTCAGGAAACACGCCTATATTAATGATTTGCTTGCAGTCTCGCCACATGGAGAAGATATCGAATAAGGAGTTAGACATAGAGACGGCAAAAAAGCAAATACTGAAGAAAGACAATGAAATCAACGACGCGAACGTGTCCCGCTCGCGGCTCGACGAGATCGAGTCCAAACTGAAGGCCGCTGAGGCGTGAGTGCGCTGTATACTATTAAGCCTTTACACACAAAACGCGGCCCGTGCGCGGCGCGCTAGCGTGCTCGTTGTGTACCTAGGAACTGAATGGGGAAGTTGCATAAAAATGTAAATGAGGTTTAAATGATAAATTATGAAAATAAATGTAAACAA
Source organism: Tortricodes alternella (assembly GCA_947859335.1). NCBI lineage: Eukaryota > Metazoa > Arthropoda > Insecta > Lepidoptera > Tortricidae > Tortricodes > Tortricodes alternella. The sequence continues at coordinate 3,918,089 of OX401982.1, read as the reverse complement.
AAGTATATCACAGAAAAAAAGTAAATCATTTTGACTATTAATTTTTATTTGATTAAGGGTCAAAATTTGTGAAAAATTCATATTGTTTTTTTTTAGTTTTTTGGACATCCTCATCAAATTTATGTCATGTTTTATTTCTACGATGTTGGTCTAAAAACAGTATTTTCGGAAATAATTGCAGATTTTGTTTGTTTGTGTTTACGTGTTTAAACCATACATCTTGTAAAGTGTAACGACAGCTGTGACGTCAAAGCTGTTGTCCATTTTGTATGGAGTGTTTTTGCGAGTGTATGAACAATGACTTTTCAAAGCTTCATAACTCGTAAAATAATCAACATAAAAATGTTTTGCGTACACAGATCGGGTTCTATTACTCAGCACTTTCCAATACAAGATGAAAAAGAAATTATGCATCTTTCCTATTGGAAGCCGTAAAACGTCCACTGCAGGACATAGGCCTCCCCTAAAAAGTGGGGGGGATTTGACATAGTCGCCACGCTTGGCAGGCGAGTTGGCGACCGCCGTTGGTCGTGATAGTAATCGAAGAACACTGCTGCCCATCCTTCAGTGGATCCCTCTGTCGCCTTTTACGACACCCACGGGAGGAGATGGGGTGATGCTATTCCTAGCCGGCACCACACGGACGATCAGTTAAGTCCAAGATTTTATCATTTTAAATTTTATAGGGACTACCAAAGTTCAGCGGATGAAGTAAACACCGAGGAACTGCAGAAGGAAATGAATGATGAAGAGAAACTGATGGAACAGCACGAGCATGAGTTAGAAGAGCTCAATCAAAAGGTAAAAGTGTTCCTCAATACACACATCTTCACACATTTCTATCTGTATTCGATTATCATAGTAACTACTGAACTAGATTTATTTTAATTAAATTTTTCATTCCATTTATTTTGTCATTAATTGTATATGTATAATTAATGATGGTACAGTTACTTAGCATGCCATTATAATATTCATACCGACACATTACATTGTCACCCATTGGGTGTAGTGTAGCATAGCATTATAGTAGAAAATAATAGATAACATTAAAATTTTGAAATTAAAATAATAAAAAAAGCGCTTTCTTATTAACAAGCATAATGATCCATACTAATATTATAAATGCGAAAGTAACTCTGTAACTCTGTCTGGCAGACGCCTGTCGCGCTTTCACGCCGAAAATACTGAACCGATTTAAATGAAATTTCGTACACAGATAGTCTAGAGCCTGAGAAAGGACAAAGGCTACTTTTTAATGCGAAAAAAAGGTAGAAAGGGGTTGAAAGGGGGGATGAAAAGTTGTATGGAAGTATCGTCATTTTTAGGGCTAGAAGCTTGAAACTTATTTTTTAGGCTATTGATTCGATATAAATAAATATGACATTCAAAGTTTGTAAAAGTGTTACCCTCAAGGGTGTAAAATAACAATATGGAATAGGGTATGAAAGTTTGTATGGAAATATGCTACGGAACCGATTTAAATGAAATTTGGTACACAGTTAGTCTAGAGCCTGAGAAAGGACATAGGCTACTTTTTAATGCGAAAAAAGGTTTGAAAGGGTCTGCGTTTTTGTAAATAAACGGAAGAAATAAAATAAAGATAGAAACATATAATAGGGGTTCAAGGTCCTGCTTTTTGACTATCTTGCTTCTGAGACATCTTGCTTCTGAGACATCTTGCTTTTAAGACATCCAGCTTGTTAGGCATCTTGCTTTTTAGCCATCTTGCTTCTGAGGCATCTTGCTTCTGAGACATCTTGTTTTTGAGACATCCTGCCTGTAGGGCATCTTGCTTAGTAGGCAATTCGCTCATAATCGAAAAATCCACTCGGCCAAGTTGCTTCTAGGCGGGCACAAATGAACAGCCGTACACGCAAAATAATATCCTTTGCTCGCGCTAAAAAAGTAACTTTTCAACAGATAACGAAGCTACAGAAGCAAACAACTAAGAAAGCTGAACGCAGCACCATAGAGCAATCCCTGAAGGATAAACAGGAGCAGCTATCTTCACTCCTCACTAAGCATAGTACCGGTCTCGCTGAGTTACTGGGTTCAGTTCCTGACCAGGAATTCACGGTGGCAGTCAATAAGGTCGAGGGCGAATGGAGAGCTGAGGTGAAAGGTGTGAAACAGAAGTTGAAGGAGAAACAGAGAGAGGTTGGTTTGCGGTTTTGTTGTTTATGACATTTTACGTTTGTGTTTAGTCTTGAAAATATTGACATTGTGACTTTTTGACGCTGTCGAACTGATGTGATTGGCTAATATGCATATTAGAATATTGTTTTTAGGGTTCCGTACCCAAAGGGTAAAACGGGGCCCTATTACTAAGACTCTGCTGTCTGTTTATCCGTCAGTCCGTCTGTCACCAGGCTGTATCTCATGAACCGTGATAGTTAGACAGTTGAAATTTTCACAGATGAACAGAAATACCTGTTGCCGCTATAACAACAAATACTAAAAAACAACGACTAAAATAAATATTTAAGGGGGCTCCCATACAACAAAAAAGATTTTTTTTTGCTCGTTTTTGCTCGATATTGATAAGGGCAACAGGTAAACGCTTGAAATATACAGAATATTTAGTTATATATTCAATTTAAAAATAAATAATTAATATAAATAAAACAAATATTTAAGGGGGATCCCATACAACAAACGTGTTTTTTTTGTTGCTTGATTATAGATAATGGTGCGGAACACTTCGTGCGCGAGTCAGACTCGCTTTTGGCCGGTTTTTCTTATTTTGTTTGTCTATCTGCCAGCAGCTTATGGCTATTATCAGCTGTGCTACGAATTATAATCGTGAAGGAAACATACAATAACGTGATATTCGTAATAGGGTTTTATATAGAGGCGAGATGCTTCCTTTTTTAAGGGTTCCATACCCAAAGGGATCAACGGGACCCTTTTACTGAGCCTAAAATGTCCGTCCGTCTGTCAGAGATCTCGAGCTCAGCAACGGTAAGCTTACTAAACTGATATAAAGCGAATTCATCCTTACTTATCTTATTTGGTAAACAAGTTTCTAACCTCAAAATGTACCTTTTTTAAGTAAAGGAATCCTAGGTGAAAGATTGGCAAAGTAATGTCTAAAATATTATCTCCGGTTGCTTAATTTACAAAGAAATAGCTGTTTTAGCCAAAAAAGGTGGATTTTTAGGTTAGAAACTTTGTTTACCAAATAAGACAAGTAAAGATTAATTCACTATAATAGTGAAGCAAAACTTGTTTGCTATCAGAAGCAATTTTACATTGGCCTTTTTCCAAGCAGTTTTCGGACGCAAGGTAATTAGGAGATAAACTAAATACGCCTTCTAATCCAGTCTTTTACCCTAATAATTTATTGGTATACAGTTGACAAGTCAAGAGGCGGAGCGTAAGATGGTCGCAGAAATGTTAGCGGATAAGCGGAACGAAATAGTAAAAGCCGATGCGAAGATCAAGAAAGCTTGCGGGACCCAATCCTACGACGAGGCGCTAACGGAGTTGACTAACCTCGTGGAAGTGTTACAGGTATGTTGTTGCTTTATTTCAGAGGGACGTGGCTTCGTGAGTGAACAGATCTGGAATCGGTTCCGTTTTACATTTAACCTTTCGACCGCCAAGCATGTCTGAGAAGTAACACGAATGTCTACTTTAAGTCAAGGTAAAGAAGTACTTTTTTACCTTGTATCCGCTGACGGCTGCAGCTGACTGTGGCGGTCAAAAGGTTAAACCGCTGCAATAAAGATCAAGAGTACCCCAAACCGGCGAGCGTGCATAAACAACTTAATGAGAGTAGACGAAGCGAAAGATGTGTGTCAGGATCGTAGCAGGTCTAAATCCGTGGTCTCTGCCTTCCCCTTTGGGAAACAGGCGTGATATGTGTATATGTACAGTTAGCGTCAGTGAAAAGTATCTCCCCCTGGATATGGCATGACAAAAATAACCATTATAAATGTATTTATTGAAGATATTGATGGAGGATAATTTTTTATTTTAGGAAAAACAGGCAGTTCTCCAAGCATCAACAGTGGTGATCGACAAATACAAGGGGCAACTGAAAGACAGCAGTTGCTGTCCACTGTGTAACCGAGGATTTAACTCCGGTGATGAGGTAACTGACAATTAACATTTTAGGATTACTATAGCTAGGGAGCTGGGTGCCAAAATTTCTATATGATTTGTTCGCCTGGCAGACCTTAATTGTTCGATTAATGACAATGTAAAGAGCTACAGAAAAATAGTCTGCGTAGCGACGCGTTTGCAATTGACAGCGTCTCAAAAATCTTTTGTTCGTGTCTGCCTCTTGAAGTGATGGTCAGAATCAGCCTCAAAACGATGAACATCAAAGAGGCAGACGTGCAGGGGTCTCTTTTATAATGGGATGTAGTTTCAAAAATGTAAATGAAAAAAACCGGACAAGTGCGAGTTAAACTCGCGTGGAGAGGGTTCCGTTCCGTACATGATTATCTGAAATTTATTAGGTTACCTTAAATACCATAGACTTCTTATAGGTTTTCCTGTAATCTATAGGCAACAATCTATTTTCTGTATTTTTTTCAAAATTTTAGCCCCAGTAGTTTCGGAAATAAGGGGGGGGAATGGTCATTTTTCGCCTATTATCCTGAATAACTTCTAAACTATTTTACTTAAAATTCAAAAGAAAATATATTTAAAATCCTCACAATAAGCCCTTTAATTTGATATGTCACACGATATAGGTGGCATATTTTTTTTTAAAGTTTCTAGTTTACCTCCAAAAAGTGGCCCCTGTGTTTAAAATTCATATATTTACGTCACGCGTCCGTATTGCGGTCACCAACTTACGTATGAATACCAAATTTCAACTCAATTGGTCCAGTAGTTTCGGAGCAAATTGGCTGTGACAGACGGACAGACAGACAGACACACGAGTGATCCTATAAGGGTTCCTTTTTTCCTTTAGAGGTACGGAACCCTAAAAAGCTATACTAAATAATTTGTTCGTCGTTCTCGTTGCGTCCATTACATACATCCAATAGGACTACCAGCATAGAAAAAAAAGTTGGCCGACGTCTAGGACGCTGATTTTTTTATGTTCGTTTTTTAAAGTTGTAATTCAAAAACGCAGGGACATAAGACTGATTTACTGGACCAAATCGATTTGTATTGACATAAACTTTCACCCCTATCAATATGAAAGACGAACAAATCATATACCAAAATGGCACCCAGCTCTCTAACTACTACATTAGTCTTATCAATCGGTCTGAATCATCGAGCGATTTCTAAATTAGATCGCTTGGTGTCGATAGATGGCTCTGGCTCTAATGTTGCTATTTGTGTAGGTAGTTGACAAATTGTAAACAAATTAACCCACGTGATTCAGCTAATCCTGGGTGGATGGACGCAGTCAATCATTTTTTTTTTTCGCCTATGTTCCTAAACAACTTCAAAACCATTTATTTTAAAATTATAAAAAATATATATTTAAAATCTTTATAATAAGCCCTTTAATTTGATATGTCACACGCCATGGTTTCCAAAACTTTATTTTTTTAATTTTCTAATTGACCCCCCAAAAGTAGCCTCGATGTTTAAAATTCATTTATTTGCGTTACACGTCCGTGTTGCGGTCACCGACTTACATATGTGTACCAAATTTCAGCTCAATCGGTCTAGTAGTTTCGCAGCAAATTGTCTGTGACAGAAGGACAGACAGACAGACACGAGTGATCCTATAAAGGTTCCGTTTTTTCCTTTTGAGGTATGGAACCCTAAAAATATTATTTTGTATACATTTGAGTATAATTTGAGATTTATTTAACAGTGTGTTAGGCATCAAACCGCGTTTTACGTTCCTATTTTAACTCACGCGTTTCAACCACTGATATATCTATTTTTTTAGGTATCGGACCTAATATCTCAACTGTCGAAGCAAGTTATGAACGTGCCCGCAGAACTAGAGAAAGTCACAGAAGAGCTGCAACGAACGTCGGCCAAGAAGGACGAGCTCCTCGCGCTAAAATCGCTTAACGGGAAGATAGCCGGTTTGAAACAGAAGGAGCAGGAGATTGACTCAAGACTTGGGGGACTGGATGAGGTAATTTTAATCTATAATTAACTAGCTGTCCCCCGCGATTTCACCCGCGTTGACCGAATTTTGTTCACAATTTCATGGGTTTAGATTTTTTTTGCGGCTCCCTCATTCTGTATGGCCGAATTCAGAAAGGCCACTCAAATTGATCTTTAATTTATGTTACGTTTCTGTATAAGATCACAACTAGTTGAGGGACATTTAACTATTTAATATCTAATGAAATGCTTAAGTGACGTTTCTGAATTCGGTGATAAGTTATTTAATCCTTATAACGTTAGCTATCTGCCAGTGAAAGTCCCGTAAAAATCAGTCCAGCCGCTGCAGATTAGCAGAAACAAACAAACAGACAGACAAACATTTAAAAGTTTGTTTTTTGTTATAAGTACCGTATATACTTAATAAAAGCTGTTATTTTGACATTACAAACAGACACCGATTTTATGTATTTATTTATATTATTATTATAAAAATTCGGTAGTCTGGGGGGTACAGACAGTTATCAAAGGCAAAGACAAACACACCCCTAATTTTGCAAGGCCTAATAATGGCTAACTTAACACTTTTTTTTTTTCAAGCAAATCAAGTCTCTCAAAGCTTCGGTTGATGAGCTGACATCGACCCTGAAGGAGCCGGAGCGTAAATTACAATGCGCCAAACAGATTCAGGGCGAGATGCCGCTGTTGGACCGCGTCAAGGTGGAAATTGGCATTGCCTCGAAAAAGGTATACTATCAATTGTAATAATTCCAATTTTCGACAGACATGCAGAAGCACCAGCTTCTAGATGAAAAAAAATAAAATATTTATTTTGCAAGTAGGCCAGATGGCAAGGTGACATCTGCTGAGAAGAAACGCTGCGAGAAACTCAGCAGTAAGTTTTTTTTTGTTCATGTTATAATTAAAATTATAAACTCATTTCCAGCTGGAAGAACTGAGCTCCCAATGCGAGACCGTAGAAAGTGATATGACATTAGAAGAAGCGACTAGCCGTCAAAGAGATTTGAGACACGATATCAGCGCGCTCCGGACCAGAGTGAGGAATTCACAGAAGAAACTCAATGTGCATACGAGAAAACTTCAAACTAAGGGAGAGGCTAAGAATAAATTGAAGGAGAAACTTCTTAATACACAGAAGAAGGTATTGTGATGTTGACAACCTCTTTGTGTACTCGCCTCACGTAGGCGTTTTCAGAAAAAAGTATACCTTTTACTAAAACCCTTTTTAGGGTTCCGTAGCCAAATGGCAAAAAACGGCTCCCTTATGGATTCGTCATGTCTGTCTGTCTGTCCGTCCGTATGTCACAGCCACTTTTTTCCGAAACTATAAGAACTATGCTGTTGAAACTTGGTAAGTAGATGTATTCTGTGAACCGCATTAAGATTTGTACACAAAAATAGAAAAAAAAAGGTACAGCATGCTAACGCTTTTAAAAAGCATATTTTTAACCGACTTCAAAAAAAAGGAGGAGGTTCTCAATTCGGTTGTATGTTTTTTTTTTATGTTTGTTACTTCTGAACTCCGTCATTTTTTTTTTTTTATTGCAAAATATAAAAATACAGTTTAAAAATGTACAAAATATCGCCAAACTACAGAGCAGTTTGTAGGCGATTTATTACACTTCTTCAGTTGATATTTATGAACCGATTTTGGAAATTCTTTTTTTAATCGTTAGGGTGTACCTCCAGTTTGGTCCCATTGTAGTCAAAGTCAAGTTATGATGAGGGGATCTATGAGGAATCGATGGAACTCTTCAAATATTATAGGCAAGCACAGAGCAATTTTAGTATTTTCTGTAATAACTCAAGCAGTTACGTTCCAAAAGCATTATTTGGTGAAGTGGAACTGTTGATGAAGACCATAGATGATCACCGGAACTCCTAAATGTTGAGTATTTCACGGTTGGCGATTAAATTGCTGTATAAAGTTCTGAAGCTACTTATGTCCATGAAAATTCATGTAGTAAAATTGAAGAACCAGGAGAACTCCTCAACGATTGACATCCTTGCACTGTGGATAGCAACAGTTTATAAATGGTGATGAGCAATTGGCATTATGCTATTGTTACTTGATTTAGTAAATGTGTCGTAAATCACAGGATAATAAATAAAATGTAAAAAAAAAAACATACTTTTCAAAGGCTATTTGAAATCGGTTTTTTTTATTTTATAAATTATATGATTATTAAAGAATATGTTACAAATAGCTCAGATTAAATGAAGCATTTATGATGGATGGTGGTTCATTGAATCATATATAAAGCAGACACAACATGCCCACATATGTATATACTTTTTCTACTCACACTTACGCAGAGCAACCCTCATCTGATAAACCTATCATGTATCTTCTAGGTCCAAGGTATTTGCACACTTCAAGAGGCGATTAAACAGTTGGAAGAAGATAAAGAGAAATATTTCGCGGAGCTAAAGGAGCTGCAGCAGGCGACTGACAGCTTCAAGAAAGACTTGCAGGATAAAGAGGATGACAAGACTGAAGCCGCCAAAAAGAACAGGTGAGAAGAGAACACACCCATCGCCCTAAGCAAAAGACAGCGCCCTTTTAAGGGAATTCGTGACAAAATAAAACAATAATGCGAACAGACTGTAATTTTAATAGAAAAATTTGAGTAATTGCTTATTCATAAAGGACCTCTTCCTTTTTTGTGTTCTATTTCTACTATATGAAAGAGTAAAACTCAATAAAATAAGTCAGGTTAGGTAAGTTTTTTTTATACATAAACATATTCATTAAAACCATTTAGACAAAAATCTAATTAGTTAACAAATAACATTGAAAACCTGATGGAGGGTGGCACTGTCGAGCAGTGTTGCCTTTGTAGAAAAGTGGGTAAAAATAAGGAGTATTTTCAAATAGTAAGTTAAAAAAAAATGTGTGTGTGTGTCAGCTCCGACGCATGACAGGAATTTACTCCTTACGAACGATTATAAAATAAACCAGTACCCATCATACCATGCTGTCATTTTTCATTTTGACATTTGACAGTAAATAATAAAGTTTCATATTAATGAATATGACACTTCGGCTCCCGTCGTCTTCCGATTGAGATCCGAGTTTTACCGATGGAAACATATTATTCACTATATCTGTATGCAATGCGAAGCGACCGACGCATCTTCCGCTAACATCGTGTGACTTCGTGTGACCCCGTACCGTGTGACAGTGTGACATCGTAGTTTGATTGTACTCCCCATAATTTTTCATACCCCGGGCTTATATATGAAAATCGATTCTTAAGGAGTAAACTCCAAAAAACTGTATATTTTTAAAATTCGTTGCTGATGAATGCCGCCCTCCTAATACGAGCGCCCTGAGCCATCGCCTAGTTCGCGTATATGAACGTGCCGGCCCTGCCCATCTCATCCGTCTAAGAACATTGAGAAATTAACTTAGTCGTTTTTAAATCCCTCTGGAGCTATTGATTTTCCGGTATACAAGTATCCTGCTAGGCTAACTTTTACTAGCAAATATAGCTGCCAAACTTGTTGCGCGGGGTTTTTAGAGCGCTGAGATTGGTGGATAGAGATATCTGAAAATGAAAATGACATTGACATCTTCAACGACTCACTTAAATCTTTGTAACTTCAATATTTCAAACAGCAAATTTTGTAACTAGGTTTATGTTGGATTTTAATACTAGAGTAGTTAAATATAAATCTATGTGAGTGCTGTATATACCTATTTTTATTGTTACATATAGAATAAGCACTGTTGTTTTTTTTTTTTTTGTAAGTTTCTGTGTAAACACTGTTGGTGTATCAATAAATAAATAAATAAAATTGTATCCCCACCGCTTATGGCTTTTTGCCTGTAATGCTGACAGCGGGGGTCGCCTGGCTATGCGGAGGCTATTGTATATATCGTCTGTGACTATATGTTCAATTGGGATAAATTATATATGTACAACACTTTTCATCCAGATCTGTTTAGCCATTGAGTAACAAATATCCAAATATATTTTTATCTTCAGATTAATCGTAGAATCGAAACGAAATTACATAGCTAAAGTAGTAAAGTCAGTGGACAAAATCAAAACAGTATTATCAGAGCTGAGACAGCATGAAGAAAAGAAGATACCGTTGCAAATGAAGATGTTCACCGAACTGAATGATAAGCTGTCAGAGAAACGGAAACAGATTCTCATCGATGAGAGTGTGCTGGGGAAGAGGAGGCATATTTTGAGAGACGAAATTGCTAAACAAGAGGTAAGAAGACTTAATAGGCTAGTTTCATGAAAAATTCTAATTAGTCCATCATTTACATTATATTATTAGAGCAATGAAATAGAAGTAAGATAGAGGTTATAATTTTGTAAAAAATGTCGTCTCGCTTGGTAAATGTCTGTCTGGGGGCTACCACGACATGCCCGACAGTCGATTCGTCGAAAAAGAGGGTATAGAGTTTAACAGTATATTATGTATTTGACCAAAAATCTGATGTTACCCTTTAGCTCCTGAACTACTGGACCGATTTTAATAAATGGGGTATCATATGATTCTTGGGAAACGTGTGAGTGTCATAGGCACGGTCTAAGATACAGGTCTTGCAACTGAGCAAAATTTCAATGGGACGCAGCGGCTCCACCAAAACCAGGTGACGCTGCAATCGAGGGACACAAAACAAAAACTAAATTTTTACGTCAATACATACGTACTTTTCTCTTAAAAAAAAAAAAATGTTTTCAAAGTTACATTTTAGTTGAAAATATGAATAGTAGTGACCCCGAGAACGATGTGAAAACTCCGCCGGATATCGTAAATGCAGCCACGGTTGCAACAAATAACTTGTTGCCAGAAAATATTGTTTCTGAACACATAATGGAGGATTTATAATATGTGTGTAGATAAAGTTATGTATGTAACTGTACATAATTTGGCCTTAAAACACTCGTGTGATCTTATTATGAAACTCGCCTGCCGGCTCGTTTCATAAAACCACACTTGTATTTTAAGGCCTATCATTATGCAACCGTTGCATAAACTACTATTACATCGCCGGTACAGAGTAAGCGTTGCACTAAACAATACTATAATATCAATTTCCAGATCAACCAACGTGACCTAACAGACAACCTCAAGCTGCGCGGCATACAGACAGAGATAGCGAACTGCGAGAAAGAGATGTCCGAGATAGCGGACAAAACTAACGGATTTAACATGGACCTGCTCACTGAGAAGAGTTCTTTGGTCGCCAAGGAGAAACAGATCAACAAGGAGAGGGATCAGAGCAGAGGGAAACTTAGTGCGCATAACGTGAGTCAGTTTTTATACCATAAACAAATATCTCAAAAGCAGGATATGCCTATCAGTACAATTTCGTGTAAAAAGTCTCATAGAAGGTTGTCAAACGCCAGCGCCATGGCTTAAACACACACTATAGACATAGTATAAAGAGGGGGAAGTAAGTTATCCTTAAATGCACCGCGCGCGGCTTGATACTTTGGCGCACACATACAAGCCGCGCGCGGTGCGTTTTTATGAACCTACGTCCCTTCTCTTTATACTATGCTATAGACTGTTTTCCTAAAAAAATATAATTCTTATTGTCCGTCATTGGGTCCAATTCGAAACGGTGTCCGCTAAATTTAAGATTGCCTAAACTTAAAAAAAGAAACGTCAAACTCGATTTTGTATAGCTCCTAAATTCAAAATCGAGTCTCACGTTTCTTATTTCAAATTTAGCGAATTCTAAATTTAGCGAAAAGACGTTCGAATTGGCCCCATTTACATTATAAAAAATATTGAACACATATTTTTTCTTTTGTTAATGAACCAAAAAATGACGAAGATATAGTGCGTTGAAGTTCCGTGTGACGTCACGACTTTGTACACTGTTCACTATTAAGTGACGTCATTAGCCTCCACTCTCGAACTTTGATGCGCATTATCTTTGTCAATTTTGATTGATTTAATAAAGCAAAAAAACTCGTTCAATATTTTTTGATAATCTAACTGACGGACTAATTAGAATTACTATGGTGGTAAGTGTTAATAAGATTTTTAACACTGACTGGACAACACATAACCAAAACCGGATGTAGAATTATGAAATTCTGTACAGGATATCCTTCTATAACGTAGGTAAACACTAAGAAAGGAAATTTGAAAAATTCACCAATTTGAAACAGTGATGAAATTTTGTATGGAATTACGACATTTTTGAAGTTATTAGGCGAGGCTGATAGGTAGTTTCATCTGGCTCACGGCTAGTGTAATAATAGCTACTACAGCTTGTGTTCTGAGAGAGTAAACTTTTTTTTCTTGTATTTAACGGTACAAAAACCCACCATAACTTTTCCAGGAAAGACTAAAGCAATTGAAAGAAGACTTACAAGACATGGAAGACCAGAAGATAGAGACGAGGTATCGGGAAAAATACTACGAGTTAACCGTCACGAGAGCGTTGAAGAAAGACGTCAAAGACTACTCTATGGCGCTCGAGAAATGTCTACTGGAGTTCCATAAGGAAAAGATGAAGAATATAAACCTTATTGTTAGGTGAGTAAGACACAAACTGTCGATGACATGTGAGAACGAGCTAAGAGCTGATGTTTTGGGGCATAACATATTATCTGGAAATCGATAGCCCAATCAAATCATTGATTCAGCAAGTTGGCCATCTGTGGGCTCATTTACTCATCACATCTATACATATAAAACACTACTGTGCTCACTTATAGACAACGCACAGCCTAAACGGGTGGTCCTAGAGGGTTGAAATTTGGAGGAAATATTCCTCAAGTACCCTAGAGGTGCACTGAGGAGCGATTTTTTGAAGTTCCATCCCTAAAGGGGTGAAAAGGGGCGATAACATTTGTATGGAAAATACCGCGGGCAAAGCTGTGGCGGGTCCACTAGAGATCACCATTGCCGAGGAACCGTTAGGTGAAAGTTCTCTTAGGGGTCATCCATAAAGTACGTCACACGTTCACACTTCAAAAAATCACGAAATTAGTGTGACGTACTTTATGGATGACCCCTTATGTGGAGATAGGGAGCGTGGTTCAGATCACATAGTAAGAGTGGTATGCCACTTGTCAAATATATTTGTCCAAGATTTATACAATTTCTTTGCACATAGTTGCTTTCTGCAATTTTTGATTGAAATGGCAAAATGTTTGATCAAATAACAGGGCTATGAGCACATTTGACTAAGATTGGACAAGGTACATACCACCCTTAGCTATGGAAGTTAAATAAAGGCCACAAAAGTTTGAAACCGTTGTGAAGTCTACAGGTTATTGATTCGTTGTTCATTTATTTTTTATTTATTTATTTGTTCATTAACATTATAACAATGTGTTTAAAAAATTACAATCCCATTATTACAATGTCCCAACAAAAAATAAATAAATCAAATAATGAATTATTTAGTATACTTTACTAACATTAAACTAACCATAACACTATAACGCCATACCAATTAAATTATTTAACAAACAAATATGTACTTCAGACGTCAAAAAATGTCTGTAAGTCCTTATCATTTATCATCAGCATTCATGTAGCATATGTCCTAGGTTTGAAAAAGACGATTCCTACACGTGTCTCTACCTTTAAATAGTAGTTTATGCAACGGTTGCATAATGATAGGCCCATACATAACTTTATCTACACACATATTATAAATCCTCCATGATGGGTTCAGAAACAATATTTTCTGGCAACAAGTTATTTGTTGCAATCTTGGCTGCATATTTCCGATATCCGGCGCATTTTCACATCACACACACTCCGAGAAGACTACTATTCATATTTTCAACTAAAATGTAAATTACAAACAACTTTTTCACACACACGTGCGATCTTATTATGAAACTCGCTAAAAGCTCGTTTCATAAAACCGCACTAGTGTTTTAAGGCCTATCATTATGCAACCGTTGCATAAACTACTATTTATAAACCTATTGGTGAATCAAATTGGTATTATTGTTTCAGAGAAATGTGGAGAAAGATCTACAGAGGCAATGACATTGACTACATCGAAATAAAGACTGATGGGGGCCTGGTCGAGGACTCGGAGCGGTACAAATATAACTATAGGTATGTACCTACTAAAAATAGCCAGACTGACAGACTGTTATGTCGAAATCATCGTCTTATTATGTCGTTACGCAATTTTCTAATAAGAAATGAACCTCGGTAAAATGGGATCGAAGATATATTTATAGCGTTTTACGCTTATATAGCAAAAAAAAAAAACAGATTTGCTACCCACTAATGTCATTTAATTATATCGAAATAACATCTTGATTAAGGTTCTAGTTAGCGTTGTTTATACGCAATTTTTTAGGTAGTGAATTAAATGTAGCCATAAGACACTCAAAATTTGGCCAATATGAGGTATTTTTAGGGTTCAATACCCCAAGGGTAACACAGGACCCTATTACTAAGAATCCGCCGTCCGTCCGTCTGTCATCAGGCTGTATTTCATGAACCGTGAGAGTTAGACAGTTGAAATTCATAGGTGATGAATTTCTGTTGCCGCTATAATAACAAATACTAAAAAACAAAATAAAACAAATATTTAAGGGGGCTCTCATACAGACATGTTTTTTTTGCCGTTTTTATAGATATGGCACTTGACCGGTTTTTTTTTTTCATTACATTTATTTATTTATTTATGGAAAACCAACAGCTTACACAAGCAATGTAGAAATTAAAGTAAAATTTAAAAAGCCAATTACAGGTTCTCACCGATAGCAATACATTAGGTATATAACGTTTAACACCGCAGAAAGTCGGCATTCATGCACAAACTAATAATGAAGACAAGCGAGGGCATGTAACAAAACAAAAAATGCTAAAAATACAAACAAAGTAATTAAGTAATTAAGTACCGAGGATCGGTAGGGTAAGGGTATTTAGTTGTAAGTTTGGGCCTCCATAGACGAACTAGGTCGAGCAGTGAGGGCCGATAATTTCAAGCAGTTGAGTTTTGCTGTGTTGCCATCATACATGCTTCAAGTATTTCGCTCAGACTGCTCGCTGCTTCCTTTCCCCGCACCCCTCGTACACCGAATGAACTGCGGCGTCGCAGCGGTCGTGTTGTAGTCGACTACGTCCGCAACACGACTGCTCTCTTGCAGCTGGTCTCGACTGCTCCAAGCAGTCCGTCTATGGCGGCACTTTGTGCCGACATGCATTTATTATACATGCATACATTTAAACACAATGTATTTACACTTATATTGATTGATTGTGAATGTGAGTCAATTAGAAGTGTGAGTAAATAGGGAAGATGCATAAGTTTTTTTCATCTTGTATTGGAAAATGCTGAGTAATAGAAACCGATCTGTGGACGCAAAACATTTTTATGTTGATTATTTTGCTTTGAAAACTAATTGTTCATACCACTCGCAAAAACACTCCATACAAAATGGACAACAGCTATGACGTCACAGCTGTCGTTAGACTGTACAAAATGTATGGCGTTTGAACGAAATCTGCAATTATTTCCGAAAATACTGTTTTTAAACCAACATCGTAGAAATAAAACATGACATAAATTTGATGAGGATGTCCAAAAAACTAAAATCAGAACTAAAAATCAATATATATTTTTCACTGATCTGCTTTTTTTCTGTAATATGCTTTTGTTTAAATTTACTTTCATAATATGTCATTTAAACCTCATTTTGATTTTCATGCAACTTCCCCATTGTTGTTAATGACACGTGTTTCGATGGCAGAGTGGTGCAATGCAAGAACGGCGTGGAGATCGACATGCGCGGGCGCTGCAGCGCGGGGCAGAAGCTGCTGGCCTGCCTCATCATCCGCCTGGCGCTCGCCGAGACATTCAGCACCAGGTGGGGTTGGGTTCTTTAATTGCAACCGAGTGGCTGACTTACTTGATATAAAAATAACCATCTTTTTAATATATTTAACATCAGATTCCCAATGCAACTGGTTCGCAAAAGAGATATGTAGAACTAAATTATTTTAGCCTGACAATACAAAATAAGCATCCATCGCTTCTTCGGGATTTGTCTATATGCAGAGAGTTGCCATTCCAAGCCGTATGCTTTTTCACTTGCCAATTTTTCACCAATCAATAGGGTAGTTGCCTGAAAAATTCCAATTAGTTCGTCATTTACATTATAAAAAAATATTGAACACATATTTTTTCTTTTGTCAATTAAACATAAAATAACGGAGATATAGTGCGTTGAAGTTCCGCGTGACGTCACGACTGTACACTTTGTACCATTAAGTGACGTCATTAGCCCCCACTCCCGAACTTTGATCCGCGTTATCTTTGTCAATTTTGATTGATTTGATAAAGCCAAAATCAATATTTTTTGATAATCTAACTGACCGACTAATTAGAATTACTATTTTTAGGGTTCTGTACCTCAAAAGGAAAAAACGAAACCCTTATAGGATCACTCGTGCGTCTGTCTGTCCGTCTGTCACAGCCAATTTGCTCCGAAACTACTGGACTGATTGAGTTGAAATTTGGTATACGTATGTAAGTCGGTGACCGCAACACGGACGCGTGACGTAAATATATGAATTTTAAACATGGGGGTCACTTTTGGGGGGTAAATTAGAAAATTAAAAAAATAGTTATGCAACCTGTATCATATGACATATCAAATGAGAGGGCTTATTGTGAGGATCTTAAATATATTTTCATTTGAATTTTAAGTAAAATAGTTTGGAAGTTATTTAGGAAAATATGCGAAAATTGACCATTCCCCCCTTATTTCCGAAACTACTGGGGCTAAAATTTTGAAAAAAATACTATAGTTCTTAACCTATAGATTACAGGAAAACCTATAAGAAGTCTATGGTATTTAAAGTAACCTAGTAAATTTCAGATAATCATGAACCTCTCCGCGCGAGTTTAACTCGCACTTGTCCGGTTTTTTACCCAGGAAACATCCCTATTATGTAGAAATCCATAGCACTTCGAATTTTAAGTTTTTTTTTGTTTTTTTTTTTTAGATTCGGCGTCCTAGCATTAGACGAGCCAACAACGAATCTCGACGAGGAGAACGTGAAATACTTATGCATGGCTCTGAACGAAATAGTTCAGGAGAGGATGAGCCAAAAGAACTTCATGTTTATCATCATCACGCATGACAAAGACTTCATCCATTCGCTCGGACACATCGACCAGGTGTCGCATTATTACGAGGTTACGAGAAACTGTGAAGGCAAGTCGGAGGTTAAGACGGTATGTTTCTCATAAGTTGTTATATCGGTGGATCATTATGTTAACTCTCAGTGGCGGAGCCTGTCTACAAGCCGATTCCTGACGGCTTTACCAAGCTAGAAAGCTACGGCTAGCTGTCAGTGAAGTCCATGTTATTGTTCCTAAATGTCAGACTCGCACGTACGGCTCTAATTCTTCCGGCCTCCCTTAGGAAATATTTCACGCTTCGCCACTGTCATCTCTTTTATCAAGGAAAAAGTTGTGGAAGAATAACTCGTCGAAAAACACTAAATGACAGCGTCATTGACATTTCCACTTGAAAATACTTGCTTATGTCAGCTCCATATTAAAAAAATCGGGCGCTAAATTTGCTAGATACTAAAGATATCAGGATTTCGAGAGGTTAATTTGTAATATTATTTTTATGAGTGGATCTTACCTGATGTTATTTAGGGGTCATCCATAAAGTACGTCACAGATTAAGGGGGGGGAGGGGGTCGTGTCTGTGACATTGGTGTGACAAGGGATGGGAGGGGTCCCTAAGTTTTGTGATGTCATATTTCGAAATCTATTACATCTGTGTTAAATGCGAAATTTGAACTATTAAAAAAAACTTACAAATATTTCCAACTCTGTATCGGTATAAGGTTTAAACTGTTTTGTTGGCGAGTTCACACTCTACTAGTGTCACGCGCTGGTCGCGTTGTTTCAAATGTTTGATTTCATGTTGATTATACTAAAAATAATTTAAATGCAAATAAAACAAATTTCGGAACTGCTGTTTTAATTTAATAATTTCTAGATGTAAAATTGCAAAATATGTGATGTCACACTAGGAAGGGGGGAGGGGTGAAAAATCACGAAATTAGTGTGACGTACTCAATGGATGACCCGGTATCGGGAGTTATGAAAAATAAAGTTATCATTCATATAAACCGCACCAAACTTCTAGTACGCTTTGAGTACGACACGATTAGCGTTATAGTTGTTATTAAAAAGGTAATAAAGCCCAAAACCAGTTGCTAGGCGGCTTCGGAGTATACTATAAGTTTGACACGACGTGAAGAAATAGCGACATAAGAAATAAGGGTTACAATTGAATCCATACTTTTGATCCACCGTTTGAAGATAGCACCATATCATAACTTTGGATTTATTTGAGATTTTCAACCAACTAAATTTATATTTTTGTTGTTCGCAAAGGTGAAAGTGCCTTTGTTATATATATATTTCGAAAGTTTTTTTTTTATAGTAGAGTGATTGTAATATTCCGTTAGTATATACAGATGCAATATGTATATATTATACATTGTGGTTCATGCTAGGGCATAAGAGCAAATTGTATTAAAGTAAGACACAAAAGTTCCGTAATTTGCTAGGCATTATGTTCAGAATCAAACTTGCTAATCTTCTTGGTATATGTACTAAAGTTTTGTTGAAATACATTAATAGCTTAGGAGGTTGTGAAAAAAAGCACATAATTTTGTTTCTATAGCCTTTAAATGTTCAATTTGGTAGGCTTAAGTTAAATAAAGAAAGAGAAAGTGACAGTTCTTCACTGAACTGTCACTTTCTTTTTCTTTATTTAACTTGAGGCAAAATATGTAATCAAACAGCCGAGCAAACGCTTGTAACAGGGGAAATGTCACCGAAGTAATTTAAAAAAATCTGGATAATTATCTTTAGATTCTTTTAGAGCACTATGATTGGTGGGTTCAAGATTATGCATCCCACCGCCTGCAGACCCGCTGCTTATGGTTTTTTGCCTCTAATGATGGCAGCGGGAGTCGCCCGGCTATGTGAAGTCTATCAGATGTATTGTCTGTTTTCCTAGGACATGGATATGAAAGTCTATTAAAAACATACATACATACATAGTCTAATACGAATCTAAAACATGGTTGTTCTTCAAAAATATGGTGTATGAAATCGCGTGTTAAGTTTTTTCTCAACTGCATTAAATGTGCAATTTTTCATGCATCATATTAGCTGGTGTCCTGGAGATATTCTGGAGATTCAAATTTAATACCTACTGTTACCTACGTATTCTAGAAAATTTGATAAATTAAAGGTTGGTCTCACAATAAAATACGTAAATTTTGATTTACTTCCTCCTATTCTATAAAGCGTTATTTTGGTTGCTGTGGGTATAATTTTGTTATCTTTGACATGCTGTATTGTTAAGTGAAAGTGTAAGTGACCAAGTGTATTCTTTTTTCTGATGGGTACTGTACATGAATAAAAAATTTACATCTTTATTAATAACTATTGCAGGAAAGGTTGTTAAAGGAAATTTAATTTGTCTCTCCACTTGACATGAAATAAATATAAACAATAAAACAATTCATTGGAATTATTTCGTCAAAAATTATGGTCATGTGATAATTATATGATAATTAAAAATATTGTATTGTGTGCTTGATTGAAAGTTGTTAGTTGTGTATGTGAAATGTTTCAGGAATTCATATTTTTTCATAAACTTACTACTGTAGAAGAACTAGTTTTATTTTTTTTCATGGTGCGTGGTCTACTATTTATTTTTACTCTGAAACTGTCTTTTAACCATTTGAATGCCTCAGTCAACTGTGGCCGACAGCAGACTTCCGTGCCCCTGACGTCACGGCACGCCGTTTTCCATACATTTTGTCGGCTGCAACCGTCACTCGGCGTCCGGGGCACGCTTTCTCGCATTCAGCCGTAGCGTTCAAAAGGTTTAAACTTTATTATTACGTTTAAACATGATGCCCAGCATATATTATAGGCTTAATTGTAGTTCCATATACAACGTGTAACAGGGGTGTAACAAACCGAAAGCTGTTCAGTTTCATGACTGGGTATCGGTTTGTTCTTCCTTTTTTGTTACACGTTCTAGTTTAATATGGTCTGTCTGTGGAAGTGTAATTTGTAATGTTTCTAATTAGTTCTAAGGTTAAGCGTGCAAATAAGCGTCTAGAAATAAACAGATTTCTATTTAAAAGTTTTTTTTTTCAACTGATCTTCAACTCTTTATGTTTAAAGTAAGTTTCTGTTTTAAGACCATCGATATAAAAAGTAAGATGTGTGCCACCAGGCGCTCGGCAGACTTAATTAAAGTGACGTTCAGTATAGGTTGACAACTAGTTGAGGGACATTAACTATAGGTCGACCGCTTAAATGAGTCGTCGCCCGCGCGGCACAGGGGCGCGGGGCATGACGACAAAGGGGCCTGAGAGAGGTGCGGGCGGCGTGAAATGAATGAAAACAAAAATGCGCCTGCCGCCCGCACGTCTCGGTCCCCTTTGTCGCCATGCCCCCGCGCCCCTGGGCCGCGCGGGCGAAGACTCATTTAAGTGGTCAACCTATACTTAATATCGAGTCAAATGCTTAAATTGCGTTTCTGAATTCGGCCAAAAGTGTATTAAAACTGAACGCCTCTTACTTTGAATTATATTCAACGCATCCAGCTCAACCATTTCCGTTATCGTTAGGTACCAACAATGTCATGACCTCTTCTTAGTCTACTAGTATGGCAGCTTTATTTGCTAGTAAGCTAGTAAAAGTTAGGTTAGCGGTGTCTTGTCTTTAGGATATTTACTGGTCTATGCAAGATATCCAACTTTGTCATAAATACTTGAGTACTATCATACATGATAGACAGGTTTATTAGGTACTTCAAGAGGGTAAAAGAGTAACTCAAATAGCTCATCGGTTAATGTCAAGTTGTCACTTTGACAGCTAGTGTTACCTTGAAAATGGGAATCGATAAGGTGTCATAATATTGCTATTCAATTTCATTCCATAGAATAGTTGGCATCAGAATAAGCGTATAACGCCTCGTGTAAGGAGTCATCATCTGAAGTAATTTCGTAACCTTTCGCTTAACGAGTGCGGTCACCTTCGATATAAACGTAATGAAACAAGATCGTTACAAATAATAGTATTTAGTAAGAAGTTTTTCGGTGCTGTGACTTGTGATATTAAAATAGTGAACCTGAAAAGGGGTCTTCAATGGCTGAAGGACAAATAAATGGACACAAAATCGTGGAAGGTAAATAACATTTCCTGAGTCATTCATTATTCTATATTTATTTACGTCATACTGTTATTTTTGTTTCTGTGTTATAATTTCTATAAACAGCAAAGTGTGTTAGGCATTTCTCTAAGATTTAATAATTATTTAATATAATTTGAGGCATCAAGCAGTATTATTTACAACATTTTATTTTGTTCTAGTAATGATCATACAAATGACATGCTATGATTTAATCACCAAATCTATACAAATTGTTTGTTAAAAACGTACATTCATTACATAAGAAACCATTCATCACCATCCAGTCAGCAACTGTGCCATAATATCCAGTATCAGGGGTGGCCTTAGCCGTTGTGAGGCTCTGGGCAAGTAGATTTTTGTGAGGCCCTTGTCTTTGTGGAATTAGTTAGAATGATGATGCTACAGATATCAGCGTGATAACATCACGCAAGAGAGCGCGAGTGGCATGCCGTGAGGTTGTAAGGGGGCGTCCATTAATTAATTAACAGAGGCATTTTAAAAAAAAAAATTGACCCTCCCTCCCCCCTTGGTGAGATGTAAGATTTTTCTCGACTCCCTCCCCCCTGCCCCAATCTCTTGAGATTTTTCAAAATTTGTATTTTGGGTGCTTTGGTGGGCTTAGAATTTAAAAAAAAAAAAACAATTGTGCCAGATTTTGCCATATTTTATTCAAGAAACTTTTTTTACTTTCATTTAGCTTTAAGTTAACGTAACTATCACGCAGTTTCATACCGTTTTCTGCTAGAAAAAAAATTACGTGATATTTGCCAAGACCCCCCCTCTCCCCCAAGTGAGATTTAGTAAGATTCGTCACAATCCCCTCCCCCACTGAGCACCTCACGTAATTAATGAACGCCCCCTAAGGCGCGAAATTCTAATAAACATTAGTACTATTAGTACCATAGTATTAGGTTCATCATACCATCTTAGGACTAATTAATCGAACGTGGCCACAAGTAGTGTTGTGGCTCTGCCCACCCCATTAGGGATTTCGGGCGTGATGCTATGTATGTATGTACTATTAGTACCTAATATTTTTCTTCTTGGGTTATTTGTTTTGTGAGTGCATGAGGCCCCTGCAAGAGTGAGGCCCCGGGCGGTTGCCTTGCTCGCCACCTCCAAAGGCCACCCCTGTCCAGTATCCACTTACCTCATTGCCAGTTTTCTCCAAAACTTATGTTAGTTACATGCCTGAGTTGGCCTTTTGACCCTGATATAACTAGTACCCCAGAAATTCATACCAACAAAAGCAAGATATCCAGAGTTAGGTATTATTAATATGCCAATGATCATAACGAAAATATGTCTCTAAGCTCTGCCACATCAAGTCTGATAAGTTTTTCAATACCTACTTGTTAACAGTTGAAATAAACATGGCTTTATTCAACCCCGGGAAAACGGAATCCATATGAGTTGAAAACATGTCGTGTTTATTCAAGTGTGCATCATTATGCACTCACGAGAATTTTAATTTACAGACTTATTTGCAAATTTTGTATCCAACAGTATTTCAAGATAACAATAAATAGTTAACTGTGATGAATAAAAAAGTAAAATTAAATAACACAGTTTTAAAATAAAATTACTCAGTTCCATCCAGAAAATACGCCTCAAGAAAATAATACACCTATTCTTTGCATTTCATTTTAGTGATAATTAGCTGGAAGCCTATTGTTTATATGTTAATTATAACCTTGATGTAGTGACTGATTGCATTAAATACTTTTTTGTCTATTGTAAAAGGTCAAGTGGTGATTTTTAACAAAATTGTATACTTTGCCACGATTTTAAAATATGACCAGTATTTTAAACACTTAGTTATCCCAATGTTTCAAGACGCGCTAAAAGCGTGCTCACAGCGCCGAGAGTGCGCTATTGTTCCATTCCGAATTGACCATAAGCAGGCTTATAACACACTATCAGTGCTGTGAGCATGCTTAAGTGCATCTGGGCACACAAGGTATGATGAAATACTAAAAGATAGATTTTGCACACCTTAGATCAGAGGTAGTTAAACCCTTATCATAAAGGGCCGGAAAAATGTAAGAAATTTCAGGGAAGGACGGCATTACAACATAAAATCTGTCTGGTTAGAAACTCACGGGCTACACTTTGACCACCCCTGCCTTAGATGGTAAATGTTTAGAATTTGGACCTGCCTAAATGGCTCAATATTATCAGATAGTGAACTGCCACCGCTTGAAGCAACAACTTCCTTGTACTTTGATCATTGATAATGATAACCAATCATTTATTTTATAACACTTTTGACATGCAAAATTATGTTATGTATGCTTTTATCAAACTGAATTTGTTCGTTTTTTGTTTGTTTGTTGTTTGGATCAAATTTTCGGAGTCCATATAAACTAGCTCTTAATAGGCTAGTTTGGGGTCATCCATAAAGTATGTCACACGTTAAGGGGGGGAGGGGGTCGACAAAGTGTGACATTGTGTGACAAGGGGTGGGAGGGCGCCTAAGTTTCGTGACGTCACATTTCAAAATTTAATACATCTTAGTGTTAAAATGCCAAATTTTAACTATAAACGAAAAACTTAAAAGTATTTTAACTCTATCTGTATGGTAATAAGGTTTAATTTGTTTTGTTGGCGAGTTCACACTCTCTCTACTAATGTCAAGCGCCGATCGCGTCTTTTTAGGGTTCCGTACCTCAAAAGGAAAAAAGGAACCCTTATAGGATTTAGATATGAGCGCCACGCCGGCGCGCCGCCGTCGCCGCAATCAACAGCCGCGCCGTCGCCGCCGGCGCGCCACCATCGGCGTGCCTATTAGGTGATCCGATGAATACGATCAGTCGAAACTGATTCGCCGTGGAGTGAACCCACGTCAAATATAAAACAAAATGGCGACTGCATCGACCGCGAATAATACAATTAGATATTTACCGATTAATATTAGATCAGTCGATTTAAATGGCAAAAGAAGAAGTGTTTTATGTGACCAAATATTTTGCGATGCTTGCTGGAAAGAATATCAATGAAGATGTTCTGTTTGCAGAGTAAGTCCTTACAATTTTTTATGTCAAATAATATTACGTTGTACCAATTATGATAAATTGTTTTCGCTATGAATTAACTGGAAGTGTTATGGAATTGTTTCTTTTTTTGGCAAAAAAATCATCTCGTTTTATATTCAATAATTTTACTTAAAAATAGAGTCGTGTTAACTTGGGTTTGGTGTCATTTCCCTTAGTAAACGTATGTTAAAAGCTGTGTGTTTCATTTTAATTTACTGAAGTTGAAAGTAATATTAATTTTTTGCCTAAAACTGAATCTGTCGTTTACTTAAAAAGCACTGCCTGCGCATTTAATATTTACATAATATATTTTTATTGAAGTTTATGGGTAGCGATTGATTCGTATTTTTTCAGAGTTGTGGTGAAGGCGCACTGCAGAAATATATATATGTTATTAATAAGCTAGAAGATATTTTTAAGTGGATTGTTTTTAAAAAAAACGTGTTTTATTGCATTTTTTTAACCCTGATGTATTGCAGTCACGCCGCCGACAACGCCGCCGCCGCCGATGGAAATTTGTACCCACGCCGCCGCCGGTTAAAATGCCATCGGCGCTGATATCTACTCGTGTGTCTGTCTGTCTGTCGGTCTGTCTGTCTGTCTGTCTGTCTGTCCGTCTGTCACAGCCAATTTGCTCCGAAACTACTGGACCGATTGGTTTGAAATTTGGTATACACGTGTAAATCGGTGACCGCAATACGGACGCGTGACGTAAATATATGAATTTTAAACATGGGGGCCACTTTTGGGGGGTAAATAAGAAATTAAAAAAAAAAATGTAATGCAACTTATATCGTGTGATATATCAAATGAAAGGGCTTATTATGAGAATCTTAAATATATATTTTTTGGAATTTTAAGATAAATGGTTTGAAAGTTATTTAGGAAAATAGGCGAAAATTGACCATTCCCCCCCCCCCTTATCTCCAAAATTACCGGGCCTAAAATTTTGAAAAAAATTAAAATAATAGTTCTTTACCTATAGATTACAGGAAAACCTATAAAAAGTCTATGGTATTTAAAATAACATAGGAAATTTCAGATAGTTATGTATGGAACGGAACCCTCTCCACGCGGGTTTAACTCGCACTTGTCCGGTTTTTTTAATGATTGATTTGATGTTGATATTTAAATGGAAATAAACCTTAATTCGGAACTGCTGTTTTAATTTAATAATTTGTAGATGTAAAATTACAAAATGTGTGACATCACACTAGGGAGGGGGGGGGGGGGGTCAAATGTGACCAACTATGACAAGGACGGGGGAGGGGTCAAAAAATCACGAAATTAGTGTGACGTACTTTATGGATGACCCCTTCCTGAAGAATTAGTCCGTCATTTACATTATATTAAAATATTGAACACATATTTTTTATTTTGTCGATTAAACAATAAAATGACGCAGATATACTGGTAAAAATAAATAATGAAGCCTTAACCTTTGGAGTTTCATACCAAATTTTGAAGTACTTAGTCCTTATGTAACGTAATTGTAACACCGGGTCATGTGCAGATTTCGAGCATTTCGGTGAACGAAAACATTGTGAGGGAACCAGCACACATGTGTGAACTAATTCAAAGATGTGTGTGTAATCCCCAATTCGCACTGAGCCCGCGTGGGGATACTGCCCAGTCTCTCACTATGATGACGATAATGATGATGGTAAACTACACAGGTATGAGGGCGTTTTGTTTTGACAAACCAACAGTTCAGTAAATGAAAAGATGCAAGTCATTGTTTACTTACTTTTGACTTTTCGACAGATTGTCCTTGATTGCATTATGTTGACTCCGGCGCATCACGATTATCTATGCAAAAAGACGCTAGTGACATCTTGCGCCTTTTGAACTAAGTAATTTTGCTAATTCACTAGGGCGCTTGTGGTTTGTATTTACGTCTACTTTTGATGTAGCCATATTTATTTTCGCGGTAATACTACGCAGGGTTCGAAAGGATAATTATCAATGTTAATTATCACGATAATTATCATGATATCGTAATAATAACAGATCGATAATTATCGATTGATAATAACAAAAAATTTCGCTCGTGAATGTGAACTGTACGTATTCGAAGTACCTACTATTCGAACGTGTCCGCACTTGAGTCTATCCGAACGAATTTTTTTTTTGTTAGGCTATGTTATGATACAATATAACAAATGAATTTCTTATACTGGTGATAATTATCCGATAATTATCAAGAAGCGTAATTATCTTGATAATTTTGAACCCTGATACTATGTTGAAACAAATACGTAGGTAGGTACGCACAAATCAAATCTAAAATATTATTTTGATTACAAAAAAGACGACACATTGAGCAATGTGTCCAACCTGCATCCAAAAGTGCAAATATTATAAAAATAAATGATTGCTGCATTTCAGATTCCGCTTAATAAAATTAATGAGGAAGTTTTCTGAAAAATTCTAATTAGTCCGTCAGTTAAGTACATTATCATATAAATATTGAACACGTATTTTTTGCGTTATCAAACCAATCAAAGTTGACAAAGATAGGTAACGCGCATCAAAGTTCGGGTGTGGGGAGTTATGACGTCATAAGTCCCCACTTATTGGTACAAAGTGTGCAAAGTCGTGGTCGCGACGTCGCGCGAAAGTTCATCGCACTATATCTTCGTCATTTGTTATTTAATCAACAAAAGAAAAAATACGTTTTGAATAAGTTTTGTATAATGTAAATGACGGACTAATTAGAATTTTCAGAAAACTTCGTTATTCTTAATTACATTAAATTATTACAGTACATCATTGTTATACTTATTATGAATTCTCTTCTAAACATTTATAATAAATCATATCAGTAATCATTTTCAATAAATTCTTTTATACATTATAGAAACATTTTTGCAGTAGTCTTTTTCGGCAAATTTTATTTAAACAATTGCAAAACCCGCGCTCTACGAAAATTAAACACACGTGATATCTCACTACACCCCCCCTGTGATATTAAGTGATTTTTTCCGAACCCCCTTTTCGAGCCTCACGTTATTAATGGACGGTCCCCGACGTGCACAGCGGCTGATCAGTGGACAAACGAAACTATTAATTTAGACCGTAAGTCCAAAGTCATTCGGTCTAGATGTGGTTTGGATTGTGTCCTCATCGCCGATCAACCGTTGCACAAGTTAAAGAATCACATTGGCTCGTTTCGACTTCTCCAAGCAGTCAGTCCGTCTTCGGAGGCCCTAAGTATTTTATTAAGTAGTGAGTGGACCCACCACAGCTTCTCCCGCGGTATTTTCCATACAATTTTTATCACCCTTTTCACCCCAATAGGGTTAGAATTTCAAAAAATCTCTCATTAGTGCACCTCTAGGGTACTCGAGGAATATCTCCTCCAAATTTCAAGCCTCTGGGACCACCCGTTTAGGTTGTATGTTGTCTATAAGTGAGTCACGGTCGCGGTACTGTTTTATATGTATTGATTGATTTGTTTTATTTTTTACTAAAGTTTTCTGACATTCTCATTTTATATTTTTTGTGACATTTTAATTTATTTCTAGACTTTATTTCTGTATAATTTAAGTTTACGTGACGATCTTCTTTTAAAAGCATTCTGACTTTCACATGTAAAATGTAATTTGTAATAAGAAATAAATGACTACTACTACATAAACAGTGCCCTGAGGGCCACATGTCTAGCAAGATGATCAATCGGGAAGGCAAATAAGGGTCAAGAGAGAATTACCTTTCCGCTGCGAGGCCATTTTCAGACGCGCTTAGGTATAGCTTAAAATTAATTAATTGAACTGTGGTATTTACATTTTTTACGTTTTCATCCTATGACCGCCAGCCATGGTCGAACCAGTAATTTTCCTTGCCATATTATTCCATATTAAATACTGTAATATCGATAAAGCAAAACGCTTGTTTCTATAATTCCGACTGAAGTTATCATGATAGTTCCGCGTGATAAATTATTTACGATTTAATCTACTAACATGATAATTTATAACAAGCGTACAATTTGCGTTGTAAGGGTTACGTACCCAAAGAGTAAAACGGGACCCTATTACTAAGACTCCGCTGTCCGTCCGTCTGTCTATCTGTCTGTCTGTCTGTTCGTCTGTCACCGGGCTGTATCTCATGAACCGAACCGTGATAGTTAGTTAGTTGAAATTTTCACAGATGATGTATTTCTGTTGCCGCTATAACAACAAATACTGAAAAACAGAATAAAATAAATATTTAAGGGGGCTCCCATACAACAAACGTAATTTTTTTTGCTCGTTTTTGCTTGATATTGATAACGTCAACAGGTAGACGTTTGAAATATTCACGGAATATGTAGTTATATATTCACTTTAAAAATAAATAATTAAATTAAAATAAATAATTAAGGGGGGCCGTTTTTATAGATACCTACCCTTTGTGCACGAGTCCGACTCGCACTAAGCCGGTTTTTTTTTTTTCAATTTACCGTTGTTATGTGAATTATCGCACATAGCAATTTTAGCGTTCCAAAAGCATTCTTTGGTGAAGTGGAACTGTTGATGAAGTCCATAGATGATCACCGGAACTCTTAAATGGTAAGTATTTCACGGGTGACGATTAGATTGCTGTATAAGATTCGGAAGTAACTTACGTTCATGAAAACCCAACCCAGTGGTAAAATAGAACCGGTTGTGAAGATCCAGGAGAACTCCTCAACGATTGACATCATATTGCACATTGGATAGGATTGGATATTGCATATTATATGATAATTTATCGGTAGGGATAGAAATTCTTATTTTTATGCGTAC
Organism: Tortricodes alternella; assembly: GCA_947859335.1. Taxonomy (NCBI): domain Eukaryota; kingdom Metazoa; phylum Arthropoda; class Insecta; order Lepidoptera; family Tortricidae; genus Tortricodes; species Tortricodes alternella. The sequence goes on along the minus strand of OX401982.1, from coordinate 3,889,010 downwards.
ATAATCCTGTCCGATAAGTTTGAAGAAATCAAAAGTATTCGCAAGTAGGTAAGTAACAGAAAACTAGCACCGATTCTTCTCAAGAGAATCTTAATGGAATATTCATGTTTATTTTGATCTTGACGCGATCATAACTAACAAAAGTTTCTTTTGTCCTTCAATGATTTGCCGGACGTCATAACATAATGCTAATTTTACGTATGTTAATAACTAGCTTACCTGCGTACGCGCAGAAAACCACTCTTATAATATAAAATAAAAATGTTTTTATAACCAAAGTAAAATAAACAATGATTAATGAAGGTTAAGAGGAGTGTGAACCTACGGCTCTTATGCAAAAGGCGATAACGATTTCCACCCCTTAAATGTACACCGATTTTTTACCCAGGCGATTTCTTTGAACAAGGTGTATAATAATAATAATAGTGATATTGTATTTTATTTTCTACAAATATTATAAAACCTAGCTTAAGATTTAAGAGAATAATAATTTATTCATAAAAACATAATTACAAAGGTTCTTAATACTTTAACTCAAGTAGAGTTAAAGTATTAAATAGGTTAGACGTTAGACCTGTGATTTAGGATAAGCAGCCACATTTATAGATGTTTTACAGAATAGTAGGTATAAACAAGTTAATCGCCTATCCTATAACCTATGAACCAATAAACCCTACTTAGTCGTGATAGTTTCCCGTTTAACTTCGTCATATAAGCTTTAATTTAATCATTTTTTTGATCATTTTCTGTTTTTTTTTTATATTTACACTTTTGGCTGTAGGGTGCGACACGTAACTCCAACAAAAATGACAACTTTAGAGCTCATTTCCTAAACGGTTTCTCAAGTCCAAAAATTGGTCATAACATATTCAATACCTACTTTTGAAACAGCTACACAAAGACAACCCATACAAGGCTGCTAAAAAAAAAAATTTTTTGCCTTTAGTTTAAATATGTGCTAAAAAAATATCAATTTTATTATTTATCTATGCGCGCGGGACAAACGAATTGTGCAAAATATCAGCTTTTGTAAGTTAAAAAGTCTTCCAGTGGCCCTAGCATGCCACACATGGAGATAATTTAAACCGTCTTACCTCTACGTGCACTCTCTCTCACACTAGTTCCGACGAAAGAGATAGAGAGATCAACGGGTTTAACTAATTCCCGTGTCTGGCATGCTAGGGCCGCTGAAACATGGCTGTGACATACACTCAGACACGGCGAAAATAGTTCGACTACGGGACCCTATAAAGGGCAGATTGAAAGTGGGCGCCAGCACCACTTTTTATGTCTTAAGCTTTTGTGTGTGGAAATCCTTAAGTAATGTGTATGAATAAGTATGGTGTTGTATTTAAATGTAAATTCATATTTGCATATTTTGTGCAATAAACAATGTGTTACCATTAGTACTTTTACATTTCTAGACTTTCTGGTCGCACTGTAGGCCTGTAGGTACGTACGGTACATTGTTTAACGTTTTGAACGTAACATATGCGATATGTTGGGTGTGTGCTATTTTAAACTGAACCAAATTTGAAAGTTTAATTTAATTTTCAGCGCTGCCTCCAGGCGTGACGGTGGAAGAAGTCGAGATCCCAGTTCCATGGGGCCACGTCGCCGGGCGCTGGTGGGGTCCGCGCGAAAAGCAGCCGATCATCGCCATCCACGGCTGGCAGGACAACGCCGGCACCTGGGACAACCTCATCCCACTTCTCCCAGTCACCACCTCGGTTCTCTGCATCGATCTTCCCGGCCATGGTCTCTCATCACACTACCCCAACGGTATGATGTATTATATATTCTGGGATGGTCTCTCACTTCTGCGGCGGATAGTAAAGCACTTCAGATGGCGAAATGTTACTCTCATGGGCCACTCGCTAGGGGGCGCTTTGAGTTTCATGTATGCGGCGTCATTCCCTGACGAGGTGGAAAGTATCATCTGTATCGACATAGCCAGTCCGGCGGTCAGGGAACCGGCAAACATGGTGAAATTAACAGGGTGGGGTGTCGACAAGCTTTTGGAATACGAAAAGTTAACCGATGACAAAATACCTTGTTACACATACGATGAGATGATCAACATTGTGTTGGACGCGTACAAAGGATCTATATCTAGGGATGATTGTGTGACGCTTATGAAGAGGGGTATGGCGCCGGTGCCACCTCATACGAAGAAGACAGGATATCTTTTCAAAAGGGATCCCAGGCTTAAGGTTTCTGGATTGGGGATGATGTCTATTGAAACGGCTTTAGAATATGCCTCGAAAGTGAAATGTAAAGTTCTTAATATCAGAGCTTTGCCAGGACAAAGGTGGGAGCGCTTGGACTATTACCTTGACGTTATAGAGAAGATGAAAGAAAAAGCAGATGTCCGATTCGTCGAGGTGGAAGGAACACATCACGTGCATTTGAATGCGCCTAAAAATATAGTCGATCTAATCGATAATTTCCTAGAAGATTAGGTAGGGATACGGATAATTTTACTTTGTGATATAATGTGATCAGCTTACTTTTTTTTGTTAAACGATGTGGTATGTAGTAATTTAATGTAGTCACAGCTTGATTCTGTGCGCGAATGTTTGTATGGAGATCTAGAGTGAGCGTCAATTCTATATTGTCACTTTTTACTCTTAGGACCTGTCTCACAATTTCCAATTAAGGTGTTACTTGGCAGATAACAGCGAATTTTGTGAGTTACTCAACTGATACATCTTATTTGGACATGTGCAAACAGGCCCTTAGCGTAACAAGAATAAGAACGGAGGCAATTAAAATTCGGCACAGACTAAAAAAAGTAAGGAAGTGAACAATTTTTTAAACGTGAGCAATGTCACAAAAAAATATGGTTGTTTTCTTATTCTTAGCAAATTAGTTGTCAATTACCGGCTTTTAAACGTTAGAGGCTTTTTTATGAGCACTAGAAAAATAGTTAAATATGTTTTAACTGATAGACACGTTGATATGAATCATCAAATTTTAATGATGGTAACACGATAAATTATGTATTACACTGCTGTTAGACTGTAGTAGTCATAATAAGAGTGATAAAAAGGTGTTGTAATCAATGCGTGAACCACTTTGAAAATTGCGTTATTTTATTGTATCATTTTGACGTCGCGTTGTGACCTTACGAACCGTCAAAATAAGGATAAGTGTACAGTGCGTCTATTTTCTTAATGTCTCTCGGCAATCATTGCATTACCGAATACAAACGAATGCAACTAATATAAATTCGACGACTGACGAAACAGGAAGTTTGCCGACAGATATTAAGTAAATAGATGCACTGTAAATGGTTATTTGATCAACCAATTACGATCCGCGCGCGGAGCTCCGAGTAATCGAGGGCTAGCTCTCACTTATACCCTGCACTCTACCGAGTGTTGTCTCAAGGCATGCTCGTACTTATCGATTCTGTTGCCGTATTATTACTCATTTACTGGACTAAATCTTTACTTTAACGTGCCTTAAGATTCCTCGGAGCTCGCGCGCGTACAATAATTTCCGCAATCGTACATAATAAATAATTTTATGTATACGATGACTTGGTTTGACACAAAGATGCCATGAACAAATGATCAGGGTTTTGGCCGAAATCACAACCGCCACTTAAGCATTTGATTGTCAACCAATACAAGTCACTTTAATTAAAGTTCAGTTTGAGTGGCCTTTGTGAATTTGGCCATAATGTTTTAAAAAGTTAATTGAATTTATACATTACATGAACAAATGTTAGTATAAATAAAATGTAACTTGAAGGGGGCTGTCGGTTAGACTTATTTTTTCTTATACGAATAAAACATGAATAGATGATGTAACTGCCTGCTCTATAACTCTTATCCGTGCAGAAGCGTTTGTTTTATCGACCACATATATTTAGAATTTCAACCATAGTAACTACTTAGTATGATACAAATTTGATTGTATTTAAGTGAAAAATAACTTGCCTAGGGATGATTCCTAAGTAGGCTCAAACAATAAACTATTGAAGTTTACGTAGCGTATCGGTATCTTTGTGGTTTACACGATTGCGAACTTAATTTCAGTTGAAAATTAACTATAGTTAGTTTCAATTTAATCATGACAACAGAAGAGCGTCTGTGCTGATGAAAGATGAAAACATAAATTGTAATGGACGGTATGGACTGTAATCGCGTCCCTGATACAAAATTCAGCTTGTTTCTGTTTATCAACAATAAAAATGCACTGATATAGTTGAAGCAACACACAAACATACACGAAACGCCGGCATGGGTGGAGCGGACGGAAGTTCTCTGAGCAGTGTTGCTCGCATACAAATAATTGTTACACTATGGTGTGTTGCCAACATAAATGAGCTCATAGCCAATATGGTTGAATTTTAAATATTGAAGTTGTTGGCAACGAATCATTGACTCGTTTGAGGTTGTTGATGTCCATGGCTCGCCAGCTCGTTTGCCAACCGAAACGAAAAGTTACACCATGTATTATGTTGTCTTGAGGCTTGTATGTTTGAGGCTTTGTGCCAACTTTAAAAAGTATAATGTTTAATAATCAATCTTCCTGCTTCTTAAATAAGGTTCGTTTTAAAGTTAATGCAGGTAAATAATAAATAAGCATTTATATAGGACCAATGTTAATTAGTTATTTATGCATCTGCTAGTTTTTACGTGACCTTGGAAACGTGTGAGTTAAGTGAGTAAATAAATTTGTGTTTCTTACGCAAGCGATTGCCTCTGTCGCATTCAATTAGACGGGAATTCTACTTACAATCATTGAAATACAATTTTACAAATACGGGATTATCACACACGGTCATATAGTTAAAAATTTACAAACATGGGAATTCTACTTACGATCATTTAATAAAAAAATTACAAACACGGGAAATTTACTTATGATCAGTCAATCACGCGATCGAACAAATGTAAGCGTAAAAATGTAGAAAACTTTAAGTAATTGAAATTATAATAGGTATTTTGTATGGAAACTGAACTGAGTTTGCCCCTAAAATAAAGCGCATAGTCATCGTCCAACATTGCATATCTAATAAGTAGATACCGAAGCGTATTCTGAAGCTTGAATTCAGAATAACATTACTGTAACAACAATAATGTTTATTTAAACTGTTTCTTTTAAAATAATGCAAAAGATGGCTGAAGATTTAGCACACAATTTAACTTGCGCAAAACGAAATGAAACGACAGATTAGGGAGTGAGCAGTACCTAAGGAGTTGCACGCAGCCAAAAAAAAAACCGGCCAAGTGCGAATCGGACTCGCGCACGAAGGGTTCCGTACCGTTATCTATAATCAAGCAAAAAATAACACGTTTGTTGTATGGAATTGGAAGCCCCTCTAAATTATTTGTTTTATTTTAATTTAATTATATATTTTTAAAGTGAATATATAACTCAAAACCCAAACTCCAAAGTCTGGAGCATCGGCGTAAGGTTGCCAGCCTTTCGGTTTTTTATAAGGTGTATTTTGGTGAGTGTGCACAGGAACTACATGACCTAATCCCACCATCCACATTTTGCCACCGGACCACCAGACGTCGGGAGGGTTTTCACCCACATGTAATTGAATTTCCTAGGAGCCGTACTAAACGGTGTGCGAAATCCTTTTTGGTTCGCACCGCTAAGGTGTGGAACACTCTCCCGGCGTCTGTATTTCCTGAATTATACAATCTTGGTGTCTTCAAGGTAAGAGTGAATAGGCATCTTCTGGGCAAGCGTGTTCTATCCTAGACTCTGTCTTCGCTTTCCATCAGGTGAGACTAGGGTCAAACGCATGCCCAGTCCTTCATAAAAAAAAAAAAAAATATTCTGTGAAATATTTCAAGCATCTACCTGTTGCCGTTATCAATATCGAGAAAAACGAGCAAAAAAATCACGTTTGTTGTATGGGAGCCCCCTTAAATATTTATTTTATTCTGTTTTTTTGTAGTATTTGCTGTTATAGCGGCAACAGAAATACATCATCTGTGAAAATTTCAACTTTCTAACTATCACAGTTCATGAGATACAGCCTGGTGACAAACGGACAGAAAGACAGAGAGACAGACAGACAGACAGACGGACGGACGGACAGCGGAGTCTTAGTAATAGGGTCCCGTTTTACCCTTGGGTACGGAACCCTAACAAACGTATTGCATAGGGAATAGGGTTCATGGCGGGGGCTTTTAGCTTATTCCCCAACTTTACATAATGTAAATTGAAATACCTACACAAAAAAAATGTTCTAAGGCGATCAAACCCATTAGGTAGGTAGTAGGTATTTATAGTAAGTAGTAAATTTCACATACGAACAACATAGACCAGGAAACGAAGTTATCTAGTTAGTAATAACAGCTGCAATGGAAATAGTTTATAATAGCTATTTTTTAAGGGACTTTAGTCACTCACTCAAATTAATATTCGTACCACGTACAATTTTTAAATTACAAATTATTGTACTTATTTAAAGTGTAATATTTCAGTATATGGATAAAACTGTTTTAATTTTATTCTGTTTGTAAACATACTAAAGATTATGGTTATTAATGTGTTAAATTTTTTTAAAAGGACCCGTTGAGAAATTCTGTTGAATTCTTGTAAATACTATCTTAAAATACATGTTTTTGGAATAAACATATACCTACCAAAATTTTAGCCTAGTATGGATTTGTTTTCAAAATCGTTCGTTTCCTGGTTAATTATTTATTTAGGTAGGTAAAGGAATATTAATGTATAAATGGCTATATAAACGACGTATATTTTTATTACAAATTATTTATTGTATAAAAGCACTGCTGACACGCTAAGCATGTCACAAAAGTATCACAATACAAAATAAATGTTTTATTGTTCAAGATGTTCTGTTTGATTTGCAAATTGTTGGAAGAGTTTCGGTGACGCAGTTGTCCAAGTCTTCAACATTGAAAACCTGAAAAAAAATAGTTGTTCAGGGTCTCCATTCAACATTGGTCGTAAGTGATTGAATATTATAGGTAATACAAAGGTACATTAGATCAAATTTCAGTATGTATTGTCAAAAAATGTACTCGTTTATATTTAAATAAGTGACGAGCGTAAATGACAGACGAAATAGTACAAAAAATCGGATAAAGTAAATACGCAAGTTTTACTTTATCCGATTTTTTAGGGTTCCGTACCTCAAAAGGAAAAAAGGAACCCTTATAGGATCACTCGTGTGTCTGTCTGTCTGTCCGTCTGTCACAGCCAATTTGCTCCGAAACTACTGGACCGATTGAGTTGAAATTTGGTATTCATATGTAAGTTGGTGACCGCAACACGGACGCGTGACGTAAATATATGAATTTTAAACATAGGGGCCACTTTTTGGGGGTAAACTAGAAAATTAAAAAAAAAGTTATGCCACCTATATCGTGTGACATATCAAATGAAAGGACTTATTGTGAGAATCTTAAATATATATATTTTTTTAATTTTACGTAAAATAGTTTAGAAGTTATTCAGGAAAATAGGCGAAAAATGACCATTCCCCCCCCCCTTATTTCCGAAACTACCGGGGCTAACATTTTGAAAAAAATACAGTAAATAGATCTTTACCTATAGATTACAGGAAAACCTATAAGAAGTCTATGGTATTTAAGGTAACCTAGTAAATTTCAGATAACCATGTACGGAACGGAACCCTCTCCACGCGAGTTTAACTCGCACTTGTCCGGTTTTATACTATTTCGTCACTAAGAATAGAAATAAGCACGGCTTTACTCACGATTTATTGTCAGAAATAGTCCGACATGTTTCGGACTCGTATGGAGTCCTTCTTCAGGGGTTCAGTACGGTCCGGTTTTAACCGGGATATTGGGTGGGTATTGCCACCAGCGTGGAAGCCCGTCGTCCCAGCGATTCGGGATACTGGACGTGTGGACATTCTTGTGGACACTGTGAGTTCGGCGTGTTTGCTGCCGTTCACCACCAACAACGAGCCGCAGCCTGGTGCTCCAGCAACACCGGTGCAGCCCCCCGCCGCCCCCGCGCCCTCGGCTCGGGCGCAACGCGCCGCGCGGAGGGCGGCAGTGCGTGGGGTGCAGTGAGCGCGACCGCACTCAACCCCTGAAGAAGGACTCCATATGAGTCCGGAACATGTCGGACTATTTCTGACAATAAATCGTGAGTAAAGCCGTGCTTATTTCTAGTCTTAGTAATGTCTCACGAAAGTTTTAATCTGATTATTTCGTCACTTATTTAAATATAAACTATTATTATAATCCACTTACGTCAACGGTATGCTCGCGATTCTCACACGCAAGCGTGATTTTGTTCCCTATTGCGTTTAGTTCGATGAATTTCTTGTTTATCGACCGCCATATTGCACTAGCTGATTGAAGAACTTCCATGTTTCCGAATATGTAAAAACCTTGAACCAAAAATTAGCATCATATACCCCATCCAATGTATTGACGGCTATATAAAATGAATGGCCGTCAGCGCTCTTTTTAAATTCGGCTAGTATACACACCTTAATACAATTCTTTCTATAATTTTAAGCTTGTTTCAAATTTTAATCCAAGATATGAATAATAAAAAAATTTAAATAACATTATTTTCGTTATCTACAAATGGTACTTTAATTTACGGATTAGGTACACTAGATACCTTCCAAGTACATCATTTTAAGATTTACTTTGAAGAGCTTTGTCTTCCAGGGATTTTGGTGATGGTGGCAGTGTTGGGAAGTACCTATCACGCCAAAAAAGACTTAAATTACATGCTCATAAGGTACTTGAAATACACACGGCTTTACTCACGATTTATTGTCAGAAATAGTCCGACGTGTTGGGGGTGATGCTTTGACCGCGATCGCACTCAATCGCTGAAGAAGGACTCTATACGAGTTCGAAACATGAGGGACTATTTCTGACAATAATTCGTGAGTAAAGCTGTGTATATTTCAAATCTTCATAATGTCTCGCGAATGTTTTAATTTAAGTATAGCTCATAATGTAATTTCATTGGTTACCTTCCTTGGCACGTGACAGGGCTACGCATATCCTGTTCTCAGCGGCAAGAAATCCAATAATTTTTTCTCTGTTACTCCTCACCAATGACAATATCACTATCCTGTTCTCTTCCCCTTGGTAGTTATCCACAACTGTAATTTTTATGCTCCGAAGTGACGCGTGCTTTTTGCTTAGCTGCGAAATAAACAATTAAGTATATATTAGTTTCAAAACGTTCACAGAACTCCATTATACTATATTCACTTAGGTGTTTAACTAAATGTCACCAAACTAACCGGTTAGTTTGTTTACATTCAATTAAATACCTAAACGAATAGAGTATAGGGCTCTATTAAAATGCCTCTACTGTTAAGATTTCGGAAGCGCAATCAGAATAACACCAGTGGCGGAATCCGTGGGAAAGAATGTCCAGCAGTGGACGTCTTCGGCTGACAAATTGATTCTAAAAATCTTGTTTTTTTACAAGTTTCTATTGGAGTTTACTTCTTAAGAATCGATTTTCATATATAAGCCCGGGGTATGAAAAATTATGGGGAGTAAAATCAAACTACGATGTCACACTGTCACACGGTACGGTGTCACATGGCAAAAAGCTTGTATTAATTTTTTTTTATCGAAAAGTTATATAAATCTTTATTGCAGTGAAGAGATGGAGCACAAAAAAATAGGGAAGGGTTGCAAACCTCTTTGATAAGCGTCGCTTGTCCAGTGTAAGTGGCCAATATAGTGATCTCCTCTGGTTTGTAGCCCATTTTGCGCAAATAATCTGCCAGAGCGACGCACCAGTTCGCTTCGAAGGTGTTTTTGTGACTCCAACTGTCTTCTAGACCCTAGAAAAATTAAAACAAATTTTAAGCACTCGTTTGTTAATGCTGCCTTTTGTTTTGTTCCTTAGCCTTGAAGGAGACAATACAGCGATATAGCGGAGATGACTTATCCATTGTTGAATACCGCCGCACGATTTACGTTGAGAATATAACCTAAATCTTGGGTAAATGGCTAAAGGCCCAACAGTGGAAATTTAATTTACAGGCTAGCAAAAAGCCATTGGCTCTTATTCAGCTTTAACGCCAACACAAAATCACAAAGGCAAAACTAAACTACAAAACTATTAAAATACTAGCTGAGTCCACGACTATGTTTTTTTTTATGCGCGGAACCCTAATTACTTTTATTTTCTAAAAAAGGAGCAGCATAAGTTATTTATAACATCAGCTATCTGCCAGTGAAAGTCCCTTCAAAATCGGTTCAGCCGTTTTGGAGATTAGCCGGAAAAAACAAAGTCAGACAAAGAAAATTTAAAATTGTTTTTGAATTATACCGTTACCGTATACAGCGTGTATATTTCATACGAACATAAATTTTAACTAGACAGGTTTTAGTGGTGCAAACCGTTTTAGCGAGAATTTTTATAAAATAGTCTTAATTAACAAAGCGTAATAATTTTTTGAAAATTTATCGAACAGCAATGTATAGGTTTTATTGATGAAAAGTAGAGAAACAAATGAGAACTACTGTCATAAAATTATAGGTAGTCGCGTCAGTAAGGGCAACTTATCAAATTCGTAGTGATACATTGCGTGCTGAATAGTTTTGAAAGGAAAAAGAAAATTATACATTTTTAACAAAAAATATCAGTATGTTCGTATGACATATACACGCTGTATACTTTCATATGCATTTAGTAAAAAGCTATTATTAGGACATTACAAACTGACACTTCAATTTCTATTTATTTGTGTAAATACCTCGTAATCTTCAAGAACAGCATGGCTATAGAACCACAAATTATCCCTCAAACCGCTCACATCCTTATACTTAAACACGGCGGGGTGGCTATCAAGAGTCTTGTATATCGCCGGCACGATAAGACCAACGAAATTTGGTCGCATGCGCCTTTGTGTCGTGAGAGTACGCGAGTGGACGCCGTTGCGTATCATGCGCTCGAAAAGTGATATTTCTAGGTTGTAGTCTTTTGCTAGTCTGTAGTGAGCTGCTGATGGCTTAAGTTGTTTATGGTCACCTGAAAAAAATAGCTATTGATCACCTCTGTTGTTCTTTATGGGGGGGGGGGCGCGTCTTGCTTTATTTGTCCATATAAATATTGAGAAGTATTAAGTTCAAAAACTAAAACTGGCCTATTGAAAATCACGCTCTAAAAATTATGAAACGGCTAGCAATATATCTTTTTTTGATATGTGCTGATTAATCCGTTTTATTTGATAGCCAACACTTCATCATTAAAAAAAAAACTTTTTTAATTCATGACTTTATCCACTCTAGAGGGCGCCATATTCGCCACATATAACCAGTGGACGATCAACCATCGTTGGAAGCGTGTTGATCGTCCACTGGTTATATGTGGCGAATATGGCGCCCTCTAGAGTGCATAAAGTCATGAATTAAAAAAGTTCTTGACTTTATGCAATAATATTTTATTTTTATTTTTTGGGTCGGTTAGCGTTATTACGATTCTTAAATATTGTGAATGGACTCGTTATAAGGCCGCATTTAACCTCCTTTCGGCTTTATGGGTAGTTTTGTAACATCCTGTATAGTCAGTTTTGGATAAGCAACGTTTGTGTTGACGGGTCTTGCTTATCAAAGTTTGTCATTAAGAATATTCATATTATTAGACAGCGCTGATATTTACTCAACTAAGGCTATTAGTATGAGAAAATGCCTACCTTGAGTTCGGTATCAGTCTTAAGCGCGTACTATTAATACGGACCTAAGTTAATCTTAGAATTGATCTTACCTATAAGAATGAGATGTTGACATCGATTCGTTAGTGACGCCACTATATGAGCTTCTAAAACTTCGGCCGCCTCTTCTACTATCACTGGAAACAAATGGATTGTATAAGATGTCACACTTGTAAAAAAAACTAAGACTTCCACACCGAAACGCGGAACGGAAGCGGAGCGGTTTCGGTGTGTGAAAGCGTTCAATGAGGTTATGGGTGTATGATTCGGTTCATGAGAATATTGAGCACAAAAACCATATTATTATATCCTCCGGACTCATCACATCGACCACCTTGACTAGAATCAAAAAACCGGCCAAGTGCGAGTCGTACTCGCATACGAAGGGTTCCGTACCATTATCTATAAAAACGCCAAAAAATCACGATTGTTGTATGGGAGCCCCCCTTTAATATTTGAGTCATTTAAATTTAATTATTTATTTTTAAAGTGAATATATAACTAAATATTCTGTGAATATTACAAGCGTCTACCTGTTGCCGTTATCAATATCGAGCAAAAACGAGCAAAAAAAATCACGTTTGTTGCATGGGAGCCCCATTAAATATTTATTTTATTCTGTTTTTCAGTATTTGTTGTGATAGCGGCCACAGAAATACATCATCTGTGAAAATTTCAACTGTCTAACTATCACGGTCTAAGATACAGCCTGGTGACAGACGGACAGATGGACAGCGGGGTCTTAATAATAGGGTCCCGTTTTACCCTTTGGGTACGGAACCCTAAAAAGCGGAGCAAGCATGTAAGAGCTTCGTATCGTGTCACGTACGGTGTAATTTCAAAACATTAGTTAACTCATATGCTTTTTGAGTTGAGTTAAGGTGGTCAATATGGTGTGTAACGACCATATGCCACCGGTATATACCGGTATTTACCTATAGGATAAGTAGACTCAATGCAGTGGAGATGAGAGCTTTGAGAGGTATGCGTGGTATTTCTATGAGTGACAGGATAAGGAATACTGTGATAAGGTAACGATGTGGTGAGGAAGATGCAGTCATTAAAGGGAAAGATATGCTTAGATGATTTGGACATGTGGAGAGGATGAACGAAAGAAGACTAACGAAGCAGATTTATAAGGAGAGTGTGCATGGTAGGGTTGGAAGGGGAAGACCTCGGCGAACGTACCAAAACCAGATCGAGGACGTTCTTAAGAAAGGCCAGGTCAAGAGTAGGTACCCTAAACCGGCGAGCGTGCATGAAGAACTTAATGAGAGTAGACGAAGCGAAAGGTGTGTGTCAGGATCGTAGCAGGTTGAAATCCGTGGTCTCTGCCTACCCCTCTGGGAAACAGGCGTAATGTATGTAACGTATGTATGTGTATGTATTTACCTATAGGTGACATGAGCCGTTTGAGCAAGTCGTGCCGCCGCGCTGCCGTCGTAGTGGTCACCCCTACCACTCTCGCCGCTTTCATCACCTCGCCGTCTATTAGAGTGGCCACTTCTTCTAATTCTTCGTTCACTGCACTATGCTGTTGCTGCAATTAAAAGTGGTTTTCTGGTAAGTACGAGTATGTTTGTTGTACCTACCAAAGAAGAATACGATGGATTCAATCAGTAGCATCTCATTAATAATCTTCTTTGTCGTTTGTCCACGACTGTTTCTGATCTTTTTTAGGGTTCCGTACCTCAAAAAGAACATAAACGGAACCCTTATAGGATCACTCGTTTGTCTGTCGTCTGTCTGTCCGTCTGTCACAGTCAATTTGCTCCAAAATTACTGGACCGATTGAGTTGATATTTGGTACACTTATGTAAGTCGGTGACCGCAACACGGACGCGTAACGTAATTTTAAACAAGGGGGCCACTTCTGGGGGGTAAATTAGAAAATTAAAAAAGAAGTTTTGCAAACTATATCGTGTGACATATCAAATGAAACGGCTTATTGTGGGGATCTTAAATATATATATTTTTTTTGGAATTCCAAGATAAATAGTTTGGAAGTTATTTAGGAAAATAGGACACTATTGCCCCCCCCCCCCCACCCTTATTTCCGAAAATGATGGGCCTACAATTTTGAAAAAAAAATACAGACTATAGTTACCTATAGATTACAGGAAAACCTAAAGTCTATGGTATTTAAAGTACCATAGGAAATTTCAGATAATCAAGTACGGAACGCTCCACGCGAGTTTAACTCGCACTTGTCCGGTTTTTAGATCTTTTTTAGCGCACTAATTTACACGGACGCTTTTAAAGTATATTTATTCAATGTATTTACCAATAATTCATTCATTTTGGTCATCAATTCATTTCTAATACTTGCAACTGCACTAAGATACACTCTCCATCTTACTTCTGGTTTCAAACTATACAGGTCTGGCACTTTTTTAACGTCTTCCTTATATTCATTCTGCAGTAATGACATATTTTTCTGGAAAATAATACTAATTAATTAGTATCTGTATTTATTTGTGGTTTATGATTATGTATTACTGTAATAATTACCTTAAAATAATTCAATCTTTTTCTAACTTTGTTTATCTTATCCTCAAACTTTTCAGCCATTTTCTGTGCTTCGAAAGGATCATCGGTAACATCTTTAACATACTTTATGCTGTGCCTCATGGAATCCATGTCTAGTAAAGCACTTTGTTCAGAAAAGCACGTCACTAATTTGTCATTACTGATCTCCAAATCATCAAATTTCTCCCAATCGTCCGCATCATCAACTTCATCAAGATAATCGTCAAGATGACTAAACAACCAGTCGAGTACTGCATCTTCATTACAAGTCTTTAGTTCATACAGTGTGTCATCAATTTTCAAATAAGACCTAATGCTTTTATAGGAAATAATCTCTTTTTCACATTTCTCCATCTCACTCTGCACTTCTGTCATTTCATTGAAGATCTTCTCCAACTCTTTTCTCTTACTTGAATAAAGGTAACTGTATCTGCATTTGATCCTCGTTCTCATATTATTCAATGTATATTGTTCTACAGCTTTGTTCTTGCTTTGACTGCCTAGTCTAACAATATTATCTGTGACTCCAAGTATACCCTCTAAAAATTGATCTAAGGCGTGATTCGTGTAGCAGATTATCAGCATCGGGGTACCTTCTAGGGATAAATTCTTTAGTAATGTTGAAGCTATTTTGATCCCTATGAATGTTTTGCCCGTTCCAGGGGGACCTTGTATGACTGCGAATTCTCTAGTGAGAGCCAGTTTATAGGCTTCCATTTGGGAATCGTCCAAGTCAAATGGTCTGGGCCATTGCTCTGTGTCAAGCACATTGAAGTAGGTGTCTTCTTTTGTTTCTGGGATGGTGTATATAGTCTCCGGTGTTAGATACGCTGGTGGATGAGTCACCGTCTAAAATAGGTAATGAAATGATCATAAATGTTTAGTTAGTTCCCATCAGTGGGACATATAAATAATCAGGGGCAAATCATTACAAAATCTAGTCCCCAAGTAGTCTAGTCTAAAGGCTTGTGTTATGGGTACTAGACGACGACATACTTACATAGATAAATAAATACATAGGAAACATCCAAGACTCTGAAACAAACATTCGTGCTCGTCACCCAAATATTTGCGCTTACCGGGGATCGAACCCGGAACCACTAGCTTCGGAGATCGGGTCACTACCAACAAGGCTAACCGCGTCGTCAAATGATTATGAAATGACCAAAAATAGTTCGTCTTACCTGCACATCAACAATATATTTCTTCATTGGTAAATAATCCATAGATTCCTGCATCACTTTCAATACTCTATGGTAGGGCTCGAAAAATACCTCGCTCTCGACCATAACAAACTTCTCTTCAAATATGTTTTTTGACAAAGGATTTTGGAATGATACTGCTACCTAAAAAAAACAACAACAAAATCACGCACACAGCAACACACCTAAAATTGAGTTGATGTATCTATACATATTGCGCAGATTTATTTGGACCATACTTACATAACCATCACTTAATAAATCCAACCCGGAATCCAATACAGTGGCACACAATATTGTCTCAAAGTTATCACTGGTGAACAGCAACAGCGAGCCGAACATGAGTCGCTTGCTGTACGCATATTTCTTGCTATCGAATAGGCCGTGGTTGACGCGCTCCGTCCAAGCGATGTCGACCAAATGACCGACTTTGTTGTTGCTGACGTACGTACGGATTACACGGACTTTTGGGTACACCCTGGAAATGTTTTCAATTATAATATTATGCCTCATTTACATGCAGCCAAGTGAGCAGGGAAGTGGGCATGGGAGTGAGCAGCGCGAGTATGTCAATGGGTTACTTCTCCTGCTCCTGCCGCTGCTACTCGCGTCGCCTGGCGCGCAGTGAGTCAGGAAGCAGCATGTAAACACCCACTGCCTTCGAAAGCAGTATGCGGGAATTATTTCTGGCAGCGCGAGCAGCAGTGGCAGTGGCTGCATGTAACAGCATGATGCACCCACAGCGGCCCTAACATGCAAGAAACAACGATAAGTTAGATAAGTCTTATCTCTAATAGCGTCTCTGACACTAGTGCCGACGAAAGAGATAGTCATAGAGATAAACGGGTTTAACTTATGTTTGTCTCGCATGTTAGGGCCGCTGCCTTCGGAAGCAGTGTGCGGGAATTATTTCTGGCAGCGCGAGCAGCAGTGGCAGTGGCTGCATGTTAATGAGGTATAAGTATGGATTGTGCTATGCTACCTCACATCTTTGAATGACTTCACAGATGTATTCAGGTTTCCTCACGATGTTTTCCTTCACCGAGCTCGTGGTAAATATGAAACTCAATTCCGCACACGAGAACCGAAAATCTCAGAAGTGTGAACCGGGATTTGAACCCAGGAACTTGTTCATGTTGGTTTATTAGTTAAATTAAATGATAGGTATGACAGTTTACACCAAAGGCTGCAACATTCAAAACAATTACCTACACCAGGAAGTAATTAACGGACACAGATATAAAAATAGAACTATTGCTTAGACCTATTATACTATAAGGCTACACTTCCATCAATCGCCTCGCAATCACTCCAAGCCTAGTTAGAGCTTACTTTGGGACTAAATTGATTTGTGTAAAGATTGTCCCCTGATTTATTATTATTATTATTCTGATGCCCATGAAAGAAGCGAGTTCAGCAAACGGAATTCCCGAACGGCCGGGGAATTTTTACCTGACTGCGTAAGTATTGCGTTTAACCCTTTCGGCGCGAGCATGTGATAGCGCGCTGCAATCCACCCGCGCGACCGCCTCATAGCGCGCTGCAATACCGCCGCGCGAACGACTTCCAGCGCGGTGCAACGTGCCCGCGCGCACATACATAATTTTCTGTTCTAAAAGCCATGATGCACCCTGTGCATCATTGCGCGCTACGGTACCGCACGCATTTCGCTGCCGCGAGCAACAAGGGAATGAATGGTGTCATGCGTAATTTATAATAACCAGTTAGGTACAAAATGTTTATTTTGGATGAAATAAACAACAATGGGTAAACAGTCTAATTGCATTAATTTGACAATATCATTGGAAAATTTAATTAATTAATCCAAGTACTTTCCTAGCGGCATTGGCATATCGCTGATATCGGTCGGCAGCTGACCATTTGATAAAAACGGCAACTATCGGGTCCATGAGGTGAGCAGGGTCATTCGTGGTGGAGGGCGCATAATCGGAGTCGATTATGAAAGCCGGGTCAATCGTAGTGTTAGCAGAGTTCGAGTACATAGAGAAAGCCGGGTCCATCGTTCTACGTGCAGTATTCGGATCCATAAAGATAGCCGGGTCAGTGGTTAAAGATTCACGATCACAACCGATTATCACTCACACGCAAGACGCAAGGAGACAAACGCACAGTCACAGGCATAAAGTAAGACTGTACGTATTTAATATGAATTACCCACCCTTTGTCTTCCCAGCTCAGCACGGCGACATGCGTGATTGGTCGCCTGCATTCCGTGAAAGTTTTCTTAACAATTGAAAAGATAAGAAAATAATAATCAGCGTATGTCTCTAAGGAATGCAAGGTCACGGGACATGACAGGCCGCCGCCAGGTAGCTGAACGAGATAAGTAGCGCGAAGTGTACCGCCACTTTCTAGACTATACAAAAACGACTATTTGCTAAATTTATTCGCTGAGTAATATTTGTATCTACTATTGTATTTATCGCCGAAATATTGAATGTTTATATCTATTACTTTAAAAAATTACAAATGAATGACTAACGTCAACGCCGCATGACACCGTCCAATGTGATTTTCTGTTGCTTACTTAAGAAAAATGTACTTTCGTCCATGCGCAATAAAGTCTAATATTATACGACAGATACGGTACTTGTTGCATTTTAAAATTGCATGGTAATAAATGCGGTACGCTCTGGCGCAATGATGCACCGTGGTTATCATGACATTTTAAAGTGAAAATCTAAATATATAGATGATTAAATTAAATTAAAATGTAAAATGATGACTACGCTAACGGTTTATCAAATAAATAAGAAAAAAATCTTACTTAATACAAGTAATATCGATTGTTAAAGTTCAAAGTAATTTTTCTCTGAAAATACAAAGGAGGAAAAAAATATATATATGACACTCAATTATTCATAGTCTCAATAATCTCAATCAACCTAAAAACTGTTCCAATTTGGACAAAATACTATGTTGTCATCAATCTTTGTCATGAAGCACATGTGCATCATGCGCGCCCAAGGGGCTGCAATCCCATGAAGCACATGTGCATCATGCGCGTGCGCGGGGCTGCAATCCCATGATGCACATGTGCATCATGCGCGTGCGCGAGGCTGCAATCCCATGATGCACATGTGCATCATGCGCGCCGAAAGGGTTAACAGTCTATGTATGTATGTGACCAAAAATCGAATGTTACACTGTAGCTCCTAAACTACTGACCGATTTTAATGAATGGGGTATCATCATATTCGTGGAGAACGTGCGAGTGTAATAGGCTTTATAAGAATTCCAAGGGTGCGTTATACTAGAAACAAAAATAAAAAAACACTACTTTTATGCCAGTTCGGTTTTTGTTTTTGTGACACAGTCTCTTTGATAACGCAAACAGATTGGGAATCCGCGGCCAAAGTTTTTTTGCTACAAAAGGGATTTATAGTTCACTGAGCTGTGGTTTAGACGCCACGCGTACGCCGATGTACGCTAGCTGTGTGCTCGGAGCTGCGCCTTCCACTACGTGGTCGCCACTCAAGAAGTCTTCGGCCCCTCGGCCATCTGTTCTACGAGCAATGTGCCCCATTGCCACTTAAGTTTAGCAATTGTTTGGGCTATGTTGGTTACTCTTGATCTTTTACAGTTCTCCTCATTTCTAATTCAATCTCATAGCGATACTCCGAGCACACATCGCCCTTTGGGTGACCATACAATTGCAACACAAATGATCTTGTGTTCAGAATGAACTAGAAGCAGCACAACCTTTGTAACGGCTGTTGGGAAGATTTTCACCATTTAAGTCATATTCGGTGCATAATTGCACAGAGAAAACTTACCTTATATTGTCATGTCTCCTTTTATTTGGATTCTCCATATATTTACCTGTTGGATAATTATCTTTAAGTTATTATATGCTATAGTGAAAACAATTGCTTTGTCGCTTATGAGGATAGTAAAATACAACAGCATTTGTGTCCCATTTGACTCTTGGAGTACTAAAACACTGGAAGTCCAGGATTTGACTCGCACATACTAAATAACAATTGAAGTTAAATAAAAACTTGTAATATAAACGCTTCTACAAGAATATTTCAAATTATATATTGGAAATTATACAAATCATTGCAATACTTACTTGCATAATTTTATAGATATTTCCAATGTTGCCCACTTGTATAACTATACTCTCTTAAGAATAATATTTGCGCATAGTAATAAATAAATCATATTTTAAAAGGAATCCATGGAACAATCTAAAATTTACTTACATATTCCTTCTCGTAGAGGTCCAAAGCAGTCTTCTCTTAGTAACTTGAACTGTACATCTAAGTAATGGTCTACACTTGGATAGGCTCCATTTATTATGTTTGGTTGAATGTCGAACATATTATTCCCAAGCAAATCCTCTTTAGTTGGAAAAATGTTAAGGTTCTTGAAATGGTTGGCATCTTTGTCAGTGCTTTTACGTAATCTTACAGGTTCTGAGGAATCCTATTGAATAAGAAAAAAAAATACATACAAGTTAAACATTTTACAGAAACTTAAAACAAATAAGTTCTTTTTCTTGCCTTATTCATGGAATTCAGCAGTTTGGTGTTCAGGTTTTCTATTTCAAAGAAAAGTTCCTCTCTAAACCTTTCGGAGTGCTCGTCTTTAACACCTATAATGCTAACTTCTAGCGTATCTAGTAGTGACCTTGCTTCAGCCAAGTCTTCCTTATTTTTACCACTAAAATTGTAAATACCTTCACAAATAGCTAAAACATTAAAATAAAAAGATTCCACGTCATCCCATAATTGTGAATTCATCCTCTTTTCTACCACCCTAACAGCTGGCAGCCCGCCTATATAATCCCTTAAACAATTTAAAAAGTTGGACTTGATGAATTTTGTTTTAAGAACATTTACAATCATAGATTTTTCACCAGGTTCCAAGGACTTGTACAAGTTAGCGAGTATTTTCACTATCAGAACGATGAAGTCCCCCTTTAATTCACTGTCCATGAGATACCAGAAACTGTTTTTATGTGAAATCTCCAAGGTAAGGGCTGGTGGTTTTAGCATCGATATATCTAACAGTTTCTTGTAGCCGATAGGTTTTTTCTGGAACTGCTGTGGGCGAGATGATGCTGTCTCTGGCTTTTCTTCGTCAGCGAACAGCGAGGTATTTTGCCCATTATTTTGTCTGGATTCTTCAATGAGCGTTCCATCGAACCAGTCGATACGAAGCGAAGGCTTGCTCGCGTCAGACATGGCCTTAGATTAAACAACACTTGCAAGCCATTAAAAACTAGATAACCATTAAAACTATTTTATTTATTTCAATTCAATTGAAATTTTGTGTTATAGCTCCATCGATATTATCGATGATTTTATTTACTAATCTTCTGAGAAACTAGTAAAGTAAACTAGAACGTTACGTTCATAATAATATCGCAAACGTCATACGTACGTCAAATGTCAGCTTAATGTCAATTTGGACGTTAACGTTTCCTTCAACGTTTCCATGTGATATTTAAAATTACGGTCATAGTACGCAAAAATTATAGAAGTCATTATTTCCATGTTCTACATTAAAAACTAAATAATTATACGTACTTTATATTTTTAAATTAAGTAATATAAAAAGGCCAACCAATTAAAATTTGCGGAATTGACAATCATTAACAAAGCGTAGAACGGAACGTTACATAATACGTGACAGCGACAGCGAGCGAGACACCGGTTGAACGCATCGGATCGCATCAATCGCGAAACACGAACGAATGGACATTGAAGACATTGTTTTGATCGGAGTAGTATAACTTTTGAGCCCCAATAAGTACTCTATGGTGTCATACTGCGATTTCTAAACTGTTAAAAGCGTAATAAATTGATATGAGATCGTGGACAATAATTCTAATTACCTAGTGAAAAGACATCAAACTGTTAGATGCGAAAACAAAGCTATGATTTAAATGTTTTACATTTTATTACTCTGTTTAGTAGCTTTTACTTGTGTAAAATCTTCATTTCGTAACTCGTCATGAAATTATTTACGGTATTAACGACATAGTGACAATAACAATAAATAAATGACATAGGTGACTTGACATGTGATGTATGTCATTTGTAGTGTGATTGAAGTCAAGTCAGCCAGCGTGAACGTAGTGTTGTGCCCATTACAGAGCAACTATATATTTTATCGATAATACGAAGTTTTCACCCATATGAATTAGAAACAATCTTAAGAAATTAAGGATGTCTGCTGGAAGAAAATTTAAGATTTCACCTAGTACTTCGGCGACTTCCGCCTCTAATGATGTACTGAAGAAGAAAAAGCCCATAATACATTCCCAAGCACGAGAATTGGCGCGGAAAGTTTTAGAAAATTGTGAATTGGAACGGAAGAATAAATCTTTTAAATATGCGTTAAACAAATCGTTAGACAGGGCTGCATATTACACAGGGTTGTCGAAACGAACATTGA
This sequence comes from Tortricodes alternella, assembly GCA_947859335.1. Taxonomy (NCBI): domain Eukaryota; kingdom Metazoa; phylum Arthropoda; class Insecta; order Lepidoptera; family Tortricidae; genus Tortricodes; species Tortricodes alternella. Next base: position 3,867,176 of record OX401982.1, on the reverse strand, counting down.
CTAGAATTAAATCAGAATCTAAAGCCGTTGGTCCTGATATTAAATTGAAGTTTCCAAGAAAAAGAAAGAAAAGAGCTCGTAAGCTTAGTGTTTATAACTTTGACCGCGCCGTTATTCATAATACTATAACTGACTTTTATTTGCATAAAAAAATAGTCCCCACGTGCCCGAAACTACTTATTTCTCTGAAAGAGAAAATACCTTTCACATACGGGGTCCGAACATTACAAAGACTTCTAAAGAAATTAGGTTATAGGTGGCGGAAATGTCAAAACAAAAGAACTGTTTTGATAGAGAAACCAGACATCACTTACAGACGGTACCAGTACATAAAAAATATTAAAGAATTTAGGCAGCAAAAAAGAAATATTTTCTATTTAGACGAAACATGGGTAGATAGCAATTGTAACTTTCGGAAGTGCTGGCAAAGAGTGTCTTGCAAGGGTATTATTACTGTTAATGCCGGGTCAAGCAACGGATTTTTAGCTGGAGCATCTGTGACGTTCATCGCTGATAATTCCTCCAGTTACAGTCAAATGAATGGCGAAAGCTTCGAAAAATGGGTCACAGAAAACCTCATACCGTATCTGCCACCTGCCAGTGTCATTGTTATGGACAACGCGCCATTCCATAGAGTTCAACTTAATAGGCCTCCGACAAAAAGTTCCTTGAGAGGCACTATGTTCAAATGGCTGGAAGCAAACAATATCCCTTGCAATTCAAAGATGCGAAAGCCTGACTTATTCAAAATAATTGAACAACGGAAACCCATGCACATTAACTACAAAATAGACACCATTATCAGAGCACACGGACATGAGATATTACGTCTCCCACCTTACATGTGCGACTTAAGTCCAGTTGAGCTGGCCTGGGCGAAAATTAAACGCATAATCAAGGATTACAATATACGGAGCGATTTATCACTGCCAATACTACAGGATATTACCGTGGATGTATTGTCAAAAGTGACAAAGGAGGATTGGCAGATATTTGATGAGCATGTACAAATAGTTGAACAACAATACTGGACACGGGATATGCAAATGGAGAATGTTATGGAGGATTTTAATATCGAAATGAGAGACAGTAGCGGTGAGGACTCAGCTAGTGTGTGTAGTGATTTAAGTTTAAGCTCGGTAGAATATGAATCTGACCAATAAAATTGTATCTGTTTTAATTATCATATGCAGCGGCCTTAGAAAGGTTGACATGAGGATAAGTTAACCTCGGCTAATCCCTCTGTCCGTCTCTCACACTAGTGCCGATGAAAGATAGAGAGATAGGTAAGATGGTATTAACTTGTCCCCGTGTCAAATGTCAACCATGCTAGAGCCGCAGGTATTTTATCCCCCCATTTCAAAACCGTATATCAAAAAAATAAACTTTGACTTTGAAGAATTTGATTGTAACGATAAAATTAATTTAATTATTTATTTATTTCATTTATTTAAAACCTAAGTCATGGCTATTTAACAGTTTTTATCAAGACGCATGCACGACGTAACATTGCAAGTAAGTAAATACAATAAATGGGACAATTACACGTAAACAATTTCCATACCTACTTAATACAAATAATGCCACGTTTAAAAATATGTTAGGAATAAGTATTTTCAAGTCAAGTAATGTCAAATTAAATAATAATAACTAAGCAATCAAATGTCAATCAAACGAAACACAATCAACTATAAATAATTACATAAGTTGTTTATACATACTTTGGAAATTTATGGCAAATTTAATAATATAACTACTTTGGCTAACAATGTGGCCCAGTCATCAGCAAATACGTCGACGGCATCTTCGACTGTCATTTAGCCGTTTAGTAGATTTTAATCGCATCATAATTTCTATGATCGCATATAAGCTTCATAGTTGAGTAAACGAAAAAGATAATATAATTTCGTATTCTTCGAGTTTAAGGTTCCAGAAAGTTAGTGACCAGAAACACGCCACACTAAAACGATTTACTAAACAGAAGTTATTGTCTGGCCACATACAAATCAAAACATACAGCTCAAGCAGGGAATTGACTGGCATGGACAAGCGCGCAAGATTTAATAAAAAAAAAAAAAACTTTCTGTAGGTAGCCCGAAAGACAAAAATGTGCCGAAAATTGCTTGAAAGGTTCCCAGTAGAGTTATTAACGGACAAAAAACACTTTAAAAAAAAGATTCTGAGGTTTTTAGTTAAAATTTATTAAACATCTTGACATCCCTGGAGTTTAGCTTAAGCTTTCATATTTGATGTTCATTCGACTCTTATTTTTTGACGATGGACACTTTTATTGCCAGGGACGCGATAGCAGAGTTCTCTGTTCGTAGCGAATTTTAGCAACGTAGCGGAAAAACGCTGCTGCTGGCTACATGCTTAGAACATAGCTTTACGTAATAATTATTATAGTTAAGTTCTATGTAGGACATTTAGGGTATATTAAAATCATTCTTTTCACTTGTTTTGATGGGAATACTCAAGAATTAACTCCTTCATCGCCACATGGCAGCGCTTCTGTTTTGTAGCGAAAACTCGCTACGAACTGAACTTGGCTAAGCTCTTGGAAATGAAAGTGGTAATTAACTCGTATAAATGTAGAAACCGCGGCAGAAGGGGCCCGCTCTCCCGGCTCATAATTTAAATGTAACGATTACACTTTTTAGGGAAACTGTCACTGTGAAAGTCCAAAAATGTTAATTTTATAGATACTAACAATAAGTGAAATTGCCCAAGTAACAACCTTGACTGTTGTTGTTTTTTGGTCGTACTTGGCTGAAATAACCTCTATAAAGGCCGTTACTTGGCTGCTCATTATAAAGTTAAAGGGAGGCAAGAGATACTTAAGTTTTATTGTTTAGAATAAAACCCAAGAGGTCCTTTTATGCATGTATAAAGAGAATACTTGAGCTAGCAAAATATGCTTCATGCAAACTTCTTTTCTTCTTAGTTTTCGTGTTTAAAATATACTTCTTATTATTATACAGTGGTAGGTAAGAGGTTTTATGGAATTTAAACGAACCTAAAACAGTACCAATTACTGCGGCAAAAAAATAAAATAAAAAAATCTGTTGGAAACAATGAAAAATTTAATTTTATGCTTGAGTAATGTTAATCAATTAATTTATTGTAAGGAAATTTGTACGCCTGTTTAAAGAAAAAATTTGGAGATTCTGTTTTTAATTCTTAAGACCACAATGTACACCCGTTTTGACAATAAATAAATATTCTATTCTATTCTATATTCTAACAAACATTGGAAAAAATGTCAATATGTCTTACTATAGTCAATGATTTCCTGTCCATCCGTCTAATCTGCAAATTCTACCGCACAGGTGTAAACCGATAAAATAACAAGATTTTAATGTATGTGCTATGAATCCTGTAAAAAATTGTTATAATATCTAAACATTTGGGTCCAATTCGAAACGGGTCTTCTAAATTTAAAATTCCCTAAACTTAAAATAAAAAAACGTGAAACTCGATTTTGTATGGCACTAAGCTGTCAAAATCGATTTGACGTTTCTTATTTCGAGTTTAATGACTTTTAAATTTATCGAACACTCTTTCGAATTGGCCTCATTGGCCATAAACATGTTTCCGTTAGATTTAGGGTACCTACCAACTTTAATTGATTGTAGTTTTTTTTTTTTACTTTAGTTAAACACAAAATTTTGCTAGTGCGTTTGTTTGAATTGGTTTTTATTTCTTCAAGGCTATTCATACTTACTAAAGAATTTAATACGAAGGTTAGTTAAAATTTCAAGACTGAATTTGAATGAAAAGTTGACTCCTTTTGGTGTAACCGAAACAACGTCGTCAGTAAATAATAAAATCTCACAGACATCGTCCATGTATCACATTCATATAAGAAAGGATTTTTTCTTTTCATTGAGAAATTTTCTTGGCGTTTCGCCAGATAAGATAAGTATTATACGAATTTGGTGAGAAATGTCCGTGTTAAAAAGGGAAATAAATATTTGTCTATCAATCAGGGGAGATGGCGTCCTTCCTCTAACGCATTTCCACATATCCCCTCGGGGACGAGATTACTTCCTTCTTTTATTCAGTATATTTCCTCGTATCTTTATCCGATAGGGGCGGAGTCGTAAAGGCTAGTAACATTTTTGTTTTAGTAGACATACTCAATTATCTTTATAAATGTGAGTGGTGGCTTAGCGGTCCCGCCTCTCGACCGGTCGAGGATTTAATTTAACTCCTAGCTTGTTCGAACTTTCAGAAGGATTTATCTGTGGAATTAAAGTTGATATACGCACGACGCCTGCTAGGCAAGAGCATTTCGGCTAAAGACCATATCGACTCGTGATGACAGCTGCACACATCTTCGACGTAATTCAACAATGTGTGTTAAGTCCCCAATCCAGCACTAGGCCCGCGTGAAGTCTACTGCTCAGTCACTTCCGTTATTAGAGGGCCTTTAAGACAGATGATGTGATTGAGGATGACATAATTATGTTTTGTCGGCCCCAATTGAGCCTATTGGGCCGAAAAGCGAGTTGTATTACGCATGCGCCAGCATGCCTTAATACTAAAAATTCCCAATGATATCAAATTTGACGACGCGGATAGCCTAGTTGGGAGTGACCCTGCCTCCGAAGCTAGCGTCCCGGGTTCGATCCCCGGTAAGGGCAAATATTTGTGTGATGAGCACGAATGTTTGTTCCTGAGTCTTGGATGTTTCCTATGTATTTAAGTATTTATATCGTCATCTAGTACTCATAACACAAGCCTTTAGAGCTTACTTTGGGACTAGAATGATTTGTGTAAAGATTGTCCCCTGATTTATTTATTATTATTTATTTATTATTGAAATCTATACTTATATTATAAATGCGAAAGTAACTCTTCTGTCTGTCTATCTGTTCTGTTATGCTTTCACGGCTAAACCGCTGAACCGATTTTGATGAAATCCGGTATGAAATGGTATGCTATCGGTAATGGTATCTATCGGTAGTGTATGGTGGTATTATAGTGTATCGGTATCGGTATGAGATGATTTGAGCCTTGCGGAAGGACATAGGCTACGTTATTTTTAAAGAAAATCAATCCCTAAAATAAGGGGGAAGAAAATTAAATAACGGCATGTTCGGTGCTTACCCGATTAGAGCCCGTAATATGAGGGAAAGATATAAAAAAATGTAAAATATTAATATCAATTAGGTACATAGAGGTATTATAATTAGCTACGTCTGATACTTCGCTTTTTTTTAAAAATAGGTTTCCACGTAAACGAAGTTGCGAGTAAAAGCTAATTCTATATCATTGTGAAAGACATATTTACGATTGAAGTCGATAATGAAGTATCGACTTAGCGCATCACTGTGTATTTCGAACGTCTTTAATCGTTCTTCGGCAACTCAGCCTTATCAGTCAAAAGGACTGTCTCAATTTCGATTCACGAAACGAACTCACAAGAAAAATAAACGATACTATTTAGGTACCTTGGGTTCGAACGAGCGACTTACTAGTACCCACCTAGTATTTTAGTCAGGCGCTAACAACGCAAACCAGCGCCTTTATTCGGGAACGGTAAGCGAGATTTCTCATCCCACTCTTTCACACGACGCGTAATGCGTAAGAGCGAGAAACGAGTCTCCCTTGCGAGTCGCAACAATATGGCTCGGACATTCCCGAATAGAGGCCCTGGCCTTCAATTCTCGCTGTATTCGAGATAATCTCACAATCGAGATTAAACGTCAGTGCATACAGTCGTTTGACACAACTGTATGAATCTGACGTTTAATTGCACTGATAATTGGGGTCCTGGTTCATTTCTAAGAAACTTACGATGTCTAAGTATATGTGTAATGCGTCATTATGCAACCGAAGTGAGCACGGAAGTGGGCATGGAAGTGGGCAGCGCGAGTATGTAAATGGGTCACTTCTCGTGCTCCTGCCGCTGCTACTCGCGTTGCCCATGCAGCCGAAGTGAGCAGGTAAGTTGGCATGGAAGTGGGCAGCGCGAGTATGTAAATGGGTCATTTCTCGGGCTCCTGCCGCTGCTACTCGTGTTGCCCATGCAGCCGAAGTGAGCAGGGAAGTGGGCATGGAAATGGGCAGCGTATGTAAATGGGTCACTTCTCGTGCTCCTGCCGTTGCTACTCGCGTTGCCTGGCGCGCAGTGAGTCAGGAAGCAGCATGTAAACACCCACTGCCTTCGAAAACAGTATGCGGGAATTATTTCAGCGCGCAGTAGTGGCAGTGGCTGCATCTAAATGAGGTATAAGGTCGCAATGTAATCACTTACTTGATTATACGGTGATATAGTGGTAAATATGGATCCATTATAGATCTACCGACTTTTACGGTAACTATCAAAGTTCTTATACAAGCAAAACAATAGTTTATTCCAATGTAATAAGTGTTTTGAACGTTCACTTGAGTTCACAGAAAAATTGGTAGGTACCCTAGACATACAAAAAGGTTGGTCCAAAGTAATTTCACTGTCAATTCATCACGTACGAGGATGTCTGGCATCCTAAATGAATTAAAAAGGTCTACAGGGACAGGGGCTGGGGCGGAATTCCACTAAGTATTAGATGAAACCGGAATACAGGAATGCGATAGCGGTCTGAGCACTTTGCCTATCATTGCTTATTAATCAATATCACATCTATAACCACGTCTATCCTACGTTGGGCTAACTATGTTATTCTCTAAGTACCTATATAACAAATCTCGTCTCTAATTCCGTCCGACAATCATAAATTGACCCACGCACTCGTAGACATTACGTGGAGTTAGGTACCTACGTCCGTGGCCGTATACCTCAAAATTCGACCGAGGTAGAAGATACGCTCGAATATGCAATTTATAAGCACTGACGGGTTCAAGTTAGCTCGTCGATAAGTTCAGGAACGAAGTTTTATTTAGGAGAATCTCACCCCAGCGGGCCTAGCATGCCATACATGCCATACATACAAGTTAAGAGGGGTGTGAACCGTTGGCAAAAATCACCCTTTTCATTCAAAAGGCGATAACGATTTTCGCCCCTTAAATGTTAACCGATGTTGACCAATTTTTGATAGGTTGTCAGTCAGTACAAAAACTAGGTCTATACGTTTTTTAAATTTTGATTACAGACCAACAAAGTGAAATAATCGCCGAAATTCGTTTTGTCTGAGCATACTGAAACAACAATAATCATCTAATTTAAAAAAATTAAAAAACCGACTTCAAATAGCCTTTTCAAAGCAAGATTTTTTTCACATTTTGATTTATTATCGTGTGATTTAACGACACACATTTACTACATCAAGTAACAATAGCATAATGCCAATTGCTCATCACCATTTACAAACTGTTGCTATCCAAGGTGCCAGGCTGTCAATCGTTGAGGAGTTCTCCTGGTTCTTCACCACTGATTCTATTTTACCACATGGATTGTCATGAACATAGTTGCCTCTATACCTTATACAAAAATCTAATCGCCACCTGTGAAACACTTATTATCATTTAGGAGTTCCGATGATCATCTATGATCTTCATCGACAGTTCCACTTCACAAAATAATGCTTTTCGAATGTAACTACTCGAGTTATTACAGAAAATACAAAAAAAAACTATATGCGTGCCTATAATATTTGAGGAGTTCCATCGATTCCTCATAGATCCTCTCATCGCATCTCAATTTTGACTACAACGGGACCAATCTAAAGGTATACCCTACGGATTAAAAAGTTTTTTTTTGAAATCGTTGCATAAATGACGGAGTTCTGAAGTAACAAACAAAAAAAAATACAACCGAATTGAGAACGTATAGGGGTGGTCTTTATCGCCTTTTGTATGAAAAGCCGTAGGTTCACACTCCTCTTAACGGTATACTTGAACACTTTACGCCCCATTCATCCAATCCCCCGCGACCCAAACAAGGACCTCACCCAGGGATCTTATCAAGGATTAGATTACCCAATTAATTTGAAGCCGGAGTGGATTAATTAGCTGTGGATAGTTTACCTAGAGTAATACTTAAAGCTCAGCTAACTTCCAGTAAAATATAATTAACAATTAACTTGTTCCTTTTTCGAAATTTCCATTCAAAATCTTAAGTAAGGAAGTTAATGATTTATTAACTTAATTCTGAGTAATGCCATATGTCGTGATAGTGTTAGGTTTGACTTTGCAATGACATGTTATAAATATTGCATTAAATTAAAGGCAAGGGACCATTTTAACCGACTTCAAAAAAGAGGAGGTTCAATCCAATCTGCGGCCTTAGCAAGATTGACAGAGGGTAAGCTAAGCTATCCTCATCTTATCCCGCATTGGGTCTCACTCATAACAATATCAATAAAAATATGCACTAAGATATAAGATGGGAATAACTTATCCTCGTATCAACCTTGCTTGGGCCACTGCGGCCCTAACATGAATGACACAAAGATAAATTAAGCCCGTTTATCTCTATGACTATCTCTTTCGTCCTCCTCTGCTGCACTGGGAGTGAAGAAATAGCATAGAATGCGTGCAGATGCTTATCATCCTGGCATGTCGTAAAAGTCGACTAAGGGACGGGTCCTCTCCAACCTGGTGGACTATCTGTATGGGCGATGGGCTGATCACCTGTCACCATACGGTTCATCATACCATCTTAGGACTAATTAATCGAACGTGGCCACAAGTAGTCTTGTGGCTCTGCCCACCCCATTAGGGATTTCGGGCGTGATAATATGTATGTATGTATGTATGCATTCATGTTAGGGCCGCTGGAGGTTTATTTTACTTCAGAACACCGACAGTTGTGAATCGATTTGGATGATTATTTTTTAATCAATACTTTACCTTTAACGAGCCGCTATCATTACCGACTCGTACAGTATTCTTTCGATGCTGACAACTTCTTTTTCTTTTTCAATATCTTTTTCGGGTTTTGAATTTTAAATTTAGATTGATGGATCGATGGATGACGTGCCCGTAGTTAGTATTTGAGGAGTTTCTTCGATTCCTCATAGATCCTCTCATCATACCTCGACTTTGATCACAACGGGACCAACTTGGAGGAATACCCTATCGATTAAAAAAAGAATCATGCAAATCGGTCCAGCCATTACCGTTTAAAAAAAATATATATACGCGTCGAATTGAGAACCTTCTCCTTCGGTTTTTTGAAGTCGGTTAAACATCATTAGAGCTGATTTGTTTATCAGAAAAAGCTTGTCGATTAATCGGCCGTTACTAAAATTGCATTGCAGCTGCTATTTAAAAAACGGCAATAAACAAAATTGGAATCGAATTCGGCCAATCGCGAAGCGTCAAATGTTTTCCGATGGCTGTATCTACAACTGGCCAGTCATCCGTCACTGCCAACCATTTGACAGCTGATTCGATTTTCGAAATTTATTTTTCTTATTTACATTCATTCTAATGGCTATACCGCCAGTGCCAATGGGTATTTAAAAAATAAAAATGACCGACCATTAAAATGGAGGTAATAATCTGAATCTGTGGTATTTTTTTTTGATATATAATTATCCGCTTTGTGGATGAACGAAAGCCTTAGGCAGCAAAGAAGTGTTTTGTTCAGTAATGACCTTATACAATTACTGTGATACCTCAAAAGGTTTTACGCCGTCGCTTTGTACTTAATTTTATTAACATTAAGTCCGTCTCTAAAAGCTCAGTTTATATCAACATAAATTTTCACAAGACGTAATAAATAATGAAGCGGTGTTCCTTTGCTTGATTTTAGTTAATTAATTATGAAAAACGCTTTAATGCTCTTTACTTGCCGTCAACCTTACAATTCTACTGCGTCATTTCAAAATATCACCATGACTCAGGCGCGGTCGCAGCCTGAAATTTTGGGGGGGGTCACTAATAATAAAATATGTCGAGTAAATTAAACTTTATTTTTAGACTTGATTTTTCTATTTGACGTGTATGATTTTGGGGGGGGGGGGGGGGGGGGGGGTCATGTCATGTCATGTGAAATTTGAGATCCTTTTGGCCGAATTCTTAAACTTAACTTAAGCATTTGATCCGAGAGTAAATACTTAATCTCCGTCAACCAGCTCAGGCCCCCAATTCTCGGTGCATTCGAGATAATCTCACAATCGAGATTAAACGTCAGCAGTGCATACAGTCGTTTGACACAACTGTATGAATCTGACGTTTAATCTCGCAATCGACATTATCTCGAATGCACCGAGAATTAGGGGCCTGATTTTAAACGTCACTTTAATAAGATAAACTTGAGTGACTTTTGTGAACTAGGCTAACAGGGGTGAGATTCTCTCAAGGCGCTGACAAAACCTAAATCGGCTTTACTTTTAAGTAAAAAACCGTTTACGCTTTTTAAACAAAAACTACTTGATTTGGCAAAGCGAAAAAAATATACGTTCATATTCATTATATTATTGAAAAAATCACTATTTCCAAAAGACAATCGATACGATAGAAAAAAATTGTGAATTTACGTCTGAAATCCTCTTTAAGCAGTTCTATGTCCTAATTTTTTTAACTTAGGGAGCGTTCAAGTATTACGTAACGCAATTTTTGGAGATTTTTGACCCTGCCTCCCCCCATATAACACACCGTAACGTTTTTCTTTACCCCCTCCCCCGTAGTAAAACGTTACGTAACCAACAAGTGACCATTTTTACCTAAAAAAATTTTTAAGTGGCATTCCATTTGAAATTTTGAGCAAAAAATGCGTTTTAAAAAATGCTTGCGAAAATCTCTCTACGCGACTGTTCAGCACGTCTAGCACGACCTGCTCGAGTCATTTGTCGTCAGTGCATCTCTTACATATTTTACCGTTTGACAGAGACGGACTGAGTGACAAACGACTCGCGGGCATGCCGTGCTAGCCTAGCCCCCCTAAAGAGTTAAAAAAATTGTTACGTAACGCGTAGTTCAACCCCCCCGCCCCTGTAACGCATCGTAACGGTTTACACGACCCCCCCCTCCCCCCAAATTCGTTACGTAATACTTGAACGCTCCCTTATGGGTCTATAATTAATAACACTATTACTTACATCACGCCCATACTAAAAAACTTACTAATCTATATTTCACGTGTAGTGTGTTAGTTATATATATATATATATATATAATTTTATTTTGTTTTTATTTTCCCCATACAAAAACCGCACAGTGCTTCTCGTTCACTCCGGTGCAAACAGACAGTGACCGATCACTCAAGGTCACTGGCTGTTGTCAGCGTCTTAAATAACAAAATACGTCGTTCATGAACTCATCAGCTAAGCTAGCTGATGAGTTCATGAACGACGTATGCGTGTAAAAATAACGTGCACACTGCACTTTAAACTTAAACCTATTGACTCAAATTCTGCCAGGCGAGAATATACAGTAGGGCACTGCAAGTCAGATGTATGGGATCTGACATGAGTGCCAGTTTTTGCTTCTAAATTTATGTTTTGTAGCTTCGTGAAACGGGCCTCTGATCTCAGCGGTTTGATATGTGTCACTTTCTCTTTTTATATTAATTACTAGAGGACCCGCCACAGCTTCGCCCGCGGTATTTTCCATACAAACTTTATCACCCCTTTTCATCCCTTTAGGGGTGGAATTTCAAAAAATCCCTCCTTTTTGCACCTCTAGGGTACTCGAGGAATGTCTCCTCAAAATTTCAAACCTCTAGGACCACCCGTTTAGGCTGTGCGTTGTCCATAAGTGAGTCACGATACTGTTTTATATGTATAGATAGCGGTTACTGGTCAATAGAGATATACATACACATACATATATCACGCCTGTTTCCCAAAGGGGTAGGCAGAGACCACGGATTTCCACCTGCTACGATCCTGACACCTTCCTTCCTTTGTCTACTCTCATCCCCTCTACTCTCTCTCTTTCGTCTTCTCCAAAACCGATCGAGGATGTTCTTAACCTTTTGGCCGCCGTTGTTCACTATGCGTGACAGCGTATACAGGGTAAATAAGTCCTTTAAAACCTTGACTTAAAGTTGAAATTCGTGTTACTCCTCAGACGTGCTTGGCGGCCAAAAAGTTAAGAAAGGCCAGAGTCCTTACCATGAGTTTGCGCAAACCGTTCTCGCTATCGAAATCTATCGGAAAAGCTGCTCGTTGCCGATACAAGTAAAAGGGACAGCGATAGTTCGCTAGCGAGAGCGGCTCGTGCAACTCATGATAATGGTACACGTCAAGAGTATCCTAAACCGGCGAGCGTGCATGAAGAACTTAATGAGTCAATGGAGAGACAACGTTTATTCCCTAGATTTGCCACTGTTAGATCGATGCATCACTCAATGGCCGTAAGTTTGTCATTGATTGATTCCTCCACGAAACCTATTGAATAGTCGCCTAACAGAAAAAGTTCTCAAGGGATATCAAATAATATAAAGTTTCCGAAGTTAGTTACAAAACTATCTAAGCCCGTGGTCAAAAATGGAACTAGCGTTGGCGTATACTACTATGGGGTTAGCGTTAGACGAAAGCGCCACTGTGGTCCGTTCGGATAAATTTGTGGAGCAAAACGAAAAACGATAGCGTGGGCTTGGGGGTTTAGGTATACCTACTCGTATAAGACTTTTGGTGAAAGTTTCTTATGAAGTGGTCATTTAATTACAGATATAGTGAATAATATGTTTCCATCGGTAAAACTCGGATCTCAATCGGAAGACGACTGGACCCGAAGTGTCAGTTAATTATTGTATTCAATGAGTGGCCTGTTATATTCATTAATATGAAACTTTATTATTTACTGTCAAATGTCAAAATGAAAAATGACACCATGATATGATGGGTACTGGCCCCCAATTATCGATACATTCTAAATAATGTCGATTGCGAGATTAAACGTCAGATTCATACAGTTGTGTCAAATGACTGTATGTACTGACGTTTAATGTCGATTGTGAGATTATCTCGAATGCACCGAGAATTGGGGGCCTGCTGAAGCTAATTGAGAGAGCACGATAAATCCGAACTTTTCCGATAAAACACGATGGAAACTAATTATGCACTACATCTGTAAGAACTTTTATTACGGCGACATTGCAAAATTATGGTTTGTGTGGAAAAGCTGAAACGTAAAAATTGATTTTGATAAACTTATAGCAGGGCTCGAACAAATCATGCGGATGACGTCAAACCACTCATAGGATGATTTCAAATATTATTTTCATAAACAACTAGCAAACCCGGCGAACTCCGTTTCGCCACCAGATGGCTTCGTTTTATGTAACATTTCGTTTGGTGTAGCTATGTATCAGAGATGGCGCTGTATGTGAAAAAAGATTTTCCCGCTATTCTGTTGAAATTTTTCCTGAATTTTCTTTGCTATAAACCTCACGGAGCCCGAGACCTTTCCAACGAATGCAAAACCGTGGAAATCGGTTCGTGTGTTCTGGAGTTATAGCGTCAGGAAGGAAAACCCGACTTATTTTTGTATAGTAGATTATCACTTATCATTTATCATTAATCAACCTCTTTAAGTACCTAAACGATATCGTCACTTGACATGAGTCGAGTAATGACAATGTCAGTCAAAGACGTTACGTATATAACGTCTTTGACTTACATTGTCATTCGGATGACTGTTGTACCTTCACAGTTATATGTAGCTTGGTTTTATTTTTTACTAATATTTAAAAAGACGCAATATAATGTCATCTTTATTCGTGCGATATATCACACGGAAGTTTAAATACAAAACATCACCTGTGTGCAAAAAACTACGTCATATTTACGTCATCCGCATGATTTAAAAAAAATCAAAAATGTGTTGGTTTGTTTGTTTCTCTTTCACGTCGAAACAGAGCAACGGTTTGAGGTGTTTTTTTTTAACAGCGGCAGTTTACACCAGAGAGAAACATGGCTACTTTTTATTTTGAAAAATGCATAGTTAGTAGGGAATAACGTAGAGATATAGATATTTACAAAATCCACGCAAACAAAGTCGCGAGCAAAATTAAAATATAATTTATTTAAATCGCATCACGTTCCCAATCACAAAACGGCACGTAGTTTAAATAAATTGACACAAAATACAAAAATTCGAAAGGAATATATCTCGCCCGAGTTCAATATCCCAATATTGCATCCAGACGTCCCAGCGGTCACACTGTACAAGCGAGATTGTGAATTTCGGTTCCCGGTCAAAATTGGAAGCGGACAATGAATTCGGGTCACTTCATGTAGCTAGTATTCAGCTTTGGGGTCATAAATCATTTAACCTTTTGGACGCCAAGCATCTCTGAGAAGTAACACGAATTTCAACTTTAAGTCAAGGTAATGAAGGACTTTTTTACCCTGTATACGCTGTCAGGCATAGTCGACAACGGCGTCCAAAAGGTTATTCGGACCTTTCCTTCGCGCGTATGGAGCGAGCGGCAGTCCATAACAAGGCTTCTAAGTGTGAGCGAACTGTGTGTGAAATGAATAGTCTGGGACCGAAAGCTGCGGTAACACTCGCATGGGTACCAGGCCACAGCGGAGTAGACGGTAACGATAAAGCAGAAGTACTGGCTAGAGCCGGAGCCGATCAGGGATTCCTGGGGCCCGAACCGGCTCTACCAATTTCAGCCATAGTCACGAAAGGGGTCATATCAAGATACATTGAGGCAACAACCAATGGAGAATGGAGCTCTGTCCAGACATGCAGACAAGCAAAAATGATGATCAAGAGAATAAATCCCAAAAGGACCAGGTATCTAGTAAACCTCGGTAAGTACAACCTCAGCATACTGACAGGGGCAATCACAGGCCACTGCCCACTAAACAGACATCTGTTAGTAATAGGGGTAAAATCAGACCCACTATGCCCTCACTGTGGGGAAGAGGAGACTAGCAAACACCTTATAGCCGACTGTGTCATGTACTCGTCACTGAGATACGACATCTTCGGAATGGATAAAAAAGATGTAACTGAGTTAAGTAGCTTGAACCTACAGGATGTACTTCTGTTCTGCAGGAAAACAAGAAGATGGGATCCATGCTGGATGGGAGCGCTGCCGGGGCAGTAACCCTAAACTCCTAACTTAGGGGAACTGGGCTGAATGATCAGCACACGTAGATCGACCGCCCGCCTGTCACCGGCCAGGTGTCTCCACCCATCATCACCATCATCATCATCAAGTGTGAGCGAAATAATTAGTTAGTTTCAGTTTTTCCCAATTTTGCTTAAGTCATTTTACTTATGCGGGCTTCTAAATACTATATGAATGTCAAATTTCAGCTCGATACGTTAAGTCGTTCCTGAAAACAAAGAGTGTTGATATACAGACAGATGGCCGGACGTATAAGGGTTCAATTTTTTAAAAAAATGGTACGGAACCCTAAACGTCACCTCAATCCGTTGCTCCGTTGCTGCGTGAAAGACAATCCAACAAACACTTGCGCATTTATAATATAGTAGGTTTTTAATTGTGTATATAGATTTAACCTTTAGATAACCTACTGGTTATAATTAATTCTATATACATTATTAGGTAACTGTCTTTGGTAGCACACTTAATTCTTAAGAGGACTGTGAAGCAATGGCAAACATCCCCCTTTTAATACAAAAGGCGATAGCAATTTCCACCCCTTCAATCTTAACCGATTTTGACTAATTAGGGTTCCGTAGCCGAATGGCAAAAAACGGAACCCTTATAGATTCGTCATGACTGTCTGTCCTTCTGTCTGTCTGTCTGTCTGTCTGTCCGTCTGTCTGTCCGTCCGTATGTCACAGCCACTTTATTCCGAAACTATAAGAACTATGCTGTTGAAACTTGGTAAGTAAATGTATTCTGCGAACCGCATTAAGATTTTCACACAAAAATTAAAAAAAAAGAATACATTTTTGGGTTTCCCCATACTTAGAACTGAAACTCAATAATTTTTTTTGCATTAAACCCGCACTTGTGGGGTGTCTATGGATAGGTCTTTAAAAATGATATTGAGGTTTCTAAACTGAATTGTTTGCGCGAGAGGCACTTCCAAAGGTGTAAAATATGTCTCCCCCCCCTGTAACATCTAAAATAAGAGAATGATAAAACTAAAAAAAAATATGATGTACATTACCATGTAAACTTCCACCAAAAATTGTTATAAATCACGGATCCCTTCATGGGCGAGTCCGACTCGCACTTGGCCGCTTTTTTTTGATAGGTTGTCAGACAGAACAAAATCTAGGTCTATACGTTTTTGAAGTTTGATTAAAGATCAATAAAGTCATATAGGTAATCGCCGAAATAAGTTTTGTATGAGAATACTGAAACAACAATAAAACTGAATTTATTAATTAAAGTGTAAAAACCAAAACGAACAGACCTAGATTTTGCTCTGACCTGACCTGTCAAAAATTGGTCTATCGGTTAACATTTAAGGGGTGAAAATCGTTATCGACTTTTGTATGAAAAGCCATAGGTTCACACTCCTCTTAAGAATTTCATTGCGTCACAAACGATCCGATTCGTGAACGAACGGCCCCTGAATAAAATATGGCGGGCAGAGGGCATCGTAAACTTGTTCAGAAATCATTAAATTCTCGTCCCCTGTAATACTTCAGATATTTGAATATATTATGTCTTTAACACTGAGTTGCCTTGACCTTTGAATAAATTTTGGGCTAATGTGTTTTATAAATAGAGAGGAAGATAAGGAATAAACTGGGAGTGAAGAAATAGCATAGAATGCGTGCAGATGCTTATCATCCTGGCATGTCGTAAAAGTCAACTAAGGGACGGGTCCTCTCCAACATGGTGGACTATCTGTATGGGCGATGGGCTGATCACCTGTTACCATACGGTTCATCATACCATCTTAGGACTAATTAATCGAACGTGGCCACAAGTAGTCTTGTGGCTCTGCCCACCCAATTAGGGATTTCGGGCGTGATGCTATGTGTGCTCTCCTTATTATGAGCCCTAGTTAGCCATAGTCCTGATTATTACAAGAGGTAATAAATTCGTAAACTGGCTAGTTTTTCGGCAATTTATTGCTGCAATTCGGGCTATCCTCAAAAAGATTACATATTACATCACTAATACATACATACATACATGCATCTCGCCCGAAATCCCTAATGGGGCGGGCAGAACCACAAGACTACTTGTGGCCACGTTCGATTAATTAGTCCTAAGATGGTACATCACTAATGGGGACAAAAATTTTGAATGTAAACTTTAGAGGATAGCCCGAATTGCAGCAATAAATTGCCGATATACTACCCCGTTTACGTGCGCCTATAAATTGTCCTGGTCCCTAATTCTAGATGAATTCGAGATAATTTCGATTGCGAGATTAAACGTCAGATTCATACAGTTGTGTCAAATGACTGATGTTTAATCTCGATTGTGAGATTATCTCGAATGCACCGAGAATTGGGGGACTGGTAAGAAGACGATGTTCGTTTTTAAGGGCTAGCACGCACGGGTGAGATTTTGTCACGGTGACAACTGGATCTCTCTTTTGAACACTTTACTTGAGGAAGAGCACAGATTAGGAAGACCGAGAAGTCCGATTGTCACCTTGACAAAATGTCACCAGTGCGCGCTTAGCCTAACACGTTCACAAAACCTAAGGGCGTTTACGCATCCAATCCAAATTCACGAAAATGCAGATCTAGAAAACTCGGATCGATTCCGGATGTCAATTGTGCACAGCGTCCGTTTCGACGGACACCGAGTTTGCAAAAGAGGTTTTTTTTTACATATTCTTTTAAAATGTCTTGAGATTCATTTAATATTATTGGTAACATAACTCCAAGAACGTTTATTAGAATAATTTATCTACACCCATATCATAAAACCTCCATAATGTAATCAAAAACCGTAGGAAATGACCACTATTATGACAACCTGTACTGTAATGTTATTACAGTATCGATTTTAATATCGTAATGGTCATAACGATACGGACATGAGCCCCACGCCGGCGCGCCGCCGTCGCCGCTGCCGGCGGGGCCCCATCGTCGCCGTGTCGCCGTTTATAATATGGGTGTAGATAAACTTATGTATGCAACTCTGCATAATTTCGCCTTAAAACACACGTGCGATCTTATTATGAAACACGCAAAGCTCGTTTCATAAAACCGCACTAGTGTTAGTGTTTAAGGCCTATCATTATGCAACCGTTGCATAAACTACTATTGTATAACTAAGTAACGTTTGTTCATGTCAAACGGACCAATGAATCAACGTGGGTTTTTACAGTGGTAGTTACAGTGACAAAGGCTACTTCATTTCGGAACAATGCACAATTTCTTAGGAATAGCGATAAACGAAATCTACACGCGGATTCGCGAGCAATAGTAGATTTTTGCACCAAGCAGGCCCCCAATTCTCGCTGCATTCGAGTCAATGCCGATTGCGAGATTAAACGCGGATTCATACAGTTGTGTCAAACAAGTGTATTCGCTGACGTTTAATCTAGATTGTGAGATTTCTCGAATGCACCGAGAATTGGGGGCCAGAAAGCTTGACGCGAGGTGCATAATCTGCTTTACTTTCAACTACTGCAAAAAGTTGGTAAAAACTATATAAAAGTAATGTTAATAACTAAAACCCGACTCGCCACGTAAAAAGCATTTTAGCTCCCGGTATGACGCACCCTTAGAATTTTTATAAAGCCTATGACACACGTACGTTCTCAGCGAATCATATGATATCTACTCTATTTATTAAAATCGGTTCAGTGGTTCAGGAGCTAAAGTGGAACATCCTAAAATTTTCACAGAAATCTTGTGTCTGTTCGATTCATTTAAAATTCGCGCCATGTTTTTTTTTATTATTATTTCTTAGTAACCTGTACTATTTTTTCAGCCAGTACTTTGAGCGTAACATTTTAGACGGGGCAATCACAGTTCGATATGGCTGCCGACATGTGGACTGTCCTGCTAATACTTCGCCAGTCGACAGAAAAGTGGTCAGCTGAATGGGTGGAATGGGTGGCTGGTGGGGTAAACTTCTCGACCAACTAAAAACACCACCAATAAAAAAAAACAGTGCAATAATGAATTTTTCTTCCTACTACGCTTTAATTTCATCATAACGGCCTTAAATACTCAGCACAAAGCAGCCCTTATTTGCTCTAGAGCAAATAAAGTTGCATACAAATTTCATTATTGCACTGTTTTGTATTTTTTTTTAATTTGGTTGTTTGATCAAGAAGTTTACACCAACAGCTACCCAATCCGCCCATTCACAGTCCGACGGGACAGCCGACCACTCTTCTGTGGACTTACTGTTAGCAAAAAAAAAAAACAGGCCACATATCGGCGGCCATATCGAACTGTGATTGTCTCGTCTAAAATGTTATGCTCAAAGTACTGGCTGATAAGATAGTATGGGTTACAAAAAGATTTAAAAAAAAATGGCATAATATGACAATTAATAGACTAGGTACAAGATTTCTGTGAACATTTTCGGATTTTCGACTTTAGCTTCAGAACCAATAGACCGATTTTAATAAATAGGGTATCTTAAGATTCGGGAAGAACGTGCGAGTGTCATAGGCTATATAAAAATTCTAAGGGTGCGTCATAACAGGTGCCAAAATCCTTTTTACTTCGCTAGTTGGGTGTAACTGTACCTTTACGTTTTTTTACCAACTTTTAGCAGTAGTAGAAAGAAAAGCAGATTATGCACCTCGCATCAAGTGATTTGTTATTGCGCTCGTGTTTTTAGAGCCCTCACTTGCGTTCGGGCTCCAAACCAACACTCGGCGCAATAATGAATCACTTTCTGCTTGGTGCAACAATCTACTATTGTATGCAACTTTATTGCGGCAGCTCCAACTGTTATCTGGCACTCATAGCGGCAAGAATGGATGTTGATTCGGCTTTTATGCAACACTGGACAGGGGTGCACGTATTTTCTTAGCCTCTGTCGTATAGCAATAAGTTAATTTAATGTTCTCTTCTAATTTTATTTTAACGGCATGACATTTTCATTTATTTTAATTTTTGATTTTAATTGTATTTTGTAATTTGTAATTCTATTTTAAATTGTATATTTGATTGTATCTGCTAAATGTACTTGAATTTTAATTTTACTTTGTAAATGTTAATTGTTTGTTTTATGGATGTACCAAACGTCTGAAATAAAATTATTATTATTATTATTATTATTGCTCTAGAGCAAATAAGTACTGCTTTGTGCCGAGTATTTAAGGACATAATGATGAAGTTAAAGCGTAGTTGGAAAGCTATTAATTACAACATACCGAGCATATTAAATGGTAAGCTCTTTTGCACTAAGGTCCATTAAATAATTTGCGATGTGCGTGCCGCGTTTGGCCAAAAAGAACAATACGTTTTCCTTCCAAACGCTGTGTAATGTAGCAAGAATAAACATGGGCCGGAATGAATGCTCGGGAACGAACAAGTGTGCCATTGTTATTTTACTATTGATCTTTTCACAGGTTCAGTTATACAGGAGCTTGGTAAGAAGACATGAAGAAAAACGTACCATTAATAGCAGAAATAACCTGAGATTGTAATGTTTTAATACACATAAAACAGTACCGTGACTCACTTATAGACAACGCACAGCCTAAACGGGTGGTCCTAGAGGTTTGAAAGGAGCAAACATTCCTCGAGTACCCTAGAGGTGCACTAAGGAGGGATTTTTTGAAATTCCATCCCTAAAGGGGTGAAAAAGGGTGATAAAGTTTGTATGGAAAATATCGCGGGCGAAGCCGTGGCGGGTCCACTAGTTTTTTATATTTATATAATTAATGTTTAAAACCTTCATACTCGGGTTCTTTATACAATCACTTTACTCAGTTAATTAATAGTAAGTAAGTAGCACGTTTCCTGTAGCTTTATTATATTACTTCACTAACGCTTAACGATTAAACTATCACAATAAACCATATGCAAGTAGGATTATACTGACTGTCCTTTAAATCAAAACGAATTTTCTTACTATGTAAATTCCTACGTAAAATTTCTTCAGTTATAAAGATTCTTTTCAGAAAATAAATGACCAAACTGCCAACTATTCTCGCCCCATCTTTTTCTTCACTATTTATCAAATGAAATCAAATATCGAACGCAAGGACGAACAAAGGAATCTTTATATGATCAGCCAATGTAAACGATATCTCGACCTTTTCCAAAAGATTTGGCGGGAATCACATAAAACGGTTGAGTTCTTTATCTAACCAACACGTTAGGAAAATAAATATTTCTACAAAAGAAAAAGGGTTCGAGAAATAAACGCTGGCTGATTAAATTACGATCTTAGGTACTATAATTGCCGAATTCAGAAACGCCACCTAATCATTTAATTACAGATTAAATAGTTAAATGTCCCTCAACTAGTTGTCATCCTTTACAGAAACGTCACCCAAACTTCACTTATTAAAGATCAATTTGAGTGGCCTTTCTGAATTTGGCCATAAATTTTCAATACTTATTATGATAAAGCTTGTCAAGCTTTATCATAATAAGTAGCGAAAATTTAAGTGAGAATGGTTTCTAACCAACTTTAAATCGTTATAGATCCTAAATGGTCATTCGAAATGAAAAATGATAAGAGAAACCTGATGATTTTCAAATACCTATTCAATGATACCCCACTCAATATGGTTCGACGACTTTAATTTTTTTCTTATTGAACATTGATTACTATCATGTCTTTAGTGACACTAGCAAGATTAAGACGAATCGATTGACGTAAGAATCATCAAAATCGGCCCACGCGTTTCGTCTCCAGAGTGCCACAAAGGAACATACATACATGCAATCATACATAGGCTGATAAACACATTACCCTCCTTGGCGTCGCGCAGTCGGGTAATAAAAATAAGAAGCTGATAAATTTCCCATAAAGGTGCTTCCCTTATGGGGAATTTATCAGCTCCATCTTCTGTAAGAAAACAAACTAAAGCCAAAGTGATAATGCTCCTATCATGTTCCTGTCACCATGACATATAGTTTTACCGCCCGATTCCCACAAAAAAAACTATTGGCCCGTATGATCCGCCATTTTTCAAAGCGTAAAATTTATGAAGCGTATGCCCTTATTGGGTGAGGGAGTAAAAGTCCTTGCTTGCGAATTGGCTTGAGAATGCGATGCTTGGGATTTAGCTTCAAGAATTCAGAAGTAATATATTTATTATACTATTTACCTGAAAAATATCTTTACAATTTTATCAGAACGTTAAGAAATAGGAACTATTTTAGATCTGCTAGGACTGCGGACTTGCCATTCTTAGTAGGCGCGACGGACGCATCTTAATAATAAAAAAAAAACCTGTATTGTTGGACTCGGTCAGCTAATGAAAGATCATGTTCATTTTGAAAGAACCTCATTAATGGTTCGTTAACTGACCAATGACTCTCTCGTCTTGCGTCGTCTGTGGGTCATTCCGGTTCTTTAGTAGAATTTGCGTCGGTAAACCCGTACGTCCTATCATACTTTCTCAAATCTTACAAGTGTCTCGCATACCAGTCTTAAATGGTATCTTCGGACCGAACTCTCCTTCGAAATCTATGTCCTCGATGCCTTTTCTTATCGTCGGTCGAAGATATAAAAACTCCTCCTGTTCAGTAATGCTCAAGAATCCGATTTGAATTTTATGTTTTGCAGTTTCACGGGGTTTGATTGGCTCGTATAGAAAGTATTCAAACGTGCGTCAGACGTCATACTTACTAGATTTTATATTATAGTTACTACACCCCTTGAACTTAACCCTGAGCCTGTACGTCTTCGGCTATTGCTATCCTTCTTGCTATCGAGGCGTAACGCATTCCCGAGAAAGAAAAGGGGCGCCTGAATTTCCAATTATGTAATTGGGAGAAGACCCTCATTTTGCGGTAGGTACAACGCAATGAGCATCGGGCTACAGTGTGGACGTGTGTCTGACAGGTCTTAGATTTTGCGAAAAACTTATGCGTAGTATAAATTAACTATGCGTATTTCGTAAGCTGTAATGGAGATGGGCTGGCCATGTCGCAAAAACAATAGATGGAAGATGGAGCGAGAAACTTCTTTACTGGACCGCGACGCGACCAGGCCCTCAATTCTCGGTGCATTCGAGATAATGTCGATTGCGAGATTAAACGTCAGATCCATACAGTTGTGTCAAACTACTGTATGCACTGACGTTTAATCTCGATTGTGGGATTATCTCGAATGCACCGAGAATTGGGGGACAGACCCCGCGACCGACCAAGACGTCGATGACGCGACGATATTACAATGCTCGCTGCGGCCCTAACATGCAAGACACAAGGATAAGTTAAACCGTCTTATCTCTAAGTGCGCCTCTCTCACGCTAGTACCGAAGAAAGAGATAGTCAGAGATAAACGGGTTTAACTCATCCCCGTGTCTGTCATGCCAGGGCCGCTGGTATTAACTTGGACAAGACTGGCCAAAAATAGGAAAATTTGGCATGAATGGAGAAGGTCTTTGCCCAAAAATTGGTACCTAACCCAAATAAATAATTTTGAATAATGTAATAAATATTTTTTTATTTTTTAAACTTTGACAACGAATTAGGTATTTTAATTAATAAATATATATTGCATGGAAAATATTAAATAATTTGTAGGTTATCTTTTGACGACGCGGATAGCCTAGTTGGTAGTGACCCTGCCTCCGACGCAAGCGTCCTGGGTTCGATCCCCGGTAAGGGCAAATATTTGTGTGATGAGCACGAATGTTTGTTCCTGAGTCTTGGATGTTTCCTATGTATTTAAGTATTTATTTCTCTATATAAGTCTTTATATCGTCATCTAGTACTCATAACACAAGCCTTTAGAGCTTACTTTGGGACTAGATAGATTTGTGTAAAGATTGTCCCCTGATTTATTATTTTATTTATTATCTTGGAAATTAATAAAGGCTTATTATTGTAGGCACACGCGGCCGCGTCGCCTATTATAGCTGTTACTGTTCATTTATTTACCTACCTTTTAGATTCGGAACCGTAATGAAAAAAACCAACATACCTACCTAGTTAATATCATAAAAATATATTTTTCGCGAGCTTCAACTAAAACTCATAGTAGTCACAAAAACGTTCAAGGAATAAATGGTTCAGAAATGACGTGGCTCGAATCTTTCAGTCAACCCAAACGGATTTGTGTTCCCAAGAATTTAGCCAAGAGACATTACGGGATTAGGACAAGCTTCACTGCCAGGAACTGTTTGGATTTAGGAATGGATTGAAGAAATGTATCTGCTGCGGGATTTCCCGATATAACTTACATTGAATTACAATGAGAAAAAAGATAGAAATAAACAAATATTATAAATGTGGAAGTATGTTTGTTTGTTTATTCAGTTTTCACGGCCAAACGACTTAACAAAATTGCATTAAAATTGGCACAAATATAGCCTGTTATATAGAGATGGGATCCTTTTTATCCCGATATTTTAAGAGGGTTTTCAGGAATCTATAAAATACAGGAAATATGAGAAATGGTACTCTTCGGTAAATAGCGCTGCGCGCGATAAATTTTTAGTTGTGAGTCGAGCGCACAACAAAAACGAGCAAAAAAATCACATTTGTTGTATGGGAGCCCGCTTAAATATTTATTTAATTCTATTTTTTTTGTATTTGTTGTTATAACGGCAACAGAAATACATCATGTGTGAAAATTTCAACTGTCTGGTGACAGACGGACGAACAGACGGACAGCGGAGCCTTAGTAATAGGGTCCCGTTTTTCCCTTTGGGAACGGAACCCTAAAAACTAAAGTTCTGAGTAAAATATTTAAATAAGTACCTAGTTTTAATTGTTGATGATGGAGTTATAAGTATTGTGTTGTTACGTTAGGTAAGTAAATGTTCATAAAAGACGTGCATAATTGGTACTTATTATGTCAAATCGGTTTGGTGTTTTGTTTGTTTCACTTGCATTCACTTCTATTTATATTATCTAACATTATAAATTTATCCCTTATTTTATTTACTTGATTTCTAGTGTGTTGTGAACTTTGTGGTTTTGAGTTCGTTTAATACACTTTGCTTTGCAAATAAAGTATGATGACAAATGATACGACGTTGGTATCTTCTAAAGAACTACCTAATAGGAAAAATATATTAAGATACGTTGCTGTAATTCTCCTCTGCTGCACTGGGAGTGAAGAAATAGCATAGAATGCGTGCAGATGCTTATCATCCTGGCATGTCGTAAAAGTCGACTAAGGGACGGGTCCTCTCCAACATGGTGGACTATCTGTATGGGCGATGGGCTGATCACCTGTCACCATACGGTTCATCATACCATCTTAGGACTAATTAATCGAACGTGGCCACAAGTAGTCTTGTAGCTCTGCCCACCCCATTAGGGATTTCGGGCGTGATAATATGTATGTATGTATGTATGCTGTAATTAATATAAATATATACATTTTCGCTCTGTGTCATACTTTATACAGACTAACTAGATCAAAGTTGAAAGTATCGTTATTTATTTATTTATCTATATACGTACAGATATAGTGAATAATATGTTTCCATCGGTAAAACTCGGATCTCGATCGGAAGACGACGGGACCCGAAGTAACAATTAATTATTGTATTAAATGAGTGACATGTTTATATTCATTCATATGAAACTTTATTATTTATTGTCAAATGTCAAAATGAAAATGACAGTATGGTATGATGGATACTGGCCCCCAATTCTCGATGCATTCGAGATAATGTTCAATTGCGAGATTAAACGTCAGATTCATACAGTTGTGTCAAATGACTGTATGCACTGACGTTTAATCTCGATTGTGAGATTATCTCAAATGCACCGAGAATTGGGGGCCTGCTGAAGCTAATTGATACGCTTAATCGATAAGCACGATAATACGAACTTTTCCGATAAAACACGATGGAAACTAATTATGCACTACATCTGTACTTATTACTAAGGTTAAACAATTACCTGAAATTTAGGTTTAGTGTTAGCGTATCGTGGTCCTGACACAAGACCTATCCTTTAATTATCATGAGAACCAGTGTTTTACTAACTGAATAAATAATATCAGGATGCGTGAATGCCAGCGGGAAACTCGGTAATATTATAATTTGAAGACAAAATCCTGTATTCGGCGTGAAACGTGCGACGTGTCTCGGATCTTGACAAATGGGAGACGCTCTTAAGATTATCTCGGTGAGTCTCCGAAATGTGGGGAAAATATGCATAATGGTCGGTAATACTACCTATGTTACTTAACAAAATCCAAGTAGGCATTGTTATTTAGGTTCAAAATCCAAGTAGGCATTGTTATTTAGGTTCTTTTTTAATATGGTACAGTAAAAGCTGGTTTTAAAAAATGTAAACGCAAAAGCATAAACTTATTTGGGTGAGTATAAGTATATACATGCTTCATATATTATTACGTTTCACTAAATGAAGATATTATTGTTTATGTTTTTGCGTCTTATATGACATGATTTTAATGCCTAAATATGTTCAATGATATACCATTTGAAATTCGCGACATTTTTAGGCCTCCGTACCTCAAAAGGAAAAAACGAACCCTTATAGGATCATTCGTGTGTCTGTCTGTCTGTCTGTCCGTCTGTCACAGCCAATTTGCTCCGAAACTACTGGACCGAATAAGTTGAAATTTAGTATACATATGTAAGTCACTGACCGCAACACGGACGTGTAACGTAAATAAATCAATTTTAAACTTGGGGGCCGCTTTTGAGGAAGAAAGTAAATTAGAAATTTAAAAAAGAAGCTTTACTAGCCTTAGCGTAAGACATATCAAATGAAAGGGCTCATTGTGAGGATCTCAAATATATTTTTTGTATAATTTTAAGATAAATAGTTTGGAAGTTATTTAGGAAAATAGGCGAAAATTGACCATTCCCCCCACCCCCTTATTTCCGAAACTACTGGGGCTAAAATTTTGAAAAAAATGCAGAACATAGTTCTTTAGCTATAGATTATAGGAAAACCTATAAGAAGTCTATGGTATTTAAAGTAACCTAGTAAATGTCAGATAATCATGTACGGAACGGAACCCTCTCCACGCGAGTTTAACTCGCACTTGTCCGGTTTTATTAAGTATCCAACGACACCTTATTCATTGAAATCCCCAGAACTGAACGACTTCTAACCAGGAATAAAGAAACCGACCGAGGGGATGAAGTTACCGCCAGTACTTACATAAATACATACGACGACGCGGATAGCCTAGTGGGTAGTGATGCTGCCTGCGAAGCTAGCGGTCCCGGTTTCGATCCCCGGTAAGGGCAAGTCTTTGTGTGATGAACACGAATAATTGTTCCTGAGTCTTGGATGTTTCCTATGTATTTATCAATCTATATCAGTATGTATATCGTCGTTTAGTAGCCATAACACAAGCCCTTAGAGCATATGTTGGGACTAGATCGATTTATTGATCGATCGTAAAGATATTGTGCCTTGATTATTATTATTACATAGTTACATGCGAAAGAGATTATCATCCTTTGCTCGCAATCTGGTAAAAATGCAATAAACTTTTTTATCCGAAGATAATGTGAGGCTATTGTTCAATTTCTAATAATTGTACCTATCAGTAGATATAGGTACATATGGACGTTTAATTGTATTTTCAATGTAAAATATTGCGAAAAATTCGTAAACAACGACTCACGCATCGGAACTAAAATATACATTATCAATTTCACAGATCAATAGCTAAAAGCTTTTATAACACTTATCTGACACGAAACCTAAAAGGCTACTTTGTCACCATCTAGATATCGTCACGACCTAAATATGGTTGAGAGAATGTTTGGTGCAAAATGGCGAATTCGGACGATAAATATTACTGCACTATTTTAGCAGCTCTAAACTCAAACAATGGATGCGATTGTATTCTAAGTGCAGCATAGAGCAGCTACAGAGTTCTCGGTGAAAATCGTTACTCGTTACACGTACGTTTCTTTATTATTTAAAAAAAATCTGACAAGTGCGAGATAAACTCGCGTGGAGCAGGTTTCGTTCCGTACATGATCATCTGAAATTTCCAATGTTACTTTAAATACCATAGACTTCTTATAGGTTTTCCTTTAATCTATAGGGTTACTGCATATTTTTGAAATTTTAGGCCCAGGCGCCTCATTCGGGAACGCTAAGTGATTCTGTAGCGACTCGTAAGCCAGATCTCTCATCTCGCTCTTACGCATTTCGCGTCGTACGGAAGAGTGGAATGAGAAATCTGGCTTACAAGTCGCTACAGAATCACTTAGCGTTCCCGAATGAGGCGCCAGTACATTCGCAGATAATGCGGGGAATGGTATATTCAAATTATAAAAAATATATATATTTAAGATCCTCACAACGAACGAGCCCTTTCATTTGATATGTCACACGCCAAGGCTAGCAAAGCTTCTTTTTTAATTTTCTAATTTACCTACTCCCCAAAAGTGGCCCCAATGTTTAAAATTCATTTATTTACGTTTCACGCCCGTGTTGCGGTCACTGACTTACATATCTGTACCACATTTCAACTCAATCGGTTCAGCAGTTTCGGAGCAAATTAGCTGTGACAGACGGACAGACAGACCGACACACGAGTGATCCTATAAGGGTACCGTTTCTTATTTTGGAGGTACGGAACCCTAAAAAATTCGTAATAATAAAATGTAAGAATTACTAATTACTTATTCTAAATAAAACCATAATTTTAGCGATAAAACTATCAACATCTGCCGCTCATGGGGTCGATATGGAAGTACTAGTCGGACACTCTCTTGTATTTTTTTGTAATTAATCATTTTTATTTTCATCGTTTTGGTATGAGTTGTGTTATGCTTTATTTTTATTTACATGCCAATATTCTGATTTGATTTTGTACCTAATCCACTCAAAAACCCGCATTTAGATGCGAGGTTGCAGACAGTGCAGTAAAAAGCAAGCACTTTGTTGCGCCAGTAAGCGGGCTCTTAATTAATTTTCATCCTCTAGATGCAAGATTATATTAATTCCAAGAGATTACTTAAGACTAGACAGAAAACTGATTAATTTACAAACTTGAAGGCAATCTTTGGCCCTGGAATAAGTTGCTAGTTGCTAGTTATTTATTCGTAAACCTTGGTTTTACTAGGGATTTAAAGTACCTTCCATCCTAAGTAAAATAATAGCAAGAAAAAACTTCTTATTTCGTTGATACTATAATGCAAGCGAAAGACTCATTTGCGAATTTCTTCATACCTTTTTCGTAAAAACTTTCCTTGGATTTTTGGCGACTGAATTTTTACTTTTATTCTACGTAGTTCACCACAACCCTAGCGGACACGAAAGAGCAAGTGTTATGCGACAGAGAGAGAGGCATGAGTAGGCATATTTTCATGCCTAAACACCTGTTTTGTTAGACAGTGATTCTTCTGTACGTTAGTACTATTATGCATCCTGCGGCCCTAGCATGCATGCCACAAAGATAAATTAGAACCGTTTATCTCTATGACTATCTCTTTCGTCGGCATTAGTGTGAGAGAGACGGCCTTTGCAGATAAACGGTTCTAATTTATCTTTGTGCCATGCATGTTAGGGCCGCTGTGGTGTCAGACGCCCGCAGCGCTGATTTTCAGCCAGCACCATTTGTAGCAATCGGAGCGCTATACAAACACACTAAACACTAAAATCAGGCTATGCTCGGTGTAGGTATTTTAATATTTATTATAAAAAACCGGTCAAGAACATGTCGGGCCATGCTCGGTGTAGTGTCGTAGCCATTATACCTAACCCTGAAAATCGTAAATTATGTAGGTACCTACTTAATACTTAGCTAGTTGTCTATTCAAAGTTATTTGGCGGTTAAGTATTCAATCCCTTACACGTCTTTTGCAAAATCAGAGTAAATTCTAGCGCAAGTTTTAAATGATTTATATGTTTTTGAAAAGAATTTCTCTTCTCCTATCATTAATAATAATCTGGCGCTGTATCACCGGAAGCGAGGCAGATGTACCGGAAAGAGGCCGATATCCGGCATCTGATCATTACTCCGCTGATTACAAAGTAAACGAGCCAACTTTGATCACTTTCATTAACTTTTTATTAATTTTCGTTGCAGTTTAATGGACAACCCGTATTCTGTTCTTTTGATAGACTGAATTTAATAGAAGGGTTCATTAAGGGCCGTTAAGTAGAACATATTTCAAAACTTTCGAGCTACTCTACTAGGAAAAATAAAAAGGTGAAGTTGGGGGAGTCAAAAATCGCCTGCTGTCTTGCTTGTGATAACCGTAGTAATAATTTTTAGGGTTCCGTAGCCAAATGGCAAAACTGTCTTCTGTCTGTCTGTCTGTCTGTCTGTCCGTCTGTCTGTCTGTCCGTCCGTATGTCACAGCCACTTTTTTCCGAAACTATAAGAACTATGCCGTTGAAACTTGGTAAGTCGATGTATTCTGTGAACCACATTAAGATTTTCACACAAAATTAGAAAAAAAAACAATAAATTTTTGGGGTCCCCATACTTAGAACTGAAACTCTTTTTTTTATCAAACCTATACGTGTGGGGTATCTATGGATAGGTCTTCAAAAATGATTTTGAGGTTTCTAATATAATTTTTTCTAAACTGAATAGTTTGCGCGAGAGACACTTCTAAAGTGGTAAAATGTGTGTGTGTGTGTGTGTGTCCCCTGTAACTCCTAAAATAAGAGAATGATAAAACTAAAAAAATATATGATGCACATTACCATGTAAACTTCCACCGAAAATTGGTTTGAGCGAGATCTAGTAAGTAGTTTTTTTTAATACGTCATAAATCACGGAACCCTTCATGGTCGAGTCCGACTCGCACTTGGCCACTTTTCTATAGTCTGTTATGTATCACCTCTACCATAGGATACATAACAGATACAATGTTCTTTGATAAAATATTGACACGAACAGAATTACGCAAAACCATCTATTTTTGAAAAAAAAAAAAACAACTCGAACAAATTATATAATTTTTCCATGAACCAGTTAGCTACATAAAAAGGAAATCTCGTTAAACGCACGACAAAAGACAATTTAAAATAACGGGGCCTCAGCCGGATCAAAA
The DNA here is from genome assembly GCA_947859335.1 of Tortricodes alternella. Taxonomy (NCBI): domain Eukaryota; kingdom Metazoa; phylum Arthropoda; class Insecta; order Lepidoptera; family Tortricidae; genus Tortricodes; species Tortricodes alternella. Next base: position 3,836,256 of record OX401982.1, on the reverse strand, counting down.
GTTTATGGGTACCAGATTATTTTCATTTCCGAGACATTTCTACGGTCTTTATCGTTTTAAGGCTAAAATGGAAAGAAGAGCACGGAAATATTTCAATTTGAATCCCTTCGGTAAAAACTGATAGTACTGTTTTAAGTTTTAAGATTAGGTACCTACCTAGGTTGTTTTTTTGCATGTGTTAATATTTCCTCCTCTGCTGCACTGGGAGTGAAGAAATAACATAGAATACGTGCAGATGCTTATCATCCTGGCATGTCGTAAAAGTCGACTAAGGGACGGGTCCTCTCCAGCATGGTGGACTATCTGTATGGGCGATGGGCTGATCACCTGTCACCATACGGTTCATCATACCATCTTAGGACTAATTAATCGAACGTGGCCACAAGTAGTCTTGTGGCTCTGCCCACCCCATTAGGGATTTCGGGCGTGATAAAATGTATGTATGTATGTAATATTTCTGAAACACCTTTTTTAAGTTAAAATTACATTATTTTTGTGAAATTTTTCGTACCTACAATTTTAAACAAACCTAGCCGCCTCTAGGCTCATGGATGTTACGTGCTGACTGAACTATTATGTTATTACTTGATGACTGGCTAATAACTGAATGTTTATCGTCATCGAGTCATTCCGACCCGAAAGTCCGATTTAATCCGTAGGTATTTTGTAAATAACCGCACTATATACTTAGTGGGTCCAATTCGAAACGTTGTCCGCTAAATTTAAGATTGCCTAAACTTAAAATAAGCAACGTCAAACTCGATTTTGTATAGCTCCAAGGTTCACAATCGAGTCGAACGTTTCTAATTTCAAATTTAGCGACTTCTAAATTAAGCGAAAACACGTTCGAATTGGCCCCAGTAGTATATACTTATATTTCAGTATTTGTTTATTTAACCTTGCATCTACTAGAAGCAGCCGCGAGTGTACGCGCTGGGTTCGACCCGTCACAACTCAAGTGGAGACGCTGCCTCAAACTAAGGGGCATCGTCTCCACTTGAGTTGCAGCTGGTCGAGGCAGTTAGTAGTTAATATTGATTAATTTATTTAATCGAGCAAACAACTACATAACCATACATTTTTAGGGGTCGTTTCTTTTTACGCATGATTCATTACCAGGGCCGCCAAAGCCGTAAGTTTTCCAGAATATTTAATACATCCATTGTGTAGGTAACGTTAGACTAGGTTTGGGAATTGAATTATGCGTAATGGTGCATTATGCGATTAAAAAGACGAATCAGTATCTAACTGGATTTTTAGCAAACTCACATAAAACAACCATTAACCAAATCCCATCCAAAACTAGAAATAAACTTATTTCTTCAGAGAGCTTAACTCAGTTCATTCTATTTCCATTAAAACTAGTCAAAATTGAACAACCCGCAAAATCCACAAAACATTTCAACCGCTTTTACGCTCCGTGGCTTTATAAAAGTCAGTGTGTTGGAAAACTTTAAACATTTAATTGTTAGTCAGTTTGTTGAAGTTTAATTACCGGTAATAGGTATACAATATTTTCATGAGTGAAGTTTTGTATAAAATTTCAGTTTAAAACGAGGATTATTTTGTGGACGCAACTTTATGATTCATATTAGGTATTATGATTATAAATGGGTTGCAGGATATCTACTTGACACTAGTTAAGCAATATGGTATATGCTTTGCCTTTATCTAACTTTGCAAAGTTTACATTGATAAGAAAGTGATAGGATGAGGAATGAAACAAAGCTACATTGCTTTACCATGGTAACAATCGGTTTTATCATCATCGTTTCAGCTCAAAGACCTCCACTGCTTTAAGCCTCCCAATCGGTTTCTGTATCAGTTAATCGCAGAGCAAAAGAGATAAAATCTAGTGTTTTTAAATCGCAGTAAATCGAATCGCGAATGTCAAGTTTTAGTCCGGCTCGGAAAAATCGTAGATCCAAAGCTGAATCCAACGCCAGCTTCAAAACCTCAACCTTTTTATAAACCGGGTAGGTACTAAACAAACAACCCTCATGTTATGCGGAAATCTAATTACCGTTGCGTTCCTTTCCCTGCTTCCGCAATCCGCAACGCAATGGTTCAGTCGAATGAAATCCAACTCAAACGGAATAAATAATCGACTTCGTTCCAAACTGGTTTGCGTAACGCCGCATGTAATTTTAGATTAACGATGACTGTTCACTGTCATCCTTCCCATGGTGTGCAATGTGTGCAAATAAGCTAGAAGACACTAAAAACCAGGCAAGTGCGAGTTAAACCCGCGTGGAGTTCCGTTCCATACAAGATTATCTGAAATTTCCTATGTTACTTTAAATACCATAGACTTCTCAAAGCCAGCTCAAATATGCGTACTTGCGTCATGCGTCCCTGATGGTCGAATTCACAGACGCCACTTAAGCATTTGATTAGAGGTTAAATAGTTAAATGTTCCTCAACTAGTTGTCAACCTATTCATAAACATCACTGAAACGTCACTCAAATTACAATTTGAGTGGCCTTTTGGACATTAGACGTCCGTCGCCTTTTAAAAATTTGGTTTTATTTGAAAGCTTTTTTAAATGTTCTGCCGTATGTGAACTAAAAGCAAAACGACCAAGATTTTCTCATAGGAATGTACATTTGTTTAGCAAATTTTCAAAGTGAAAATGTATGCGCATTTAAGTACATGAAATATATGACGCTTGTCACAGTGAATATGGTTTTGGTTTCAACGTGCACTCTTTTATAACGCAGTGGCAATGCTGTAACAAAATATTTTTTGGGACGTAAATGTATTTAGGATAGATATTCCGGTCTGAGATAGAAATCAGGTGGGTTTGTAAGACCAAACTTAAACCGAGCGTTGCCCTAATTTACACTACACTGACTTTACATCAAAGGTGAGCCGCTAATCCTCAGCTATTGGGGCAGGACGACATTCGACTTGATCAAGTATTGGGACCCCTTTCATTGAGTAGGTTTAGATATGACTTGTTGTTTGTTGTTCACAGCGTGCGCTGTGTGATTGTTATACTTATTTTAGTGCAACTGCCTTTGTTTATGGCACGTATTAAACTAGAAAGCGAAGCAACTCCTGGAAATAGTGTGAGTGGGAATGCTGCGGGCCATAAACTGTCACGATTTTTAAATGGATTTAGACTTTAGTAGCATCTTACAATTTATTCTTGGCGTTTTTGTTTATAACCGATATCATCATAACTATGGGCAGAATGATGATGACGATGATCATCATAAAACTGCAGTTACACGAGCAATTTTTCACTGTAATTTATAGCCAGCAACTATAGCTGTCTTACTGTAACGTCGTACACTTAGACGAAGACGCCATACATATTTGCAAAATAAGAATGCTTTGTAAATACACAATAGGTATTATTATTATTATAATGATCATCGGCAGAATTCAGCGTTAATTGAATATAAGATTTATCTTGCTAACGAAATACAAATTTATTCCATCAGTTTTAAGTGAAGTTTATAAGTCAAAGTTTAAAACGGAGCTTACCTACCTGCTTTAGTAAATTCATGTCAGCTCCAGCCATTTGCTAATCTAAGCCAACAGGCTACGTACAATAGGTAGACCGACGGCTAAATTGACAAAGGGGCCATTTGGCGAACCCAATCTATAGGTCCGGAATAATCTAGAATCATGTAGATTATTCTAGACCTGAACTGTTAAGATTGTAATAGTAGGAGAATGTTTTAAACATGGTCGATTATAACAAAGAAAGGCAATGACAAAGGCAAAATAATTTGAAATGTTTTTGCATATTTAGGCCAATACTTTGCCGAGTTTTTCAAAATACCTATAAAACTGTTAATTGAAATCAAATATGTGACCTCTCAAAGTCGGACCTTCATAATGTATCGTGTAGGTGCGTTTTCATTCTTAGCCTCTCCAGCGACGCAAACATGCATGGCACAAAGATAAATTAGAACCGTTTATCTCTAAGTGCGTCTCTCGCACACTAGTGCCGACGAAAGAGATAGTCATAGAGATAAACCGTTCTAATTTATCTTTGTGGCATGCATGTTAGGGCTGCAGGTGTGGCCTGATCTATAACAAAACGGCCCGTGGGACCCCAACTTAAATAGCGGTAACACAGGCTGATTTGGGCCGTGAGGTTTGCTCGTCATGGGGCGCGATCGTTCGCATCGCACAGGCCTCGATAGTCCTGGCGGGGTCTGATGTGGCCTGTGATAGATCGGACCGTGGGACACCAACTTGCCGCATCGCTGTGTACTTTAGAGAATGATACAACTGAGCCAGCCATGTTCCTCTAACTTGCTGGCGAAGAAGCTCGATGATGAGTCTCATACTGGCGAACTATTTTCTATACGGCAAAGGTAAGCTTATTGTTAATTATATGCTCATTAGAGAAACACATTGCTGAGCATACTCCTCACGGAGAAACGTCTTAAGATATTGGGGCTCCATTGATACAAAATAAAACATTAATGTGTTAAGGCCCGGCCACATTACTGGTGCGGCGCGCTGCAGCTAGGCGCTGTTGTCTTGTATTGGAAGTCAGAACAGACATCACACATACCACGCCGCATTGCGGTTCACCAGTCCAGATTCAGAAACATGCACATGTTTAATTCCCCAAAGCCTTCTGCATACTAATCCATATACTTGTCACTTTCACCCAGGATAGAAAAAAGTTGAAGTGATCGGATATAGAGTGTTTATTACCGTATGCACTTCTGCTTTGCTGACGAAACGTAATCAAGCTAGCTCCGTAGGCTGGTGCGGACACACGGTCTCGCAGATCGGAGTAATTTACACCAGCACAAGACTGATATCAATGAAGGAAAGTGTTACATTTATAATAAAAAAACACGCTTTAATAGCAAACCGAACTAAACGGTAGAAAATAATTTTATCTACACCCATATCATAAAACCTCCATTGGTTAATCAAAAACCTTAGGAAATGACCACCATTTTGACAACCAATTAGGAAAAACCAGTGCTGCGATAAAGAAATAACATGACTTCTTTATCGTTTTTAGTAAAGAAAAGAGATTAAATTTGGAACAGCTGTCAAAACTCAAGTGGTCTCTATTCTAGTATCCATAGATATTAAAACAGTTATTGATACGAAACGTCAATTCAGTATGTTTTTTTAATATAAACTGCACAATATTTGATCTCGAGTGACGTGAGAATAGAGACTTCATCCGTTTGTCTATAATTTAAAAAAAAAATGGTTTTGACGGCGGATCGCCATGTTGGTGTTTTGCTGAACGAAAGTAGAATTGTTGTTGAATTGAATAGAAAAAGTGGTTTGTAATTTACATTGTAGTTGAAAATATGAATAGTAAGTAGTCTTCTCGGAGTGTGTGTGATGTGAAAATGCGCCGGATATCGGAAATATGCAGCCACGATTGCAACAAATAACTTGTTGCCAGAAAATATTGTTTCTGAACCCATCATGGAGGATTTATAATATGTGTGTAGATAAAGTTATGTATGCAACTCTGCATAATTTGGCCTTAAAACACACGTGCGATCTTATTATGAAACTCGCCTATCGGCTCGTTTCATGAAAACCGCACTAGTGTTTTAAGGCCTATCATTATGCAACCGTTGCATAAACTACTATTTAAGTATTAAGAGTTTGTGTTACAGTAATGGAAATTCCAACAATCAATTACTTATGACTAATCAATTTGAGATAAGATTAGAATATAAATTAAGTTATTAACAAATAATTCAATTATAGTAAAAAAGCATGGGCGGATTTACCATGCCACACCGCGGCGGCGCGCTACTTCGACAACGGCGCGGGCCCGCGTTCGCGCCGCAAACTCGCCGCAACCGCATATGGTTTTTTTTTTTTTTTTCTATATAAGGGAAGGCAAACGAGCTTGCGAGTCACCTGATGGTAAGTGATCATCGCCGCCCATAAACATCACTAACCCCGAAGGAGTCATTGAGCCGTGTTGCCGACCTTTTGTGCGGGCCTTAATTGTCACGAGATTCATTTTAATGTAAATAATTTCTTTTTCATAAGCTCTTACAGGCTTTTGGCGTAGCACTATAGGACACGTATAAAAACTCCCGACCGGTTAACATAGCTACCAGACCGTTAAACAGTTAATCGTTAATTATCAAAGTTAACATTTCGAGTAACGGATTAACTTTTAAGTTAAGTTCAATAATTGTTAACGGACTCATTTACTTCCGTTAAAACAATTAAAGTCCGTTAAACGTTAATTAAGTACCTACTTATGTCAGATAGCTTTTGATTTGAATTTGATCTCTAAATAATAGGTATTATTACAAACTCTAATGCAATACCCTATATTTACTAATGTTTCATATCCTGCCTAAACTTCCATTGCACACGATTTTTTTTATAAGTAACGATAACTTCCGTTAAATCTTCTGAAATGTAACGCTTTAACTTTTTAAGTTAACTTTTTTAGTAACGGATTAACTATTAACGAAGTTAAATATTTGATTAACGGTGCCCTGCTATGGCATTTAACATCGTCTTATTTCTAAGTGCGCCTCTCACAGTAGTGCCGACGAAAGAGATAGAGAGATAAGGCGGGGTTAAGTTATCCCAATGTCAAACCTAAAGGGCGGTTGCAGACTGAACTGAACTGCCCGTGTGTCGTCGTGTTTGCCCACAACAGCCCGGTCAGGCGACACGAGCACTCTCCAGCGCAAACAAAGGGCACTCCGGCGACATGCCCGGATTTTACCGTCTACCTGTAAGCTAAAACTAACCTAAGTCTAACCTAGATTTGAAACGCTTATATTTAGATTTTTACTGTCTTATACTTAATTCGTTTTTTAGATAGCATAATTTACACATAAATACTTGTCAAGATATTTTTTCATTATTCCCATTGCTTAAAAACCGAGTTAAACTCACGTGGAGAGGGTTCCGTTCCGTACATGATTATCAGAAATTTACTAGGTTACTTTAAATACGATAGACTTCTTATAGGTTTTCCTGTAATCTATAGGTAAAGAACTATTTTCTGTATTATTTTAAACATTTTAGCCCCAGTAGTTTCGAAAGTAAGGGGTGGGGGAATGGTAAATTTTTGCCTATTTTCCTAAATAACTTCCAAACTAGTTTACTTCAAATTCAAAAGAAATAGTAGTTTATGCAACGGTTGCATAATGATAGGCCTTAAAACACTAGTGCGGTTTTATGAAACGAGCTTTTAGCGAGTTTCATAGTAAGATCGCACGTGTGTTTTAAGGCCAAATTATGCAGTGTTGCATACATAACTTTATCTACACACATATTATAAATCCTCCATGATGGGTTCAGAAACAATATTTTCTGGCAACAAGTTATTTGTTGCAATCGTGGCTGCATATTTCCGATATCCGGCGCATTTTCACATCACACACACTCCGAGAAGACTACTTACTATTCATATTTTCAACTAAAATGTAAATTACACATGAACTTTTTCTATTCAATTCAACAAAATTCTACTTTCGTTCAGCAAAACGTCAACGCGGCGCGGCGCGTCAATAATGGCGGCCGTCCGTCAAGACTATTTTTTTTTAAATCATAGACAAACGGATGAAGTCTCTATTCTCACGTCACTCGAGATCAAATATTGTGCAGTTTATATTAAAAAAACATACTGAATTGACGTTTCGTATCAATAACTGTTTTAATATCTATGGATACTAGAATAGAGACCCACTTGAGTTTGACAGCTGTTCCAAATTTAATCTCATTTCTTTACTAAAAACGATAAAGAAGTCATGTTATTTCTTCATCGCAGCATTGGTTTTTCCTAATTGGTTGTCAAAATGGTGGTCATTTCCTATGGTTTTTGATTAACCAATGGAGGTTTTATGATATGGGTGTAGATAAATATATTTTAAGATCTTCACAATAAGCCCTTTCTTTTGATATGTCACACGGTATAGGTTGCATAACTTGTTTTTTAAGTTTCTAATTTACCCCCCAAAAGTGGCCCCCATGTTTAAAATTCATATATTTACGTCACAGGTCCGTGTTGCGTTCACCGACTTACATATGTATACCAAATTTCATCTCAATCGGTTCAGTTCTTGCGGAGTAAATTGGCTGTAACACACGAACAGACAGACAGACAGACAGACACACGAGTGATCCTATAAGGGTTTCATTTTTTCCTTTTGAGGTACGGAACCCTAAAAAAGAAGAACTATTATTTCGATCAGTGTTTTCAACCTGTGGGTCGCGACTTACAAGATCACTTAGCGTTTCCGTAGGCGCAGTTATACTCTATATATATATTCAAATATATCGACTGTGGAAATTTCAAATGTCGTAAGGGACATTTTGAGGAAATTGCAAAATGTCCATTACGACATTTGAAATAAGACCCATTTTATCGAAATGCCAAAATGTCCCTTACGACATTTGAAATTTCCACAGTCGATATTATGATGACAACTCTCGGGGTTGTCTAAGGTTAAAACGAATTGCAACCGCCATCTGTGTCCAATAGTGCCAGGTGGCGAGGACTTTCCTAATTAGACTCCATAACTACGTTTTTCCTTCATCAGAGACTGCCTTTTATTTTACTGTCTGTAAGTAGAAGTAAAATACGAATTGAAATAGTAGTTTATGCAACGGTTGCATAATGATAGGCCTTAAAACACTAGTGCGGTTTTCATGAAACGAGCCGATAGGCGAGTTTCATAATAAGATCGCACGTGTGTTTTAAGGCCAAATTATGCAGAGTTGCATACATAACTTTATCTACACACATATTATAAATCCTCCATGATGGGTTCAGAAACAATATTTTCTGGCAACAAGTTATTTGTTGCAATCGTGGCTGCATATTTCCGATATCCGGCGCATTTTCACATCACACACACTCCGAGAAGACTACTTACTATTCATATTTTCAACTAAAATGTAAATTACAAACAACTTTTTCTATTCAGGTCAACAACAATTCTACTTTCGTTCAGCAAAACGTCAACATGGCGGCAATTCGATCATCCGTCAAGACCATTTTTTTTTAAATCATAGACAAACGGATGAAGTCTCTATTCTCACGTCACTCGAGATCAAATATTGTGCAGTTTATATTAAAAAAACGTACTGAATTGACGTTTCGTATCAATAACTGTTTTAATATCTATGGATACTAGAATAGAGACCCACTTGAGTTTTGACAGCTGTTCCAAATTTAATCTCATTTCTTTACTAAAAACGATAAAGAAGTCATGTTATTTCTTTATCGCAGCACTGGTTTTTCCTAATTGGTTGTCAAAATGGTGGTCATTTCATACGGTTTTTGATTAACCAATGGAGTGGAAGTGAAAGTGGAACCCACTCCAGTGGCACTCCGTCTTACTCTGGGTGAAGCAGCAACAAAATACTACTGCGTAATTCGACTCTGCTTACTTGCGACTCTTAAATGAAGGATGAAAAAGATTGCTAGCTTTTGTAAATTCGCAATCTAATGGAGTCTTATACCAAAGAGATTTATTCGTCGCTTAGTAGTCGTTAATGATACTGAATATTTTGAGATGAAAAGCTTCCACCATCAAAGCTTCTGATGATTGTACAGACTAATGAGATCCAAATATTCGAAAGTTCCTAACATTCCATAATTTCTGGAAGTTTCTTGCTTAAAAAAACCGGGCAAGTGCGAGTTAAACCCGCGTGGAGAGGGTTCCGTTCCATACATGATTATCTGAAATTTCCTATGTTACTTTAAATAGCATAGACTTCTCATAGGTTTTCCTGTAATCTATAGGTAAAGAACTATTTTCTGTATTTTTTCAAAATTTTAGTCCCGGTAGGTTCGGAGATATGGGGGGGGGAATGGTCAATTTTCGCCTATTTTCCTAAATAACTTCCAAACCAATCATATAAAAAAATAAAAAGATATTTAAGATCCTCATAATACGCCCTTTCATTTATATGTCACATGATGTAGCTAGCGTAACTTTTTTTTTTTAATTTTCTTATTTTCCCCCCAAAAGTGGCCTCCATGTTTGAAATTCATATATTTACGTCACGCGTCCGTGTTGCGATCACCGATTTACATATGTATACCAAATTTCAAATCAATCGGTCCAGTAGTTTCGGAGCAAATTGGCTGTGACAGACGGACAGACAGACAGACAGACACACGAGTGATCCTATAAGGGTTCCTTTTTCCCTTTTGAGGTACGGAACCCTAAAAATCGTTGTTAACTACGTACTACTCCAATGTAACTACATAAGCCCTTTTTATTCCCGAAAATAAAACTCCTAAGTTCGAATTAAACACAGGCTATGAGCGATGAACTATAAACCTCCTATTGTGATCTTATTGCAACTTACACTCTTATTTCCTTGTGCGTAAGGACTCATTTACTACTTCATAATGGTCCATAAAGACAGATGGCTTCATAACATTTTTACGTCGTACTCAGTTGCTATATGAGTATACCATGTTGGGAATCACTTGGGCTTTTTTTAATGTCGACAGAGGACAGAAGAAATGTTGCTGTTGTTTTCGCTGATATATGTACATTAACTTTCTGTGGTATTTCATGGCCAACGTACATTATGGGTATGTAACGTCTGTGATAAGTTATCGCCATCTTATCTCTCATTGCATCGCTTTCTTCAATACTTAGTACTCTATTTGTCTATTTTTCGTCAGTAGCAAATAATTGTGACTAAGATAATAATTAACGGAGTACTTGCGGGTGTGCCATCTATTGACACTTGGTCTGCAAATAGCCAAGACTTTAGTTAAACAGATTGTCAATAGATGGCGCTTGCAATGCGGATAGTTTTTTATTTACGTAAGCGGCTGTGGGCACGCGTTATTTTATAATTGAAAGTCTTAATACGTATTATTATAATACCTATATACTCGTAGTGACGGATAATTTTGACAAAGATAATAATTAACGCAGTACCCTCCATCGGCCCTAACATGAATGACACAAAGATAGTAGCGCCATCTTTTGACATTAGTCTGCATGTGCAAATAGCCATTACACACATGTTAGTTAAACAGACTGTCAATAAATGGCGTGGTTTTTTATTTATTTTTTAACGAAAACGTTCATTTTAATCGTTCATTTATGTGAGTGCAAGGTTGAATTTAAAAGAGACAAACAATAATTATTCAAAATAGGTATTACAATTCAGGCGAGCATCACACAGCAAAGGCGTTTAAATTGAAGTTAAAAATATTGTTGACAAGCTAATAAAATTAGATAAGGTACGTCCAAAAAGTATGAGATCATGTAAGAGATAATGTATGTGTGTGTAATAACCTCAGTAGGAGTGTACCCCTTCAATTCTGAGGACTTTCACGACTCGCGAGCGTCTGGGATACCACACGAAGAAGTTTTAATCTCATTTATTCAGAGTCTATTATTGTCAAGAATAATAGCTTGGATTTTTAAAACTTTGCCGTTCGTTTTGGCTTTTACTGCGCGTTCAGTATCGGTGCTCTATAAGTAAGTACTTACGTTCATTTCATTTGTACTGTGTTAAGACAAAATATTCCTAATTCCAACAAAGTATGCACCATTTAATTGCTATATAGTTAACAGTAATAGTAGCGTCGTTAGCACTAAAATGTTGCACACTGTTGCCTTTAACTTCTTTCTTAATTAACTGGAAAAGTTACTCTCAAAGTTGCTTTGTTACAGCTAAGGCCGGCAAGATGGCTTTTTATTACCAGTGTATCGTTTCAAAAATTGTCTTATCTGAATGACGTATATAGGCAGGGCCTTCTTAAACTAGGCTGGGGCCCTTGGGCAGACAAGAATTTGGTGCCCTTTTGGAAAGTAAAAAAAGCGAATTAAATAAATGTGTGAGAGAAATTGTCGGTCCTTCGGGGCCCCCTGAGAATGGCCCTGGCATGGGCCCCGTGTACCCTTATCGTGAAGACGGTATTGTATATAGGCAAATCCGGAAACTAGTTGGTTTCTCCACCTTACACGATTATCGAGAACCGAATTGACGTGATTTTTTGCAGATATAGATAATGTGCCAGAGATATAGGGTAGCCTAGCCTAGCTTTAGCCCGGAAAATGCACAGTTTCCGAGGGAACAGCGCATTCCATGCGGATAAAGTCGCGGCCAAGAGCTAGTATGTTTTTTTTTTAACGGGAACTTAACATTACAATAACTGATCTGAATAAGCAATTAAATATTGATTGCCACTAGTTTAACTTTTCAGAAAAAAAGTCTCGTACCCTTAAAAGGAGTGTGAACCTACTCTTCATACAAAAGTCGATAACGAATTCAACCCTTTAAATGATTAACGATTTTGACAAATTTTTGATAGATTGTCAGTCAGAACAAAATCTACGTCTATACGTTTAGTTCACCCTGATTTTAATCGACTGGTGTATTCAAATCTAAAATTACATCTTCATTTGAATTTTGAATTTGTCCCTCGTTGCAAATTTTACGTTGTGATCCAAAAGCTACATTCATAGCTACGAGGAAACCCTAGCCTCCTAGAACATAATGAACCGCAACATGAATTTGCAGCAACCGTGCAATCAGACTTTTAAGTCTTCATATTAATCTAGAGGTCAATGGCTCTTACAGCCCTAGCATGTCAGACACGGGGATAACTTCCACCCGTTTATCTCTCTGACTATCTCTTTCGTGGGCACTACTGTGAGAGACGCACTTAGAGATAACATGGTTTTTACTTATCCTTTTGTCAACCTTGCTAGGGCCGCTGTAGGGATGCTACTTAAGTTGTTTTGTGATTTAATAATAAGTCCATTTGACATTTGACAGGAATAATTAGTACGTTAAAACGCATATGCACCATATCATATCGCTTTGTTTTGTCTTTCTCATAAGGAAATACAAAGTGACATGTACAAAAAAAACCATAGTGTAACTATCGGTTTTGTATCACACGCCGTTCCCAATATTCCATCCACGGATAGATTTGCTTACTGCGAGTCAATTATTTTCTACTTTTTAATTAAATAACCCTGTGTCATTCCCACAATGCAGAATAATCTAACGATACCTCATATATTAATATCCATGAAGCCGTTTGGGCTACGGATTGTGCTAAAGAAATAGAAATACATACATACACTCGAAAAATATTATACATACATACATAGGATCACGCCCGAAATCCCTAATGGGGTGGGCAGAGCCACAAGACTACTTGTGGCCACGTTCGATTAATTAGTCCTAAGATGGTATGATGAACCGTATGGTGACAGGTGATCAGCCCATCGCCCATACAGATAGTCCACCATGTCGGAGAGGAGCCGTGCCTTAGTCGACTTTTACGACATGCCAGGATGATAAGCATCTGCACGCATTCTATGCTATTTCTTCACTCCCAATGAAGCAGAGGAGTAAAAACATTATGCAAGTGGCAAATGTCTAATTTTAACCCGTAACCAAATGTATCATCGGATTCAATATTGGGAACAGCCATTAGATCAATGCCGAATATAGACCCAGCGGCACTAGCAAGGTTGACAGAAGAATAAGTTTAATCATCTTATCTCTAAATGCGGTTCTCACACTAACTAGTGCCAACGAAAGAGGTAGTCAGAGAGATAAACGGGTTTGACTTATCCCCGTGTCTAGCATGCTAGGGCCGCTGATGTTGCTAGAGGCACAACCCTAATCTCCTCCCACGTTTGTCTCATGGCCACAAATTGAAGTAAATGGTCACAAAATTCTTCTACTTTATCATACTTTGCTTTGCAAGTAAGTTTGTTCTAAGTATTTTTGTGATACATATTTTTATTCGTCTGACGATCTAAACCCATTGGTTTAAGTCGGCCTTAAAAATAAAAAATAATCATTTACGCTGCAACTTATAAAATTCAAGTAACTTAAAATTTTGTACAGAAAACCAACCTACTCGTAACACACACAAGGCAGACATTTCGGAACGGATTTTTATGGTTCCTTACCTCAACAGGAAAAAACGGAAGCCTTATAGGATCACTCGTGTGTCTGTCTGTCCGTCTGTCACAGCAAATTTGCTTCGGAACTACTGAACCGATTGAGTTGAAATTTGGTGCATATATGTAAGTCGGTGACGGCAACGTAAAACGAGGGTAATAAAAAAAAGAAATTATTTCTTTACCTTTAGATACAGGAAAACCTATGAGAAGTCTATTGTATTTAAAGTAACATAGGACATTTCAGATAATCATGTATGGAACGGAACCCTCGCACTTGTAGGATTTTTTTAGGTTGATGATGTTAGAAAATGTTGTTAAAATTATAAACTTTTAATGTATTTTAAAATAAGACATCCAACAAACATACTTATTTAATAACTATTAAAGTCAGTATTGAAAGGCCTTCATTTGCTCCCGAATAGTAAAGGGGAGGAATATATCGAAGTCGGTGGCAAGTAAATTAACACAGTATGAGAGATGTATAGTTGTATACCTAATTTACTTGCCCGGTGGCAAGTACTTCTATTATTTAATTTATTACCGAATTAACAAATATATCTGATGTTTGTAGGTAATTTACTGAAGGACAGTCTTTATTTTTTAGTTTTCAAAGGGTTTTCGGAGTCGGTTCTGTTTTTTGTTATTTTTTTTTTTGTTTTAGCTTTTTAGTGAATATACGATTTAATATATAGTTTCATTATATCCACTTTTACCAAATGACGATAGCATTATGTCAACAGCTCATCTGACTTTATAAAATAGTACTTTCAGAATGCAACGACTGTTGACCGTAAAGGAGTTCTTTCGCGACTCCCACTATCAGTTCCAATTTACCAGATGCGTTTTAACGAGATCAAGTTGCGTAGCGACAGAGACAAGGAGATGTCATCATTATTCGTTGACTGTCGAACACTGAAGAGTTCTTAGTAGTAATCCGTGGACTCCATAATCACCCAGCTTGACAAAATGATGATGTTTTTATGGAAATGCATCAGTTATCTTAGAAAATGGCAAAAACGGTACGGACAAAATGCTTGCTTACAAAATATGAGGAGTTCTGTTGATTCCTCATAAATCCCATCATCAGATCCCACCAATTTCTATGGGACCATTTCTGAACTATGGCAACCTCAACAAAAAAAGAATTATCGAAATCGGTTCACGAGTCAAAAAGTTATGTGGGAACATACATAAAAAAAAATATATACGGGTCGAATAGATAACCTCCTCCTTTTTTGAAGTCAGTTAAAAATCCATTCCAATGTATTTTTCTTAAAACTTGCTGCAGCATAGTTGAAAATTTGATTGCTTTGTTTCGTGTTAAGCAAGTCTCTTCAGTTTTAAGTATGCGACAAAGCTCGATTGTAAAGAGTTTTCTGATAGACTATGCACAAAATCTGAATAAATCATAAGATTCTGATTAAGTAAACGAAATATTATGTGACCATCACTTTATTTTCTACGTCAATCGCAACAATTTTTGGTCAAATGGCAGTGGAAGAGTTCTCTTACGTCTATCAGTATTTTTATTTCCGCATCATCACTCATCACCAAATATAGGAATAGTAGTTTATGCAACGGTTGCATAATGATAGGCCTTAAAACACTAGTGCGGTTTTCATGAAACGAGCCGATAGGCGAGTTTCATAATAAGATCGCACGTGTGTTTTAAGGCCAAATTATGCAGAGTTGCATACATAACTTTATCTACACACATATTATAAATCCTCCATGATGGGTTCAGAAACAATATTTTCTGGCAACAAGTTATTTGTTGCAATCGTGGCTGCATATTTCCGATATCCGGCGCATTTTCACATCACACACACTCCGAGAAGACTACTTACTATTCATATTTTCAACTAAAATGTAAATTACAAACAACTTTTTCTATTCAATTCAAAAACAATTCTACTTTCGTTCAGCAAAACACCAACATGGCGATCCTCCGTCAAGACCATTTTTTTTTTAAATCATAGACAAACGGATGAAGTCTCTATTCTCACGTCACTCGAGATCAAATATTGTGTAGTTTATATTAAAAAAAACATACTGAATTGACGTTTCGTATCAATAACGTAATAATAATTCAATACGTAATATTCGTCGTAACAATAATTGTTGACTTATATGTGTACTGATTTGAAAAAATGATACCTCTCCGAGTTTCTTGCCGGCTCTTCTCAGTAGAGGATTTTTTCCGAACCGGTGGTAGATTCATTCCTTGACCTTCATAAGAGCTTGTAAAAGCCTAAATTGAATAAAGATAGTTTGACTTTGACTTGACTTTGACTTTGATAACTGTTTTAATATCTATGGATACTAGAATAGAGACCACTTGAGTTTTGACAGCTGTTCCAAATTTAATCTCTTTTCTTTACTAAAAACGATAAAGAAGTCATGTTATTTCTTTATCGCAGCACTGGTTTTTCCTAATTGGTTGTCAAAATGGTGGTCATTTCCTAAGGTTTTTGATTAACCAATGGAGGTTTTATGATATGGGTGTAGATAAAAGAATATTTTATTACACATGCCTTGCAGCCTTGCAAGAGCCTGTGTGGTACTGCAGAGCCGGAATCCAACTCCGGCCTGCGAGCCGCCACACCGAACACGGCGCTGTACGTGTCGCGCCTGCACCACTCCACCACAGATGACGACGTGGTGGAGTATGTCCGCAAGAAGTCCGGCTACTCCCTGAGGGTATTCCAGCTGCGATCGCGCCACTACGTGCACTTCAGCTCGTTTGTGGTGCGCGTGCCGCGGCCGCTGCTGGAGACCGTCACGTGTCCCGACTTCTGGCCGAAGGGTGTTGTGTTCAGGCGCTTCCGGGGTAGCTTGCCTGTCCAGGACCCGACTCCAGGTGGGACGACGCTAAGGAGTCACGCCTTTTCGTCCCCTAAATAGTTTTTAATTTGTTTTAATATGTACCTATGGTAGTCTGTAAGGTATTTATGTATGGGCCACTGATGCCTGAAATAAATGGTTTATTATTATTATTATTATTATTATTTCACTTTATTTTCTTTCATTTTCAAATTTTTTAAATTTTTTTATTATTTAAAAAAAACATAAAAAACGGAGTACCACCGACCGCGGGGCAGGGCCCAGGCGATCGGTGGCTAGGGCTGCAGAGAGAGGAACCTCCTGACGATGCGTGCAGAGTCCAGGAGTACCGCCTTATTATTATTATTATTATAAGGTAATACTATATTTCGATGATGAAGTATCAACTTTGCTGCGAATACATACTTACTACCTTCATTTTCAGACAGGAATTATTGGTACTTCATCGTCGATTTATTGCTTTCATATAGTAATCTTTCCAGTTAAGTATTACAATTTTTCCTCCTTATCGGGGTCTTCCAAAATTAATATCAGATAATTATAATTAAACGGTAATTAACTTTCGATATTATCTCCTTTAATATAAATCTCTCTTTCTGTCAGTGAAACCCTTTCTTCAGTACCGTATAAGCCCGCAAAATTGGTCCTTTTGTGATGGTATCTATAATCTCGATTGTCAGATTTATACCTTTTTATTTGCACAATATAATATACATCTGTGTGTCGTAATAAATTTAAATTAAATGTCTCGCTTTGTCGTTTCGACAAAATGAGCTAGTAAAATCAACAAGGGGTTACCACGATCTAATACCATTAAAATTGTCTTAAAATGAACTGGAGTCTTTAGTGTTACGACAATACTGACGTGTATGCGGCATTTAGTGTAGTTGTCATCTGCGAAATGGTGAGCGTCAAGTTGGCGTAGGTGCCCCTCGAATATATCCGGTATCTGCTTATTTCAAATAAGTCTCGGTTGTATGTAGCCGTAAAACTTTAGAGAAGCCAAATTGGTACTTTACTGGCCCTACGTTTTTTTCGTATAAGTTCGACGGTACGCCAAATCGACGCTCACAACTGCTTTGCAATTGGATACCTTCGCATTCGTACACATACATTTCTCTGTTCTCGTTATTAATACCGATTGGAATTTGATGTATCCTCTATAATAAATATGACAAAAGTGAGGTTTTCACGGTTCAAAATGGCTCAAATGCTTATTTAATAATTTTCATGCCATGTAAAATGGCGAACTGTATTCAAAACTAAGTGTGGCGTCTGAGATATAACTTTCTTGTTATCAAAGTGTGATCTCTATTTAAAGTAACTTTCTAATTGATTGCAAAATTATTTTCAAAGTATAAAACTCACTCCAAAACTTCTAAGATCGCATCGAAAACTGTCATCTTCTCCCCAGACCCCATTAATGAGCAATATCGAATAATGAAAATATTGATAAAGCCTGCTTTTATTGACGAAAGAAAAGTTCAAATTTGGCACTCTGTAAATGGATGAAGATGTCGCCTTAACGACAAAGTTTCCGGACCCAAAGTTGCCCTTTAAATTATACCAACTTCTGCCCGAATTCATTCGCGTCGAGTTCGCACATTGCTTTTTACTTGGGAATGCATTAGTTTCGCGATTTCGTCTACGTCTACGTATCTTTAAAATATAGCAAATTTTTATGATAGGTAACTTACTTTTTTCCAACTCCTGTTAAACTATTTTAGGGATCCAATGTCTTATAAAAAAAGTAGCCTATGTCCTTCCCCGGAGCTCAATCCATCTCCACACCAAGTTTCATCAAAATCGGTGCAGCGGTTCAGTCCTGACTCACGCAGATACATAAAAAGACATCAACGGGCTCTCATCTTCACACAAGAACTGCCGTAAATAAGTTTCCCAAACCCTATTTCATGCTTTTAGGGGTTGATTTTCTTAAAAAAGGAGCATAATTTTTCATCAAAATCGGTGTAGCGGTTTAGTCGTGAAAGCGTAACAAACAGAGTTACAAGGGCGGGTAGGGAGACAAAGGCCCCTATAAGGGGGGTTCGGGGGCGAAGCCCCTCCACAATGGGGGCTCGTGGGGCGAAGCCCCCTGCAGTAAAAAAACAAACGTTAACCCAACATGTCCCCACATTATAAAAATAAAACCACACTCTAGTTGCGACTAGTTTCTAGAAAAGTAAATTGGCTTAGGTTAGTATAATTAAAAAACTATAATTTTATAATCATATTATATTTATTTATCGTATATGATAAACAAATAAATTTGTTATATAGTCCATGTTATATAGTTTATTAAATCGGCGAAATTTAATTACGTGAAAGTAACTTTCTGCGTAACTACTGTATCCGTAAGTCATTTTCTGCCTTAGCACTATTCGAACTTCGCAAATTATGCGTAAAAAACATTCGTGTTAGGTGGATATGCGTGACAGAAATATGCGAAATATAATTATGCTGTGTTTGGCTGTGACAGACGGACAGAGGCAGACAGACAGACACACGAGTGATCCTATAAGTGAAACGTAACAGACAGATAGAGTTACTTTCGCATTTATAATATTATAGTATGGATATTATGGATTACTTAGTATTTATACCTAAGTATGAAACACGGTCTAATATGTTTGTGTTATATTACGATAATAAATTATGATGACTTGGAATTTAATCTGTGCTTTATTTTTTCCTAATAATAATAATAAATCATTTATTTCGGTTTTTTTACCATAATATGTTAGTATGACCAAATATTTAACCTATCACTATGTTAGTAAGTACTTAAAAACTAAAAATATATAGGCGAACAAAACAAGACTTAGACTTAAACACTTATTTTTTGGCACCAATGACCACTTTAACCAAGTCCCACACCAAGGGGCTATCAAACCTGCTCGCAAACGTTTTCAAGATGCTGTTGCGGCTGCCGCTAAGTACGGCCGTTATAATATTTTTATCACACTTGCTCGGAAAGGCTGTCATTATACGCAGGCGTACAGAGCAGCTGTAGCCTACTTACCTCCCAAGGGCAGTTATGGATTTTGTATGGGTTATAACTCCCGCTGACGGCGGGGCGCGCGACCGCAAGCCGGCGGAGCTGCCCCGCGCTGATCGCAACGTACTTACAGTTTATGAACACCCACCTGATGGTAATTCACGATGTAAAATGGGAATAAAATTAATATATATATACTGTTTTTGTCTAATTTTTATTTCATTTCCTCGCAAATGTGATGAAAAACATTGTGTGTATCACGGCCAGTAAGGGTATAACAAACTCGAGTCATAAAAGCCCTCGCCTATCGGCGTCGGGCTTCTAACAGACTCTCGTTAGTTATCCCCTTCTTACGGCCCTAGATGCACAATGTACTATACTAGGCTGGCGTTGGTGTTATTTGAAACTTGTTTAATCTACAGCCTTCTAAATCTTCAACAGAATGAGTATGGGTACAGTCGTTAACATTTTTTAAATAGGTAACAGTTCTTACAGGGCTTGAATACCGTTGTTAGGGTTCCGTGTAACGCTCCTAGTTTTCTGGTAAACAGATGCGGGTATTTGCAATGTCATTGCCGGTAATGAAGACGCGGGCCTCCGGTAAATAAATATACGACAGGAGCCGTAAACTACTCTATTGCAGCTTTGTGTGTGGGATGCGACGGGAATAAAGTAAAGAGTCAGTTTTCTTACGAAAAATTAATAATAGTGATTCTGTAAAATTCTAATAACTTAGTAAATAATAAATCAGCGGACAATCTTTTACAGAAATCGATCTAGTCCCAAAGTAAGCTTTAAAGGCTTGTGTTATGGGTACAAGACGACGATATACATAGTTATATAGAGAAATATATACTTAAAAACATAGGAAACATCCAAGACTCAGGAACAAACATTCGTGCTTATCACACAAATATTTGCCCTTACCGGGGATCGAACCCGGGACGCTAGCTTCGGAGGCAGGGTCACTCCCAACTAGACTAACCGCCTCGTCATAATTCGTTATCGTTAGTCTTCGATCTCCACGATGTATGTATGAGATGTGGACTCTGCACAGCAGTGGGTTGTATATTGCAAACTATTGCGCTTCAATATTAGATATTGTGTTATACGGTTAAACTTCACTTTTACAATCGAGGTCAAAAATATTTACGCGGAAAAAGTGTTCAAAAATATGTGAATACGACTTTATTGCCAAGGACATAAGAACGCTCAGATATTATTTCCCCTTATGTAACTTATATATATTTATGACCTCGACTGTACCCCATGTCCAGTAGTAAACTATGATGATGATAATTTTGGAAATTATTTTATCCCATCTACAGCTGAACTTCTTTCTCCTAAACTTCTTTTCATCTTTTCATCAGCTGAACTTCTTTTTGCTTCAATGGGCTACGGGCCCTTTTGTTTAGTTTACTTATTACTCAATATAACATAATACTTACAGTTAACCTTTTGAACACCACAGTCGGCTGTATACGACAGCGGATTTGCGTGCCACTGATGCCACGATATGCCGTTTTCCATACATTTGCGTCGGCTAATGCCGTCGTTGGCGTCCGTGGCATGCTTTTTCGCGTTTGGCTGCGGCGCTCAAAGGGTTACAGTAACAGTCTTAAGACGCTGCCAAGAGCCAATGACCTTGAGTGATCGGTCACTGTCTGTTTGCACCGGAGTGAACGAGAAGCACTGTGCGGTTTTTCGTATGGGGAAAATTAAAAACTGATGAATTATATGATTAAACACACTACACGTAAAATATAAATTAGTATTTTTTTTAGTATGGCCATGATTTAATAGTGTTATTATTATAGACCCATAAGTTACAAAGATTAGGACATACTTAGAACTGTTTAAAGAGGATTTCAGACGTAAATTCACGATTTTTTTCTATCGTAACGATTTCATCAAATCGTATTTTGGCAATAGTCATTTTATCAATAATATAATGAATATGAATCTATATTTTTTTCGCTTTGCCAAATCAAATAGTTTTTGTTAAAAAAGTGTTTGGAAAGCCGATTTAGGTCTTGCCAGCGCCTTACTAGCATTATTCAATTAGAACTGTAATATCCTTTGACATTATTCAAACGATAAAATCTGGTACGTTTTCTTTGACACTATAGAAAACCAACACAGTTACAGTAATACCTACTGTCATTATGATTGATCACCGTACCCCGGGCATTTAGGGTTTCACAAGATTCAAATAAATATACTGTAAGTTAAATAAAGTGCAGTTCAATTTAGACCTTGACGTGCGTGAGAAAAGTTCAGATTATTACCTTTACCTAATTTCGACTTATGACTTTAACTTTGAGCGTGCCTTTGAAAAGTGCAATAATCAATCAACTCTGGCTGAAAACAGAAAACAGAAACGAAAAATAGTCTGCACTAATATGAGACAGTATTGACGACAACACTCAACACTTCCATCACTCAATAAACTGAAATTCTCTGTTTCAAAGAAACCACAATGCCAATCACTCAACTGACAACAATTTAAATTATCTTGGCATACATAGAAAACCATTTTATTTATCAGTTTTGGATGGAATCTAAATTAACTCTATTTGGTAAAGAACGACAGGACTGACGAAATTATTATAGTAAGTTTCCCCATATAAGCGAGCTCGAGATAAAGCCCTGCTATATGTTCAGAACGACAGCCTGACAGAGGTCAATTGATCAGGGCGACTATTCGGGAACGTCTAAGTGATACTGCAGCGACCCGCGAGCGAGACTCGCATCTCTCTATTACGCATTACGCGTCGTGCGGAAGAGTGGGATGAGAAATCTCGCACACGAGTCGCTACAACACAACATAGCGTTCCCGAATAGAGGCGCAGGTCGATTGATATCAATTATGAGCGAGTTGCCTACAAAGCAAGATGCCCTACAGGCAGGATGTCTCAAAATCAAGATAACTAAAAAGCAAAATGTCTCAGAAGCAAGATGGCTAAAAAGCAACATGCCTATCTCACACAAGCTGGATATCTCAAAAGCAAGATGTCCCAGAAGCAAGATAGCCAAAAAGCAGGACCTTGACCCCGTATATCTTTATTTTATTTGTTACGTTTACCGACTGCAAAAACCATTTTAGGTGTCTTGCTTTGCAGGCTTTTAATTACCAAGCAATTTGTCTTCAAGACATTCAACTACTTATACATTTTGCATGGTAGTCGTTTAAGCAAGTAGCCCATTTGCCTAGACGGCATTTAATTACTTAGACATTTTGGTTTGTAGGCATAATACTTAGGCATCTTACTTTGTTAGGCATCTTGCTTTGTAGGCAACTCGCTCATAACCCATTGATATCCTGTTTGGTTCTACACGGTCGGGCGATTGGCGATTGGCCGCGTCCCGAGCAAGGACGTTGAGAGACGACCGATTTTAAATGTCCGACCAACTTCTATACGGTCAGTTTTGTACCCTGACCTGATCAAAACGACCTCTAATGTTGTCCCGAACGTGTAGCAAGGACTTCAGTCTGGACCGACGTCTCGCTGATGTTATGTTGTCAATGTTTTTCTGCACCAATACCTTCATTGATTTAAGTTTATTTAACTAGCTAAAAATCACGTAATCATTTCTCATGTGGTCAATTGTTGGAGAAGCACATTAATTCGCAAATAAAACCAGGACACGTGCGAGTTAAACTTGCGTAGAGATGGTTCCGTGATTATATGATACTATACTATATACTTCTATAGGTAAAGAACTATTAATTTTTAAGTAATTAAAAAAAATTAGGGCCAGTAGTTTTGAAGATAATCAATTTAGTAGGTAGATGGTAAATTTTCGCCTATTTTCCTAAATAACTTTAAAACGTTTAAAATACCTTATTTTAAAAATATACAAAAAAATATTCTATTTAAGATCCTCACAATGAGCCCTTTCATTTGATATGTCCCAGGCCAATAGATGTTTTGTAAATTTTCTAATTTACCACCCAAAAGTGGCCCACATGTTTAAAATTTATTTGCTTACGTTACACGTCCGTGTTGTGGTCACCGAATTACGTATGTGTATCAAATTTCAACTCAATCGGTCCAGTAGTTTCGGAGCAAATTGGGTGTGAGAGACGGACAGACAGATAGACAGACACACGATTGGTCCTATAAGGGTTCCGTTATTTCCTTTTGAGGTACGGAACCCAGAAAACGTGAATTTGTTGTCTTTTAAAACTCGTTATATCTAAGTGGTCTCACTTTCCGTTGCGTCGTACTCCACATCCTAATGCAGCATGACATAAATCTGTAGAAATGCTCAAACCCCGATGGAGGGGCGGAATTGCCTCGGGGATTCCCACTAAACGGTTTTTTATTCCGTTTTATATTCCCGTTATCTTGTAAGACCCGCCGTTCCGTTAGATGAGGCCTCCACCTTATATTCGATTTGATAAACGTGATTTTTTGTCTCATTTCCTCGCCTTAAAGGCTGTAGGACTCAGAATGGGTTTTAGGTTTTTTTAATTTTATCCAAGTAAACTTGGAGAATCAATGCGAATAAATAAATGGTGATTGCAGAATTAAGGTAAGTATTGGGTGCAATTCGAAACGGTGTCTGCCTTAATTTAAAAGTCCCTAAACTTAGAATAAGAAACGTCAAACTCGATTTTGTATGGCATCAAGCTGTGAAAATCGAGTTTAACATTTCTTATTTCAAATGCAGAGACGTTTAAATTTGCTAACACACTCTCGAATTTGACCCATTATCTGCAAGTTAAATAACTAAATCTTTTAATATGAAAGATCTGAAGCGGACTCATCATGCAGCATACATATCGCGAACTTTCAATAAATAAGTAATATCCTATCCGACGGCCCGAACTAAGTTATAGTATCCTGCGGCCCTAACATGCATGGCACAAAGATAAATTAGAACCGTTTATCTCTAAGTGCGTCTCTCTTACACTAGTGCCGACGAAAGAGATAGTCATAGAGATAAACGCTTCTAATTTATCTTTGTGGCATGCATGCAGTGGCGAAGCCTGCCTACAAGCCGATTCCTGACGGCTGTACCAAGCTAGAAAGCTACGGCTGGCTGTCAGTGAAGTCCATGTTACTCTAACTAAATGTCAGACTCGCACGTACCGTTTTAATTCTTCCGGCTTCCCTTAGGAAACATTTGACGCTTCGCCACTGCATGCATGTTAGGGCTGCTGCGGCCCTAGCAAGGTTGACACGAGGTTATGTTATCCGCATCTTATCTCTTGCATCTAAGCTCTTTCTTCGATACTAGTATGAGAGAGGCGCAGTGAGGGATATGAGGGGATAGCTTATCTTCGTGTCAACCTTTCTAGGGCCGCTGTACTGTATCTCGTGTCCGTGAAGAACACACAAGAGATTAGGGTGTAGCATAGATTGATATGGCTTCGGGGATATTATATAATACCCCGCCTTTGTTGCTCCTCTTTGCAACACCCAAAACCCAATAAATATACAGACAGACAGACAGACGGATAACGAAGTGATGCTATAAGGGCTTCTTTTTCCCTTTTGAGATACGGAACCCTAATTATACAGGTATCCCAAGAAATATTGCCAAGAATGCCTGCCCCGAATAAAAGTTACGTCATTCTATTTTTAAATCGCTATCCATATTCCCAACTGCATTTTATCTTCTCGCACGTTATAGAATTTGGCTTTCATAAAGTCCCATAACCCCAAAAAAATCGTAGGACATACCTCCATGTAGGTATGTCCTACGATTTTTTAAGCAGAGGCTTAACACTATTATTATTATTATTTTTAAACATTTATTTCAAATAACGGGATTCATATTTGTTAGTGGTAGTGGTAGTCATCTTAAAAACGATGTGTTAGTAGTTACAAAATATCCCTCTACTGTGGTCCACCTGTCAGTCACCGCTGTGGTGAGGGGCATGCAGACCACAGCAGTGGTTTATGAAAGGACAGACAAGCCCGCCCGCGATCATGGCCAGGACGCTGCGGCTCGCCCTCACTCGGCACCAGGCAGGCACACCTCTTGCGCATGGTGGCGTAAAAGCAGGCTACGCGCGCCTCCGCGAACATCCCTAATGCGCTGCAAAAGCGAGGCAGCCGCAGCAGCACCCTAAATGCGTTGTTATATTCACTATGGACAAAGTTTAAAGTGTGAGTGAGACAACCAATAAACCCGATGTCCACTGTACCGTGCGATATAAAAACTGATCTCATGAATCGTTCATAGTTATCTACAGAATTGATATATCCAGCGAGCCGTGAAAAGACGAAAAGAAACACTTACGTTTTATATAGAGCAAACCGAATTTCGATCATATTCCCCAAATTCGTCTCGAGACCGGAAAAACCTTATAAAATCACTCAACGCTTTATCCTCCAGGGAAAATCACCCATCTTCGACACAATCCATCATGGCATTGAGGGTGTAAAATAGATTTCTTTTCTTAATAAATGATTCTGTTAAATGAAATTGTACAAGATACAGTTTATTAAAAAACTGTCAGATAAGTAGATGTAATAGTAATAATAAATAATAATAAAAGACATTTATTCAACACAGACAGATAACAAGGACAGCAAAAGGCAAAAGAAACAATAAACATAAGTTGTCCTGAATGGTGCCAAAGAGGGAGCCACTCAGCGTTATGCCGTGGCGAGCCTTGGCGCTGGTTTTCAGCGAGCCCTAGGTGACAACACGACTGACAAAAAACAATACGTTTGTATGGCAACACTTGAGCAATAACAAGATTTATATACCACAGCCGAATTTCGTGACTCCACGATATGCCATTTTCCATACTTTTGCGTCGGCTAATGCCGTCGTTGGCGTCCGTGACACACTTTTTCGCATTTTACAGTAGCGTTCAAAGGTTTAAAATTAGAAGCAAAAACCCATGTACGTCACTGTACGTTTATATTTTTGAACTGACATTCAATACATTCCCTTTGGGTTTGGATATTGTGTATCTTTTAGTTTTTCTCACAATTCCGAAATTTTTGTATTATTATAAATTGATACAGTTAGGTGCCTTACGACAATTAAGATAAGGTTATGTTATAGGCCACGTTGCCTGAATTAAATAAATCTATTCTACTCTATAACGAGCGAAACATTTACCCTTCCATATTTACGCAGTCCGGCAAAAACAGATGGAAACAATAAGGATTACTTTTTGCACATACGTATGTGACATCGTAATTCCGAAGGCCAGTCCCATGTGACGCTCGTCCCATGTCCATTTTAATCACATTCTAATTAACCAAAATTCAATTACCGCCCACATGGGAAATTATGTCCAAGCCAAACCCTTTTAAATGTAATACAAGCAAAAATAACCCTTGCTCTGTGTAACAGAAGGCTTATATGACATACTTTTGTTACATTGCCAATTTATCTCGCTCCCATTAAAGAACAGAATTGTCATCAAAACCGATTTCCTTTTGTTCAGTAATTTTGTTCAAAAATAGCCATGCAATGCAGTCTATAGTAAGTGGAGCCAAGTCTAGACAAAAATATTCAGGAATACTTATGCTTCTAACATAGAGAGGCTACTTTAAGTAACCTTTAAGTAAACCTCTATGAGATAGCTATAGCATTTTTCGCTGTATATTTTTTCCGTGAACAAGCTTTTTTAAGAAAGAGAAGCTCCTGACTGGCATATCATGTGTGCGATTCACTAGAGCGCGGGCAACTCGCCGTCAAGTCCCTTACGGCACAAACTGGTTTTCTTTACTAGTCTTAGGATGCGTGACCGATCATTTAGACTTCACTAAATGATCGGTCACGCAGCGGTCGTGCCGCGCTTCTGCCGCGGCCGTTTTGTGACCGGGCCTTACTTCTCCTGGTTTTGAATAGTTCAACCGCTCTTCGTCTTTAATTCTAAATATCAGAAGCATAATTTACTTGAACAACAGATTATCTATTTTGAGAAGTAATTTAACCTATTTTAAATCTCTCGTGAATTCATTGAATTTAAAAATGACTTAGTTTAATTTTTATACATGTTAAGTGTTTATATGGTACATTATATATTTTCTCCGTTTATTTATGATTCCCAGGGATTACGTTAATTCCCTTTAGTTCAAGCGACTGCGATTGTGGTTTGAGTGTTAACATTGTGGGCCAATGGGGTTTAATTTATGGGGCATAAATTGAACATGTTTGTCAAAGTTATTTAACAGTACCCATTGCTCTGGGATTCGTTAATATGGAGATTCTAGTGTCATGTAAGTATTGATTTTTTATAATGTTTGAATGAACTGTTCTTTTAAATAATGATTCGATCAGTGTTCCACTTGAACAGTCCTCAATACAGTGTATTTTTTTTCCTTTTTCATTGGAATGCACTGCGAAGTAGAAAACAAACGGTGAACGCAAAACATTTTTTAAGTATGAAGCTTAAATTAAAGTTAATACCCCTCGCAAAAACGCTTTCTTTTTTATAGTAAGAGGGGGGCAATCGAGCAGGCGGGTTACCTGTTGGTTAGCAATCACCGCCGCCCATGGACACCCGCAACACCAGGGGAATCACGGATGCGTTGCCGGCCCTTTGAGAAAGGAGTAGGCTGACAATCAGGCAGACGGCCCACCGGATGGAAAGCGGTCACCGCTGCCTATGGACATCTGCAACACCAGAGGTGCTGCCAATGCGTTGCCAGTCTAGGGAGTATGGGGATTGGAGATGGGATGGGGATGAGGAAATAGGCCTCCGGGGACCATACAAAATGGACGTAAACATTTCTGTCATAGTCCACGTTCGGGTGTAGTGGTACAAAACGAAACTTGTGTTTATTTCCGAAATAACTGTTTAATATCAATATCGTAATAGTAGTTTATGCAACGGTTGCATAATGATAGGCCTTAAAACACTAGTGCGGTTTTATGAAACGAGCTTTTAGCGAGTTTCATAATAAGATCGCACGTGTGTTTTAAGGCCAAATTATGCAGAGTTGCATACATAACTTTATCTACACACGTATTATAAATCCTCCATGATGGGTTCAGAAACAATATTTTCTGGCAACAAGTTATTTGTTGCAATCGTGGCTGCATATTTCCGATATCCGACGCATTTTCACATCACACACATTCCTAGAAGACTACTATTCATATTTTCAACTAAAATGTAAATTACAAACAACTTTTTCTATTCAATTCAACAACAATTCTACTTTCGTTCAGCAAAACTCCAACATAATGGCGGCAATTCGATCCTCCGTCAAGACCATTTGTTTTTTAAAAACATAGACAAACGAATGAAGTCTCTATACTCATGTCACTCGAGATCAAATGTTGTGCAGTTTATATTAAAAAAAACATACTGAATTGACGTTTCGTATCAATAACTGTTTTAATATCTATGGATACTAGAATAGAGACCCACTTGAGTTTTGACAGCTGTTCCAAATTTAATCTCATTTCTATACTAAAAATGATACGGGAATAACATTGCAGCACTGGTTTTTCCTAATTGGTTGTCAAAATTGTGGTCATTTCGTACGGTTTTTGATTACACTATGGAGGTTTTATGATATGGGTGTAGATAAAATAAATTGTAACCTAAAAAAATTACAAATGTTGACCCTTAATGAAGTATGTAGAATCAAACAATCTAATTATTTCTTTATCATGCATTTGTTTACAAATTTTCCTTTCATAACCTAACCTCAATTTGATTTCGATGCATCACTCAACATTCAAAGCATCAAGGAATTCATTTTACTGAGTAGATTTCTCTATAAGGTCATTGTTTATGATATAATATGAAAAGTGCAGCGATACTGAAACAGCCACAGACGGCGTGAAATATCGTATTTCCCAGTAATGGTGGTACGTATAAATCTATTCCTTATTTACCAACAACCACTATAACTGTAACTCCACTTTATCACATCTTAAACCCGTCACAGAGCTCAATATAACCTGGTTTAGTTAGAAATGCAACTAGATACCGACAGCTATATATAACTTTCCAACGTCCGTATTGTGCCTTTTAATTTTCTTGAAAATGGAATTCTATTTGTATGTATAAGAGATTCGATTCTCATTTTAACAGTAGAGAAAGATGTGAGCTTGCATAAGTTACCAGTGGATAGATAGTAATATGATCGTGTGGAATCACTGGCTCGAGTGTAACAATATCTTTTATTTTGGTTATAATGTTTATTAGATTGATATTTCGTTTATTTGTAGTTGATAAAAGTAAAACAAATTACATAGAAGAATTAAAAATAATATGTTTTTAAACTTTACGAAGCTTGCTTAACTTAAAGGTTTTAAAAACTCCAGAGTTCCCTCACTGTGTTCATTGTACTTGATTGGTCATACTCATGAAATATATAAGGGAGGGTGAGTGATTTTTTGTCAGTGAGTAATACCGTTGGTATTTTATTTTGGCTTTATTGTGGGCCTCAGTCAAGGGTGGATCCAGGCTGCAGCTAAAATCGGGGTGGCTGGTCCCAAAAAAATCAAATACAAGGAACTATACATAGAACTATATCGAGATAGGAGGAAAGAGTGTATGTTCCCGCGTGCCAAAAAGATGTCGTGAGATCATCTTTGTGACTATGGCGGTGGCGCGGCGCGGAACGGTGGGACTGGCGGTGCCTAGACTCGGTTTGCCGTGCGCTAATCGATGCTTTTGAATCGTGTTCGCGCGACATGCTTCCTGTCACTAAATTACACTCGTGATGCCAAAGTAAATACACATAAATGTTACACGCTCAGTTTCCATACAAATCGACAAACTCTTTCCTTCTATCTCGATATAGTTCTGTGGAACCATGACTAGTCATATTTTGACAAACTGTCTTTTAGTACTGCGCAAATCTAGCTCAGGGTGAGTCATAACCCCCATGACCTCCTCTGGATCCGCGCTTGGCCTCCGTTTTGTAAATGGAGCGAACGGGGAGGCTAATCAAAAAGTCAACTTCAAATGCATCCAGGATAGGTACTTGTCGTCGTCAATATGAATTATATAACCTTTTGATTATCTCAACCTTAATTTAATTTGCAGTTATTTCGATTTCTTGAATAAATGGGTTCATTGTCGTTACAAAGAAAAGCTTGCTCGATTAATAGATATTAATGATGTCTACGTCGGCTGGGGTCATATTTCACATCGACAGGCGGCTAGAACCTACCAATGCTATTATTTCGTTTTTTTTTTTTGCCCGTTTTGACCTACCACCAGTAAAATTATCTGGTTGGATCCATCAACATTTCACGGAATACATAGCCACTTAAAAATGGGGTATTTTAAAATGTATTTCATAAAACAAATAATGAATATAAATTAGGAAACAGTTCAATTCACAAACTAAAATAAAAACTAAAGTAGATATCAACTAAAACTAAACTAAATAAAAATTAAAATAAATGTTGAAAATTGGGCCCTGCTGCAAACTACGCAAGCTGCATTTCGCTGCGCTGAAAGGCTATGATTAGCCTTTATCCGAATAAATAGTATGAGATATTTTTATTTTATTAAAGTATTTATTAACCGACTTCAAAAAAACCGAAGGAGGAGGTTCTCAATTCGACGCATATATTTGTTTATTTTGCCGTATTTAAAATTGACGCGCGGGTTGGGTTTGCGCAACTCGACGTCTTTAAGTATCATGCCTTTTTTGCGTGCTGTTGGTTGGCGGCACTGCTCGCTCATGACCACCCAGCTCCTATAGAAAACCTAGCAGAACCTTGATGTTACTGACGACTTCTTGGAGCGACCTCGGGCTCCCGAGGTGTTTCCCGGTAGTTGGCCACGCCAGGATATTCCAGGAGGACTTGGGGTGGCTGTCACTTTTACCTCCGAGTAGGCTCTGCATAGCGGGCTGTCTGTATATGTATAACATCTAGATTATATAGGTGTTTGTTTAAAAGAGCATGTCCTGTTACAGTTTAATTTAGTTAACTTCAATTAGATGTTAGCTACATGCTGCTTGAAATTTTAATAACCCAGTATTTAATAAATGTTAACAAAATTAATTAAGCTCACTCATCAGTTCTCGAGCGCATCCAGAGTAAAATTAAACTTGAGCACCAGCTTTATTAAAACCCTAATTTAAATTGAGTCATGCATTAGCGAAATCTAGCATCTTGCATTTGGGGAGTATCTGTTCAAAGGGTTATTTCCTTTGCAGAGCCACATTTAATTTAGACTCAATGGCATAAGACACACAGTCTTAATTAAGCGTGTTGTTGTGATGGAGATAGACCCTTTGGAACAGACAGACGGATTCTCCACATTTATAAACTTCAGAGTTACTTTTTTTCTTACGCTAATTTTTCATGGACACACTCTTTTATTTAAAATTTGACATAACCCGAAGACTGCATAACATAACAATTTAAAGAAATATTTCTTATCCCAAAATCCAGGGATGAACAAGGAAAGGTTCTTCCTCCCGGTTCTTCTTAGCGTTAAGACCGTGTATTAAGTACGTGTTCTTTCCGCAATAATTATGTTGTAAAAATTATCAATACATATAAAACAGTACGACTCACTTATAGACAACGCACAGCCTAAACGGGTAGTCCTAGAGGATTGAAATTTGGAGGAGACTTTCCTCAAGTACCCTAGAGGTGCACTATGGAGGGATTTTTTGAAATTCCTTCCCTAAAGGGGTGTAAAGGGGTGATAAAGTTTGTATGAAAAATATCGCGGGCAAAGCTGTGGCGGGTCCACTAGTTTTCTATAAAAAGCCCATCTCAAATACCTACGGAATATTTTTACTTGCACTTAGATCAATAAATTAAAACATACACTATATAACACAAAAGGGGTCGCTGTCAGCTTTTACAAACCGTTTCGTCGTAATACGTAATTTTAATACATGGACTATAGTATTAAGATAAGGGAAGTAGGTTAGCTTTATAAAAACGCACCGCATCGCCGCACGCACACTTAAACAAAATCTCGACCCGTTTCCCCTTACTCAGCGGGTCGAGATTTGTTTAAGTGTGCGTGCGGCAACGCATAGATACTTTGGCGCACACATACAAGCCGCGCGCGGTGCGTTTGTATGAAGATAACTTACTTCCTCTTCTTTATACTATGCAAGGACGCTGTTGCTTCGCGACCAATTAATTACAAATTCTTTCGAATGTCAGTTAAATTATATTAAATAACTAGCTACTGCCCACGACTTCGTCTCAAGCAGCTGCTGCTGTATCAAACCTAGATACACACACATATACTTTCCCATTATAGTTATTAGTAGGATAGTATGTAAATAACATTCGACTGGTGCGTAAGTCAGTTATTTACCCAACCGTATTCGTTGTTAATCTGCTTGTAATCAAAGACGTTTATGTTTACAGGCTGAAATAATCGTTGTTTTCAATAGTTTCGTTGCTAAACAATAGTAGTTTATGCAACGGTTGCGTAATGATAGGCCTTAAAACACTAGTGCGGTTTTCATGAAACGAGCCGATAGGCGAGTTTCATAATAAGATCGCACGAGTGTTTTAAGGCCAAATTATGCAGAGTTGCATACATAACTTTATCTACACACATATTATAAATCCTCCATGATGGGTTCAGAAACAATATTTTCTGGCAACAAGTTATTTGTTGCAATCGTGGCTGCATATTTCCGATATCCGGCGCATTTTCACATCACACACACTCCGAGAAGACTATACTATTCATATTTTCAACTAAAATGTGAATTACAAACAACTTTTTCTATTCAATTCAACAATAATTCTACTTTCGTTCAGCAAAACACCAACAAAATGGCGGCGATTCGATCCTCCGTCAAGACCATTTTTTTTTAAATCATAGACAAACGAGTCAAAAGTCTCTATTCTCACGTCACTCGAGATCAAATGTCGTTCGGTTTATATTAAAAAAAACATACTGAATTGATGTTTCGTATCAATAACTGTTTAATATCTATGGATACTAGAATAGAGACCCACTTGAGTTTTGACAGCTGTTCCAAATTTAATCTCATTTCTTTACTAAAAACCGCACTAGTGTTTTAAGGCCTATCATTATGCAACCGTTGCATAAACTACTATTGCTGTTGCTGCTGCAAAAATGCAGGTTTCAAATACATTGCAGCCATTGTGGACATAATTTTATTTATTTTATCGTGGCTTGTGTTTCATATGCCTACTTAATAACAAAACAAATCCATCACAATATTTTTCCCTCACGACAAGTTGATATAAAGTGCGGTTAGCAGCAGCAGTAAATCTTTCAAGGCGGATTAAATCTGGAGCTTTTCCATTCAGACGCGAGCCGAATTCGTAATTGAAGTTTTGGGGCCAAGTTAGTACACGATGTGACTTGCTTTGTGAAAGGCTGGTTAGGAATGTTAAATTAGGTAATGATAACACGGATAAATGCTATATTAGGAATAGAAGAGCAGTCTTGCGACTTGGCCTACAGACTGTTGGCTTGCTGGTAACAAGAATGAGTGGCGTAATCACGCACGTAGCAAGTTTTGCGTCGAAGTCTAGTTTGATGGACTGATTGATAAGGGCTTAGAAAGATATAACGGCACTCGAACAACTTGTCAGAGATGCCTAATCGTGGCCCTCTAGCATCGGACTTCACAGCCATCACAAAATTTGTCCGCGGCGCTGTTTAACCATCTGTAAAAATACCGGTCAAGTGCGAGTCTAACTCGCGCGCCGAGGGTCCCGTACTTAACTATGATAAACAGACAGTACCTTGTAGGTACGGAACCCTAAAAATTTAAAAACATTTACAACCTACCTATGAAATAAGACAAAAAATAACTTTCGCGAGCTCCTATCTCCGTGCAACTGTAGAATGTGATACGATTTTGCAAAGGTTATTCCATTAAACTTTTTCCTTTACTTGTGCTGTAAGACACTGCTTCTTGCCAAATTTCATGATTCTAGGTCAACGGGAAGTACCCTAAGTTTTGATTCCCTTTGAATTCCCTTGAAAGTATCAAAATATGTGGCATAAACGGCCGTATCTTTTGATTGCGGTGACTTAGAAGGTTGATTTTTTCACGGCTCCGAGAGATTGCAGACCTGAATACGTGATATTAATTTCAACTTGATAATTTTACGCGTTCCTGAGAAAAAGGGGTTGACACACAGACGGACAGATGGATAGACAGACAGACAGACAGTGACAGTCTGTCTGTCAGTCGGTCAGTCAGTCAGACAGTCTTTTTTCGTTTTGAGGTAGGGAACCCTAAAAACGCGAAGTCTAGTCAGGGAAACATGTTTCCATACAAACCCATCCAAATACATCGTAAACGCCAAAGGCTCCGCCCGTGTCGTTTTTATTATGACAAACGAAAACTCACGACAGGTTCTAGGTATAAATTGTCCCTCCTTTTAAGGACGAATCATTTATATTTGAGCTAAATTCGCATGTAGGATCACCATCACTTAAGTTTTAAGGGCACAGAAAAAACAGTCACTTTGTTTCTTTGCGTGCTCGCGTGTTTATTACCCGTTAACTTGCTCTCGACATTTGTACATTTCCGCGCCAGAAAAACTATTCTTATTTCAGAGTGCCAATTCCCGTCCGTTGCTAACAAGAATTTGTGCCCGGCCTAAATGGGCCTAAGGGAACACCAATCATGATTAAGTAGACCCTTGTCCACCTGGAGCCTGAAGTTACGGAAAAAGTGAGGTTGTAGCCTTGTTGGACAATACGGTAGTCCATTGCAATTACTGGTACGTAAATGGCTGGGTAACGACCTAGAAGGTGACTCAAGATAGTGAGCTAAATATTAATGTAAGTACTTATTCTGTAATCTGTTGTTCGGTGGCGAAAAAATGACATTACACTTGCAGACATATGTTTCGAGAAAGTATAAGTTTAGTTTATTTTAGGGTTCCGTAGCTCAAAAGAAAAAGGAACCGTCTGACTATTAAGACCACTTTTGGGTTTGAAGTTGTAATTAATATCTAAATAATACTCAGGTAGGTAACTGCTAAGTCAACGCATTCAAGAAATACAGCCATTTATGCCGCATATATGACAACGATGCTAATACATATTGTATAGAAAAATACATACATATATACGTACTAAACATCCCTAACTCAGTTACAAACATTGTAACGAGGCGCTATCGCGACTCGTACAAAACTCCTTTGACTGACAACTTCTTCTTCATGTTCTTCTTCTTCTTCTTTCAATTTCTTTTCCAATTCCAAATTCAAAATTTAGATCGATAGATCGATTCGGACAATTGATCATCACTTCATAAGAGATTTCGGCCTAGAAAGGTCTTAGACTGCTACAGTAATAGAGCTTTATTTTAACACCTACATATTATAAAGTACTTACCTACCTACTAGAACTATAGAAAGAGTCAGTTGAAAAGGGCAGGCCCGAAGTAACCTGATCATAATTTTATTACGTACCCTTTATCCTGTTATAAACCAAGGATTTACCAGTGAGGCACTTAATTGTAAGTAGAGTGTCACACAAAGCCTCCAAATCATCTCATCCATAGCCTTACCTACCTATATTCATCAGTGTTTATACTATTGTCACAGAGTGCCTCGTAATTATAAAATAAATTACCGACACCATATCCAGTGTTTTACCTATCCCATCATCCACCCTCACCGGCAACCCGTCTACGTTCCAACATTCGTGCTCATCAGAGCTTTGCCCGCAGCGGGACTCGAACCCGTGACATCCAGCACGATGGCAGTTCTACCACTCCGCCATCGAACCAATAAAGGATTAGTCGTTGAATCGGTAAGTTAAAGAATGACATAAAAATAGTCATTTGAAATTCATACAGACTGCCTCGATTTAATTACAGTACATAAATGTCATGTGACTGGTTTAAACAGCCTATTTAGTAGTCAGCTGCCGCTCTGAATGCATAAGAGAGTTAATATCTCAGTTCAACCTCATTAAGGGGAAGTGTAAAACTGCCACTTCACTTGAGTGAAGTTTTGGCTTAAAACGGTCGGTGCAAGTGTGGGGTTACACTGCGGGGCCAATTTGAAACTGCATTCGATAAATTTAAAAGTAGCTAAACTAGAAATAAGAAGTGTCGAAGTCGATTTTAACGGATTGGTGCTGTACAAAATCGAGTTTGACGTTTCTTATTTTAAGTTTAAAGAATTTAAAATTAAGAAGACGTGTCGAATTGGAGCCATTGTAAAACAAAATTGGTCTTTCTTGTCACGAAGTATCTTAATAGGTGTAGGAGTACACTTTATAACTGATGCCATACATATAGAAAACATGACTTGGGTATTACAAACAATCACGCTCATCACAGAAAGGGTGATCCTAGCGGAATTACAATCCGCGACCGTAGTTAGGTTTTACTACTGTTAAGCCATTGAGTAAGTGGAATTTAATGAAACGTCTGTATCTATCTTGACTATAAACTAATGTAACTAAAAGCGAGGCGGGTGAATGCAAGTAACGAAGCAATAAGAGCAACTCTCATTAAATCTTAGCTCATACACATTAAAGATTTATTACCTATAGATGCATCAGCATAGGGTTTAGGATGAAGGTTGCGTCAGGGCGTCTATTCGGGAATGTCTAAGTAATATTGTAGCGACTCGCGAGCGAGATTCGCGTCCCGCTGTTACGCATTACGCATCGTGCGGAAGAGTAGGATGAGAATCTCGCTCGCGAGTCGCTATAATATCACTTAGCGTTCCAAATAGAGGCGCAGTTCTATTTTGTTATCTCTGTAATATCTGTACATATGAAAAGACGGCCTGAATTTTTATGAAAATCAACTCGTAAGTGGATGAAATAGGGGTACGAGGTTTATATGGGAAATACCGTGGAAGAAACTGTGGTGGGGTCACTAGAATCTAATATATAAATATAATAAAAATTAATGTTTCTTTGTTTGTTTTTTCGTTTCCTATGCATTCCTATATCATTCATTCAATTACGATGAATCTTTGCTGAGTTTTAGGCACGCCCAGGACAAGGATTCAGGTTAAGGGGGGTCACTGGTCCCAAGAAAAAAAGAACAAATATATACAAGAAGCCATGAAAAGCCATATTGACTTACTGATTTTTAGCAATGCGTAATTCTAGCTCAGGAGAGCATGGCTCCCCGGGCCCCCTGGATTCGCCCTTGGCCCAAAAACGTTTGTGATGTCACCAAAAAATATTGAATGTTTAAACTTAATATGTACATATGTCATATATTCTGATTCCAAGTTACGTTCATTGTCCTGAACAGTAAATCATCTTTCGACTGAGGTAACCATTATTTAGGGTGTTATTTTAGGTTATTTGTAAGCAATATTTCAATGGGGCAACCCGCTCACGCGGAGCAAATTGATTTACCTCCGAGTTACACGAGGTAAGGCCTCATTTGTATCGCAAAAGCTAAGCGATATTCCTGCGCTCTACAGTACAACTACTCGTATTAATTTTATTATGAATATGTCACTGTGGGGCGCGTAATGTGTAATATAAATTAGAAAGTACTACAGACACTTACTATAATATAATGCCGAATGACAGACATAAAATCGTTTCATAATACAATTCACTTATATAATGTTCAATTGCTCCAATTACTTGTGATATATTTAAATACTAGTGGACCCGCCACAGCTTCGCCCGCGGTATTTTCCATAAAATCTTTATCACCTCTTTTTCAGGAATGGAATTTCAAAAAATCCCTCTACGGTACTCGAGGAATGTCTCCTCCAAATTTCAAACCTCTCGGACCACCCGTTTAGGCTGTGCATTGTCTATAAGTGAGTCACGGTACTGTTTTATATGTATTTATTTAATATAATTCTTAGAAGCTATAATATAATTAATTTCCTATATTACAGTCATTTGATATTATTTATTTATGTATTTATTTATTTATTACATAAAAACCTTGGCAGACTTACAGTGGTAACCAAAACGTCGACCAAGATAAGCACTTAATTACATATGAAAAATAACAGTTATAGATAAAATTAGAAATTAAGGAAAAACGATATAATTCTACAGAATTATTTTAAAACAATAAAAAATATTGATCAAATACTAAAAATATAAAAAGACAATAACTGTTTCATCTACTTGTACTTCGTAAATGATTCGTGATAATGTCGTAGGGAAGACAGAGCTCATGTTTCTTCGTAGTGTCAGAATATGAGAGAATAAAAAACCTCCATACAAAGGGCTGGGCTGGGCCTTTGTCCCTGATGCAATACTAACCTATTTTACCTATTATTTTTGTTGGAGTTGGAGTGGGATTTTTTATTGCGGGGTCTTGCCCCCGGGCGCCCACGCGCCTGATAAGACCCTACAAGAGCGTAGCTTTATAGTTTGATGATGATGAAGAAAAAAACGTCATTATAGGTACACCAAACCATCACTATTAAGGCTGCGTTTCCACGAGCTGTGCGAGGCACTTAAGTGGTGCGCGAGGAAAAAAAAGCACGAATACCTACATCGTTTTGAAATTACCGCAACCCTATTGGTGATTTTTTGGAGTGCACCTTTGAATTGTGTATCCCTCGATAGCTACCTAACCTTATGCGATCTTTAAGTATCCTGGATTTTCCAATCTATCGCTTTCATTGGACTCCAGCTTATCGCTCTGATACGTAAATTTGTTTACCTCCCACTCGCTAAAGCACCGATGATAGAATGCTGTACAATTTGCCGCTTTCGGGTTGAGTGCATTATTTGGAAAATATAATAA
The DNA here is from genome assembly GCA_947859335.1 of Tortricodes alternella. Taxonomy (NCBI): domain Eukaryota; kingdom Metazoa; phylum Arthropoda; class Insecta; order Lepidoptera; family Tortricidae; genus Tortricodes; species Tortricodes alternella. The sequence goes on along the minus strand of OX401982.1, from coordinate 3,796,896 downwards.
AATATTCTTGAAGGATGGGTGTACTCTTCTTTTTAGGGTTTCGCAGTCGAACTGCGTTTGGCATATTGTTATTTAAAAAAATAAGAGAGATATTATTTATGTGATTTAATTGACTAGGTATGGCATTTTTATTAAGAAAGTAAAATCACTAGATATTACTTAAAGATGCTGTTTATCTGTCATCAAGCACTTTTGGCATACTGAAAACCACAATATAAAAAACTAGTGGACCCGCCACAGCTGCGCCCGCGGTATTTTCCATACAAGTTTAATCAACCCTTTTCACCCATTTAGGGATAAAAATTTCAAAAAATCCCTCCTTAGTGTACCTCTAGGGTACTCGATCTTTTATATGTATACAGATACAAAAGAAACCAATTTTATTATTCTAAAAGCTAAATAAGATTCAGAAGAGTGGATACTTTTCCACATTCCTACTAACACATTAGTAGGATTACTAATGTGTTATTGGCTCTATTAAGCGATTACCCTACTTGTGAAGAACACGCATGGTCCTAATGAGTTTAGCACCGCAGCCCTTTGGATTCGACATTTCTTTATCGTAGCCATCGTAATCTAGGTCTTGCTGCATTGGAGCAAAGGTTACTGTGAAAAGTAAGTTTCTTATTCAGGCCGGATAAATAAGGGCCAATCAGTGGGCTCGCTTTATGGCCAATAAAATGGATTCGGGAGCTCTGCGCGATCAATTTAATTTGAAATTTCCTAAAATGTATTGACTATGTAGAGGACTTCAAGGGCATTAAGGAGTTTTCCACCGAGTACACGGGTGCCAATGCATTAATGTGCATCAATAAAATATGATTTCAGTTCATCTTTCATTTTTAAAATAAAAGGCGTTATAGAAGAAAACTTTTGGGCCCAGGAAAGACTGTTTGTTTTTAGGGTTCCGTGTATCTGTCTGCCTGTTTATCTGTTTGTCTCTCTGACTCTGTCACAGCCAATTTGCTCCGAAACTACTGGACCTATTGAGATGAAATTTAGATGAAAGTAGGTGACCGCAACACGGACGCGTAACGTAAATAAATGAATTAACATGGGGGCCACATTTTGGGGTAAATTAGAAAAAAAAAGTTACGCAAACTACATCGTGTGTTATATCAAATGAAAGCGCTTATTGTGAGGATCTTAAATATATTTTTTTAGGAATTTTAAATAAATGGTTTGGAAGTTATTTAGGAAAATAGGCAAAAATCTACCCCCCCCCTTTTATTTCCGAAACTACAGTGCCTACAATTTTGAAAAAAAAAAATGCAGAAAATACTTCTATCCTTATAGATAACAGGAAAACTTATAAGAAGTCTATGGTATTTAAAGTAACATAGGAAATTTCAGATAATCAACGGAACGGAACCGTCTCCACGCGAGTTTAACTCGCACTTGTCTGGTTTTTATATAATTTGTTACACAGATAGGTATAGCTTTAGCGTTTTGTCATTTCGCGGCACGTTTTTCAAAAGACCGATACAATTCAATAATCTGGCTGGCCTTGTATTGTATTTCTATGTAAACGGTTCCATTCCGCTGTGTAAACCTGTCCGCAGCATCAGCCCTTCCACTGCGCACGGTTTGTGAAACATCATTAATTATCACGTTTTCCGCAATAGGTTTGTCAATCGATTTATAAAACTCATTTATCCTTTATCTTCTTCTTATATATAAAATTCTCGTGTCACAATGTTCGTTCCCGTACTCCTCCGAAACGGCTTGACCGATTCTCATGAAATTTTGTGAGCATATTGAGTAGGTCTGAGAATCGGCCAACGTCTATTTTTCATACCCCTAAATGATAAGGGTGACTCACCGGGCAGGACGACGTCTGCTGGGTCCGCTAGTATTATCTAAAATTCGATCTACGCGGGTGAAACCACGGGGGACAGCTAGTAAATCACAAGGTTATTTAAGTTTTTCCTACAAGTTATTTATTATAAAAACGTCTAATCATTTATTTAAACCATCGATCAATCAATGACGTGTATGATCGTTCATCAATCTAAATTTCCTGGAACGACAAAAACTGAAACATGCATGCAATATCAAATAAAAAAATATATAACTTATTACACATCTCTAATCGCCGAATTCAGAAAGGCCACTCAAATTGATTTTTAATTAAAGTGACATTTCAGTGACGTTTCTGTATAGGTTGACAACTGGTTGAGGGACAATTTAATATCTAATCAAATGCTTAAATGGCGTTTCGGAATTCGGTCATAAGTCACTTAACTTGTCCAGACGCGGAGACTATACTATACATCTCCCTTATTAGTTATTTGTTATAATTAATTTGTACCCATTAGGTTTGTTTACTGCCCTTTTTATGTGTTACTTTAGTTAAAACTCTAATGTGAAAGTTGGAAAAAAAACCGGCCAAGTGCGAGTTGGACTCGCGCACAGGGTTCCGTACCATTATCTATAAAAACAGCAAAAAAAAAACCGTTTGTTGTATGGAGCTCCCTTGAATATTTATTTTATTCTGTTTTTTAGTATTTGTTGTTATAGCGGCAACAGAAATACATCATCTGTGAAAAATTCAACTGTCTTACTATCACGGTTTATGAGATACATCCTGGTGACAGACGGACAGACGGGCGGACGTACAGCGTACTCTTAATAACACGGGACCCTATTACTAAGACTACGCCTTTTTACCCTTTGCCTACGGAACCCTAAAAAAGACTTACTGCTAAGTTTCTTGCGGCGTTTCTTCTCAGCAGATGTCATCTTTCGAAGCGCTGGTAGATTCAGACATGTGAAAGAGGCCATATGGCCTTCTTGCTAAATAAATATTTTCATTTCCATGTACAATTTGAATCTTCACATACACCAACATAGTAAAAAATGCAACTATACTTTCTTTGTTACTTATATCTTGTTCCTTTCTAAATGAAGTGTCATATATATGCCAATGTCAGCGTATGTAGGGCGAAGACCTCGCTAGCTTGGAATCGGAGTGGAATGCTATACTTTAGTTCGCTCATCCGAACCGCACTCAAGCGTGGCCTTCGGGGGAAGAGCGCAGCCACTTTAAACACCTATATAAACATGTATATAACGTCTACAGATTATCATCTGCCATGCGCTTTTTCCCGTTTCTAAATCCGGGTAAGCTTTGAACATGATCTCAGATTTGACACGTCGGGTTATTAAAATGGAGCGTCTGCTGTCTCTTTGGGCCAGTTGGATTAAGATACACATTTGTCACCTGAACGTGCAGGCTTCCTCACAATCCAACTTAAGAGCATCGGATACCGCAGTTTCCAGGCTGCGGAGACATAAGTTTGAAAAACTCATTAGTTCTTTGAATCGAACCCGGTACCTCACGATCACTTATCGAGATCCTTACCCACTATGCCACTGACTTTCTTAACGCCTGCAGATTTTTGTTACGTATATATATCACTACGAAAATTCGCTTACACAGCGGTAACGTTTTCAATTCTAGAAAGAAAGAAAGAAAGAAAAACATTTATTCACTAACATAGAAGAAACACAGAGTAACATAAATATAAATTAAAAACAATACAAAACAAAATGGTGGTGTGTGTGTCCTCGCGGCAGTGAATGGGACACTGGCTCAGCATAATGCTGAGGTGTAAGACACCTGCAGCGCTGATTTTCAGCCATCACCGCCTGTGACTCACGGAGCGCTATACAAATACACTACATGCTAATAATTATTTATCTACTACTACTAAGATGGATCGGACATACATATATAGCTAATATTTATATTCTAGGCCATTTCCAGCGCGCACAGTCACCAATGCTAGGATCTTAAATATGAAACCTGTTTAATTGACTAGGGTTTAAGAACGTTTAAAGGTTAGATGGCTCAGTTTTTCGCCTATGAAAGCAAGCGAGAAGATAAATTACAACGAAGTTCTATTCAATACACAATAAAGCATTGTTTTCAAAAAAAAATAACAAAGTTAATTAATGTACCTACCCTTGAAACGTTAAGCTAGAAAATTAGTTGGTCAAGAATTAAATAGCAATTATGTATTTATATGAGGCATTTTATTTTCACTTGCTGTTAAAAATTTCATTTGACAAAATAGCCGAAAAGTGTTCTGACTATCATGAATACCATTCGTGTAAGTGAAGATAGGTTGACCCTCATAGGCTATATGCATGTATAAGAATATTATAAATAAATCAGAAGACAAACTTTACCTAGTCAAATCGATCGAGTGTAGTACCAAAGTCAGCTCTAAAAGCATGTTATGGGTACTAGCCCTAGTTGCATTTTCCGTTGGCATCAATTGGCCAACAGCAGCGGATCCGTAGGGACATAGTTAGTAGTTTACCCACATAAAACTAACATTGGACAACTATAACAAAAAGATAATCATTACGCCCAACCAATTACCAACGTTAAGCTATTATGAATACAGCTACCGTTGGTTTAAAACTGTTGGCATTTCTACATTATATTGTTTCAGTTGGAAATTCTACAATGGCCCTTGGCCATACCTACAAACGACGGCCAAATCTAACCGTTGTCCTACTAACGAGACCCATGAGGCTTAACCAAATGCTATTAGGGAGACGACGATATACATACTTAAATACCTTTATGTATGAACATCCAACACAGGCATTCGTGCTTATCAAACAAATTACCCTAAATTATTCTAATTAAATTTTTGCCCTTATCGGGATCGAACCCGGGATCGCTAGCTTCATAGGTAGGGCCACTACCAACTAACGGCTAACGGCGTCGTCTAAATAGATAAATAGTTTGAAATAGAGATAGAGATTTACGGCCGAAAATAATGAAAATTTATTAATTCGATTCTAGATTTCAACAAATTAACGTTATTGGATTCGTCTCGATAAGGATACCCATTACGCGATAGGAATAGTAACAATTCGGCGAATGCTAAACGTTTCATTTGATTAGTAAGTAGTCGAACTTAGTTTTTAAGTCTTGTTTTCTAAGAGGAGAAGATGCGAGTCACCTGATGAAAGTCATACTCGTAACCAACGCATTGTCTTCAGAGCAGAGTGTATTAATTAATTGCGTATTAAATTATTATGAGCCCATAACTCGCTCCTAGTCCATTGCACAAACCAACGTAATGCAACGTAAGCCTTAGCGTTTGTGTTGTTATTATTTCACCACAGATAATAAACAATGCTTATTTCTACAATCGCTAATCTCAATTAAAATTCCTAAAGTCTCATAACAAAGGCAAGGGTTGCGGCTGTATCCGACGCTGGACTCGAGGGCCTATTGTCAAGCAACCTTGGCCTGACAGATGCACCGGACGAGACTAATTTTAATCTCAATATTCGTATTTCATTTTGTTTTCTTGTATTATTTATATAACGATTTAACAATGGCCGCAATGTACACCAAATTTTGCTAAAAAGGGATCGTAAAAAGTGATAAAGTTTAGTTAAATATTTGCTATGTGGAAGTAATAAAATATAGTTACTTGTGTGGCATTCTATTTACTTTTAATATCTAATATATACATACATAGCATCACGCCCGAAATCCCTAATGGGGTGGGCAGAGCCACAAGACTACTTGTGGCCACGTTCATTTAGTTAGTCCTAAGATGGTATGATGAATCGTATGGTGACAGGTGATCAGCCCATCGCCCATACAGATAGTCCACCATGTTGGAGAGGACCCGTCCCTTAGTCGACTTTTACGACATACCAGGATGATAAGCATCTGCACGCATTCTATGCTATTTCTTCACTCCCAGTGCAGCAGAGGAGTGACTCCCAGTGAGGAGTGACTAATATCTAATGATCTGTAGATTATTCTGAGATTAACTTAAACGGCTCTGCCCATTAGACCGAATCATACCATGACCGTGCTAGGAACGTCTGAGGTAAAAAATATTATATATGTATTGAAAAGTATGAGACTATACCCACTAGACCTCCGTCACCGACCAACACCGTCGCGTGCCATGCACAGCGCGTCAACAATTGTCGGCGAGAATATTTTGCCGGTGCTGATACGGTCCGTGCAGGGCACGCGACGCCGTCGGCCGTGCCTAGCCGCGGCGCGCAGGTGCAAAACGGTGAGTAGAATGTACCAGCGCTGCACGCTAAACGGATTCGATACGGGCATCATACGGGTAACATACGGGTTGCATACGGGCACAGACCGCCGTCGATCCGTTTCAGTGGGCATAGTAGAGCGCATTGTGTTGCTCTCCGTGCCTGACACATTCCTCGCACGGTCATGGCATGATACGGTCTAATAGGCACAGACCTTAATAGGAAATAACGTTCATACATACTTTTAATAATGTAACGATTTTCAGGAGCGGTGAGGTGGCGTACCCGTCGAAAAATCAGGAACTAATGAAGTCAAAAATTATTTAGTTCCTCAAAGCTCACTAGTTTTCTATACTAGTGTTCTCTTTTAACTTACGAGATGTTTGGGAATCATGTCCCATTAGATAAGAAATATTACCCGGGCGGTTTTCAAAAAAATTGTACGAATTAAGGGTAGTTAAGAAAAAGTTTAAAAAAATCCTCTACGCTACAAAAATTGACCATACAATTGTATGGCTAATTTTCGTAACTAAGTGAGTGAGAGAGACGCACACGGGTTAATTTTAAAAAAAAATGTACGTTATTAAGGCATAGTCAAGAAAAAGTTAAAAAAGTTCCACTGTGTTACGAAAATTAGCTACAATTGTATGGTTAATTTTCGAAGCGTAGAGGAACTATTTTAACTTTTTCTTAACAACGCCTTAATTCGTACAATTTTTTTGAAAACCACCCACCTGCCTACCGTTGTTATTTCTGACATAAGCCTTGCTTAACAGGTCCGCTAACATGACGTCAATTTATCCTATGTAACTCTTAACCTAGTTTGACTAATTTAACATTACCTAGAAGGTAAGAATATTTACTGCCATGTTTATTTTAAAAGAGTACATATCTTTTGGCATTTACCAACCCTCCGCAACAGAAAGGTCACATAATGGGCGGTTCTTAAAATATATTTTTATGGTTACACCATTAAGGGATCTGCGCCTCTATTCCGGAACGCTAAGTGATTCTGTAGCTACTCGTAAGCCAGATCTCTCATCTCGCTCTTACGCATTTGGCGTCGTGCGGAAGAGTGGAATGAGAAATCTGGCTTAAGAGTCGCTACAGAATCACTTAGCGTTCCCGAATGAGGCGCCTGCATGTACAGTGGCCCGATATTTATGACGGAATATTAACTATAGGTAATTGAATTAATCCTAGAATTCAGAAAACATACAAAAATAACTGAATACCTAATACTGAAATACTGTAGTGTAATTTAGTAACGTGCACAGCGCTGCTTTAGTGACGAGGGATATAGCAACTTTAAATTTAGACTTAATGGCTTCGTATTTACAGTCTAAATTAAACCGCTGCAAACTTTGAAAATGGACATACCGCCACTACTTAAAAAAAAAACATAGTTTAAAATCGGCTGTTGGAAAAATAAACTTTAACACGTTTGTAGCTGGTTGAATTTACGACAGGGCTTAGGGAGATACGAGCTTTTCTTTAAGTAACGCGTCTACTGAAATATTTTCTTTTTATATTACTTTTTAGGTTTCAAGATACGTCAGACGTACTTACATTCTGCCATTTTTTTTTTAATTTGACTTCCTAACTCATTACAAATAGCACCCCGCTAATTATATTTACAGATGATAATAAAAGAGTAAAGGGAAAAACTATATTTTTTTCATAGAATATTATTATTGAATAAACGACGACCATGACGAAGTCTCAGCGTCGGAGGAACAATCAGAGTCGGTGACGTTTATTATGAAACGTTCAATTGCTTCGTCTAAAACAACACACGAGCACCCAAACAATACACTCGAAGCGTATTCCAGAACGGAATGACAATATATGACGCTCGCCCGGTCGCGCGCGGCGTCGCGCTTGACAACAACTACGTGTCTAGTGCGCGCGGCGATAAGCGAAGCCGGCAATTTGCGATAGCAAAGCGTCAGTCGCTATTTCGAGACGATATCATAATATTTATCAACTCTCGGCGAACAGACTATAGACACTCCATTTATTGATATAGACTATCGACCCATACATAACCGATGTCCCGATTTGGCAGACGCCGACAGCCGTTGCAAGGCCGACTGCAACCAAATCGAAACGTGTGCGGCTGTCGGACCGAATAATGTTGGACCGACCGCTCAGTCTTAGAGTTTGTTTGGCCGTGGTGAATGTAGTAGTTATTAAATTAATGATATCAATATATACAGGGTGACATCGTAGGCGTGATCAGAAACCAGCGCCTCTATTTGGGAACGCTAAGTGATTCTGTAGCGACTCGTGAGCGAGATTTCTCATCCCACTCTTTCGCATTACGCGTCGTGCGGAAGAGTGGGATGAGAAATCTCGCTCACGAATGGCTACAGAATCACTTAGCGTTCTCGAATAGAGGCGCAGTTTTTCAGACTCGGTAATTGATGGCCATTTTCAAGCAATATTAGTTACAAGAAACAAAACTATTTTTTTTTTGTTAACTTACTCTGTCTGAAAAGCTGGTCTCCGATCACGTCTTCAATGTCACCCTGTATAATATCAGAAAACGTTTGTTAGCGATGTATTCGGTGTATTTTCGATTAATTTCTTTCGATTAGTTGCGACTTACTTATTTCTTTGAGGTAATTTTGTGTAACTATAATATTTAATTTGATAATGAGACACTTACTGGCCTCACAACCACAGCTGTCACGCCGTTATTCTGAATGAATTAAATATTAGATAATTCGGTTTTTTTCTTTACAATTCATGGTGATAAATAACATAATATGAATACTTGAAAACACACGGTTTTACTCACTATTTATTATCAGAAATAGTCCGACATGTTTCGAACTCGATTGGAGTCTTTCTTCAGGGTTTGAGTGCGGTCCCAGTCAGATCAACCCGCGCACAGCCATGTGTTTTTCAAGTATTCATAATGTCTCACGAAAGTTTTAATTTGACTATTAACATAATATGAAAAAGAAAATGTAGAAACAAATATTTCTAACAAAACCGCTTACTTCAGAGTTTCACGATCTCGTTTTGTAATTCATTATGTATGACTTAAAATGACCCGAGTGGTTATTCGTAGGTACTAAGACAATTATCTTTTCGTAGCGCTACGTTTGCGCGTAGCAGCGTTTTTCCAATACGAAAGCAGAAAAAACCCAAATACCGAGTCCTTAGAAATAAGTATACAGATCACTTGAGGGTTGCGGTTTTTGGTAGTACTGTAAAGTGAACAAAAGAAAAACAAAGGAAATGAGGAATTATATTTTTAAGGTAATAAAAAAACCGGACACAACAATACGACTTCTTAAAAAGAGTGGAACTGATATATGCATATAATTCATAATTGAACGGCTGTCTTGGCATTTGAAGCAACGCAACGTACAGTGGATTCATCCATACTTCTCTTATTTGGTAAACAAGTTTGTAACCTCAAAATGTGCAATTTTTGGGTTAAACAACTGGTTTATCCTAAATAAAGCAAACCTACGATAAAAATTGGCAAAGTGACGTCTAAAATATTGTCTCCGGTTCCTTTATTTGCAAGGAAACAGCTGTTTTAGCCAAAAAAGGTGCATTTTGAGGTTATAAACTTGTTTACCAAATAAGACAAGTATGGATGAATCCACTATAGCTTCAAAAGAAAACCGATTTCAATGCAGTTTGACATGCAGCACTCAGGCTGAAGCGATTTGGCTATAACTCGCTACTCGCCGACGATGAGACGACAACGACCCAAGTTTACGCAGTACATTTGAAATTATCCCATTAGATTCGCCTCGCCGGCTTCAAAAAAGAGACGAACGCTCGTTAAAGCGTCACAGATTTTTGAAACAGGAAAGGTTTTTACTCAAGAAATGAATTTATTAGCAAAAGCAACACTACAAAGAGATGTTAAGGGAGAACTTGGAGGTTTGTATATTTTTTTAACCTAAAAGAATGCCTGTTTATCCAGTAGGTATTCATTTACGGACTATTAAACTGAATAAATACAACATACAATTAGAAAAAGAGCGAAAGACCCGCAGTATGAAGCAAAATCATCCGTATTGCATACGTAATAGTTAGTGTGCCTTCGCTGCAGCAAATATTTGTGCGTGGAAAAATAAACTTTTATTTTTTATATTATTAACTTAAAGCGTACCGATTTGCGAAACGTATCATGAAATGTAACATGCAATGAAAGAATTTGCCGTCCACATTGTCGCAATATATCATGCAATGTAACAGAATTCCCATAGTGTGGACGGCTTGCGCGCACGAACCGTGCTCAATACAGTGCGCGCCGCGACCCGCCATTTGTCGGTTTTTTCGCCGAACACAAAGGGGCGCGCAGTGTGCACGGAGCGTCAGTGTGGACGGGACGGGACGGGAACGCGCGCGAACCATGGAAGAAAACACAGCTACTATGTTCGCCACGCGCATGCCGGAAACAGATGTGAGTACGTACATGCTCGGTTCGTGCGCGCCCTGCGTCCACACTTATGAAATGTTCCTTTCACGTTACATTGCATGCTACGTTTCGCAAATCTGTACGCGGCTTAACAGCCCACAGATAGCCAGGTTAAGCACCTCATTTTGCATCAATCAGAACTGAACTCTATGACGTTTTATTTCATTTTAAAATAGCGCGCTCTCAGCGGTGGCTGTTACAACCGCCGCGCGCGCAAGCTTTCACGAAAATCTGAGTTTTCACTAGAGAACAACAACATCTATTAAAAAAACCGCTTTAAGCGAATTGAGACGTTATTGTTAGTCAACTATTTTAAACCAAAAATCATCGTTAAAGACCATTCGGTTTCGAAGATTCAACCAAAAACATGTTGAAAATAGTAGTTTATGCAACGGTTGCATAATGATAGGCCTTAAAACACTAGTGCGGTTTTCATGAAACGAGCCGCAGGCGAGTTTCATAATAAGATCGCACGTGTGTTTTAAGGCCAAATTATGTAGAGTTGCATACATAACTTTATCACACATATTATAAATCCTCCATGATGGGTTCAGAAACAATATTTTCTGGCAACAAGTTATTTGTTGCAATCGTGACTGCATATTTCCGATATCCGGCGCATTTTCACATCACACACACTCCGAGAAGACTACTTACTATTCATATTTTCAACTAAAATGTAAATTACAAACAACTTTTTCTATTCAATTCAACAACAATTCTACTTTCGTTCAGCAAAACACCAACATGGCGGCGTCCTCCGTCAAGACCATTTTTTTTTTTTAAATCATAGACAAACTGATGAAGTCTCTATTCTCACGTCACTCGAGATCAAATATTGTGCAGTTTATATTAAAAAACATACTGAATTGATGTTTCGTATCAATAACTGTTTTAATATCTATGGATACTAGAATAGAGACCCACTTGAGTTTTGACAGCTGTTCCAAATTTAATCTCATTTCTTTACTAAAAACGATAAAGAAGTCATGTTATTTCTTTATCGCAGCACTGGTTTTTCCTAATTGGTTGTCAAAATGGTGGTCATTTCCTACGGTTTTTGATTAACCAATGGAGGTTTTATGATATGGGTGTAGATAAACGTTATGTTTGAAGTAAAAGTGTCGAGGTTTTTATTAGTAATCGTGTTTTCACGTTTAAGCATTTCAAGAAGTCCTCGTCACCGAATAAGTACTTTTTGAGGAATTATAATAGACACTGAAAACCAATAGATTCCATTATTAGATTAGCCTAACCGTCTTCCGCGCGCGGGACATGACCAACTGAACTATGTGCACAGAATAAATAATAGTACCACGTCGGTAGAGGCCCGATGGCTAGAGATTGACACTCGCGTAGTGAGAGGCTATGTTGCGCCAATTATCGATGAAGACTAAGAAAAGATAGGTGTTAAGTAAAACAAAGTATACCTAATCTGAGAAAGTAAAGGTTTTTCTTTTCAATAAGCTTGCCACGATCAAAATTAATTTACAAAGCAGTTTAATTATGACAGATGGCAGTTAAAATGATACGTATACCATATTAAACGTCAAAAGTATAAAATAGCGATTCAGCTCATTTTAAGACGTTAAGGCTGGCGTCCACTACACTCGCCGAGGCGAATCGAATCGAATCGCAATAATTCGTCACCTATATTTTCTATGCAACTGCGTCCATTGACGAAGAGCCGCGGCGCGCCGATTCAATGGACGCAGTTGCATTAGAAAATATTAGAGGCGAATTATTGCGATTTGATTCGATTCGCCTCGGCGAGTCTAGTGGACGCCAGCCTTAATTTTGAAACGTGTTTGTGTTAACCCCCCAGCAAATTAATGTTATCGTTAGGCAGATAACAATTCATATTTAATATGTAAGCAACATTTTATAATTATTTAGAATCTATTTACTGTTGCTGTTAATCGTTATTTCCTACTTCTAATTGTTCATACTTCAAATGGCCGATTTTCTTACCTTTTTCTTGTGTCTAAATCTGTAAAAGTATGACATTAAGCAGAGTTTAAGAGCTCAACTCAACTCATTAATCGTCTAAAGGACGAAATAAAAGATATAAATCTGGCCACTGACAACCCTAGCACCGCGGTCTGTGCAAACGAACCGCCAGAACAAACAGCTCCCCAGAGTTGTCCCAAAGGCTATTTGACCGAACGAAGCCCAAGTTTGATGGAAATGGGAATCAACGGGACGGATTCCAATAACGAAGGTTACACTTTATAAATAGAATACACTATTCCATAACAAAGATTGAGATAGCGGATTCGAATGGTGAGATATTTCTACGCATTTCGCCCTTTTCCGTCCCATATCGTCCCATATGCGTCAATTATAAGACCAAGGCCGAAGGTACGCACGAACATGTAGTTTATACGCACTGACAGGTCAAGTTAGGCTCGCCGGTGAGTTGTTGTTATCTCATTTCATCCGACAATCATAAATTGAACTGCGCCCTCGTAGGCATTATGCGGAGTGACATACCAATGTCCGTAGCCACGACCAAGGTGGAATACACAGACGAACATGTAGTTTATACGCACTGACGGGTCAAGTTACGCTTGCCGTTGAGTTCATAAACGAAGCGCTATTTTAGAGAATCAAACAAGAGAATACGGAAAATCGCTATTTAGTATTTATGAAAAAAAAAACCGGTCAAGTGCGAGCCTGACTCGCGCGCCGAGGGTTCCGCAATTACTTATGAAAAAGAAACAGTACCTCGTAAGTACGGAACCCTAAAAAAGAAAAAAAATAGCTTTTAACAACGGGATAACCATTTACAACCTACCTATGAAATAAGACAAAAAATAAATTTCGCAAGCTCCTATCTCCGTTCAATCGTAGTGTGATACGATTTTGCAAAGGTTAACTTTAACTTTTTTTTTATGTGATGTAGTTACAAAGTTACAGTTTTCGTACTTTTTAACCGACTTCAAAAAACCGAAGGAGGAGGTTCTCAATTCGACGCGTATATTTTTTTTTATATGTATGCTCACCGATTACTCGGAGATGGCTGGACCGATTTGCATAATTCTTTTTTTAAACGATAGGGTATGTCTCAAAGTTAGTCCCATTTTGATCAAAGTCGAGGTCTGATGACAGGATCTATGAGGAATCGAAGGAACTCCTCAATTTATAATCCTAAATATTATAGGCACGCATATAGAAATTTTGATATTTTCTTTCATGACTCAAGTAGTTACGACTGAAAAACATTATTTGGTGAAGTGGAACTGATGATGAAGACCACGGGTGACCACCGGAACTCCTCAATGATAAGTATTTCACGGGTGGCGATTAGATTTCTGTATAAGGTTGGGAAGCAACTTATGCTCATAAAAATTCACTTGGTAAAATAGAACGGGTGATGAAGAACCAGGAGAACTCCTCAACGATTGACGTCATTGCATCTTGGATAGCAACATTTTGTAAAGGGTGATGAGCAATTGGCATTATGCTATTGTTAATTGATGTTGTTAATGTTTGTCGTTAAATCACATATGATAATTACTATAAAAAGTGAAATTAAAATTAAAATTTAACAAATAAAAAAACCGATTTCAAAAACCCTTTGAAAAGTAAGAAATAATGCCCTTCGTAGATAAATTACCTCGAAACGTCCGATATATTGTTGATTAAGTGATACATTAAATATATCGAAGTCGGTGGCAAGTAAATTAGGTAATCCATTCCTCATACTTGACACCGATTTCGATGTATTTAATGTATCACTTTATCAACAATATATCTGACGTTTTTCCTTTACTTGTGCTGTAAGATACTGCTTCTTGCCAAATTTCATGATTCTAGGTCAACGGGAAGTACCCTATAGGTTTTGATTAGAGATGCAACGGATAGTGGTTTGGCCGGATACCGTATAGCCGTCATGCCCATTGGCCAGATAGCCGGATATCCGGCAACCGGATATCCGGCCGCACACGAGCTATCTCTAAAGCTGTGTTAGCTTGCGTGGACTTTGCGCGGCGAGCAAGTTTCAACTTATTACAAATTGTAAGTGCCGAGGAGACTCTTTGAGGTTAAATACGCGCCTTATTACGTCAGTTGGGAATATTCGAACGTGCACGACGTGATGTCACATTTTAGTTTTATACTTAAATAAAAAGAAAGCTGGTTTTAATTTAATAACTGACGTTGATATTGTTTATTTCTGATGGCTTTTATTTGTTTTATCGTATTTCTGATCCAAGTTTTTACTATCCACTATCCGGCCGGATACTGACTCACTATCCGGTATCCGGCCGGATAGTAAAATCATGGCCGGATAGGCCGGATAGCGGATAGTAGCCGGATATCCGTTGCATCTCTAATTTTGATTCCCTTGAAAGTATCAAAATATGACACATAAACGGCCATATCTTTTGATTGCGGTGACTTAAAAGGTTGATTTTTTCATAGCTTCAAGAGATTGCAGACTTGAGTATTTGATATTAATTTCAACTTGATACCTCCTCGTGTTCCTTAGAAAAAGGTCTTGACAGACAGACAGACAGACAGACGGACAACCGAGTGATCCTATAAGGGTTCCTTTTTTCCTTTTGAGGTACGGAACCCCAAAAAAGGGAATTGAAGTGTACGCATCTTTGTACTAAATAGCGATTTTCCATAGATAAAATACGATTCGATGCTGATAGATGTGATTCCACCCTAATGAGCTTCAGCCGCCGACGAAGACTTGCTCTCACAAAGTCTTCTGTAGTCTGATTCTCTAATATGCGCAGCGGCTGATTAGCTGATAAACGAAACTATTAATTAAGACTGTAAGGACAAAGTCATTCGGTCTAAATTTCAATGTGTCCGTCATGGCTGACCAGTCGCTGCGCTGTTTAGAAAATCACATGGCTAATGCTTTCCTATAGGGGCTCGTACACGGGCGACTTTTTCAGCAATTTATTGCTGCAATTCGGGCTATCCTCAAAAGCTTACATTCAAAATTTTGTCTCCATTAGTGATGTAATATGTAATATTTTTGGGGATAGCCCGAATTGCAGCAATAAATTGCCGAAAAACTAGCCCGATTACGAGCCCCTTAAGGCAGATAGTGATAAATCTCTTTACTAACTTAACTCTTGCATTGCCTCGTCGCGGTATGTGCTACCGAGTCCTTAGGAACATGAAAGCTTAAAATCAATATTTGAAAGATATATAAATAAATAAAAAAACAATTTATAGAGACTTTATTATAAAAGTTTTATGAAGATCTCATACAGTGTGTTGTTGAAAAAACTAGGAGTATTTATTTAATATATGGTCGGATATTATAATTGCTTTTACAATTTAAAAAAAATCCATAGTGGTTTTCAAACTACAATTTACCTACATTGATTTCCACCATTACAATTGAAAAAGGCCAATAAGGAAGGTTTCTGAAATTTTTTGCTTTATCAAATCAACCAAAATTGACAAAGATAACGCGCATCAAAGTTCTGGTATGGGGACTTATGACGTCATAAGTCCCCACTTATTGGTACAAAGTTTGCAAAGTCGGCACGGCACGCAAAACCTCAACGCACTATATCTTTGTCATTTTTGGTTTAATCGACAAAAGAAAAAATATGTGTTCAATATTTTTTTAGAATGTGAATTCTTCAGAAAACTTCCTTATTAGTCAATTTACTCATTTTGTTGCATGAATTTCAAAATAATTATAACAAGTTACGACTAGCAACACTTTTAACTTATATCTATGAATATTTACAATAAATAAACTAAGTTTATATTGGTCTTACATTTACATTTCTACATATCGTGTTGAATATGTTTTCAAAGGCTAATTTATCTGGGTCGCAGCATAATTTAAGGTAGCATAACTGTACAGGGTGTGATTAATTTTTAGCATCCTTCACTTTTGACTTTAATAAATTTAGTGCACGTAATGTAACCCAAAACATTTTTCATATTCATGCATACCAACCTCTATTTGTTGGAAAATGGACTTAAAAATATATAATCTGGTATTACCTTTAATATGCTGTAACCCAGTAAGATCTAAGATAATATTAAAACCTTAATATAAGATCAAGTAGCAAGGACGTTCACGATAGGGCTAAATAACTAGAAGTTGGAATAGTAAGTAATAATAATCTTAACCTTTTAACCGCCGTAGTCTGAATTACAAGACACAAAATATCCCACTCATTTCGCCGCAGTCTTATAATTACGACAAATGATTTGCATACATATATGTGTCGCTGTATAGGTGGCAACACGGACGCGTCCGATGAAAACTTAACAGCGGCTAAAAAATTAAATGAAAGGGTGTTCAGTAACAAATTGACAATATTTAATTTTCTATAAGGTCTTGAGAATATTGGAAACAATTTGGATAATAGTATAACTGTGATATTTTTATTGATCATCATTATCAGCCAAGAACGTAGCAATGATTTTTTCCTGGTATATGAACCTAGTTGTAAATCTAGGGTGGGCCACAAAGGTTGTGGGGTGGGCCAGAAGGGTTCTGGGGTGGGCCAGGAGGATTGTGGGGTAGGCCAGGGGGATTGTGGGGTGGGCTAGAAGGGTTCTGGGCTTATTTGGTCTCTTCAAATATAATTACAATTGGCTCATGTTATCTATTGAGCAAACTTTAAAAACGTGGTTCGAAAACCGCTGGCACTACCGAGCTCAAGAAAGGCAAGAGGAAGGATCCAAGTCACATGGTGGTCTACAGTGTCCCGCGACTTGGAACGAACCCAACTAACAGAAAAGACAATCCAGGACAGGCCGTCCTGGTGCATCAGAACGAGAAGAGACGACCCCAAGTAATGGGAAAAACGGAGAGGAGAAGAAACTTTACAAATGGAAATAATACACTAATTGATAAGTGGCGTTTTTAAATTCGGACTTTAGTTTCAGGCTGACTTTGAAGACGTAATGCAAAACGAATGTTTTCGACTCAGTTGAAGACGGCCAATATATCGCAATAACTCCAACGTTTAAAAAGTCAGTTCGATCTATTTGGGTGTCCATTTTTAAGGAAATAAATTATGATAAATGTAAAATCGTGCAGGCTTTGTTAACGTACGTGAGATGTACGTGAACTATAGTTTTGCATTACGTCTTCACAGTCAATGTATAAAAGAAAACCCGATTAAATCTACTTTAAATAAGTAAATGAGTAACAGGCTAGTTTTAGGGTAATTTATTGATGCAATTTGGCCTATTCCCAAAAAGGTTACCTACTTGTTTCATCACTACCGGGGAACAAAAAGTTTAAGTGTAAATCTTTGAGGATCGCCCGAATTGCAGCAATAAATTGACAATTAAGTAAATTGTTCGTTTACAATCACCGTAATGATAGCACAAAGCACATGCTAGAAATATCTATCAAACTACTGGAGTATTTAAACAATTTAATGACTCTCAAACGTTTTATACATTTGAGAGTTTGACACACCATTCCATATAGGTAATATAATAATAGTAGTTTATGCAACGGTTGCATAATGATAGGCCTTAAAACACTAGTGCGGTTTTATGAAACGAGCTTTTAGCGAGTTTCATAATAAGATCGCACGTGTGTTTTAAGGCCAAATTATGCAGAGTTGCATACATAACTTTATCTACACACATATTATAAATCCTCCATGATGGGTTCAGAAACAATATTTTCTGGCAACAGGTTATTTGTTGCAATCGTGGCTGCATATTTCCGATATCCGGCGCATTTTCACATCACACACACTCCGAGAAGACTACTTAGTATTCATATTTTCAACTAAAATGTAAATTACAAACAACTTTTTCTATTCAATTCAACAACAATTCTACTTTCGTTCAGCAAAACACCAATATGGCGGCAATTCGATCCTCCATCAAGACCATATTTTTTTTAAATCATAGACAAGCGAATGAAGTTTCTATTCTCATATGGATACTAGAATAGAGACCCACTTGAGCTTTGACAGCTGTTCCAAATTTAATCTCATTTCTTTACTAAAAACGATAAAGAAGTCATGTTATTTCTTTATCGCAGCACTGGTTTTTCCTAATTGGTTGTCAAAATGGTGGTCATTTCATACGGTTTTTGGTTAACCAATAGAGGTTTTATGATATGGGTGTAGATAAAACTTATTTCAAAATACAGGATCGACGGACTAATCCAATGAGCATTTAAAATCGTGGTCCATTTTTAAACAGAAAAAAGGGGTACCTAAAGACAAAATATTGCAAGGTTTTTTCTTAAAGTAGCACCACACGACTAATGATTTGCGTTCAACGCACTAAGAGTCCTTACACACGAATAAAGATATGAAGGGAAAGAGACAAAGAAACTACACTACTGGAAACGTCGATAGAGGATAGCTTAGTAATAAGTTTAATTTAATTGGTACTTTGATTTGTAAAGATAAACTTTAATTAGGTATAACCATTACAATAATATAGATACTCTATAGAAATCAGCATTCTGCTAAGTTATCTGGGCGTCTATTTGGGAACGTCTAAGTGATACTGCAGCGAGCCGAGAGCGATCCTCGCATCTCGCTCTTACGCATTACGCGCCGTGCGGAAGTGTGAGATGAGAAATCGCGCTTGCGAGTCGCTGCAACATCACTTAACGTTCCCGAATAGAAGCGCTGTGCTGGCAACGTTAAAATGTATTTGAAATCAATAGCAATTGAACTGTGGATCGAATTTGAGATAGATTAATCATCATTATTATTAATTTAGCCGAAAGATGTCCACTGCTGGACACCAGGTCATCAGCCCACCGTGTGAGTGGTCTGCCCACGCTGCGATCAATATTTTACAAAAATATATACTTTTTGACTTTCTGATCTCACTAAACGTAGACAAAGATATATTGTACAATACAGAGTTATGTAAAATTAATTTAGGATATATACCATAGTATTACAAATACGCGGCCATACGCAGAGAGCTCTTACTGTGGAAATCGCGCCTAAGCACACTATGCGCACAGATAGCATAACAAATTCATACCTATTCAAATACTTTTTAAACTATTTGACAGACACGCATTAAAATAAAGCTGGCCATAAAGATAACACTCCTTAAAAAATTACCTACAGTCCGTGAGATGGTATTTTTCATAGTAGGTACCTATTACTTACGTCTTTTGACGTTTTCAAAAGCAAGCGTTTTCAAGCTGCCAGCTCGAGTCCACAGATAATGTCACGTTTTTATTACAGAAAACGAATCGTTTTGGTACCGAAAGGTTAAAGAAACAAAATACAAATTTGGGTCTACAAAATATGAAAAATATAAATTCGTTTTCTGAGTACAGGAACCGATAAGTCGGTAGACCTATACCGGATGTTCGAACAAAGCTTGCAGCCATACCGTGGATGCAATGAAGTTCACATATGAGTGAGAGCCAGAAATAATGCTCTCTTTATCTATTTATAGATGACCCCTCTTGTCCAGCGATGTCTATTCGTCAGTTGGCATTTTGAGGAATGCAAAGCTATTTCGATTTTTGCTCACATTCCTTTCTGAATAGGAAGATTTAATTGTTTCAGAGTTCAGAGTATTGAGCATGCCTCTAGAATAAAACTGAACTCCATAAAGAGCTGGTCAAAGTAATGCACACCAAACTTCCCTTACATGATGTAAAAACCAGTTGCACCCATTGAAATATTATGGTTGCACCACCTAAAATCTCGCGGACTGTAGAGCACACTGATCTCAAACATTAGTTATAGTTAGCCTCCTTGGACTTCTCGGCTTGTTCAGGTTACCTCCAGACCCTCGGACGTGGACCTGGACTGACCCTGGGGGCATGTCCACGGAGGAGTGTAGACTGGCTGCTCTGGAGGTCCTAGGAGATGGCACGTATAACCTTAGGTCTACTGTACTATGCAGGCTGGCTGCGCGCGAGGAGCGAGGGGTAGTGTGAGAGTGGTCGGAGGGGTGGACGAGCGCGGGGAGGTCGGCGGCGGAGCGCGAGCGGCGGGGGGGGCTCTCGGGAATGAGGGCCATGCTCCCGACGAAGACGGAGTTCTGGAACAAATGAGTCATTTAAGATCTTGACGAACCTTAGCACTTTTGTCTCTAATTCATTGTTAAAGCTTAAAAGTCTCAGCGATACGAAACACGCGTGGACTGCGCGCAGTTCCTAATGTAGACGTGAGCCTAATGAAAGAGTAGTTGGGTAGGTTGCAAGTAGCTATCTTAAAAAAAAATAGGTGAGAAGATCTATTTGTGTTATTATATGAATAGTTCGTTATTACTCGTAGCTGAATCCAACATTAACAGTAATTTTTTCGGTGCAAAATAAAAGATGAAAAAGAAGATGAAGGTGTGACATGATATCGGTAGGATGATATCCAACGTTTATATTTTATTTCTACCATAATCAAATCTTCCGCAATTATGTAAATATATCTTTTATATTTTATACCATACATAAACACATAAATATTTATTGACATCTTGTTGTTATCTTAAGAATTATAATTAGAATCAGTGGAGTATCCAAACTTAGTTATCAGGATCAGGACATCAGACAAATAATGGAAAAATTCCTTTGCCTCAGTAAAAAGCTTTTAAAGGTACACTTGTAACTTTTAGAAACTTTCTGACGCAAAGATTAGTCTACATCCGAAGTTTTTTCTCGTGATTCCATCTTTGCGTTCCTTCCATTTTCATTTAATCGAGAGCTTTCTGATCTTACATTTAATAAGTTTTTGATTGCTCTTGCTCTTATCTGTATTAAAAATGTCGGAATGACAGTTCGTTAGCTTATTTTCACAAAAAACGAATTACTTATTTAAGAAAGAAGACCAAAGAAAATGATGACAGTCAAATGGTCATTATAAGTTGCGAACATGTACCAGACGAGTGCAGTGGTAGTCTAGTGGGCTGACGCGCGGCTTCTCGTACTTGCGGCTTCAAATCGAATCAGAAGATTTTCCGATCTCATGTGTGGAGTTGAAGTTTATATTTACCAGCATTTCGGTAATGGAAAATATCGTGAGGAAACCTGCATAAGATCATGGACATGCATGCAAGCGATGTCCAGACAATTATGTTTGCGGACACTAACTTTTTTTTAATGCTAGAATGCTACTGATTTTTTGTTCCCCAACTAGTTATTATTAGAAGTCACTTTTATATAGGTACAGTATTACCTAAGGCTTTCAACTCTTATGATAAAACTCCGAGTGGCTATAATTATTTTAACAGCTGTTCTAAGTGCAGGCGTAAGTCGTAAAATCTTGTAGAAAGGCTTTGTAAGAGCTGTGGAGAGATTTATCCAATATATTAGTCTCTAGATGATGTTCTGGGGGGTTACCCCGATCCCTAAACGGGATTATTTTTAGGTCCAAAACTGAAGCATAGTATAAAGAGGGGGAAGTAAGTTATCTTCATACAAACGCACCGCGCACGGCTTGTATGTGTGCGCCAAAGTATCTATGCGTCGCCGCACGCACACTTAAACAAAATCTCGACCCGTTTCTCAGTACGCCAGTCGGGGCTAACACAGCACGCGGTTCGCGCGTCACGGCTTTTCGGCACCGCTAAATGAATGAAAAATGTGTGATAATCGCAGGAGAACGTATTGCTGTGTGTTTGGGTTTCTTAATAATTCATCGATTCCAGAATTGTCTCTGTTCAGATTACCTATTGAACAGAGACAACCCTGAGACAGTAGGCAATTAAATCGCGGATTGGGCCGGAGATACCCTACTTTCCCTCTTTATACTATGACTGAACTGTGTCGCTATTTCATACCTCACCATATATTTTACATATGATGTAAATACAACGTCGTCGTGGAAGGAAATAGCGACGCAGTTCAGTTTAGGGCCTGAGAATCGCATTAAGAGATCGTGCTTGAGAACCCAATCGAAGTCAGATTGGAAGTTACTAATATGAAAGAATGTATATGGGATAGTTTACCTGTCTAGTCCTATGTGCTAGATAGCCACATGGCTGATATGCAGGGAACGCGGCGCCACAGTCGTACGACACGCAGCCACGCGACAACGACGCCCGGTGCTGCGAAACAACACTACTTCAACATTTGTTAAGAAAAGAAGAAAAATAAATGCAGGAAGGTTATTATGTTTTGCGGAATATTGTGATTTCTTATTCTACAAATGTACATACATACATACACATCACGCCCGAAATCCCTAATGGGGTGGGCAGAGCCACAAGACTACTTGTGGCAACGTTCCATTTATTAGTCCTAAGATGGTATGATGAACCATATGGTGACAGGTGATCAGCCCATCGCTCATACAGATAGTCCACCATGTTGGAGAGGATCCGTCCCTTAGTCGACTTTTACGACATGCCAGGATGATAAGCATCTGCACGCATTCTATGCTATTTCTTCACTCCCAGTGCAGCAGAGGAGTATTCTACAAGTTTGTCGCAACTGAACTATGGAGACTCGTGTCATGGTTCACCGCACAAATGGATAGTCGATTAAGTTAGCAGCAATCACAAAATTCAACGAAATTATTTGCTGCTGACTATAATTGTACAGATTGTATGTTATAGTTGGGGTCGTTGAAAAAATATACACACTGTGATTTTCAATTTAATCATAGGCACCTAAGACGAAAAATTAGACATAACCACGAGAAAGATGAAGTCTTTTTGTTCCTATGAGTGAAACTCTACTCTTCTCTCTACATATTTAGAGGAGCCAAGTTACCAACTTGGAATTTACCTGCTACTTATGATCTCGTACAGGCTGATGATGAAGTCTGTTCCCACTTAGAGTTCCAATGGTAGAACTAATAGGAATTTATAAGTAACTTGTGGACCCGCCACAGGTTCGCCCGTGGTATTTTCAATGCAAACTTTATCACCCCTTTTCACCGCTTTAGGGATGGAATTTCGGAAAATCCCTCCTTAGTGCACCTCTAGGGTACTCGAGGAATGTCTCCTCCAAATTACAAACCTCTAGGACCACCCGTTTAGGCTGTGCGTTGTCTATAAGTGAGTCATAGTACTGTTTTATATGTATAGATGGGAAATATAACTCACAATAGACCAAGAAATCAATAATTATGAACAGTGGAACAGTATCATGATTGGTTTCTGACTGCGAGGTCAAGTGGCCTCGGTACTCAGTTCCATACTCACATGAGGCGGCAAGACGACCGAGCTCTCCGCCAATGCACAGCTCTGCCTATGCTGCTGTTGGAACTTCGGCTGATAGGGCTCCAACATCCTGCCAAACGATATCTCTAATCATGTACAGTAAAAGTTACACTAAGTATATTATTAACCGATTTCAAAAAAAGGGAGGAGGTTCTCAATTCTGTAGTTTTTTTTTTAATGTTTGTTACTGCAGAACTCCGTCATTTATAAACCGATTTTGAAATATTTTATTTTAATCGGTATGGTATACCTCCAGTTTGGTCACGTCGTAGTCAAAGTCGAGTTATGATGAGAGGATCTATGAGGAATCGATCGAACTCTTCAAATATTACAAGCAAGCAAAGAGAAATTTTAGTATTTTCTGTAATAACTCAAGCAGTTACGTTCCAAAAGCATTATTTGGTGAAGTGGAACTGTTGATGAAGACCATAGATGATCACCGAAACTCCTAAATGTTGAGTATTACACAGTTGGCGATTAAATTGCTGTATAAAGTTCTAAAGCAACCTATGTCCATGAAAATTCATGTAGTAAAATTGATGAACCAGGAGAACTCCTCAACGATTGACATCCTTGCACCGTAGACAGCAACCGTTTGTAAATGGTGATGAGCAATTGGCATTATGCTATTGTTACTTGATGTAGTAAATGTGTGTCTTTAAATCACAGGATAATAAATAAAATTAAAAAAAAAACTTTTCTAAGGCTATTTGAAGTCGGTTTTATTTTATTTTATAAACTATTTTACTTCGAGTAGTTTCCGTAGTATTAACATTAACTAGCTGTGCCCGACGTTTTTTTTTTGGATCATAAACCTTCCAAAGCTCGCGTACAACCCTTACCTTCATTTATATACCATACCATACCTACATACCATACCTTTCATTATAATCGGATAAATGGTAGTTATATAAACGCATAGGAAACGAGCTAACAAACAAACAAACAGCGTAACAAACACTTATACAGTAGATAAAGGGTTTCAATGCTTAATTTCAAGGGTTTACTAACTATACTAACTAAGGGTTTACTAATTATAATATCGAAAACCGCATTGAAATCCGTCGAGTAATTTAAAAGTTTATTTCGCAAATACAATCAGACAAACAGATGCAATAAGGAAGTTTTCAGAAAAATTCTAATTAGTCCGTCATTTACATTATAAAAATATTGAACACATATTTTATCTTTTGTCGATTAAACAAAAAATACGAAGATAGAGTGCGTTGAAGTCGCGCGGGACGTACGACTTTGCACACTTTGTACCAATAAGTGGGGACTTATGACGTCATAAGTCCCCACACCCGAACTTTGATGCGCGTTATCTTTGTCAATTTTCGTTGATTTGATAAAGCAAAAAATACTTGCTCAATATTTTTTGATAATCTTACTGACGGACTAATCCGATTTTTTCTCAGAACTTCCTTATTCAAAAACCATTGGGATGTGTTGTGTTACCCATTCTGAACCACCCCATAGCATTTTGTCATTTTTATCTTCAATGCTTTTTCCACTTTAGGATTTTATTATATGTATAGTGTATAGATTATTTCAGATGTGTATTTTCACCGATTTAAACGTTAAACGTTCTGCAGAATGAACTGGACCATAAAAATATATGTTTTTAAATATAAAAAAGGGAATTCAGCATAAAACGACAGCTACCTATACCAACAAAGAAAGAACAAAATTACTTCTCTCGAGTTATGTAAACATCTGAGGTTGTTCAGTGCACTCCAAGACACACACGGCAGAATATAAAGTAATATTAAAGTATTTGAATATCTTGACATGACACTTACAGAAGTTAACAATTTGTGGTTCGGCCTCGTGAAGACCAAGTTGATTTTACTGAGGAAACCTTTTAGGAACAGATGGAAATAAATTTCAAATAGATACTTTTTCGGGCGTCTAGAATCGTCGCTCAGCGCCTCTATTCGGGAACGCTAAGTGATTCTGTAGCGACTCGTAAGCCAGATTTCTCATCCCACTCTTCCGTACGACGCGTAATGTGTAAGAGCGAGATGAGAAATCTCGTTCGCGAATCGCTACAGAATCACTTAGCGTTCCCGAATAGAGGCGCAGATATTCATTGCAGGCATCCCAAAGGTCTTTTCTTAGTTAAAGTTGTTGTTCTGCCGGGTGCGTCAAATCTACTAGTGCAGATATAAAATGAAGATCAACGTACAGCTTATAGACGCACCTTATCTTGCCCCAACGGTTGAAAAAAAGAGCAATGGCCGCCACCCAGAGAAGGAGTACGAATGCAACGATCAAAGCCTCCTCCGCACGGACGACCACTCCGCTGCCATCTGTTAGGGAAAATCATAATTACATGATTAGACTCGTCTGCAATTGTACACATACTTATAGGCCCACTAATTATCATTCTTTTAGCCTAACCAACCCTGAAGACACCATCTCGTTTACTACGTGCAATCTACAACTAGGTATGGAAATGGTGACAGCTAGCGTGCATTTCCTCAGGAATTTATATCGTGAGAATTTTTCCAAACATATTTTTAGAAACATTTCGACGGTCTAATGTTAAATCTCCTTTCCGCAATTGACAAAGGACTTGGTAAAGAGTAAAGTTTGGTCAAAATACAACATCAGTTAAACAGATTTTTTTATAAATTCGCCTTTGATTAGTTAGCAGGATTCGTATTATTATATACCATAGAACCACCATGTCTTTCGTTTCATTCATATTGCTTAACCAGCAGTCTGAGAGCGGGGAGATAATATTGACAGCGAGGTGTAGTCGCGGCACCCTCTTTACTTGCAAGCCGCACGTTGTACCGTTCCATTCTAAGGCAAATACAATACTGACCGTAGGAGCCTGACAGCGAGGAGATATTGATACTGGCGGTAGTCTTAGCTCAGTGTAATCGCAGCACCATCTCTGCTGGTGGACCACCTACCGCGGCACTCCAATCTATGACAAATACAAATACAATACTGACCATAGGAGCCTGACAGCGAGGAGATATTGACACTGGCGGTCGTCTCAGCTGGGTGCAATCTCAGCACCACCTCTGCTGTCGGACCGCCCGTCGCACCGATCCATTCTACGACAAATACAAATACAATTCTAGCACACAACAATATTGTTATATTGTTTGTGATGGACAAACATATGATACAAGGTTTGCTCCTATATCAGAATCCTTGATAAAGGTTCCTATGTCTTATATTATTTTCCGTGACGAGAATGCAGTACATAGGACGATGCTTAATGCAGGGCACTGATCTAGTTTTTAATTAAAATGATAATGTTAATTTGTCGCTATAAAATAAAAATGGATCTAAATGTAATTTCGCTGTCGAGTTTGGGTGGTTTTACACTATTAGGTAGTTAGAGAACTTCTTGTTAATGAAAATGATAATATTTCGCAAGTAGAATCTACCATCTGTAAGAAACTCAGCAGATTATTTTTAGAAGTTTTCTTTAACTCTTATTCTTGCTGTTTTTCATTGGAATTAGTTGGCAAACTACTTACAAGGAAATCAGGCGCCTCATTCGGGAACGCTAAGTGATTCTGTAGCGACTCGTAAGCCAGATTTCTCATTCCACTCTTCCGCACGACGCCAAATGCGTAAGAGCGAGATGAGAGATCTGGCTTACGAGTCGCTACAGAATCACTTAGCGTTCCCGAATGAGGCGCCTGGTTACGTTACGTACAAATAGCTTTAAATCATGACCCAATTTCAATGGTAATGGGTATGTATAAATGTGTGTGTGACAGGTACCTAATGTACCGTCCTCACCCGCGGAGACGCGCGACGGTTGCGCGGGCGACTTCCTCGTCGATTGGTCTGCTTCAGCCTGTTCGGTAGCGGACGATACCGCTTCTGTGGACAAAGATGAGTATGTAGTTGCTATGCCAGCATAATGAGGAGTTTGGAAGGTAATTTTAATCAGGGCGTCTATTCGGGAACGACTAAGTGGTATTGTAGCGAGATTTCCGTCCCGCTCTTACGCATTACGCATCGTGCGGAAGAGTAGGATAAAAATCTCGATCGCGAGTCGCTACAATATCACTTAGTGTTTCCGAATAGAGGCGCTGTCAACTCGAATTATGCATGACAAGATGATGTTTGTCATGAGAATATGCTCTTAAAATAATAATTCATGCAACTCTTGCTAAGGGTATTTAAAAAGTGGGTGTTTATGAAACGAACCGCTGTTTGGTGAGTTTTAAAATAGGATCCCAGTAGTGATTTAATAACTAATTATACAAAGTTGCATACACAACTCTAACTCCACTCATAATTTATTTTTGATAAAACGACAATACTAAATTGTGTTACAAGGGAGCAAAATAATATAATTACGATGAGAGCAGTATATTTATCCAGAGCGAAGCGAAGGAGTCTAGATTAAAATCCCGTTTGTCATAAGAAATCTGAGCGTAGCGATTGATTCAAGCATTATCGCCCAAGTCGAAAATAACTTGCCGTCGAATGGCATATACTGTTTTTAACTCTACCTATGAGGAAAATGCAAATCAAATGTTTTAAAATAATAAGAAGATTCATTACAATAGGTAATGAATCTTCTTATTATTTTAAAACTTACCTACCTAACCTACTTAGTTATTATGTTTTAACAATGAATATCTTAACTTGCAATTAACAATTGACTATCAATACATAAAAATTATGTGTCATCGAATAATGAAAGTAAAATATAATAGCCAGTGTATCCATCGTAGAGTAGAGATCTCTGTGCCCGCATTAATAGTCTGTGATCAAGACTGCTATCGTGCTCAAGTACGCGTTCTCTCATACTAAATAACCTTACTTAAGTACAATATCAGTCTCGAAACCAATCTATTAATACAATACAAGGGCGTATAAGGACGTAAATCAACTGTAAAAAGAACTGAAGACATTAAAACAGTCAAACAGAAATTGATTACGTTGATCCCTATTTTGCGGGATCAAAATTATCTTTTCTGTATATGTGGAGTGAAAAAATATAATGAAATATAACGGGAAGCATCCACAACGTTGAAAAGGCGGTGCAAGAGTTATTCTTAAGCCCGGTTTTATAAAAGTCGGTCAGATCAAATGTCAGATCAAATTTTGGTAACTCAGTACAATATTTATCCAACCCAACTTTACTCGTAAAAGTTGACCAACCGACTCGCGCCAAGAGAACGTAAGACATACGTCAATAGAGACTGGTAAGTCGCTATAATTACCGTCTAATTTTTATAGTTGATGTGACAAGGTTTTAGATTGGCCTAGACATTTAATTGGCATACTAATGTTTGGTAATTTCCAGGCCAGTGTCCAAAAATATCGTATTAATAATGGCTTTAGTATTATTAGAGAAACTCATTTTTGTCCGTTAAAATGATTTAACTCTGATATATGAATCAATAAACTAGCGTGGTTTGAAGGTAAGTAAGAACTAATGTTTGGTATAAATATAACTTAAACGATTGGTATTTTCGGAGATCCAAAAACTTTACAGTTATCAGAATATTGCAATTTTGACTAGATTTTTTTATTTGCATCCAACATTTGTATTGTTTGCCTGGATGCGAGCAGCACAGAATCGGTCGCTGTGGCGATAATTGGGGGAGGCTTTTGTCCAGCAGTGGACGTCTATCAGCTGAAATGATGGTGTTTGTCTTGTGAAATTATATCAAACGAAGTTCGTGATAAATGTGCAAATTCTACGACTTTAGTAAACGCAACTTTATGGCGGCCGTCAGCAATTTCCTAGCGAATTTAACTAACGAACGTGTATTATTTAAATTAACCCATTTGTTAAACCAGTTACAGTTAAACTTGGCTCTCAGCTACTAATTTCTTTAGACTGTAAAATTTAGAGCAAGTTAATAATAATAATAATAATAATCAGGGGACAATCTTTACACAAATCGATCTAGTCCCAAAGTAAGCTCTAAAGGCTTGTGTTATGAGTACTAGACGACGATATAAATACTTATATAGAGAAATAAATACTTAAATACATAGGAAACATCCAAGACTCAGGAACAAACATTCGTGCTCATCACACAAATATTTGCCCTTACCGGGGATCGAACCCGGGACGCTTGCGTCGGAGGCAGGGTCACTACCAACTAGGCTATCCGCGTCGTCAAAAAAAAAGTCGTCGTCAGTTAAAATTATATTCCTTTAATATAAAACAAAAGCTAGGCTCAAGAAAAAGTTTAGATTGAATATTTAATGTCGGCTTAGTTTTTACTTTAAAAATTACTTTATATTTATTATTGCATCAATAACCAATTGGAAAATTTAAATTGAAAAAAAAAGGATATTCTAACTAGGTGGTATGTCAAACGCCAATTATGGGTTTACCGGTACGGTAATAATAAATATACTTTAAAAATTCACTTTAATTATTTTTCCCATGATTGAATGTACTTAAGCCTTGCGATTCCGCGATGGAATGGTGCAACACGCCCGGTGGCCGCTGGGTTCGAGAAATGCGTGGTCAGCGTCTGGACGCTTCGGCGCCGGTGTGGTATGATAAGAGCGACAAACTGTTGCACTAATGCTATCCCGTAGGTTTACTTATTCTAATTTACTATTATTAGAAAACAATATTCGAAATATATGTAAATACAATGCCGTACTTATGCTAACGGCCGCACACTACACATAACATATATAGCACTTAACACTTCACATAACACGCCTACCTATAGCACGCAAATTTTGATCGCACACTTAAGTCATACGTCACTTTCACACCGTTTTGTTAAAAAGTGAGAGATGGTTTATGTGCGTGATAAAACTAGTGTGCTAGGCCCTCAAAGGTTATATCAATTTTACTGCTTATATTCTTTAGGTTCTTTCAAGCCATATTGAAAATGAAAATGAAAAATGAAAATGAAAATAATAACTTTGCAAGTAGACCACATGGGCTCTTTTACATGTCTGAAGCTACCAGCACTTCGAAAGGTGACATCTGCTGAGAAGAAACGCCGCAAGAAACTCAGCTTCATCTTCGAACAGCTATTAAAAACCTTTAACCCTTTGACCGCCCTAGTCGGCTGTGACCGTTGGCAGTTTTCCGTGCCCCTGACGCCACGATATGCCGTTCGTTCGTTACATACATTTGCGTCGGCTACAGCCGTCATTGAGCGCTCGTGGCACGCTTTTTCGCCGTTAGCCATGGCGTTCAAAAGGTTAACTGCAAAAAACATGTACCTACATTTAACATAATTTTGGGATAGGTAATACTTAATTTCGATGAGTGTCGATGTTTAATACATACATAAATAACATACATCGTCTCTCAACGGCTGAGTTACTTGCGGCGTTTCTTCAGTCCGCGCAGGTGCAACTAAGTATGAGGTGGGACCGCGTAAGCATAGTTTTACTTGTGCCGACGACTGCCGTTTTGGTTCAACTTATGTGCCGGGGATTATAAGTTCGTGTACACACACGCAAAATACTCTCCTTCGCTGATAAAACCTAACCAAATTTAGAGTCGTGTACATTCTTTGAGCCACGAGCTCCAAAGTGGACGAGTCTTTTAAACATTCTGGGATATTTTGCGCAGTATAAGCATCCAAGAATAAGTTAAACCAGTAGTAGTCACAAAGGAGTAATTTCATCTAATAATCAATGTTCTTACCACAAGTTAGTCTGCAATCCAACTGTAGTTGTTAAAATATACAACAGTCCGCGCGCGTTCCGAGGAATCGGGGGCATTGGGAAGCGGGCGTGGTGCCCGACCGTACTCTATAAGCACGAGTGTTGTCCTAAAGGCATGCACGTCCTTATAGATGCTGTTGCCGTATTACTTATTTACGGCACTAAATCTTTTTCATCACACTAAGCCGATTTAGCTGCTCTATACGCCCCGCCGTCAGCGGGAGTTATAAACTATACAAAATGAGTAATGGATTTTGTATGGTTTATAACTCCCGCTGACGGCGGGGCGTGCGCCAGTTGGTGGGAGCGCGCGCTGGCTCCAACGGTGATATTTTTCTTCTACAAGTAGTAGTAGAGTACAACCGACGCGACATACAGTTTATTGTACCCACCTGATGGTAATTCACGGTGTACAAATAGGAATAAAATATAATTTTTTTATGTCTAATTTTTATTTCACCTCCTAGCAAAAGTGATCAAAAACATTGTGTGTATCTTGGGCAGTAAGGGGATAACAAACTCGAGTCATTACAAGCCCTCACGCCTTCGGCGTTGGGGTTCTAACAGACTCTCGTTAGTTATCCCCTTCTTACGGCCCTAAATGCACAATGTACTATACCGTGCGTTAAGATCCCTCAGAGATTGCGCGCGGACAGTATGTCCTCATATGTTATGATTGTCTGAAATAAGACATCTTTCATTAGGCGAGCGAGGAAAGCGAGCGAAGCCTTTCCATTTCAGCTTGGGCAAAAATGCTTTCGTATGCCTCGTAGGACTGTGCCCAGCAGTGGTACTTATGCAGGATGATTATTATGGAAGACGAGCTTTATTAATTTAAAAACGTTGAATCAGTCAAACATTGAATCCAATTCGAAACGGTGCCTACTTAATTTAAAATTGCCTAAACTCAAAACAAGAAACGTCAAACTCTGTTTTGTATAGCACCAAGCCGTCAAAATCGAGTTTGACATTTCTTATTTCAAGTTTAGCGAGTTTTAATTTTAGCGAAAACACTTTCGAATTAGCCCCATTAAATAATTAGTTTTAACACACATAAACCTGCCAGTGTCACTTTAAATGAATATAAGCCACGGTCGTCCCACGCGGGTACAATCAATTAATTTAGGCTATCCTGCGAAACCACACTAACGAATATTTTTAAGGCCAGTGTTTTGTTACCCTTTTCTATTCATTAAGTAACAAAAAAGATAATAAAAACACAAAAATGAAACCTATTTCATAAAAGGAGGAACCTTGACAAGCGTCTCAGATATGTACATATTTGACTAGTGCAAGAACGCGAAACTCATACAAGTGACAAAGAACGGACAAGAGTGAGTGTCCTATGTTCATTGGAAGGTTTTAAAGTAAACTATGTTATGGCGTTATCAATAAAGTAATGTATAGTATTATAATATTTATAATACCACTACCTGCAATTTGACATTTGAACGCGCACAAACGTGCGCGTCACAAACTTTCGTTGTCACTGACTTTCGATGAAATTTAATTCTGTAAACCGATTTATTCGATGAAACATTTGACTGCTCTACGGAAAAAGAAAATAACCGACATTTTTTTTAACACCGGTGTTTTGAAATTTTTGGGTAAATGTAAAGACACCGGTTTTGAAAAAAAATGACAGTTACTTTCTTTTTCCGTAGAGCAGTCGCATTGTTCGACATGTGGATGGATCTCGTGACGCAAACGTTTGCGCGCGTTCACACGTCAAATTGCATGTGTAGTGGTACCTAATGCAAGTAGATGACAAAAGTGACTCCGACTTTTTAGTACACTTCGTATTTTCTTCGTATGCTATGTATTTCCCCAAAAATAATTACAAAAAAATAACAATACTAAAACACGAGTGAAAAATCTTCTTCACGAATAAAACTTCTCGGCAAGTCTAAAACACAAACCTTATTTCAAGGTGGTTAAATTTAATGACCCTTTAGCCCGTGCTAGGGTTTGCCCTGCGGCAGCGGTGTTAAAGCCTTCTTAACAAACTACTCTTGCTAAGAAATTTGTCGACTTAGCAAATTTTATCATACCTTAATAATAAATCTTGCTTCCATGGATTCTGGGGGCATCCAATTTATGCTTTCACCGAACTACAAACACAAACAACAAATATTTTTCTCGGTGAAAACGCAGAATTTTGAACGCCCGAGTCGGCTGTAGCAGACAGCAGATTCCCGTGCCCCTGACGCCACGATATGCCGTTTCCCATACATTTGCGTCGGCTACAGCCGTCGTCGCGCGCTCGTGACGTTTTTCGCCGTTAGCCGTGGCGTTCAAAAGGTTAAATCGATTTTTCGTACAAAACGTAAATCCTATTTTCGTTGTCGAAGCAATTTACATCTATGCCAGAATCTAGAAATAATGTAGGGCTATTGATTTTTACCGCTTGTAATGGTTTAGGAATTAATGACACCTTGGGAAGCACAGGTGTGATGTTACAGAACCTCTATACGACTTTGGTCTAAGTAATACAGAAACCGATCGTTACTATAGTAACGAAATATCTTGTCAATTTTTTACAATGTTACCTTCCCACTGTAATATAAATAAAGACAGAGGAAAGCAATATGATTATACAGAGATAGAAGAGATGCAGTAGTGCAAATCCTCGGTTTTTTGTTGTAATATATGTGTATGTTTAAACCCTATAAAATATTACGGCGATAACTCACCTATCTGTCTTCGTCTTCTCGCTCTGTGCTGTGCATATTGTCTTGTCCGCAAAGCTTCTCTCCTCACCCAATGTCCAACATCTGAAACAAAGCAACCAAATTGATCAATATTTGAAGAAATATAAATCTTTATCGTAGGTATGACCAAGAAGCCAAGAGAATATAAAATAAAAGATCTTTGTTGTCAAATAAATGTTATAATCAAAAGTACGCCAATGCAAGCCCGCTCTCACAGAATAGTAGATTGTTGCACCAAGCAGAAAGTGATTCATTATTGCGCCGAGTGTTGGTTTGGAGCCCGAACGCTAGTGAGGGCTCTAAAAACACGAGCGCAATAACAAATCACTTGATGCGAGGTGCATAATCTGCTTTTCTTTCTACTACTGCTAAAAGTTGGTAAAAAACGTAAAGGTACAGTTAAACCCAACTAGCGAAGTAAAAAGGATATTGGCACCTGTTATGACGCACCCTTAGAATTTTTATATAGCCTATGACACTCGCACGTTCTCCCCGAATCTTAAGATACCCTATTTATTAAAATCGGTCTATTGGTTCTGAAGGTAAAGTCGAAAATCCGAAAATTTTCACAGAAATCTTGTATCTAGTCTATTAATTGTCATATTATGCCAATTTTTTTTAAATCTTTTTGTATCTTATATATCTATATATATATATATCTATCTTATCAGCCAGTATTTAACATTTTAGACGAGACAATCACAGTTCGATATGGCCGCCGATATGCTGTTTTTTTTTTTGCTAACAGTAAGTCCACAGAAGAGTGGTCGGCTGTCTCGTCGGACTGTGAATGGGCGGATTGGGTAGCTGTTGGTGTAAACTTCTTGATCAACCAACCAAATTAAAAAAAAATACAAAACAGTGCAATAATGAAATTTGTATGCAACTTTATTTGCTCTAGAGCAAATAAGGGCTGTAGTAGGAAGAAATAGTAGATTGTTGCACCAAGCAGAAAGTGATTCATTATTGCGCCGAGTGTTGGTTTGGAGCCCGAACGCTAGTGAGGGCTCTAAAAACACGAGCGCAATAACAAATCACTTGATGCGAGGTGCATAATCTGCTTTTCTTTCTACTACTGCTAAAAGTTGGTAAAAAACGTAAAGGTACAGTTAAACCCAACTAGCGAAGTAAAAAGGATATTGGCACCTGTTATGACGCACCCTTAGAATTTTTATATAGCCTATGACACTCGCACGTTCTCCTCGAATCTTAAGATACCCTATTTATTAAAATCGGTTTATTGGTTCTCAAGCTAAAGTCGAAAATCCGAAAATTTTCACAGAAATCTTGTATCTAGTCTATTAATTGTCATATTATGCCAATTTTTTTTTTAAATCTTTTTGTAACCCATACTATCTTATCAGCCAGTACTTTGAGCATAACATTTTAGACGAGACAATCACAGTTCGATATGTGGCCTGTTTTTTTTTTTTTGCTTACAGTTAGTCCACAGAAGAGTGGTCGGCTGTCTCGTCGGACTGTGAATGGGCGGACTGGGTAGCTGTTGGTGTAAACTTCTTGATCAACGAACCAAATAAAAAAAAAATACAAAACAGTGCAATAATGAAATTTGTATGCAACTTTATTTGCTCTAGAGCAAATAAGGGCTGCTTTGTGCTGAGTATTTAAGGCCATTATGATGAAATTAAAGCGTAGTAGGAAGAAAAGTATATTATGAGTTCCTAGAGGTAGTTGATAAAATAGATACAGCTTAATTTAGCAACAAAAATAATTTAAAAATTAATGTAGGCACGCCCTCGAGTCTCCGTTGTGATGCTTAGATCATATACAAAAACAAGATCATATAAATGCCCTAAGAGGGAAACCAATATGTGTCCTGCAAGATGCTTTAGGGAAATATAAGTAGGTATGTACCTACATAATATATTCGGCTCCCTATGAAATGTCGTTTTCTCTATTAATTTTATATGAGCCTCGAATTGCGAAGTATAATTTATATTGACGAAGTAAAATTTTATATTAATATCGTAAAACCCCGATTAATAAATTAAAATAATTCTTATTACGTCTTCGTATACGCTTAATTAAATTTTCTTTACAACTTGGAAACCCGCAAAATGTAACAAATGAACTCCGATCATACTCCGTTAATTCAATTTAGAACTTTGTGCTTGAATACCTTGAATATTCCTAAGTGTAGAAAGGAATATAAATTATCGAATTATTAATATTATTATTATTATTCATCGGATTAAAAGAGCTCCTATAATGTCTTTAAATTGTAAGCAGGAATGAGCGTCATTGGAACTATCTATGGTGGGAAATCACACACATAGAATATACGGCTATTTTGTTTATTAACAGTTAATCATTTTAAACATCAAAGTTCAAACCCCACACTTGATTTATAATCGGAAAATATAAGAAGAAAATCCAAGATTTTCTCCAAATTACATACAGTTTGACACTTAGGTAGCACTCATCAAATTATTCACCGAAACTTAATCTTTCTCCAAAGAATAATCTATTCTGATTACATCAAATTTATCAATATATTTCAGACCATTTTAAATGTCTATATAAGCTAAATCAACGCATATTAAAACGTAAAAAGTAGTACAAATTAAGCGAAATCCTTTGCTAAACCTACTCAACCCGAGACTGTTATACCATTATACCCAGAAATCTTTATCAAACTGCTTCCACCTAAATGTTTAAAGGAATTCTCACTTTGAAACTTGAGCACTGTGAGATACTTAATCCTCGGGGTTACAAACTACGAATGTTTAATTTATCTTGTTTCTACCGCTTTCTGCTTTTCCTAACTCCCTAATTAGTTATGACATAGGGTCCAATTCGAAACGGTGTTTTCTAAATTTAAGGATGTGTACCACGTCAAAGCCGCAGTACATCTGTTTCATTTTTCAAGTATTTTTTTCAAGCAAAAAAAACTTGAGTATATATATATATATAGTACACCTCTAGGATACTCGAGGAATGTCTCCTCCAAATTTCAAACCTCTAGGACCACCCGTATATATATATAATAGATGAGTAATTTTGTACGAATAATCATTTAAAATAAACAAATTGTGTGATTATTAATAATTATTTAGTATGTGAAATAGAATCAGAACCTGATTTAACTACTCGAGTCATAATCAATCAAAATGCAGTATTTGAAACGGTCCGGACACATGGAAATTCAATCAAGAATATTTTCGTGAGAACAACGGTAACCACATTTTTTTTTCATCAAAAAATCGAGGAAAGTACAAAGTTATAGAAAATACATTTTCTGATTATAAAAGTACTATGGGACAAAACATTTTTCGCTTTTTCTTGTAATTTAGTCAACTTCCGGTACAAATATCATCTTCGGTCATTTATCTTCTTTTAAAGAACGGTAAAGTGGTTTTTTTTTAATTACACTTATTCGGAACGATTAATATTACCATACTATTCAATTTCAGTGACAAATATACATATCGAAATATCACACACACACACACACACATCCTTAAAACTACGTAAGCTTAAAATAAGAAACGTCAAACTCTATTTTGTATGGCACCCAGCTGTAAAAAACGAGTTTGATTTGACGTTTTAGAGACGTTTTTAGCCACTTTTAAATTCAGCGAACATACTTTAGAATTGACCCTACTGATTCAAATTTTAAAGACATCTCATGTTGGTTGCTTCTCGCGTTGTAAAAGCAAGTATACTTTTTTACCCGACTGTGCGAAGTCAAAATAAAAATCGGATGTTCCATTGTAGCTCCGAAACTACTGAACCGATTTTAATAAACGGGGTATCATATTATTCATGGAGAAAATGCGAATGTAATCGGCTGAGTGTATATAAGAATCATAAGGGTATGTCATAGCAAAAGAATAATACTAACTTTGCTTTACTTTTTCATATTTTTACTTCATTACTTTTTTTATGATGCTTGAATTGCTTACGTTTTAAATGATATATTATTAATAATTAATTGGTTACAATATTGCTAGGGTTAGTTTTCAGGAATGTTCCATAATAATTATTCCAAGCTGTCCGGAAATTATTTCATAGCCTACAGCTACGAAGGTAAGATGTCTGCCTAAAAGCTGTATTAGCAAGAAACAAATCAACCCTAATGAAAACCGACGTGGCTTTCCGGGAAATTTATTTGCTTGTATTTATTACAAGTCTCTGAAACGCATATATAAAGGTCATATATTTACTATAAATCATGTTCCTGGTGCTTGCTGGGTTAATGATTTGGGAGAATTAAATTTCAATTCATTACGGATTCAAACTGTGCTAAAATAATGAACAAAATATGGAAATAACTTTAAGCTGGAATAGAAAAGATTTATTCAAATTGAGTGAGTTATTGGGGTTTTGCTCAGTAATAATTTTCGAAAAAATTATAAAATACATTTGTGGTCATGAAAGATAACATAATTATTGTAGATACAATACTGGTGAAAGAGATACACGATTTCGGAATTAAGCTGATTTTTTCAGTTTTATATCAATACATATAAAACAGTACCGTGACTCACTTATAGACAACGCACAGCCTAAACGGGTGGTCCTAGAGGTTTGAAATTTGTAGGAGACATTCCTCGAGTATCCTAGAGGTGTACTAAGGAGGGATTTTTTGAAATTCCATCCCTAAAGGGGTGAAAAGAGGTGATAAATATTGTATGGAAAATACCGCGGGCGAAGTTGTGGCGGGTCCACTAGTCCTTATTATAAAATATTACAGTGTCCCGAAATAAAAACACTGTACAAATGAAAATGTAGATAGGAAAACGGGAAAGTACTTATTAAAAAAATCAATGGCATATTGCTATCGGTTTGACACGCAGCATAAATTACTAAGTCAATGTTGAGAGAGGCGTAGTCCTATTGCTAACAGTGGTTTCACTACAAGTCAAATCAAGTTTTGGGACAAACAAAAAAAAAAAACTATGTGCAGCAGGAGTTAGCAGTTACGGACCATAGTTAGGATTAATTCTTAAGTCGCTGAACAGAAAGTCCTCATTTTTAGGGTTCCGTACCCAAAGGGTAAAAATGGGACCCTATTACTAAGGCTCCACTGTCCGTCTGTCTGTCCGGCCGTCCGTCCGTCTGTCACCAGGCTGTATCTCATGAACCGTGATAGTTGGACAGTTGAAATTTTCGCAGATAATGTATTTCTGTTGCCGCTATAACAGCAAATACTAAAAAATAGAATAAAATAAATATTTAAGGGGGCTCCCATACAACAAACGTGATTTTTTGGCCGGTTTTATAGATAATGCTACGGAACCCTTAGTGCGCGAGTCCGACTCGCGCTTGGCCGATTTTAATATACAGTGTGTCTGACATTTGCAGTAACTCCAAACTTAAACGACTTTAATAGAGTATCGTTAGAGAAAGTCAATTAATTATGAAGAATAAATAATCCTACATTACTTTAACGTTAAGGAGGTATGGTAGCAAAAATAGTTTATACATTTATGTAAGTATGTTTGTGTGTCTGTATCTTAGTGAATTAATGAGCTGTCGTTGGATTCAGGTTAGAATCGTCGTGTCAATGACCAATATCACAACCTATAGAGTAAGTAACAAAATGAAGAGATTTGAATGTAATATCCAAAAATACATACATACATACATACATATTATCACGCCCGAAATTCCTAATGGGGAAGGCAGAGCCATAACACTACTTGTGGCCACGTTCGATTAATTAGTCCATAATTAGTTCGATTAAAAATCCAAAAATGTAATCCACAAAAGGTTCTTCGCGATCATGGTTTTTTAAACCTACTTTTATTTTACTAATATAGTTAAGCAAATGCTGAACCATAAGTTGAATGATTTAGTTTAATAATATAAATAAAAGTGCCAAAACCAATGACGTTTGCGTACTGTCTGCACTCTGCCTACAACCTACGACTATGTTATCTGTGATTGCATGATGAACGCAATCTTGTCATATAAATTTATGGTTTACTTCGCTTATATTAACCACGAGCATGCGCAGAGAGCTATTAAAAGCATAAAATCCTAAACTAACTAGTCTTGTTTCTTTCACGCATTTGTATATCAAGACAAGAGTGAAAGGGAAACAGTAACATATAGCTTTATTTGTCATCGCGGTTCGGTGACCTTTGGGCTGCGAGGAAACGTTTCATTGGTTATTAAAATATTCAATTACTATAGATCCACTTTTGAATACCACGATACGATACATAAGTATTAACGCAGTTATGGATATAGTGGTGATAAACCAAATATATATATTCATATTTATCTAAGTTGAGGTCATCAATACATATAAACAGTACTATGACTCACTTATAGACAACGCACAGCCTAAACGGGTGGTCCTAGAGGTCTGTTTAGAGGAGATATTCCTGGAGTACCTTAGAGGTGCACTAAGGAGGGATTTTTTGAAATTCCATCCCTATAGGGGTGAAAATAGGTGATAAAGATTGTATGGAAAATACCGCGGGCGAAACTGTGGTAGATCCACTGGTCTTTACTAAAATCGTAAAAGCGAAAGTGCGCATTTTTATCCCGTGAAACTTTACAGTTCCCGAGGGAATAATGATAAACCGATTTGACGCGAACGAAGTCGCGGTCGATCGCTAGTTTATCATGAGATGTAAATAAATAATACTCATTTATTTGATTAACAGTCATACTGTATTTTATGTGACGTCACATAGCCTAAGGGTGAAAATATTACTCAATATATGTGGATGGGTATTTTATTTCAGAAAACAATTATTAAAATAAAACAGTAACCGGCGCCTCTATTCGGGAAGTGATGTTGTAGTGACTCGCGAGCATGATTTCTCATCCCACTCTTCCGCACGACGCGTAATACGTAAGAGCGAGATGCGAGTCTCGCTCGCGGGTCGCTGCAGTATCCTTTAGACGTTCCCGAATAGACTAAAACTAAAGTAACAACTAAACTAGATAAAAACTAAACTAAAATTACTAAACAAAATTTTAAAAAATCTAGTCCTCGCTGCTGTGTGCCCATCACGCAAGCTGCATTTTCACGCTGAATGGCTATACTTAGCTTGTGCAAGGTGGCAGCCTGCACGAGGGTCACCCGTGGCCTCCCGCCCCTCAATATTATGTAGTTTTTAAGAAACCACAAATTCCTATTTCTTCGTAGAAACCACTAACTGAGAATAACCCTTTGAGACCTTTTGACAAAACGAATCATTTGACCTTTGACTGGACTAATATTATTATTAGCATGCTCTTTATGAGCATGGGCATTATTTCCCCTCCGGCCGTTTTTGCAACTGCGATTCGCAACTGGTTGCGAATTAAGAATTATTATTCTTTGTTCGCACCCAGTCGCGAATCAAGATAACTTTTTCCTGAACCGCAACTTGGTTGCGAAGCGTTGCCGGAGGGGTCTAGCTGCGGTTCAGGAAAAAGTTCTCTTCAAAAGAACAAAGAATAATAATTCTTAATTCGCAACCAGTTGTGAATCGCAGTTGCGAAAACGGCCGGAGGGATTATTTTTAATCATATGTAATTTAAGAATATAATCAATTGTATAAAATTCGTGACGATGTATGAACAATACTCAATAAAGAATATGAATATGAATATTTCACTACCCTTTTTTGACATGCATGGTTAAACTTGGTATACTTAATCATCCTTTATACCGACTACTGAAAATATCTCTTTTTAGGGTTCCGTACCTCAAAAGGAAAAAACGAAACCCTTATAGGATCACTCGTGCGTCTGTCTGTCTGTCTGTCTGTCCGTCTGTCACAGCCAATTTGCTCCGAAACTACTAGACCGATTGAGCTGAAATTTGGTATACATTTGTAAGTCGGTGACCGCAACACGGACGCGTGACGTAAATATATGAATTTTAAACATGGGGGCCACTTTTGGGGGGTAAATCAGAAAATTAAAAAAAAAAGTTATGCAATCTATATTGTGTGGCATATCAAATGAAAGGGCTTATTGTGAGGACTTTAAATATATTTTTTTCTGAATTTTAAGTAAAATAGTTTGGAAGTTATTTAGGGAAATAGGCGAAAATTGACCATTCCCCCCCCCCCCTTATTTCCAAAACTACTGGGGCTAAAATTTAGAAAAAAATACAGAAATTAGTTCTTTACCTATAGATTACAGGAAAACCTATAAGAAGTCTATCGTATTTAAAGTAACCTAGTAAATTGCAGATAACCATGTACGGAACGGAACCCTCTCCACGCGAGTTTAACTCGCACTTGTTTAAAGTAAAATAAATAATTTAAAATACGAATCCATTACAAATTTAATTTTGACATGATTTTTCCTTATACTTTTTAAACGTACAAAATTAGATTAATTACACTGCATGAGTATTTTAATTAACAAACTCAATCTACCTGCGCTTTGAGTCAATATTGGCTTTGTACTCGGAGACGGAAGCGGACTCCATGATTATAATTTTTTCGTTCTTTCTGTGAACGCGTATTTGTAATGATTTCAGCAGACTTAATAAATTTGGATAATACATAACTAAAGACGTTTACGTTCAAAACTGATGACTTTTTGAAATTATTTCTATATTCACATGTTGCATAAGACATCGTTTTGACCTTATATGAAGAAAACGTTACATTATTACCGTTTTTAGGGTTTCGTACCTCAAAAGGAAAAAACGGAACCCTTATAGGATCACTCGTGTGTCTGTCTGTCCGTCTGTCACAGCCTGTTTGCTCCGAAACTACTGGACCGATTGAGTTGAAATTTTGTACACATATGTAAGTCGGTGACCGCAACACGGACACGTAACGTAAATAAATAAATTTTAAACATGGGGGCCACTTTTGGTAGGTAAATTAGAATTACGTATCAAATGAAAAGTCTCACTGGGAGGATCTTAAGTATTTTTTTTAAATATTTTAAGATAAACGGTTTTGAAGTTATTTACGAACATAGGCGAAAATTGACCATCTCCTCCCGCCTTATCTCCAAAATCACATGGCCTAAAATTTTGAAAAAAAATACAGAAAGTAGTTCTTTATCTATAGATTACAGGAAAACTTACAATAAGTCCACGGTGTTTAAAGTAACATAGGAAATTTCGTATAATCACGGAACCCTCTGCACGCGAGTTTAACTCGCACTCGACCGGCTTGTGTTTACCTATGGGCACGGGAATAACCAATTTTGTGTCCCACCATGTAAACGCAAATTGGAAACTATGCTACCAGTAGCCCGATTCACGAAGCTACAACTTTCAATTTTACAGGCAAAAACCGGACAAGTGCGAGTTAAACTCGCGTGGAGAGGGTTCCGTTCCGTACATGATTATCTGAAATTTACTAGGTTACCTTAAATACCATAGACTTCTTATAGGTTTTCCTGTAATCTATAGGCAAAGATCTATTTTCTGTATTTTTTTCAAATTTTTAGCCCAAGTAATTCGGAAATAAGGGGGGGGAATGGTCATTTTTCGCCTATTTTCCTGAATAACTTCTAAACTATTTTACTTAAAATTAAAAAAAATATATATTTAAGATCCTCACAATAAGCCCTTTGATTTGATATGTCACACGATATAGGTGGCATTTTTAATTTTCTAGTTTACCCCCAAAAAGTGGCCCCTATGTTTAAAATTCATATATTTACGTCACGCGTCCGTGTTGCGGTCACCGACTTACATATGAATACGAAATTTTAACTCAATCGGTCCAGTAGTTTCGGAGCAAATTGGCTGTGACTGACGGACAGACAGACAGACAGACAGACACACGAGTGATCCTATAAGGGTTCCTTTTTTCCTTTTGAGGTACGGAACCCTAAAAATAGCAACACTGCAAGTAAAATTGTAACATATAGCTTCGTGATATTCATCATAAATTTGTGTATTTTCCCCTTGTGATTGTATTAAGTTATTGTATTGTTTAGTTTAGTTTTTAATCGATATGTATTTTGATCATAATTTTAAGGCTATTTTAAGCGTTCTTTAGGTTTATTTATTTATTTTTAGCTGTTATTTAGTCTTAATTTATTTTATTTAGTAAACTACTAAATAAAATATGTTATGGTATTTTATATGAAACTAGTGGACCCGCCACAGTTTCGCCCGCGGTATTAGTACCGACTGCAGCGCCATCGGCCGGGCTGATTTGTGAATCTAAACCATCCAGGGCGCCACCCAAATACATACAAAAAAAAAACATTC
Source organism: Tortricodes alternella (assembly GCA_947859335.1). NCBI lineage: Eukaryota > Metazoa > Arthropoda > Insecta > Lepidoptera > Tortricidae > Tortricodes > Tortricodes alternella. The sequence goes on along the minus strand of OX401982.1, from coordinate 3,752,777 downwards.
ATATTGGTCCAGCCGTCTAGGAGGAGTTCAGTGACATACCAGTAGAATTATGTACATAAAGATTAGTGTGGCATAGTAATATTCTATGAAAAAATATAGTTTTTTCCTTTAATTATTTTATTATCATCGGTAAAAATTATTAGCGTTCCGCTATATGTAATGAGTGAAGAAGCACTGTTTTTTTTTTTTTCAACTGTCGGCGAACAGACTTTAAGGTATCTATGCATCATTGCAGAGAAATATACGAAGTTAAACAGCACTCAAAATGTTGTAACTGCTAGTTTTCGAAAAAGGTACGTTATAATGTCGTTCTACATATTAGAAAGAAAAGTAATATTAAATACTTTGTAGCTTTCATGCGCAATTGTGTTCAATGAACTCGTAACTCATAATATACTATGAACAAATTGCGTAAATCATATTCGAATTACTCAGCTTCTTTCGCTGTATTTTAACTGATTTATTATTCAGCCTCACAATATGCATGCATGTAAATTATTAGTTTTAGTTTAAAAATTCATTACACAAAACATTCCTTTTATATTACTTCTACAAGATACGAGTAGTAAAATTGTGTTGGGTTACAATAGAAGTCGTCACTCGCACGCCAAGCATGTCTAAGAAGTAACACGAATTTCAACCTTACGTCTAACTTATTTAGGGCTTTCTTTACCATGTATACATACATACATACATAGCATCACGCCCGAAATCCCTAATGGGGTGGGCAGAGCCACAAGACTACTTGTGGCCACGTCCGATTAATTAGTCCTAAGATGGTATGACGAACCGTATGGTGACAGGTGAGCCCATTGCCCATACAGATAGTCCACCATGTTGGAGAGGACCCGTCCCTTAGTCGACTTTTACGACATGCCAGGATGATAAGCATCTGCACGCATTCTATGCTATTTCTTCACTCCCAGTGCAGCAGAGGAGTATTTCTTCACTGCCAGTGCAGCAGAGAAGTACCATGTATGCTCTGACGGATACATCCATCATTGGCGTTGAAGCAGTGGTACGGATATATCCGTCATTAGCGTTGAAAAGGTGCATGCGATTCTGCGAGAATCTGACATTAATTTCACATGAACGGAAAATTATGACCCAGCTCCTTTGGCCCAAGAAAACTTATCCAACAATTCATAAAATAAAATGTCGCAAGTTAAGAACACAATTTCATAAATTATGCCATAAGGCGGCGTTTCATACTCGTTATACACTTTTTTATGAAAAAAGTTTTGAAGTTTTTTTAAGGAATTAGTAAAATTAATATGGCATTGTAATTAATGTCTGTTACCAAGTTCAGAAGCTTTATTAGTTTATTAGGTCAGTTAAAATGATGGCGGAATCAAAAATAATGTAGGATTTACAGGGCTGAAGTTATATACTTTGTAATTATTTTATGCATGCGGTCGCGCAGGTGAAGGAATTTTCTCCTTCTCGTTTCTTTTTTCTCTGTCGCTCCTGCACAAACTACACTGCACGAAAGGAGTTCCATAACTCTAGTTCCATATGGAACAATTAAGATACATATCAATGGCTTATAAGTTATCGCATTAGTTCCATATGGAGCTACATACTAAGTTTTACATCTGGTTTTATTACTGGCAATCCGGATAACGTTGTACTTACACTCGGGTAACATTAAGCGGCCTTAAAAATGACAATCGAAGAGGTAATTTAATTTGGGAAAAGATCAATCGAGACAAGATTAATGAAATGAAATTAATAAAACAAATAGTTATATTGTCGTAAAGCTTCATGAAGCTGCAACTTATAATGTTACAAGTTTAAACCGGCAGCACCAACGACATGTTCTATAAATACATACATACATACATATTATCATGCCCGAAATCCCTAATGGGGTGGGCAGAGCCACAAGACTACTTATGGCCACGTTCGATTAATTAGTCCTAAGATGGTATGATGAACCGTATGGTGACAGGTGATCAGCCCATCGCCCATACAAATAGTCCACCATTGGAGAGGACCCGTCCCTTAGTTGACTTTTACGACATGCCAGGATGATAAGCATCTGCACACATTCTATGCTATTTCTTCACTCCCAGTGCAGCAGAGGAGTAAGCTCTATAAATAATATATAACATTTCTCGTACTAGTAAAAAGATAACGTTAGATATGAATATGTACCAGTAGTGTCATGTGGAACTACTGAGACATTTCATAATTATTTTTCAATACGTTGTGTTCCATATGGAACTCAAAATTATGGAACTCCTGGGATGTAACCCGCACAAAAAGTATGAAAAAAAAAAATCTCTCTTTATAGCGCTTTTTTTCTGTCTCTAATTCGGGGTACGCTTTGACTGTCTGACGTCCGTAACGCTTGTGACAAAAAAAAAACAATATTTTGGTAATGTTATTGTTTTAATAGCTTTTACCTGCGACTTTATCAGGAACGATGCAATTTTTCGGAATGGAAAGAATCCTATGTCCTTTCCCAGACACCAAAGTAGATTTTTGCCAATTTCCATCAAAATTGGTTTATGAATGTCTTTCGCATTGGTCGTCGACTGTCCAAGTATAATTTTAAGATAGACCTAGCTATTGATAACGTGCAATCAACTTATATTGTCAAGTCTTTCAGTACGCATTGAATAGGCATTGCAACCCCCCCCCCCCCTAACAAAGCCTCTCCCTCCTCAGGAATCCGCAATAAACCTACATATCTCCGTAATGAGCAGCACTTAAAAGAATAGCAGCACCAGAACTCGGCCACTTGATGAAAAAGTTAATACGAGCGTTTATGGGGTCTATTTGTCAATGTGTTTTGTTAAGCCGGGTTTGCAGCTGTTTCCCTTGGTGCAGGTTGTTAGCTAGTTAAAAAAAAGACACATACATACATACATATTATCACGCCCGAAATCCCTAATGGGGTGGGCAGAGCCACAAGACTACTTGTGGCAACGTTCGATTAATTAGTCCTAAGATGGTATGATGAACCGTATGGTGACAGGTGATCAGCCCATCGCCCATACACATAGTCCACCATGTTGGAGAGGACCCGTCCCTTAGTCGACTTTTACGACATGCCAGGATGATAAGCATCTGCACGCATTCTATGCTATTTCTTTACACCCAGTGCAGCAGAGGAGGGAATGAGAATAATTTCTGAGGTCAAAATAGTTCATTGGTCATAAAGTTGCTCTTTCATCTGTTATAATCATTGACACTATATTTTTACTTGAGTATGAAGATTAGGTAAGATTTTATTATAATGTTTTGTGAAAAAATACGGCCTTAGTTAAAGTTGCATTATAGCAAATGAAGCGATTATAACTAATTAATCAAACTTTAGGACTTTAATACTTAAAATTATGTAAATACTTAAATTAATCTAGCATGCATCAAGCATAAGCCCGCCTAGGGACTCTTGCGCAACCCCCCTCACTATGACAAGAGGTCTGTGCCCACCCGAGGAGCGAATAAACTGTCAAGTTTCACGGATGTGAATGTAGGTACAAACTCCTCGTAATTGGCTAAAAGTTTGACATTAAAAAGGTTAGATGGAGCTGTTACGATCGATCCTGTATTTCAACAAATGCACCTTCCATCCGATACTTAGCGTATTAAAACGCCATTAGGCGTCCTTGGTTGTAATTACTGTACCGTAAAAACAATAATCATTCAATCGATTAAACCGATTAGGGGTTACGTGTCCATCGAATGGTTCAAATGCATCGTTCAAAGTCATTCAAACAACATAGTGTCGGTAGGCAATGAGGGGATTGGTGTAGCATCAACTCACGGTAAATTACTGGTTAAAATGTTTCTCTTTCAATCATTGCTATATAATAATTATATTTGTTTAGCAGTTTTTAGGGTTCCGTAGCCTATTACCGAGCCTACAACGTTCGTCCGTCTGTCAGAGGCTTCTAGCTCAGCAACGGTAAGAGGTAGGAGGTAGAAATTTTCACAGAATATGTGTTGTTATGGCATAAATACTAGCAAATAATAAAAATATTAAAAAGTTATAAGCCTGAGAAGCGTATCGTACGATGATACCCTAAAAATTGGCTGATGTTAGACCAATTTTGTTCGTGTTGTATTTCCAAAACGGCTTATGGTACAGCTAGCAAATTTGGTCCGATTTTAGTTTATATCTATATATATAAAAATGAATTGCTGTTCGTTAGTCTCACTAAAACTCGAGAACGGCTGAACGGATTTATCTTATCTTAGTCTTGAAATGTTCGTGCAAGTCTAGGGAAGGTTTAAAAGTACATAGGTTACTTAAATTATTATTCTTCGCAGACGAAGTCGCGGGCACCAGCTAGTCCTGTTATAGAAATGCGAAAATTACTGCTGCAGCTTAACAATCCGCCAACTTATTTGCAACTGTCAAAGTTCTTATAAAATTAAAATAAAGTCTTGGTTGAGCCTCATGTCCAATTGGCGTAGTACGGAACCCTCGGTGCGCGAACTCAACTCGCACTTGACCGGTTCTTTATTTTATTATTATGAATGGGCTTTCGCTTGACCAGAATCTCATCTGATGGAAGGTGATGAAGCCGCCGAAGGTGGAACACGATTACCCAAGACGACACACTTCGTACGACAAGGAGGAAAGTTAATCTTGTACGAGTAGAGATGGAATGACTCCGTAGGTCTGCTAAACACTTAAGGATGTATACCACGTCAAATCCGCAGTACATCTATTTTATTTTTCAAGTTTTGTTTTATTTGCACCAAATAACGGCAATGAGTAAGTTTGTACGAATAATGATTTAAAATATACAAATTGTGTAATTATTAATAATTATTTAGTACGTGAAATAAAGTTAGAACATGATTTGACTACTCGAGTGACAACAGCGCTAGCGGCCTTTCCTTACCATTTGACGTTACGGTCCGGATACATGGAAATTCAATCAAGAATATTTCCGTGGGAATAACGGTAACGACATTTTTTTTTTTCATCAAAAAATCGAGGAGAGTATAAAGTTATAGAAATTACATTTACTGATTATAAAAGTACTATGGGACAGAAACATTTTTCGGTTTTTATTGTAATTTAATCAACTTCCGGTACAAATAAAATAACACAGGCACAGCACATAACACATGTAATCTTAAATGTCATTTATCTCCTTTAAAAGAACGGTAAAGTGGTTTTATTTTTTATTCCACTTATGCGAAACGACTAATATTACCATACTATTCAATTTCAGCGAAAAATTTACAAATCGATATAATGGGTATACATTCTTAAGTATCGGAAAAAACACAAAATGGAAACAAGATAATGATTTTTCTTGAAAAAAGTAGAGTACATTCTCTTGTCAACTCTTATAGCTAATGAAATTCTATGGAGATGTCTGTACCAAACACGACAATAGTTTATAGGACATAAACACAATATTTTATCGGAAATACTTTACGATTGTCGCATACCTTCCGTTTTACTAACCCTACAAAATTATATTATATTCATCTTCAGATTTTCAATTTTATCCTTCGTATCTACAGTTCATTTTCACTTGAATATTCCGATAGCTAAAATGGCCCGGTAAAGTTTGACAGTAAACTTGCAGATGTTCAGAATTTTCCAATTTGAATTCGTTGCGGGATTTACGCCAAGCTGGCATGATGTTTGAAGCGAATTAACAATTTAAATTCAACTAGTTCTGACGGATTATCTCCTGAACTTCATGATTATTAAGCGCATGCAGATCCGTGCCTTTACTTCTGTGCAATTTTTGCATAATTTTTCGATATTAATTTATTTCAATCAAAGAATAAAATGAGACGCGTTTGCTGATTTTTTTTATTACCCGCATACGAGGGGTTAACTTCCGTGGCCATTATTTTCAACAACATAATTATTTTATTAACTACTAGGTTTCTGCTCGCGACTACGTCCGCGTTGGATTTGGATATCGCTGTTCGCTCGGGAACCGTGCATGTTTCCGGGATAAAATCCACTGTCACTCTCCGGCTCATAGACTATCTATCGCTAATTCATCCTTAAATTACATATATCTGTTTCTGTGTGAAAGAAGGACAAACCAACAAGCGAATACTAAGTACCAGTGGCGAAGCCTCCCGACAAGCCGATCCCTGACGGCTTTACCAAGCTATAAAGCTACGGCTAGCTGTCAGTGAAGTCCATGTTACTCTAACTAAATGTCCGAGTCGCACGTACGGTTTTAATTATTCCGGCTTCCCTCAGGAAATATTTGACGCTTCGCTACTGCTAAGTACAGATAATTAATTCGATATTACAACAACGGGGCCAATTCGAAAGTGTGTCGCAATAAAAGTCACAAAACTTATAATAAGAAACGTCAAACTCGATTTTGACCGCTTTGTGCTATAAAAATGGATTTGATGTTTCTTACTTTAAGTTTAGGACATTTTAAATTAAGTTGACACCGTTTCGAACTGGACCCAAAAGAAGAATAATCTATACAGAATAGTATAGTATACATATAGCAGTTTTTCCGTATAGCCTCCTGAGCCCGAATGTTAATTATGCTACTTGAATTTTAAACCCTGTTTAATTATGATAAGGTCTAGAGTAATAGCCTTTGTCCCTTATTAAGGACGCGGGGACGCAGGAGGGTAGGTTAAAACATTTCGTTAAACCTTTCTTTCCTCACGCAAGTTTAAAAGGAGACCAATACAGCAAAACCACCAAAGTAACACGTCAACAATCTTATAACGTTAGCATAAAGGCTATAGTTGCTTGACTGATGCAACTTGCAAACGTGGTTAAACTTTAATTCGCGCAATACGTCGACTTCCGCGGTCGGTTGATCTCACGATTTATTACTAGGGTCTTAATGACAGTCTGCAGCTAACTGGCAGTTTCTCCTTCCCTCTTTACCTAGTTTAGCGCGAAAGAGACGTAATAAACTGATATGTCCTAGTACAATCACGTTAAACCTTAGGTACATGATGAATTTGTAGCTTAATATAACAGACCCTGAACATACATTCATAGTTAAATTAGCATAATTTGTAAAACAAATGATAACCTTAGATTTAGCTGGTCAAGTGCGAGTCTGACTCGCGCGCCGAGGGTTCCCGTACTTACCTATGAAAACAGACAGAACCTTGTTGCGGAACCCTAAAAATAAAATAAATGACTATTAACAACCGGTTAACCATTTACAACCTACCGATGAAATAAGACAAAAAATTACTTTCGCAAGCTCCTAACTCTGTGTAACCTCGAGTGTGATACCACTTTGCAAAGCTTATTCCATTTTTTTTGTGATGTAACTACTTATTTACTGTTTTCTGACTTTTTCCTTTGCTTGTCCTGTAAGTCACTGCTTCTTCCCAAATTTCATGATTCTGGTTCAACTGGAAGAACCCTATAAGTAGGTTTTGATTCCCTTTGGATTCCCTTAAAAGTATCAAAATATGTGGCATAAACGGCCGTATCTTTTGATTGCGTTGACTTAGAATGTTGACTTTTTCACAGCTCCAGGAGATTGCAGACTTGAGTTTTTGATATTAATTTCAACTTGATACCTCTACGCATTCTTTAGAAAAAGGTCTTGCCACACAGACAGACGGACAGACGGACAGACAGACAGAGACAGACAGACAAACAGACACACGAGTGATCCTATAAGGGTTACGTTTTTTCCTTTTAAGGTACGGAACCCTAAATAAGAACTAATCTATAATAAAACTCAAACAGCGAGACGGGCTTAACCTTTCTCCCTTCGAGTACTTCTTTTTAGTTCATGGTCACATATATACATTACTAGTGGACCAGCCACAGCTTCGCCCGCGGTATTTTCCATGCAATCTTTATCACCTCTTTTCACCCCTTTTTGGATTGAATTTCAAAAATTAATGCTTAGTGCACCTCTAGGGTAATCGAGGAATATCACCTCCAAATTTCAAACCTCTAGGACCCCCGTTTAGGCTGTGCATTGTCTATAAGTGAGTCACGATACTGTTTTATATGTATAGATATTTCAGACAAAATTACTAAATCAAAATCGCTATATTTGTATTTAGGGTGAATTTTCGGAAAAGTCTACATTCATCCCATCAGATGATCTATGAATTGTTCAGTAAAGAAGTGAAATTGATATAAATATATTTTTTTATCCAAAAAACGGCACTTACATTACATAAAATGCAAAAATATGACTAAATTATGATTGGTGTGTTTAAATCCAGAAAATCCATGATTTCCATCCAAAAAGAATCCATGATGGATTTGGTTTAATGTAATTTCTTCCACTTTAGAATATTATTTAATGGAATGCAAGCAGATTTGAGACTTTTCTCTAAATATAACATACAGGAACGATTTTAATTTACTAACTTTGCCTTAAATGTAATTTAAGTGATCATGGAATTACTGGGCAATTTACATCTAGCAAACTTTTTGAAAGTATTGATCATTTTCAACTCACTTTCAAAGTTCAAAATTAATTTTATCTACACCCATATCATAAAACCTCCATTGGTTAATCAAAAACCGTAGGAAATGACCACCATTTTGACAACCAATTAGGAAAAACCAGTGCTGCGATAAAGAAATAACATGACTTCTTTATCGTTTTTAGTACAGAAATAAGATTAAATTTGGAACAGCTGTCAAAACTCAAGTAGGTCTCTATTCTAGTATCCATAGATAATAAAACAGTTATTGATACTAAACGTCAATTCAGTATGTTTTTTTAATATAAACTGCACAATATTTGATCTCGAGTGATGTGAGAATAGAGACTTCATCCGTTTGTCTATGATTTAAAAAAAAATGGTCTTGACGGAGGACGCCGCCATGTTGGTGTTTTGCTGAACGAAAGTAGAATTGTTGTTGAATTGAATAGAAAAAGTTGTTTGTAATTTACATTTTAGTTGAAAATATGAATAGTAAGTAGTCTTCTCGGAGTGTGTGTGATGTGAAAATGCGCCGGATATCGGAAATATGCAGCCACGATTGCAACAAATAACTTGTTGCCAGAAAATATTGTTTCTGAACCCATCATGGAGGATTTATAATATGTGTGTAGATAAAGTTATGTATGCAACTCTGCATAATTTGGCCTTAAAACACACGTGCGATCTTATTATGAAACTCGCCTATCGGCTTGTTTCATGAAAACCGCACTAGTGTTTTAAGGCCTATCATTATGCAACCGTTGCATAAACTACTATAGTTTTAGAGTAGTTAGTTTAAAAAATTTGTAGTGGTAGTAAACAGTAATCCTCACTAGATGATTACTGTTCGAATGGGCCGTCTCGACCGGGATAGTACCACACTCTCACAGAATATCAGCGTAAAGTAACAGCTTGCTATTGCGTTTCGTACGGTAAGTGACGAGATCCGGAGCCCTATTCCATCATCCCCATCCCATCCCCATTCCCCATTCTCCCTAGACTGGCAACGCATTGGCAGCACCTCTGGTGTCGCAAATGTCCATGGACGGCGGTGACCACTTTCCATCAGGTGCGCCGTCTGCCGGTTTGTCAGCCAATTGACAAGTCAAGTCAAACAAAGCAATATCGCGAAGCACGATAAAATATCTGAGACATAAAATCATACATAACACCTTTCCAGAAAGTTGGGGAGAGTTCTAGAAGAACGATTATAAGGGTGATTTGCGACGGGAACTCCACCTGCTTGCCTGCCAACTGGAATGCGTTAATCGCACTTGGAAAGTATGGATGTTTGTTTATTTTTTATTTATTACTTTGACTATAATAGGGTAATAATAACTAGTAAACAATATTCTAATAGTTTGTTTGAAAATGAAAATGAAAATGAAAAAAGAAAATATGAAAATGAAAATGAAAATGAAAATATTTATTTTGCAAGTAGGCCTCACGGGCTCTTTTACATGTCTGAATCTACCAGCGCTTCGAAAGGTGACATGTGCTGAGAAGAAACGCCGCAAGAAACTCAGCAGTAAGTCTTTTTTCCACTTTAAAATTACATATAACTAAAACTAACATAAAAAGTGCAACAAATAAACCTAATGGGCACAAATTAATTATCGTATACAACTAATAAGGGAGATGTATAGTCTCCGCGTCTGAACAAGTAAATTTAAGTGCCTTAGAGATGTATAAAGTCTCTAAGGGTCATAATAATCAGAATAATATTAAAACAGAGAAAACATCTAAATTGATTAATCTAGGTTACATGGAGATGTAGACAGTCTCCATGGTCAAGTATAAAGATGGAGATGTAAGGTCTCCAAATATCAAAAACAATCTGAAATATAACATTTCATGTCTTAATAATACAAATATTATTGGCTATTAAGCCAAAAAGAAAAGGTTATGATATATGATATAGTGGTTTTCATATTAAGCAATCAATGTTTCTAGAAATCGCTGTAACGATTTCGATAAAAGACCGATTGGAGGAAAAGTACGATTTATACATGACAAATTCATTATACTTACTTACTAAGTAATATTTTAAGAATGCGTGTCTGACCGTTTGCTTATGTGTTCCTGTTTCACGTCAAAACGAAGCAACTAATTATCTTGATTTTTCGCGCAGCGGTATTTCGTAAGCCGGCTTTCCGACACTACTTTTACCCCGGAAAAATTCTCTGTTCCCATAGGAAACAGCGATAGAAGAATTGCACGCGAACAAAGCGACGGGGAGAACTAGTTACAAACCTTATCTTACTTAATTTATCCTTGAAATGAGCCCTGAATTGTAGCGGACTGAATTATTGATTTAGATTTGCTTCAATGTCATTTAACAATATGGTATTACGGTAATGGATATTGGTGGTTATCGCTACATTTACGGCGGCTGATGAGTGATTACCATCAGTATTTCACGTGATTAATCGTCAAAATAAATACTGAATCGAATTTTGTACTTAATCTATTATACAAAACTCAATTGCCATGCGTAAGTCTCGCTAAAACCAAAAATGGCTTGAGCGATTTGTATAGTTTTCTTTTGTTTTATTCACTAACAGGGAAGGTTTAAAAGTAAAAAAATACACGGAATAATTATAACCGAATTCCACGCGAACGAAATTGCAGGCAGAAGCTAGTGTTCTATATTTGCTTTCATATGTAACTAACTATACGCAACAAAATCCAATATTTAATGTTCTGAAAGTATTATATTATATCAGGCGGTATTGAAACAACATACCGTAATATAATTATGAAAGCAAGAATCCAAATATGCGAGATAGTAATTTGATATCCAAATATTCTACCATCTGCATATCTTCGACGGGATCTAATTTGGCATATGATATAATAAAAAAATAAGGAGTGTCTACCAGATTTGGAAAATACTTAGATTATCTTGAAGAGTTTGATGTGCTTTCGCAGATTATAATTATTCTTCTGTGGGTCTAAAATTAATTGAACGCGCGGTACATACACACATAGCATCACGCCCGAAATCCCTAATGGGGTGGGCAGAGCCACAAGACTACTTGAGGCCACGTTCGATTACTTAGTCCTAAGATGGTATGATGAACCGTATGGTGACAGGTGATCAGCCCATCGCCCATACAGATAGTCCACCATGTTGGAGAAGACCCGATAAGCATCTGTACGCATTCTATGCTATTTCTTCACTCCCAGTGCAGCAGAGAAATGCATCACCCCATCTCCTTAGATGGGATATCTTAGACGTATGCTAACTTGACGTTAATTCGCCAAGTGACCACACCGTTATGTAGCCAAATTGCTAAGCAAACCTTTGTCATACAATTTTCCAGCCTTCAGTTTTACTTCAAGCAGGTTCGTGCGGTACTATGTAGGTTACATTGTCATGTTATTCTTACGGCCCGATCAATGGTCCCTCGGTTATGGTATCGATCGCGTGAATAAAACATTGGTGTAATGCCTCGGAGCCAATGCGAGTTGATCAACGAATCATTGAATACAAATAAATACTCGTAATTGTGTGCATGTGACGTGTCGATATTTATATTTTTATTGTTGCCATGTTATATGCACTGCATAGTCCGGAAAGTGACTGCATGAGACCTTACATACTGTACTCAAAAATAGACCAAAGGCATTTTGCAAGGACAGTTGAACTTAAGTTGCTTCTAAAGGTCTAGTCGCCGCGAAATAACTTTGCAAGTTTTGCGCAGTGAGTGAAGAAGTGTCCGCTGGGCCCCTTAAAAACCTCATTAAAAAAAATTAAAAACCTGCAGCTCAATTACGTGACACAATTGGTATCGGTTTGACTGGAAATGTAAACTGATTTAGTCATCACTTCATGTACATAAGGGTACAATTGGTTTACTTTTCACGAAAGCGATACCAATTGTTGTTACGTTATTGAGCAGCAGGATTACTAGATTGTATAAATTATACTTGGATGGCGATCGGTATCCTACTTCTGTTTACTTATTTATTTACTAAGACCATCAATAGTATTACACCGCTAAGACATAAAATGTAACATACAAGTTGGAGCGGATGCAACACTAATTACAGACGGCCACAGCATGCACGGTAGATTACAAATAATTGATTAATTATAGCGATTTAAACAATAAATGCAATTTAAAACTAGGTTATGCTACTTTAACTTAAGTAACAAAAAAAACCGGTCAAGTGCAAGTGAAACCCGGGTGGAGAGGGTTCCGTTCCATACATGATAAACTGAAATTTCCTATGTTACTTTTTTTTTTTTTTTAGTCGAGTGCGAGTATCTGTGTGCATGTTGTGTTCGCATCTAGAAGGTCGTTCAGCCAACCATGTATTGTAGGTTTTTTTTTTAAATAACTGTTATTCTGCTGTAACGTCCAGTTTGCGAAACTAAATTAAAAAAAAAAAAAAAAAAACCGTTGACTTCTTATAGGTTTTCCTGTAATCTATAAGCAAAGAACTATTTTCTGTATTTTTTTTAAATTTTAGGCCCGGTAGTTTTGGAGATAAGGGGGGGGGGGGGGGAGAATGGTCAATTTTTGCCTATTTTCCTAAATAACTTCTAAACTATTTTACTTCAGGCAGGTTTCAGTGGCAGACTGAATTAATATTTTTAAAACATGTATTTCTGCCTCACCAAGAAATCGAATGAAACCAACGCGTTATAATAGTTAAGTTAAAGCTACGTACGTTTTGGTCTGCCTGATCTCAGCCTGGCAGACCAAAGGCTAAAGATTAATTAGTCTAAATTAATTACCCATCAAAGTAATGAAGCGAAGACTACAAATGCGCCTCAATATACCTAAGTAATAACGCTCTTACTACCGTACAATAGGGTTGAATATAGTCGTATTCTCACGTTTTCAATGCACAGGTTTTATTAACTTCACGTATTTTAATTTGTAAATTATTAACTCCTACTCGCGACTTCGTCGACGTAGAAATACGGAAAACGATCCTCTTTGAGAACTGTTAAATTTTCCCTCAGTTCGTCTCACATTATAACGAAGAAAGAGATGCACTGATAGATAAGACGGGGATACCTTATCCTCGTGTCAACCTTGCTAGGGCCGCTGGGATATAGAAGAAAGTATTTGCACGAATTGCCATCAAAATTTGTTAAGCCTTTTATGCATGATTTAATAACAAACAACCAAACATTCTTACTTTCTTATTTATAATATGATTAGGATGTAAATATTATTTATGTTTGCTTTAGTGATTCTTTTAAATCAAATTTATTACTTGCGCATTCTAGTCATATAAACTTCTTATAAGATTAAATAGGTAAAAATAAATTCTGCGAGCACACAGAGTTTATTAAACGCATTTAACAATAGTAGATTATGTCACCATGGGAACAAAAACATTCTACAATAGAATCCTGAGCTTAGCGAGAGATTGTAACGTTGAAACCTGTGTAGCGATTCAAGCCCAAGTTTTTTTTTTTATATCAATAAAAACACTGCTTTTCACTCCTCCTATGACAAAAATATCTATATCTATCAGTACCGTGACTCACTTATAGACAACGCACAGCCTAAACGGGTGGTCCTAGAGGTTTGAAGTTTGGAGGAGATGTTCCTCGAGTACCTACCCTAGAGGTGCACTATGGAAGGATTTTTTGAAATTCCATCTCTAAAAGGGTGAAAAGGGGTGATCAATTTTGTATGGAAAATACCGCGGGCGAAGCTGTGGCCAGTCCGGTAGTTAATTATAAAACACAAAAAACCCGACTGCAATTTAATGAAGATATAGAAGTAGCAGTCGGTGATCATGTATTTATCTATTATTTCCATATCGACTCATGTCCACGGCAGATTTAATTTCTGCTTTTCAAGAGGTTATGCAGTCGGGTTTTATTTTTTTATAATAAATAATTTTTAGTTTCATTTTAAAGTTTGAGTTGAGTTAAAAGAGCAGGGAACAAAATGCAATTTTGCGCCCGCTAAGCAAGATAGAAATGATTTTTTTCTTGTTTTTTTTTATGATATTTAGTTTGCCACTTTGGGGCTTTTGTTCATGTATTAAAAGTTCTTCATCAATTGTATTTATTCAATTACTACGTAGGTTTTGCCCGCGACTTCGTCCGCGTGGAATTCGGTTCCCGATTTTCCTTTGGTGTTCTCGCATTTTCCGGGATAAAAATTAGTCTATATACTATCTCTACATAAAAAAATCACGTCGATCCGTTGCTCTGTTGCTGCGGGAAAGAAAGACAAACCCACAAACTATCAACTACAATTTCACATTTATAATATTAGCAGATTAATTAACTTTTTCCCTGATCACAAACACATAAATTACTTTTTTACGTAAACTGAAATATAGATTTAGATTTATATATTTTTTTTCCCAAAATAATATTTCATTATTAATTGCGCATATCAAATAACAAGAATGTATCTCTAGATCGTCAGCGAATAAATTAAAAAATAAAAGTATAATGCGAATAAAAATTATCAATAAGAACTATTATAAAATTATGTGTAATAATAAGATTAAATGACAAATTATAACAGACAAAAAAAGATAAATATATAAAATATTGCTTCTTTGATGGATGTTTGTAATATAACTTCAATAATGTCTGAAAGTTTTTATGAATAATAAATTCAATAATTATTGTTTTGTTAGTACTTATTATTGTGGTATTCAACCTTCATTGCGTAGTTATATTTAAATAATAAATTATTAAGATTCCCGTAGTTATAAAAAACTTTTTTCATAATGGACGTTATTTAATATAAATAAGTTTATTATTAAGTTCATTAAAGTAAATTACTTACTTTTCTTGTGCACACTTTTAGTTTCATACTGTAGAAGGTTTAATAACTGTACACTCATTTTAAGTTATATTTTATTCTTGTCATCACTTTTAAAACAAAATATACGTTCTGAAACCCACTTTTTAAAACTTAATTCAAAATTAAAACATTCTTAAAATTATTAGTAATTATTAGAAATTATTCACTTTTTTACTTTGTCTTTCGGACTTGTTCGGTGACTTTCGTGTTTTCTCGTAGGCGCTGAGAGCGCCGTGCGGCTACGCCGACCTACGCCGTAGCACTGGCGTAGCAACGCTCAGCGTGTCAGCTACGACGCTCGGACCATTGCTTCTGTATTTAAGGCCAATGTCATGTCAGGTTCATACAAGAACTGAAACTAGTTTTCTCATGGTATACGTGAATATACAGGATGTCTCAAGAAAGTCTCAAACGGAGGTTTAGATGTAGAGCACCTCAAGGGGTATCAGATTTACCCAAAAGAGTTGTCATTTTTCTCAACCGCATTTTATCTTCTTGCACTGTATGTAATTTGAATTTGATAAAATCCGATAACTTATAAACTACGAAAAATTGTGGTGAATCTAATGCCCCATGAGGTGCTCTGCCTGAGAACTTCGACTTGACACTATTTTCCATACCTTCTTTAAAATTGTGTGTTCTTTAGATAATTATGTATGAATGTACACTATCTATTATTCTTTTACATATTTCGATATTTTGATTTTGTTTGCCTAAGCAACCATGTAGAGTTCATTACACGTATGATTGGCCTATTAAGAATGGATATTGTGAAATAATTACAATGTAGCAAATTATTTAAATACTTACTTAGAAATACTTTTCTAGAAGCTTTAAGTTCGTAGGCATGCTATTTCAAATATGCATATGGGAACGCGCAGATGTCTGCAGGTCTCGTGAGGAAACTCGCATGCAGCTGCAAAGTAATTCAAAGATATGAATCAAGTCCCCAATCCGCACTGAGCCCGCTCGGTACTGCTCAGTAGGGACTGCTCCGTTGCTGCTCTCACTATCTATGAGAAGACGCACATGCCCAACAGGTATAAAGAACCATAATGACAGGGAAATAAGTTTTCTTGATATAGCTTGTAAAAAAAAAGGTGGGTTTTTATTCATTAATAAACATACGTAAGTTACTATTGTCTGATGACTTTTGAAGTGTATAGTTATTTAGTTATTTAATTTGTTTACATTTCTGTAGCATTATTTTTTTGTTTTAAGAAGACTGTGAACCAACGGCAAAAATCACCCTTTTCATACAAAAGGCGATAACGATTTCCACCCCTAAATGTTAACCGATTTTTGCCAATTTTTGATAGGTTGTCAGTCAAAACAAAATCTAGGTCTATACGTTTTTGAATTTTGGTTAAAGATCAACAAAGTCGAATAATCGACGATATTAGTTTGATATGAGAATACTGAAACAGCAATAAAACTTAATTTATTGATTACAGTGAAAAAACCAAAACGTATAAACCCACATTTTGTTCTGACTGACAACCTGTCAAAAATTGGTCAAAATCGGTTAACATTAAAGGGGTGGAAATCGTTATCGCAAAATATGAAAAGCCCGTTCACACTCCTCTTAAAAGACTACCATTAAAATAAATAAGTTATTGCTTCAAACTGAAATGGTTTTTTGAAAAAAATCTATAATATCTATAATGCATTGAAACAACCATTCGACATAAAATAACTACGATTATTTATATGACCTTTATCATAAATGGGTGTATGTAAATTGACCAGCGCTTCTATTCGGGAACGCTAAGTGATTCTGTAGCGACTCGTGAGCGAGATTTCTCATCCCACTCTTCCGCACGACGCGTAATGCGTAAGAGTGGGATGAGAAATCTCGCGCACGAGTCGCTACAGACTCCTCCTTAACTCGACTTTGGTCCGCGTTGACATCTGGCATTGTTTTACGGCCGTGCTGTTTGCATTCTCTATTTTGGTTTGTTCTTTGTTCAAATAAATCCGTTTTCTTTTTAGCTTTTGGCTTGAAATAAGAGCGGTTTGAAACAAGGTCTTTTTGTAATAAGATTAAGCAAATTACCGGTTTTTATTTTTCATTTGGAGTAAGGATTAATGTAAAATGTAATCTATACTCAATTAAATGAAATTGAAGTGTCCGTTTGTAATGTTTAAGTAACCTTATACGAAATACTTACATATACTTGTAACAAAAGCCGATTATTCAAAGTGCTGTCCGTCTGTCTATCTGTCTTTTTGTTCCGACTAATCTCCGAAACGGCTGGACCGATTTTGACGGGACTTTCACTGTCAGATAGCTGATGTTATAAAGAGTAAATGAGGCTACTTTTATTTTAGAAACAGAATTAGGATTCCGCGCAACCTAATTTAAACCCATGAATCTGTGTACCATAATGGGTGAAATCGCGGGAGGCAGCTAGTATTTTATAAAAGTGAAACAATAAATAAATCACAAAAAAGTTTCAAACACCTTTGACCTTACCATTTAAAGTATCGGAAGCAAGGATAATTAGGGGTCATGTTGAAAATTAAACTCAACAAAAAGTCAATGATAAATGTTGAACCCGCGTTAAGTTTTCGAATACACAATTTTTCTCTAAAGCCTTTGGGTAAAATAACTTATTTCAAGGAAAACGGGAGCATGCACTTAACAGAGACAAGCGTCAAAAGAAAGAGGTTTTTGCCCAGCAGTGGGAAACCCCAACAGGATAATCATTTTGAGATCCCAAAAACATAAAGTTCATCAGTGGTATAACTCTATTAAATAAACCTTCGTCAACAAACTCAACGGCGAGCCTAACTTGACACGTGCGTAAAAACTAAACTAAACTACATGTTGTAGTGGTAGAGCCAAACAGTAATCCTCACTAGATGATTACTGTTCGAATGGGCCGGCTCGACCGGGGTAGTACCACACTCTCACAGAATATCGGCGTAAAGTAATAGCTTGCTATTGCGTTTCGTACGGTGAGTGACGAGATCCGGAGCGCAATTCCCTCATCCCTATCCCATCCCCATTCCCCATCCTCCCCTAGATTGGCAACGCATTGGCAGCATCTCTGGTGTTGCAGATGCCCATGGGCGGCGGTGACCACTTTACATCAGGTGGGCTCGTTTGTCAGTCAATTGACATTTAAAAAAAAAATGTTCGTGCGTATCTCAGGCCTTGGTCGTATTCAATGCAGTGGTGTGATTCTCTAATGGCTGCTCTTCACTTAAGTGAATAAAAA
This sequence comes from Tortricodes alternella, assembly GCA_947859335.1. Classification (NCBI taxonomy): domain Eukaryota; kingdom Metazoa; phylum Arthropoda; class Insecta; order Lepidoptera; family Tortricidae; genus Tortricodes; species Tortricodes alternella. The sequence continues at coordinate 3,734,374 of OX401982.1, read as the reverse complement.
AGTGGCCATCATTGGCGCGATCATGGCAATATTCGAGATAGCTTGCACATCTTGGCGTGCCAACGAGCAAATGACTGATAGGGTCTAAGCAACTCGACACCCACTTCACCTTCAGTGCGGCGACCGTGTTATCCTAGCGAGTAACCAGGTCGGCGTTTCCTAGGCTCCAGACGCGAAGCAAGCACCTCCAATGCGGCCTTAACCTAAACTTTACCAAGCTAGGAAGCTACTGGTAACTGTCAGTGGAGTCATTGTAACTCTAAAGGTCAGACTCTTCCATTTACGGTTTTTCGTTCCATTTCCCTTACGAAATATTTGACGCTCCGCCACGATATATTTTTTAGTCTATACCATAGTAACAATATGTTGCTGTATCACTTATAACAATGCTGAATATCGGCCCTGTATAGATGTAATTATGTGTGTTGACACGGCCTTTCGTATCAGTTAATTAACTTACTCTAGATACTTAATATAAATTGATCGGGTTCCTATTATCCGAAGGCCTAGTTAGTTAAGGCTAAAGAATAAACAAATAAGAGCCACTGTCCGCGCATAGCTCCGAGTAATCTTAACTCACGTTAAAGTAAATAATAATAATAATAATAATAATAATAATAATATCCATTGATTTCAGGCAACAAGGCCCATAACATAAATAATTTAAAGACTAACATATATAAGTAAAAATGAAACACTTAAATAACTAGGTAACGCGTTTGGTCTGTGACGTGTGACACAGTTTCGCGGTGTCCAATAAACGTCCACGAAAACGACGGAATACGACACCCTTCGGCCAGAATTCCTGCTTCGTGAAGGCCGCAAGTTGGTCGGTCGGTACCCCCACCACAACAAATAAGAGACAAAGGTGGAGGTAAACGTGTAGTGCAGTAAATGATTAATACGGCAACATCATCGATAAGTATGAACATGCCTTGAGGACAACACTCGTACTGGTAGAGTGCAGGGTATGAAAGGACGGTCGGGCGCCGCGCACTACGCCCGTTTCCCAAGCCCCTGCTTCTTCAGAGCTTGCGTGCGGATTGTAGTTACTATTTGTTGGAAATCGTCATAAATCCGGTTTCTATCCGATGCATCAAACAGGGGCCCCCAAACTAGCAACCACGGGCTATGACCCATTTTTCGGCCTGGTTATAGAAATTTCCATTCCATTTCTTATCCGGGAAAATTCAAAAAAATCTCGATAGAATAACGCTAACCAAATTCCACGTGGATGAAGTCGTGAGCAGATTTAAGTTATTTAAATAAACAATTGAGTCTATCAAATTTTCATTACCGCTCCGATGTTAAATAAACTACTTTACTTGATAATTTCTTTTCTGAGTACCAATTATACATTATATCGAAACGTCCATGAAACTGAGACGATAATGGACTCGAGTTCGCTCTCAGTCCTCTGTTTATTGTTTGTGGGACAAGTCAGTCTTGATGTATAGGATTTTGAAACTGGAAGTAAATATTAATCAAAAAAGTTAAATAAAAACAATTTCAAATTTCGTACTTTAGGAAAGCTTGGGGAATGTTCACTGTCATGATCTGCCATCATTATATGTTTTGAGCTTTAAGTCCTGTATTCTAAGTCCACCCTTTTCGCCGACTGCAGCGAAGCTAAAAAGAGGGTTATGTTTTTCGCGTGTATGTATGTATATGATTCTGAATGTACTGCTGTAATCACTCCATTAGCTACCACTTAGAGCCAAAATTACTGAACCGATGTTAGCAAATCGGGTGTCAAAGGATTCAATCAAAATGACCGGATGACATACGGTGTATGACGTCACCTAAAATTCAATTTGGCGGATGCTATAAGACATTTTCTTTAATGCTGTTGATATTTTTCTACCTATGCATTATTGGTACCAAATGATAGGGCTTGGCGAGAGCATTCCAAAAATATATAACGTGTATGGGATAATTTCTCGCTACTCGAACTGTTCATATTATAAAACACAACTTAAGCTAACAAGATGAAAATTAAAACGAATTATCAATACCTTAGAATAATAACACATAGAAGGTATGTGTCAAACCGCCGACCCGTCAAACGTGAAGCCACAAATGGATTTATGTAGGAGTGATCAAGTCGTGCTTACACACGGCGACACGCACACAAGTAAACAAATAATGTTGCTAGCGGAATCACATTCCCCCGAAAATAGGGAAATTACTCTTACCAGTGGTAGTTGAAATCTAGCATTTTTTTTTATTCGTTGTATTGCTAATTACGAGTTCATAGCATATTTTTTATATATTCATCAAATGTTTACAGTAAAATTTGGCGTTTGTATGAAAAAATCGAAGTGATGATGTAAAAAACAAATTATTTTAAATAAACAGGCATATTTTAGGATTCCGTACCGAACCGAAGCGAACCAAATATTCAAACAACCATAGCTGTAGCCACAAGCCACATAACAGTAGCCACAAAATGTGCCTGCTTCGCCGTTTCTGTCTGACAGACAGACAGAAACGGCGAAGCAGGCACATTTTCACGAAAACTACCAGTTTTAAAATAAAAAAATTGTATATACCACGCAAAAGCACCATAAATAAAATGAGTAATAAAGACGTGATTTTTTTTTATATTCTATAACATTAAATGAACGAAGTCGCGGGGAAAACTAGTACTATTATAAATGTGAATGTAAGTTTGTTACGCTTTAACGCGAAAACTACTGAACCGAGCATCATGAAACTTTGTAAACATATTCTTGGAGGTATTAGAAGTAACATAGGATACTTTTTATCCCGGAAAATTTAAAAGTTCCCGAGGGAATTTATAATATTAGCATTTCTGTTATTTTTGCCTAACAGTGAAAAAGTGTGCCACAGGCGCTCGAAGACGGCTGTAGCTGACACAAATGAAAACGGCATATCGTGGCATCAGGGGCACGGAAAACTGCCGACGGCCACAGCCGACTGTGGCGGTCAAAGGGTTAAGGCATGACAAAACCAAATCCAATGTCACTTTTTGGATCCAAGATGGCGGATGACACTGTCATGTCAAAAATCGTCATTGGTATCGTTTTCAAGGTATTTAAGCATGACAAAACAGATTCCGATGTCAGTTTTTGGATCCAAGATGGCGGATGACACTGTCATGTCAAAAATCGTCATTGGTATCGTTTTCGAGGTATTTAGGTATGACAAAACCAAATCCGATGTCACTTTTTGGATTCAAGATGGCGGATGACAATGTCAAGCCAAAAATCGTCATTGGTATCGTTTTCAAGGTACTTAGGCATGACAAAACCAAATCCGATGTCACTTTTTGGAACCAAGATGGCGGATGACACTGTTATTTCAAAAATCCACATTGGTATCGTTTTCAAGGTATTTAGGCATGAAAACACCAAATCCGATGACACTTTTTGGATCCAAGATAGCAGATGTCACTGTCATGTCAAAATCGTCATTAGTATCGTTTTCAATCAATCAATGTACCATACCGAAAAGTGACGTCGGATTTGGTTTTATTATGCCTAAATACCTTGAAAACGATACCAATGACGACTTTTTATATGAAAGTGTCATCTGCCATCTTGGATCCAAAAAGTGACATCGGATTTGGTTTTGTCATGCCTAAGTACCTTCAAAACGATACCAATGACGATTTTTGACGTGACAGTGTCATCCGCCATCTTGGATCCAAAAAGTGACATCGGAATCTGTTTTGTCATGCCTAAATACCTTGAAAACGATACCAATGACGATTTTTGACACGACAGTGTCATCCACCATCTTAGATCCAAAAAGTGACATTGGATTTGGTTTTGTCATGCCTAAGTACCTTGAAAACGATACCAATGACGATTTTTGACGTGACAGTGTCATCCACCATCTTGGATCAAAAAAGTGACATCGGAATCTGTTTTGTCATGCCTAAATACCTTGAAAACGATACCAATGACGATTTTTGACATGACAGTGTCATCCGCCATCTTGGATCCAAAAAGTGATATCGGATTTGGTTTTGTCATGCCTAAATACCTCGAAAACGATACCAATGACGATTTTTGACATGACAGTGTCATCCGCCATCTTGGATCCGAAAAGTGACATCGGAATCTGTTTTGTCATGCCTAAATACCTTGAAAATGATACCAATGTCAAAACATGACAGTGTCATCCGCCATATTGGATCCAAAAAGTGACATCGGATTTGGTTTTGTCATGCCTAAATACCTCGAAAACAATACCAATGACGATTTTTGACATGACAGTGTCATCTGCCATCTTGGATCCAAAAAGGAGATGGAGATTAGACATGGCTTATACCCGGGAATATATACAATATATTCCCGGGGGAATAAGTATAAACAAATTCCACGCGAACAATATCACGGGCAGAAGCTAGTCTTTAACCTTTTGAACGCCACGGCAACGGCTAAAATGCGTGCCACGAGCGCTCGACGACGGCTGTAGCCGACGCAAATGTATGGATAATGGCATATCGTGGCGTTAGGGGCACGGAAAACTGCCGACGGCCTGAGCCGACTGTGGCAGTCAAAGGGTTAATAATTCGCACTGCTAGGTCTACTATTTAATAAACCAAAAAAAATGTTCTAAGTAATAAGACTTTGGTGTAAATACATTAAAAAAATAAATATCTTCCCAATGCCATGAAACAAAATAAATATCTGCTCAGATGGAGAATCGGGCGGTCCAGACGATTATTTTTTTCTCGAATTCTATTTAATATGCCGTATTTGCGAAGTTAATTCAAATAAGTGAATCGTTGCGCCATCTATGATACATTTACTGTACAAAAGATAATTTGTTTGAGTTGGGACCTCATGCTATAACCGAATTCTACGCGAACGATGTCGCGGGCTAAAGCTAGTATTTCATAAATTTCACGTGCCCCGTAATCGAATCGGGGCCCGATACCGATATCGTATCGGGTAATGTGAAAACGCTCTTAAGCTATGTCTATTTCCTTCATGTTAGTAATAATAATAGTAATATTCATCATTCGAAATTATGCGCACCCATAAAATACCCATGGTAGATAAGTAAATAATAAGAAATTGTAGGGGAAATAATTCCGTTATACTGGCCACACTTTTATGTAATGGCGGTTGTAAATATTGCGAAATTTTAGTGAACGTTTAATGAGGTTTAATGTAAAACGATAAGTCAAAAAATAGTACTTACAAGTGAAATGATATTTTGGTATGTTTATCTTGCTTGTCCGAAGCATTGTGGCCCCCATTTATTGCACAAACCGTCATTTTAAATAAATAGACTGGAGATGTTGTCTGTGTGACAGCCAATCGCAACTGACGCTGACAGATAGTCGTATTAAGCCGGAATGGCTTAATAATTTGGCCTCACGCTTGTAAGTCGACTAGGTTTCTATGTGTTATTATTCTAAGATCAATACATATAAGTACTGTTTCATATGTATTGATAATTGTGACTCACTTTTAGACAACGCACAGCCTAAACGGTTTGAAATTTGGAGGAGACATTCCTCGAGTACCCTTGAGGTGCAATAAGGAGGGATTTTTTGAAAGAGATGTAAAAAGATTGTATGGAAAAACCGCGGGCGAAGCCGTGGCGGGTCCACTTGTTACATATAAAAAACAAAAAAATGTATAACCTCAAAAACAAATAAACAAGAACTCTGCCGTGCTCGTGGGGTCGATGTGGAAATAGCAGTCAATGACTTATAATAGCTATTGGAGATTACAGATTTCATGGAGAGTTCATTTTTACGGTTCCGTACCTAAAAGGTACTGTATGTACTAAGGTTAGTACGGGACCCTCGGCGCGCAAGTCAGACTCGCTCTTGTTCGTTTTTTTGTTATTAATTACAGTACCATTACCACGAGTTTATGTAAACCGTTCTCGTTATCGAAATCTATCGGAAATACTGCTTGCTGCCGATACAAGTATAAGGGACCGAACAACAGTTTTCTATTACGAGAACGGTTTGCTTAAACTCAGGGTAATAGTACAGGTTGCAGTTGTTTTCTTATGCGCAAAATTGTTTACTTTTTTATTTGGAACCTTAATCGAAAGACTACGAGTGCAAATGTTTTCGAATGATAAAAAATGCGATCTATCTGGGGGGCTAGCACGACATGCCGGCGAGTCGTTTGTCGCTCAGTGCCTCTCTGTCAAACTAGTCAAGTATGTAAGGGATGCACTGAGCGACAAACGACTCGCGGGCAGGTCGTGCTAGACGTGCAGGGGCACTTTTTAGATTGTTCTGTCATGACTGGCGTCAAACGGTTAACAGGCAAGTGCGAAAGAAACGGATGCTTTGTATGCGTAGTAAAAACTATCATGCAGAGCGGTTACAGATATAATGCGTCAATACCTTGTTTACGATTTTCGGGACAAAACTGAACATAAATCGAGTGCAAATTTTTTAAAGATTTACGATTCGAATAAAAATTAAACTGCATTTATCGCTGCAGTATACGCATTACAGCTGCATAGCGTTTTTGACAAAATGCCAATTTCACCGAACCCGCTCTCTAAGCTGTGAGGTGCGATTTTCTTAAGTAAAACTTCGTTCGTGAACTCAGCGGCGAGTCTCACTTGACCTACCAGTGCGTATACGCTACATGCTCGTGTGTGTCTTAGACCTTCGTCGTATTGCGACGCAAGCAAGGGCGTATTTCAAGATTTTGCGCCCCGGGCCAGATAATTTTGCCGCCCCATTAAATAAGTAATAAAAAATATTATAGGTAAGCTTGACAATAAAAAGCGCCCAGAGGCCGTGACCCCCTTGGCTCTAGGGTAAATACGCCCATGAACGCAACCAGCCACGGTCGTAGGTACCTAACTCCGCGTCCTAAGTGCGCAGGTCAATTTATGGTTATAGGATGAAATGTGTGACAGAATAAGATAGCTGCGCCTCTATTCGGAAACGCTAAGTGATTGTGTAGCGACTCGAAAGCGATATTTCTCATCCCACTCTTTCGCATTACGCGTCGTGCGGAAGAGTGGGATGAGACATCTCGCTCACGAGTCGCTACAGAATCACTTAGCGTTCCCGAATAGAAGCGCTGACCAAACTCTGATGACTCTGACTTTTAATCGACATTTGTTTACAGTTATGCAATCCATACTATTTCGAATGCTGTGGAATTGAACTAAATAATCTTAATCTAATAATTATATGTATTTATAGAGTGCCTAATCGTAATATTCAGCTGTTTCTATACAAATTAAAAAAAATGTTAAATAAATTAACATATAAAAATAACAAAAAAGTTATAATCTGTGGGGACTGGAACATTGATACGTTAAAAACCAGTAACCAAGCGAAGGAATTGAAATCATTGTTGATGAATTTTAATTTCACTATTCATATAAACGAGGCAACGCGAAAAAAATCATGCATAGATCTAATAGCTTCAAATATAGACGTTTCTTACGTAAAAAGCGACATACATAAACTTGCCTTATCAGATCATGATACCGGGCAGTTCCTATCATTCTCTATTCCAAAGACAACTCAAACTAAACAAGAAATTGAACACTGTATTGAGGAAAGGCGTGACTACGGCCAGGAAAATATAAAAAAGTTCCGCGAACATATATCATGTTTAACTTTTAATGAAGTGTATGAGGAGATTGATTGCAACAAATCTTTTGAGGTATTTCACGAACTCCTTATACTCTTATTCAAATTGTGTTTTCCACTAATTAAAGTCAAAATAATAAATAAACCAATCAAAAACAAATGGATTACAAGAGGATTGAAGAAATCTTGCAATAAAAAGAGAAAACTATATTTTAAATATTACAGAGAGCATACAAACAAAAAATATAACAAAACCATGTATCACACTTACTCTAGAATACTAAAAAAATGCATACTAAAGTCTCAAAAAATAAATAACACACAATATATAAATAAATCTAATAACAAAGCCAAAGCAGCATGGAATGTTATAAAAAATAATTTAAACACAATCAATTCTAAAAATACTCAATTAGATGAAATAGAAGCGAACGGAATCATATATAACGACCCCATCGAAATTTGTGAAATGTTTAATGATTTTTTTATACACCAATCACAAGAAAGTACAAATTCTTGTTGTAATAACTCTTGTACAGGTACAATCATTAACAGCATATTTATTTCACCACTAAATGAACTAGATGTTCTTAAACTTATTCAATCCTTAAATAATACTAATGCAACGGGTTATGACGAAATAACCACTAAAATAATCAAATTATGCGCCAATCAAATAGCATCCCCTCTTAGTCATATTATAAATCTATCTTTCGAACAAGGCTGTTTTCCGGAACGCCTAAAACTTTCTATAGTTAAACCGCTGTTTAAAAAAGGTGACCCAAAACTAGTAAGCAACTACAGACCGATAGTTTTAATACCTATATTGTCAAAAGTGTTCGAAAAGGCAATGTATAGTAAGCTGGAGGCTTTTCTGAAGAAGACAGATGCATTAAATACAAACCAATTTGGCTTTAGGAAAAACAGCTCAACAACTCTTGCATGTTTTTCCCTAGTCGAAAATATTACCAAGTGTCTTAACGACAAACAATCAATATTATGCATATTCTTGGACATGAGCAAAGCTTTTGACCTAGTTTGTCACAAAACATTACTAAAAAAACTTGACAATTATGGTATAAGGGGAAATGCACAACGCTGGCTTCAGAATTATTTATGCAGGCGTAAACAATATATAGAAGTCACACAAGTAATTAATAATAAAAAATATGTGTATAAATCTACGCCAAAAACGAATAATAGTGGTGTTCCTCAGGGCAGCGTTTTAGGTCCGCTCCTATTTTTGCTATACATAAACGATTTACCGGCATCCTTGAAACATAACTGCATCCTGTTTGCAGATGACACTACCTTAATCATCAAAAGTAAGAATTTAAACCAATTAGAAATTGAAACAAATAATGATTTATGCAATACTATTAAATGGTTAGAAGATAATAAACTAAAATTAAATGCTGACAAAACTAAAATAATACATTTTCAGAATTATAATTCTCCTAATATAGATATTAGGATAAATTTAAATAACACCACTATAGATCCTGTAGATTCAGCAATTTTCCTTGGCATTACAATTGACAAACATCTTAATTGGAAACTACATATAGATAGCATATGTAGTAGATTGGATAGGTTTGCGTTTGCGTTACGACGACTTAAGATGGCTGTTTCCAAGGAGGCTGCCCTCTCCGCATATCATGGATATGTATCGTCTGTGTTACGCTACGGGCTGATTATCTGGGGTAACTCAGTAGATATGCAGAGAGCATTCATAACTCAGAAAAAATGTGTCCGAGCTGTTTACGGAGCTCATTATCTGGCCCACTGCCGACCAATATTCAAGGAGCTTAAAATTCTTCCCTTGCCCTGTCTATATATATATGAGGTAGCTAAATTTGTAAAAAGGCATCCGAATCTGTTTCCTTTGCATAACGCTGTATTAAATAAAACGAATGGAAGATATCCGCACAAACTGTATACTCCTAGGCAAAGAGTCAAAGTTTTTAGTAAAAATATATATATTATGGCAATCAAATTATATAATAAAGTGCCAAATGACATTAAAACATTACAAAATTTTAAATTTGAAAAGAAATTGTTTAACTGGCTGCTTGACATGTGCTTTTACTCAATCAATGAATATCTGAATTACTAAATTTAGGTAATTGTAATCACGCTATAAATTAATTTCTCTTATTGTTGTAATATTGTGGATAATAATGAATACTTAATGTTTGTTGCATGTTTTAATAATTCTTATGTTTAATCTTAAGCTTAATAATTTATTTTTTGTTTTTAATTGTGTACCTATTATAATATTTCTACGCCGATACCGGCAGGATATGCTGAACAGAATGCAATTATTCCAACAATTTGTACCATATTCAAAGAAATAAACTTATTCTATTCTATTCTATTCTAACGGATTTATCTTATCTTAGTCTTGAAATGTTCGTGCAGGTCTAGGGAAGGTTTAGAAGTACATAGGTTACTTAAATTATTATTCTTCGCAGACGAAGTCGCGGGCACCAGCTAGTAAAATATATTTATTAATCACCACAAATCGGAAGTCAACTATTAAATTATACCAACAGACGATTCCAACATAGTTATGCCGTTTATCTTTCTCATTTCGCTTAATGTTCAACCTTATATGTTTGTGATATTGTTCATCCGGTATTTTCAGAGGGGTAAATATAATTTGGCAGTGGAACAGCAGCTGTTGTGGACTGTTTGTCAACTTTATGGCACTGGCATATAAAAGTCGGTCGCGTTTCTCGATTATGGACAAAACGTGAGTCCTCAGAGCCGTTCTAAGTGAGATGTTTGACTGAAAATATCAAGCTTTGAATATATAATGTATTCAAGATAATAGTAAAAGATGAAAACTAAAAGGCATAAGTATTTTTAATATTTGCTCCTAGCGTGGGTACCCTGGTACGCACCCTTGGAATTCTTATAAGTATAGCCTATGACATACGCACGTTCTCCACGAATCATTTGATACCCCATTTATTAAAATCGGTTCAGTAGCTCAGGAGCTATAGTAGAACATCCCATTTTTACTCGCAATATATATAAATACCATAACCTGTTATACTCTGTACGCACTCTCGTACAGACTATGCATTTTTTTACGATTACCTACGACCAGTTTCAGTATGTTAACGACACAAGCGACGGCTGACAGTAATAGGTATAACGTTTCACCGGCAAATTTAAAAACTAAAAATATAAGTAATAACGCTTTTTCCTTGAAAATGTGAAAAATTCGTTACGAAAATATTTTTTACATAATCTAATAATGATCTAACTAGCAACCCAATATATCGTTTAAAAACCGGGCAAATGCGAGTTCAACCCGCGTGGAGAGGGTTCCATACATGATTATCTGAAATTTCCTATATTACTTTAAATACCATAGACTTCGCATAGGTTTTCCTGTAATCTATAGGTAAAGAACTATTTTCTGTATTTTTTGCAAAAAATTTAGGCCTGGTAGTTTCGGAGATAAGGGGGGAATGGTAAATTTTCGCATATTTTCCTAAATAACTTCCAAACCATTTATCTTAAAGTTAAAAAAAGAAACATATTTAATATCCTCACAATAAGCCTTTTCATTTGATATGTCACATGATATAGTAAGCGTAACTTTTTTAAAAAAAAAATTATAAATTACCCCCCAAAAGTGGCCCCCATGTTTAAAATTAATTTATTTAAGTTACACATCCGTGTTGCGGTCAACGACTTACATATGTATACCAAATTTCAAATCAATCAGTTTAGTAGTTTCGGAGCAAATTGGCTGTGACAGACGGACAGACAGACAGACACACCTATCCCCCTAACCAGATCCTATAAGATCCGAATTGTTTGGCCACCTGCACAGGGACTTCCTTCGGGAGCACTCAGGAGCGTGGAGTTCTTGGTCTCCAACAGCTCGTCACGAAGTGTCCTGCGGCCCTAACATGCATGACACAAAGATAAATTAGAACCGTTTATGTCTAAGTGCGTCTCTCTCACACTAGTGCCGACGAAAGAGATAGTCATAAAGATAAACGGTTCTAATTTATCTTTGTACCATGCATGTTAGGGCACTGGTAACACCAGCAAGCGTTGGGTTCGTCAACCCCTACCCCCTACCCTATTATTATTTAATCTAAAATATTATCGCTGTAACTTCAACACAGACATCTTTTAAATTTAATTCCATTTACCGTTACTCGCGGGCATATTATTAGGAAAATCCTTTCAACGATACTCCTAGGAATATACTTTTATATCAACGGTGGCAAGGTAAAAGTGTGTAACCAACGAAACGCAAATAAAACTCTAAAGGGTGTAGCCGCTTAAGCATATGAAAAATGCACCATCGTCCATTGAATACAATAAAATACAATACAATACTCTTTATTGAACACTACAAAAAGAACAAGAATAAAAGCATACACTAACAAAATAAAGTTAGGGAACAATAGGCGGTCTTATCGCTAGATAGCGATCTCTTGCAGACAACCACAACAGAGAAAATAACGAGCAAAAAGTTTAACTTTGGCAGGTGGTGCAAAATTTAAGTTAAAACATTATCTAAAATTTACAAGCACACACAAACACTGATATATATATATATATACATATCTACATACATACATATATACATACAGATACATATACCTACATTATTTTAGGATATGCAAATAATTCAGCCATAGTAGAGAATGAGACATAAAATTGACATTCTTACCTTGTATTTATTGTTCTTTATCTAAAACATGTCCACAATTAATGTTAGACTTCTATCTCTGTCAATTAGGGTATAATGCGGGTGGCAACTCTTAAATAAAAATAGTCTTTATTAGCGTTCGAGTTCGAGAAAATATGCATTATAATTTTCATTACCTTGAACTGCCTTCATTTATCCTTCTATCTTATTTACATTATAAATGTAAATGATTGCATTTTTTAGTACTAATACAACTAAGGTATCACTTTGCCATAAGTACGTGTTTTTTTTTAAATTATTTATTTTGATTAGTATGGATATGTAATGTAATACCCTCTATTCGTCGTCACTGTAAAATTGTTTTTAGGGTTCCGTTCGTCAAAAGGAAAAAACTAAACCCTTATAGGATCACTCGTGTGTCTGTCTGTCTGTCTGTCTGTCCGTCTGTCACAGCCAATTTGCTCCGAAACTACTGGATGGATTCAGTTGAAATTTGGTATACATACGAGGGGCGGCTGAAAAGTTATCTACCTAGCCTATATGTTATGCAAAAATAATACTGGCCACTATGAGGTCGTGTTCACTGGTTATTATTTTTTCAAAATCACCAACATTCATTTGTTTCTTGCTTCCCGCTTTTTTTGGGACTGGATTGTTTTCAAAATGTCGCAAGAAAAAAATAATCTGATTGAAACTGAGCAGCGTGCAGTGATAAAATTTCTCACTAAAGAAGGAAATACACCCTCGCAGATTAGACTGCGTATGTTACCTGTTTTTGGTGGTTCGTGCCCTTCTGAATTTACAATAAAGTTCTGGTCGAAACAGTTTAAGCTTGGCCGTGAGAGCCTTGAAGATGATCCTCGTAGTGGGCGACCAGTTTCCGCTGTCACCGATGAAAATGTGGCCAAAGTGAGAAATTTTATTTTAGAAGACCGGCGAATTAAGCATTGAGACTTAGCCAGGGATGTGGGCATTAGTAAAGAACGGGTCAATGAAATAATTCATGAACATTTTCACATGTCTAAGGTTAGTGCACGCTGGGTCCCTAGAATGTTGACTCCGTTTGACAAGGACAGACGTGTTCAATGTTGCGAGGAATTTTTAGATATGAGCCGTGGAAAAGAGGAGGAAATTATTTCTAGAATAGTAACCTGTGATGAGACTTGGATTCGGCAGTGGGATTCCGAAAGTAAACAGGAGTCATTACAATGGAAATTCAAGGATGAAAAGCCTCCTCGGAAATTTAAGGTTCGCCCGTCAGCAGGCAAAGTAATGGCAACATTTTTTTGGGATGTGGAAGGAATTCTGCTTGTAGATTACTTGCCAAAAAAAACTACAATGAATGCTGAATATTACGCAGATTTACTTGACCAGCTCAAAGAAGCCATAAAAGAAAAAAGAAGGGACAAACTCAGTAAAGAGATTCTGCTTTTGCATGATAACGCACCTGTGCATACTGCTCGCTTAACGAAGTTAGCAATTAATGGAAATGGGTACGAAGTAATCAACCACCCTCCATATAGTCCAGATTTGGCCCCATCCGACTACTTCCTGTTCAGACTTTTGAAGAAAGAACTGAGGGGACGAAGATTCGTAACCGATAACGACATGAAGGCTGCTGTTAATGACTTTTTCGATGATAAACCTAAAGTTTTTTTTTTAACGGGTTAATGTCTTTAATTGATAAATGTAATAAGTGCATTTCCCTGCCAGGAGACTATATTGAAAAATAAAAAAAACTAGCCATGATCGTCTTTTGTTTCATAGTTAGGTAGATAACTTTTCAGCCGCCCCTCGTATGTAAGTCGGTGACCGCAAACGGACGCGTGACGTAAATATATGAATTTTAAACATGGGGGCCACTTTTGGGGGGTCAATTAGAAAATTTAAAAAAAAAGTGCTGCATCCTATATTGTGTGACATATCAAATAAAAGGGCTTATTGTACGCGTCTTAAATATATTTTCTTTCGAATTTTAAGTTAAATTGTTTAGAAGTTATTTAGGAAAATATGCGAAAATTGACCATTCCCCCCCTTATTTCCGAAACTACTGGGGCTAAAATCTAGAAAAAAATTATAGAAAATAGTTCTTTACCTATAGATTACAGGAAAACCTATAAGAAGTCTATGGTATTTAAAGTAACGTAGTAAATTTCAGATAATCATGTATGGAACGGAACCCTCTCCACGCGAGTTTAACTCGCACTTGTCCGGTTTTTTCTGCAACTTTTTTCTGCAAGTAGTTTACTGCAACTCCGTTGGGACTTATTGCTATTTTTACTGCGTTTATGCAAAACATGGCTTATCTCCTTTTATCTTTCGCCGTCGATATCCCCGCTTGGCGCTGCAAAGATAAAATTTGCATACAGACAAAATGCTTGGATTTTATATTTCAATTTATATACGCAATAGATTGGCGCGATTATTTGACTTACCATAATAATAAGCGCTACATGCTATATCTAGCTTAGAATTTTCTATTAATTTTGTAAATGCTAAACAGTAAAGTAGAAGTTAAAGGTATGACGACGCGGATAGCCTAGTGACCCTGCCTCCGACGCAAGCGTCCCGGGTTCGATCCCCGGTAAGGGCAAATATTTGTGTGATGAGCACGAATATTTGTTCCTGAGTCTTGGATGTTTCCTATGTATTTAAGTATTTATTTCTCTATATAAGTATTTATATCGTCGTCTAGTACCCATAACACAAGCCTTTAAACCTTACTTTGGGACTAGATCGATTTGTGTAAGGATTGTCCCCTGATTTATTTATTTATTTATTATTTATTTCTCAACGTGAAATAACAATAATTACACGAAAATCTATATCATAATGAACGCGCGAAAAATACGAAAACATACAGCGAGGATATTGTTCATGTAGTTTTATACTCAAATAAATTGAATATGTTAGGGTGAGTAACAAATAAGCATGGAGAAAGAAAAAAATTAACCAATCAGAATTACTTATCATCGTTACCCAAGACACGCTAAAACCTCCCGGAAACAAAGCGTGAAGCGCGCACCACAATTTAGTAGTCGCAAGATCTCTCGCAACCGAACAAAAAATTGTGGTGCGCGCTTAGCCTTATTTTATCTTTGATGAAACCGTAGAGATTTTGAATCACTTAAATCCCCTCTCTTCCTAGCGCTTTTTCCCGTCTCTAATTTGGGGTACGCTTTGACCATGATCACAGATGCGGCAGGTCGGGTTATAACAGTGGAGCGACTGCCGTCTGACCCTTGTGACAGGGGAACCAGACCAATTGAATCATGATTACACATTTAGTCACCCAAATATTCAGGTGTTTTCCCTCACCATAAGACCATCGGTTGCCGCAATTCGCAGGCCGATAATGTACTTAAGTTAGAAAAACTCATTGGTACATGGCAGAACAGTTTGGATTCGAACGCGGACCACACAAATCGACATCCTTAGCCATTTGGACATCGACGCTTATTCGAATTCTTTTCAATCTCTTAAATGGAGTCCTTAAATACCAACCAGTCACGCAGAAGCCTATACCTATCTTTTACTAAGAGGCGGGTGTGTCCGGTTGTGACAGATATAATTTACTTTTTGCGCTTCCAATAAAAAGTGGACCCTTGTCATTAGGCCCGCTGTCACGAGAGAAGGTATGGGAGTGGACTAACGATTAAGAAAGGGCGGCCCGGTCACATTGCGCAATGTATCCCGCTCATACCAATGCAATACGACATAATAGTAGTTTATGCAACGGTTGCATAATGATAGGCCTTAAAACACTTGTGCGGTTTTCGTGAAACGAGCCGATAGGCGAGTTTCATAATAAGATCGCACGTGTGTTTTAAGGCCAAATTATGCAGAGTTGCATACATAACTTTATCTACACATATATTATAAATCCTCCATGATGGGTTCAGAAACAATATTTTCTGGCAATAAGTTATTGATTGCAATCGTGGCTGCATATTTCCGATATCCGGCGCATTTTCACATCACACACACTCCGAGAAGACTACTTACTATTCATATTTTCAACTAAAATGTAAATTACAAACAACTTTTTCTATTCAATTCAAAAACAATTCTACTTTCGTTCAGCAAAACGCCAACATGGCCATCCTCCGTCAAGACCATTTTTTTTTTAAATCATAGGCAAATGGATGAAGTCTCTATTTTCACGTCACTCGAGATCAAATATTGTGCAGTTTATATTAAAAAAACATACTGAATTGACTTATTGAATTGATTTAATATCTATGGATACTAGAATAGAGACCACTTGAGTTTTGACAGCTGTTCCAAATTTAATCTCTTTTCTTTACTAAAAACGATAAAGAAGTCATGTTATTTCTTTATCGCAGCACTGGTTTTTCCTAATTGGTTGTCAAAATGGAGGTCATTTCCTAAGGTTTTTGATTAACCAATGGAGGTTTTATGATATGGGTGTAGATAAAAGACATTTATAAAATACTACTGGCTAGACCTGCCACAGCTTCGCCCGCGGTATTTTCCATACAATCTTTATCATCTCTTTTCACCCCTTTACGGATGGAATTTCAAAAAATACCTCCTTAGTGCACCTACAGTGTACTCGAGGAATATCTTCGTCAAATTTCAAACCTCTAGAACCACCCGTTTAGGCTGTGCGTTGTCTATAAGTGAGTCACGCTACTGTTTTATATGTATTGATTGCGTAAGAACAGCGTTTACCCCCTTCCCCTCCAAGATAAGGACATGTAGAAATTTTCTAAACCCCCTCCTTCTCAGGACACTTACTTAATTAATGAATGACCCCTAAGTAACTAAAGTCTTTACATCGATGCGCGCGGGACTTCGTTTCCGCGGTATTGATGTGTAAACTTCCGTTTTCCGCTGAATAGACTCTGGAATTTCGATTCCCGGCAGAATCAGATACGAACCCGTATCGTATCATAACGTACTTGTACTTTGACGTGGCTCTTCATTCTGTCTTTACTAGTGCTGTGCCCGCAATTTATTTGCGTGCAATTAGAATAAAAAGTATTCTACGTTTTATTGCACGATATGGGTTGTCCGCCTTTCATCCAAATCCATCCAGTCGTTCGCGGGTGATTGACGAACAAATATACAAACATGTACAAATACTTTCACATCGCACTAATATTATAAATGTGATAGTTTGTGAGTGTGCGTGAGGTAAAATGTTTGTTACTTGTTTATGTTAAAACGGCTCAACGGATATGAGTGAAATTTGGATCGGAGGTCGTTTATACCCTAGATTACCTATACCTATACTTTTTATCCCAAAAAATTTAAAATTTCCCACGGGAATATTTATAACCGAATTCCATGCGAATGATGTCGCGGGCAGTTAAAAGCTAGTTTAAATATTGATGGAATTTATTTATTTTTTGTTTTGTATACGGATTTAAAGATACAGTTTATCTTGGTTTGGGCCATATCTAGAGCATTGCGTTAAAAGATTTGAACAAGCAGTCGAACCTACAACAATTTTGTTGTAACTCTTAAGTGAAGACATCATCACTATAAAAAGTCGCCATATGCAAAGCGAACGTTTTCCAACGAATTATTTATTATATTCGATTTTATGTTAATGCCAAAACAATAATAATAACATGTTCAATATGATTTCCATTTTGTTTTGTACTTTAGATTAGATAAGATTATTTATATCTCAAAATAACATACACTGTAAATTTTGCATGTCAAAATAAATGGATATATCAAGCGAAATAGACTAATAATGCGAAAGGCGTAACATGTCATTCGTAAGTACAATTTTTACAAAATAATGAATTTTCATTTTCATCCGCTGGTAAAATTATTGATCGAAAAATAGGAACGCTAGTGTTACAGTAGGAAAAAAGGAGATGACACTATTCTCTCGGTTCATGCACACATTCATAAATATGGCGACAGATTGTTGCTGTAAAGCACTGATTTAAATCTTTGATTGACACAATTATTAATCTTACTCCATCATATTTTAATGCTTCGACTTGGATATCTGCAGGCTACGCCTAAAGGGGGTCACACACGACCCGTTTTATGTCAAATTTTACGGCTTAAGACTGCGAAATGTATCGGTTCACAATGACCTCGTTACGTGTGAACGGTCCTTCATAAATTTTATTAGCCGTTTCGAGGTTATTTCTTTGACTGTGCCAAAAATAAAACCTAAATGGAACCCTCAAGTACTTTAAGGATAAAATCTGTAGTAAAAACTGGAAAATTCAATTAAATAAATATGCTGTAAGATCGAATTAAATAAATATTATGCATATTTACCTATTATAGACATGTATCTCATTGACTTGTGGCATCGTTAGTTTGTAAACTAAAAAGTACGGTCTCATTTAGACAAGTAGACAACGAAGAAGATTGGACTTAACTTGGTTTTTATATTCACGGCTTTCAGCGATCCACTGTTCGAATCCCGCACGTCGTGAGAAAAAATCAGCCACTTTCGGCAGTCACTCGTCCACTGCTGCTCGCAGAGCGAGGGGGGGACAGAACCTATGAGAAAATCACGGCCATAGAAACAGAGGCAAACATTAGAAAGAGAGGCACGAAGAATGAGGTACGTCGGTTGGGTTATGTGTAATTTGCATAAATTAGAAACGGGGATACTGGACAAGAATGTGAGACAGGTGTGTTAAGTCTATTCTGTTTTTTTTTTATTTATTTTTATTTAAAGATTCATTTTACATTATTTGCATATTTTAAGTGCATTTATGACTCCAGAAGCCAGGGTGGCTTAAGCGCAGTCAGAGAGTTCATGGTTGTTACAGTTTATACATAAATTTAACTTAGATTAACTAGTTAACGTTATACATAATGAGGTAAGGATTTACAATATATATTCTATGTCTTTACATGACAAGAAATATTTGTTGATATTTTTTATTGCTTTAATGTTAC
Source organism: Tortricodes alternella (assembly GCA_947859335.1). NCBI lineage: Eukaryota > Metazoa > Arthropoda > Insecta > Lepidoptera > Tortricidae > Tortricodes > Tortricodes alternella. The sequence continues at coordinate 3,715,220 of OX401982.1, read as the reverse complement.
ACAGTATATGGGTGTACTAAACGTCTAAAATAAAGAATTCCTAATATTATTAAATAATTAATTGATAAGCATTGAAATGCATCAAAAACAAAATATCACTTATTACTTATTGAGTATATTAATGTTAAATACAGTTCAAACATTGTAAAACGTGCAAAATGTTGGGCGTAAAATTGCAACGTTCGAGTAGATTTTACGACCTTGTTTTACGGTCGGTTCGAGTTGACCGCTCAAAAATATCTTAATGGGATCTTTTGCGTGTTGAGAATAAAAATATTTTATACTTTACTTTGGTATTTGTTTACTTGTTTTAGAGAAAATAATCTATTTTGTTGCCCTAAAGTTCAATCAGCAAGTTTGACAAACTTTTTTCGTCCCCGTCTATGAGTAAGTGTACAATTATCTGTGGGGTGGCTGAAAATGGAATATACTGTCGTATTCCATGGTCGTAAATGTCTGTCTGGTTCTTGATATAACATTTATTTTGCAGATATTGTTGGAATGCTTGCTTTACAAAATAGGCAAATGAATAAAATATTTAACGTAAAAAATTCTGAAACTGCTTTTTAAAAACTTGTGGCACGGAATTTACTACAGACCCTTTTTTGCACTGTTTAAAAGTATTTTATACGAAATTCGCCGCTTAGATTTTTTAGTTTCAACGCAGTGATCTCACGCAGCTTAGACATTGTTTAATAAAAAACCGGACAAGTGCGAGTTAAACTCGCGTGGAGAGGGTTCCGTTCCGTACATGATTATCTGAAATTTACTAGGCTACTTTAAATACCATGGACTTCTTATAGGTTTTCCTGTAATCTTTAGGTAAAGATCTATTTTCTGTATTTTTTTCAAAATTTTAGCCCCAGTAGTTTCGGAAATAAGGGGGGGAATGGTAATTTTTCGTCTATTTTCCTGAATAACTTCTAAACTATTTTACTTAAAATTCAAAACAAATTTATTTAAGATCCTCACAATAAGCCCTTTCATTTGATATATCACACGATATAGGTGACAAACTTTTTTTTTTAATTTTTGGAATTTGCCCCCAAAAAGTGGCCTCTATCTTTAAAATTCATATATTTATGTCACGCGTCCGTGTTGCGGTCACCAACTTACATATGAATACCAAATTTCAACTCAATCGGTCCAGTAGTTTCGGAGCAAATTGGCTGTGACAGACGGACAGACAGACAGACAGACAGACAGACACACGAGTGATCCTATAAGGGTTTCGTTTTTTCCTTTTGAGGTACGGAACCCTAAAAACATTCAGTACAATAAAGACCAGAGATATAAAAAAATCTGAAATATCTATTGAAATAGAACGAATCTATAATCGTATGTTTTTTACGTCATTATTTCTTCTTTAAAGGTTTGTAAGAATGCGTCGCGGGTAGCGTGCTCGCCAATATTCGTACTGCAAATGCAACCAACTCAACCGGAATTAATAGAGCATCTACATGCCACCGTCTCATAAGGACCGACATCACACCGAATCGTAATTATTTGAAAGTTAACAAGCGCCACGGACCAATCGAAGAATGGGCCGCAGCGTCCGTTGAGCACATCATGACAAGCTGCGGTCGCCAACCCGCCTGCTAAGAGTGGCGACTACGGCAATTCCCCCTATTTTTGGGAGAGTCCTATATCTTGAAGTGGACTTTTGACGCCTGATGATGATGAAGCGCATGAAGTTGGTGGACACAGAAGCCGTGAGGCCGTGTTGTAGAAGTGTTTGGTGAGACTGTCCAACTATATGATTAACTAATGCAAACCGATCACCCGCCGACGGAGACTCGCTTGCCACTACGAAAATCGGGTTGTGCAAGTATGGGACTCGTCCACGACGAGTTGTCGTTGCCTTTGGCCGACAAGTTAGAGAGTCGCACTCCAGCGGCCCTCGTACAGTTGTCATAAGGATAGGTTATCCCCATCCATTGAGTATTATGTATACTAGAGTGGACGCCTCAATTTGATTTTTTGTAAAGCCTGTTGAGGCTAAATGGCACAAACGCCTATAAGAAAACAATCACCGCCGGACGCGGCGCGCATGCCCGCTCCGTCATCAAGTACTCGCTGTCATTTGTTTGAGATGTCTGTTCTAGTGTAACGTAATACTTAAGTATTTTTATTTATTTTTACATGAGGCCTTGTAAATATATTTGTAAAGCAATCCACCGATAAACTAAACTATAGCAAGCTAAAAGAAGAAAAAACCATGAATCATGTAAATATACCAGATTGCCTAATATCCATCATCTCACAGAAACTTAAACTTTCACTGCATGCAGCTGCCCATCTCCACGCAAGCAAGTCACACTCTTTCAATTCACTTATCTCTCAGTGCATCTCTTTCTTCGATACTAGTGTGAGACTGAAGGATAATATGGGGATATTTTATCCACGTATCAACCTTGGTCTTTCCTGGATGAAATGATGAAGCGGATAAAGTTGTAACATAATTTTAGGAAGTGAGGATAGCAATAAATAAATAAATCAAGGGACAATCTTTACACAAATCGATCTAGTCCCAAAGTAAGCTCTAAGGGCTTGTATTATATGTACTACACGACGATATACATACTTATATAGATACATAAATTCTTTTTTTTTGAACCCGCAAGCACTATACACCGGCGCTCCCCGGCAGCTATCGACACGTTGCAACACGGTTCTGATGCTGGTTTAACCATCTTTAATCGTCTTTCACTTTTATCATCACCTTCACCTGCGTGCTGAAATTTAAATTTAATTAAAAAAAAAAACTAGAATCTTTTTGTACCAGGAGCAGGGAAAGTACATAATTTAATAAGGTATTTTAAAAATGTATACATTTAGGATAGGTATTTATAACACAGAGAGTAACCTTACCTTTCTGTAATGCACCCATTCTCATTTTCTAGATCTCCAAGCACAAACATGCGACCAAACCGTCACCGTTTAGTTCAAACATCAATTTGATTGAAATTGTATCGTTAGTTAACGCGACCCAACTGTACTGTATCATTTCCTCTCCTCATATTGTATGGAATCCTAAGCGTGTTTGGTCAAAACCATTCCTATATTGTTGTCTATCGTTTTGTATAACTTAAAGTGTCGAAATTTATATTTTATTTTATTTTATTTTTAAAACTGTATATGATTAGGTTAATACAGCAAGATTAGGATAATTATTTTACAGTTCTTGGCTGTTGTCAGTTTTTTACGGAAGTCGTTATTAGGTTGGCGCCATGGTCGCGCAACCACCGGTATAACTGACAGCAGTCGAACTACTACTTTTTATTTTAAATAGTGATACGGCTGTTTATTATGCTTTAAACTTATTAATTATATTAATATGTGCCTATATCAGAAATTATCAATTAATTTTGGCAGTGGCTTGTTACAATTTAACATTCAGTGGTTGAGTTGCTCAAGTGTTGCCATACAAACGTGTTGTTCTCTGTCGCTCGTATTGTCACCTAGGGGCCACTGAAAATCAGCGCCGAGGCTCGCCACGGCATAACGCTGAGTGGCACCCTCTTTGGCACCGTTCGGCACAGCTTCTTATGTTCATTGTTTCTTTGTTGTGTGCTTTTCTTGTTATTTGTCTGTGTCTAATGTGTGTTAAATAAATGTCTTTATTATTATTATTATTATTATTATTAATACACAGGAAACATCCAAGACTCAGGAACAAACATTCGTGCTTATCACACAAATATTTTCCTACCTGAGCCTGGAACCGCTAGCTTAGGAGACGGGGTATCTACCAACTACGTCGTCATAAACCGCAATAACGCTTTTGGCCAGTTTTTTAATACAGAATAGTAGTTTATGCAACGGTTGCATAATGATAGGCCTTAAAACACTAGTGCGGTTTTATGAAACGAGCTTTTAGCGAGTTTCATAATAATAACGCACGTGTGTTTTAAGGCCAAATTATGCAGAGTTGCATACATAACTTTATCTACACACATATTATAAATCCTCCATGATGGGTTCAGAAACAATATTTTCTGGCAACAAGTTATTTGTTGCAATCGTGGCTGCATATTTCCGATATCCGGCGCATTTTCACATCACACACACTCCGAGAAGACTACTTACTATTCATATTTTCAACTAAAATGTAAATTACAAACAACTTTTTCTATTCAATTCAACAAAATTCTACTTTCGTTCAGCAAAACGTCAACATATAATGGCGGCCGTCCGTCAAGACCATTTTTTTTTTTAAATCATAGACCAACGGATGAAGTCTCTATTCTCACGTCACTCGAGATCAAATATTGTGCAGTTTATATTAAAAAAACATACTGAATTGACGTTTCGTATCAATAACTGCTTTAATATCTATGGATACTAGAATAGAGACCCACTTGAGTTTGACAGCTGTTCCAAATTTAATCTCATTTCTTTACTAAAAACGATAAAGAAGTCATTTTATTTCTTCATCGCAGCACTGGTTTTTCCTAATTGGTTGTCAAAATGGTGGTCATTTCCTACGGTTTTTGATTAACCAATGCAGGTTTTATGATATGGGTGTAGATAAAAGAAAGTTGATTAAGAAACCTCCGTATGGTGTGACAACGCTCCATTCGCTAGACATGTAGCATCAGCTCGCAACGAAGCTTTGGTTTATGACGCGTATAGAATTGAAATTCACATCGAAGGGCCCTAGGCAGTGAGGCGCACAATGCGTTTGGGTAAACTATATGGGTTTCGTCTAACACATACTATATGTGGTCGTATTGTTGTTATGTATGCAGGGGCCGAATTTTGAATAGGTACAACAAAATCTTAACAGACCTACAATTGTGTTTTTCATATTTGTTGATTATCGATCGATAATGGATTTAATTTTTATTTGTCTTAATAATTAATAAGAGACATTTCCTGGCCAATCGTTCCTTTGCTTTGGATGCATCATCTTTTTCCATCAGGTGAGACTATAATCAACTGAAAACCCAGCAGGAATAAAAAGCAAATATTTGGGTTTCATTTACTTACTAATTTTATAACCCAAGTTTTTCGTAGTTACTTACGTCGTCACATTATTCAGAACTATTTGAAATAAAACCACAATCTTGATCACAAGTCTTAGATGCTTGAAACCACACAAGAGATCCCATAGTACGTTGAATTTAATCTAAGAGAGTATGTCTAAATCCTTTAGTTTTCAGACAAATATACGAATAAGGATAAAATGGAACGCAATTACTTAGTAGGTATGAGGTTCCGTGGTTCTCGGAGGATTTGGGAAAATTACGCTTGCAATTTTAAACAATAGGGAAGATGCATTTTTTTTCATCTTGTATTGGAAATTGCTGAGTAATAGAAACCGATCTGTGTACGCGACACATTATTATGTTGTTTTTTATGAGTTATGAAGCTTTGAAAAGTCATTGTTCATACCACTCGCAAAAACACTCCATTCAAAATGGACGACAACTATGACGTCACAGCATTCGTTAGACTGTATAAAATGTATGGCGCTTAAAAAAATCTACAATTATTTCCGAAAAAACTGCTTTTAGACCAACATCGTAGACTTAAAACATAACATACATTGGATGAGGATGTCCAAAAAATAAACATCAGAACTATAAACCAATATATATTTTTCACTAATTTTGACCTTTAATTAAATAAAAATGAATAGTCAAAATGATCTGATATTTCTGTAAAATGCTTCTGTTCACATTTACTTTCAGAATATATCATTTAAACCTCATTTGGATTTTCATGCATCTTCCCCGTTCGAAAGTGTTCGCTAAATTTTAAATTCGCTAACCTTGAAATAAGGAACGTCAAACTCGATTTTGACAGCTTGGTGCTGGACAAATTCGAGTTTGACGTTTCTTATTTTAAGTTTAGGGAACTTTAAATTTAGGTGACACCGTTTCGAATTGTACCCAATGTTTCCTTATAATACAGGACGTTACAATTTAACAGATAAATATCGGTAACTTTGTTGTGTTATATATTCATATTGGGTAATGGAACAGGGCATCGTCATCTTTTAAAAAAGCTCATATATCATAATTAATCTGACACTCTACCTTGCCCAGAACCATGTGTAAGTTTATATTTCAGTTAAGGATTTGGAGAGACGAGATGCTTTCAAAATGTTCTATTTATAACTATATATACATATATATTCATACAGAAAAAAAAAAAAGAAAATTGAGCAGAAAAATTGATAATTTCAGAAAACTAAAAACTATTTCAACTGCGCGCGTTTGCCAGTTCGCGCGTTTGATAAATGTGAAGTTAGCAGACAGCTGCTTTTTCTTCGATCTACGCGGTTCAAAACCGCGGGGGACAGCTAGTTCATAATAATTTCCAATCGTTACTTTGCTATTTGCATTTAATTAGGCGCCGACAAATTGCCTTTTAGTAGGCACTACTTTCAAGTTATTACCTATCTGGTTAACCGCCGCTGTAAAACGCTAGTTAAACTTTTATTTCTTGTTATAAAACTGAGCTTAATCCACTTTCCAGACCATAAGCCGTCTAATTGCTGAGCCATTCCTTATCATGACGAGGCATTTAAGTACTTACACATCCAACCCTTTTTTGTGCTAAATTCGAATTACGTTTTCATCACACTTGCTTGGAAAGGCTGTTATTATACGCAGGCGTACAGAGCAGCTGTAGCCTACTTACCTCCCAAGGGCAGTTATGGATTTTGTATGGGTTATAACTCCCGCTGACGGCGGGGCGCGCCGCAGCCGGCGGAGCGCGCGACCGCAAGCCGGCGGAGCTGCCCCGCGCTGATCGCAACGTACGCTCAGTTTATGAACACCCACCTGATGGTAATTCACGATGTAAAATGGGAATAAAATTAATATATATACTTTTTTTTTGTCTAATTTTTATTTCATTTCCTCGCAAATGTGATGAAAAACATTGTGTGTAGCACGGGCAGTAAGGGGATAACAAACTCGAGTCATAAAAGCCCTCGCCTATCGGCGTCGGGCTTCTAACAGACTCTCGTTAGTTATCCCCTTCTTACGGCCCTAGATGCACAATGTACTATAACACTTTTATTATCACGGACCCGGTAGTCATAAGTGTTTCCTATGTATCGGAAGAACGCTGCTTCTCGCTACTTTAGTATCACTACAAAAAAATCACTTTTCAGTTACCTTTAAGAGGACTGTGAACCAACGGCAAAAATCATCATTTCATACGAAAGGCGATAACGATTTCCACCTGTAATGTTAACCGATTTTGACGAATTTTTGATAGGTTGTCAGTCAGAACAAAATCTAGGTCTCTACGTTTTTGAATATTGATTAAAGATCAACAAAGTCAAATAATCGCCGAAATTCGTTTTTTATGAGAATACTAAAACAATAATAAAATTGAATTTATTGATTATAGTTAAAAAACCAAAACGTATAGACCTAGTATAGGCGAAGCGTGAGGGTAAGCCGGTGCATAATTTCTTAACTTAAACATTATTATTATTATTAATTACTTCTTGTATTAACATAAAAATTACATTTTACATATTTTTTTAATTAAATAGATGATTTAATGAGTGATAATATAATGTTTAGAACGAGAAATGATACACCGGTTTACCCCCACGCTTCGCCTCTGACCTAGATTGTGACTGACAACCTATCAAAAACAGGTCAACATTAGTTAATAATAATAATAATCTTTATTGGCCAAAAACGTGTTTGTATATAAAAATGATATTATAAGTATAAAACTAGTAAAGTTAATAATTAAGGGGTGGAAATCGTTATCGCCTTTTGTATGAAGAGCCAAAGGTTCACACTCCTCTTAAATACTGCCTATGTAAAATTTAATTAAAGAAATAATAGCACAGGTTAAGAAAACTGAAGTATTGTATACTTTATGAGACTTACAGCGGTATGTTAGCAGAAGCAAAGTAAATAATATTTATTTACGTTTATTATAAACATGTATATAGCTTGTTATAGCCGAGGGCTAGCATGACATACAAAGCCAGGGCAGAGTACTTGTAGTGCTAAAATATCAAGTATCAAGTACGGGGAAGACCTGAGTCACTCGCTGCACCTGCGGCCGCCTCATTGCATCGTGGGTGGTCGACGCTTCGAACCATGGAAACCTCGCTATAACCTTAATCTGTTTCCCACTTCGATCGGGTTCACACTTATTTATAATTAATATAGTAATTTAATTTAACGTGAATTCGTTTCCAACATTGACCGGATTCACACCTATTGATAATTTAATTTTGTAATTAAATTAAAATATATTATAATTAAACGTGTGCTTCTAAAGAGTTTTAAATTATTTGTCTCTCCTGCTGCCGCATAACGTAATTAGCTTTTATGTAAATTATAATACACACCATAGCGTAGTGTATACCGCTTTACGGTCTGTACTTCCTGCACCATCTTTAACATGTTTCTATATTGGCCTAGTGGTTGACTGGTAGATAATGCTTTAAGGCGATTAAGTCCGCTATTTGTACACTCGTGTATTGTCCAATAAAGTTTAAATAAAAATTTAATAAAAAAACAATCAATAAGAACGCTGTGTCACAACAAATTAATTATAATTGATCACAATTTTCATATCGCTTTTGATGAGGATAATTGTGTATAATTATTATAAATGAAAGAGAATGAAAGGAATCGATATATTCATTTAAATATTTTAAATCAATTAACTGCTTATATTACAAGCATAATTACAATATCCCTGGAAATTGTGAAGATACCTTATAAAGATTTGATTAAACCACGCAATGAGGTAATCTCCAACAGAAATGATTTCTATTTCTAAGACTTAACAGAATTAGTTCACGAATTATATAAGAAACTAGTTTATAAACCATATTGCTCCAATGATGCAACATTACAAAACAATATGTACCCTACAATTATATAATTACGCATCTATAGACATTCTTAATTGCATATTGCGTTAACTGCAGCAGTGCCTACAGTTGCGGCCACCCTGCGGCCCTAACATGCATGCCACAAAGATAAATTAAACCCGTTTATCTCTATGACTATCTCTTTTGTCGGCACTAGTGTGAAAGAGACGCACTTAGAGATAAGACGGTCTATCTTATGTTAGGGCCGCAGCAGTGCAGAACTTCATACAGATATGTACAGTGTACTCTGAGCGACTCTTTCCGGAGATATTCCGTTAAATTACTCATGTCTTGTTGGACAATAGATTGTGGTTCAAAGGGTTTACTGAATATTTACATCCGGGGCAGATACTATTCCTAACTCTCGTGAATAATTTAGTAATGTTTCGAAACGCAATCGATATGTGTTTACCTAGTGATGTGTGGGCAACATTGCCCAAAATGGTAATATTGCCGGCTTTTCCCGGGATATTTCTATAACGGACATAGGGATAGTCCCAGTACATTATGCAATATTTCAGATATGTTCATAATTTGTACTCAGTAGTGCTTGTACTGTTGTGTGCTACTTATCGGTGAATTATAAGTTTTGATGGTACTTGCCCAATCCCGATATAATCATATAATTTATAAAATAAAAAAACCGACTTCAAATATCCTTTGAAAAGTAAGTTTATTTTTTCACATTTTATTTATTATCCTGTGATTTAACGACACAAATTTACTAAATCAAGTAACAGTAGCATAATGCCAATTGCTCATCACCATTTACAAACTTTTGCTATACACAGTGCAAGGATGTCAATCGTTGAGGAGTTCTCTTGGTTCTTCAATTTAACTACATGAATTTTCATGGACATAAGTTGCTTCAGAACTTTATACAGCAACTTAATCGCCAACCGTGACATACTCAACACTTAGGAGTTCCGTTGATCATCTATGGTCTTCACCATCAGTTACACTTCACCAAATAATGCTTTTGGAACGTAACTGCTTGAGTTATTACAGAAAATACTAGAAATTGCTCTATGCTTGCCTATAATATTTGAAGAGTTCCATCGATTCCTCATAGATCCACTCATCATAACTCGACTTTGACTATAACGGGACCAAACTGGAAGTATACCCTTACCATTAAAAAAAGAATTTTCAAAATCGGTGTATAAATGACGGAGTTCTGAAGTAACAAACATAAAAAAAATGAAACCGAATTGAGAACCTCCTCCTTCTTTTTTATTGAAATCGGTTAAAAAAGAAGAACGTCTCATTGCCAAAGCTCTTATAGCGTTAGTTAGTTAGAATAAAGTATATTTATTGTTTTGCTCGGATAAGAACTTTGAAAGTGCATGGAAAACTTGCTAGATGTACTTTAAATTACGAGTAATGAATAGGTCACGTAATACTAGGTAGGGCTGTCCCTCCTGACATAATGCTATACTTTATTTGGAGCGTTAATTATATATTAACCAATTAACATTAATAGACTTCCCGCACGTGAGAGTTATGGGTTAAAGGAGGAAAGTAAACTATAGGAAAATAAATATTTAGCATAATCATTATATATTTTAGTATATACATTTATATAAAAAATGGTATCTAAAATAAATATTGGTATGTAGTATGTTTGTATAGCGCTCTGTGAGTCAGTGTGGCTGAAAATCAGCTACCTTATCTACTGCCGCAAGGACACACACCACTACCATTTTTTCCGTGTGTTGTCTTCATTTTTCGGGTTCCGTACCCGAAGGGATCCGACGGGACCTTACTACTGAGAGGACAACGTCCGTCCGCCCGTCCGTCTGTCGGAGGCCTCTAGCTCAGCAACGGTAAGAGGTAGAAGTTTGGAATTTTCCCAAAACAAATGATAAAAATATCAAAATTTTTTAAGCCTGAGAAGCTCTCCATACATTGATACCCTAAAAATTGATTGATTTTAGACCAATTTTGTTCCAGCTACATTTCCAAAACGGCTTAAGTTTCAGCTATCTAATTTAGCCGGCTTTTAATTTGTACCCTATAGTTTAACAACAAATATCAATTCAATGTATATTATAGCAATATGTGAAAAATATATTGAAATCAAACCCGAAAATTACCGCCTTACCAGCTTAACAATCTGCCAACGTATTTGCAACTGTCAAAGTTCTTATACAATTAACATGAAAGTTTATTATTGATTGGTTGAGATCATGCCAAATGGGTGTAGTACGGAACCCTCGGTGCGCGAGTCCGACTCGCACTTGACCGTTTTTTTTTTTTGTTTAACCCGTGTCCTTTCTGTGTAATGAAAGGAATTAATGTTTTTGTTTATTTTTTCTTTCGAAAAACCGAAACTAAAGCATCGTATTGCAAAGTAACCGAACGAAAGTAATACACGTATGGTAAAATTCCAGGACATGCTAATAGCCACATTGGCCCATAATGGCACATTTGCCATTATGGGCCAATGTGGCTATTAGCATGTCCTGGAATTATTGCAAACTAAAATGCTGTTACTGTGCTAAATTATACGGGTCCATAATTTAGTAGCCAAAGCCAGTCGTTTCATATTATAATTTTAGTTCCGTTGAAACTATTTGCATTTATCAAATTGAAGTCTTACTAACGAAAAGATTAGTTAGTTAATTATTAATTGGAGAAATATAAATTTGTAAGGAGTCTGGAGGCTATCGCTGTAGAGTGATAACACCGCCTATCCATCATATCTGCCCGTTGAGAATGCTGTAATCATTGCATTGTATCTTTCGTGCACAAATACAATAAAGAAGTATAATAAATCGCCAACAAACTGTTCGGCGATATTTTTTTAAGTATTTGAGTGTATTTTTTAAATTGTTATAATAAGAATAAAATAAGTGGTGATAATAGTATTTAATAATATGCGTGATCCCTCTTCTAGGTAAAGAGCCTTCCGGTATAATAATGTTTACTCGCCGTCATTAACATTCATATTAAATCTTCATTAGCTTAAAACAACACCGTATTAATAGTAAATTGTCGCACCAAGCTGAAAGTGATTCATTATTACGCCGAACGCAAGCGAGTGCTCTAAAAACACAGGCGCAATAAAACATTACTTGATGCGAGGTGCATAATCTGCTATTCTTTCAACTACTGCAAAAAGTTGATACCGACTAGCGCCGGAAAAAGCATTTTTGCTCCTGGTATGAACGACCCTTAGCATTTTTATTTAGCCCATGACACTCGCACGTTCTTTCTGAATCATATTAAGTAGGATACCCAATTTATTTAAATCGGTCCAGGGGTTCATGAAAATGAAAATGAAAATGAAAATATTTATTTTGCAAGTAGGCCACCTGGGCTTTTTTACATGTCTAAATCTACCAGCGCTTCGAAAGGTGACATCTGCTGAGAAGAAACGCCGCAAGAAACTCAGCAGTAAGTCTTCGATGACTTCAGTGTTTTGACCGAATTCAGAAACGCCAATTAAGCATTTGATTAGAGATGAAATAATTAATTATCCCTCAACTAATTGTCATCCTATACAAAAACATCACTCAAACGTCACTTTTATTAACAATTTGAGTGGCTTTTCTGAATTTGGCCACGTGTCCGAAAAATTTCACAGAAATTTTGCATCTGTTCGATCCATTTTCATAATTGCGCCAATTTTTTGTTTTTGGCAAGCTATACTATCTTTTCTGCCAGTACTTTGAGCATAACATTTTAGACAGAGTAATCACAGTGCGATATGGCCGCCGACATGTGGACTGTCTTGCTAATACTTTTACAGTACTCAGAAAAGTGGTCAGCTGTCTCGTGGGACTGGGCATGGGCGGAATGGGTAGCTGGTCGTGTAAACTTCTTGATCTATTAACAAAAATAAAAAAATACTAAACAATGCAATAATTAATTTTACATGCAATTTAATTGCCCGAGAGCAAATAAGTGCTGCTTTGTGCTGAGTATTTAAGGACATAATAATGAATTTAAAGCGTAGTTGGAAGAAAATAAATATTAGCAGGTAAATTAATTCTGGGTCTGAAGGCTTGTTACTATACATACTGAATCCTAAGCAAATGTTTGTTGGTGCAATAACAACGTGGTTGAACATTTTACGTTAATGTCATAGTGGCTTTCAGCTTTCACATAAATATTTTTAAACCAAGCGCTCGCTCACGGGGACTTTTTGCAGCATTGCAGTTGCGATACAGTCGCAAAACGGTCGCGATGCTGTCGAGAAATATTTAAGATAGCCGTAGTATTGTCACCCTACAACCAGGGCGTCTATTAGGGAACGTTTAAGTGATACTGCAGCGACACGCGAGCGAGATTCGCATCTCGCTCTTACGCATTACGCGTCGTGCGCAAGAGTGGGATGAGAAATCTCGCTCGTGAGTCGCTACAACATCACTGCGTTCCCGAATAGAGGCGCTGGCATAGGTAACCCATCTAATATGTTTCTAAAATAATGATTTTGCATTACCTACATATTAAAAGTCACCTCTATACCTACCTACTCAACATAATAACGTTATGTTTGAATTGAAAAATATCACTTTGTGTTCCCGTATGCAAATGGCAGTCGCCGCATTGTAATGTTTGCCAAGCTTTCTACATTATAATTTAACTTCCAGCTAACTTATGAAGGTTAGTATCATTATGCGTACGAGAACAGAATTTAAAGCCACATTACCTATTTTTTTTATCGGTGAAATGTCTTCAAAGAATGCTTGATTAATTTTAGTATGGAGTGTGACTGTGTCGCTAGGTTGTTAAAATTTAAAATTAACTTATGTTGCATTGGGTAAAGGAATACTAATAATTTAAAGTGTTCAAAAACAAAAAAAGCATCTCAAGAAGACTTTAAATTGATGCTTTGTTAAGTTATTGATCAGTATAATAAGAACGCTGGTTCATTTTACTAGATCTTAACATATTTTTATTGTTCTAACCTCACTTACACCATGCACGAGTAAGCATATGTACTTCAGGTTTTGTGATGCCATCTATCGGTGAATTTCTTAAATTGCGACTATAATTTGTTCAAACAATAATGGTTTCCTTAAAAAAGGTGATATTTTTCACAAACGACATGTAAAAGGCACTATATCCACGCCACTTTGCTGAATAAACGATTTGATTTCATCGTATTTGATTATATACCCCGCAGGCTACGGTGGTAGCGCCATCTAGTTTAACTGGATTTTAGCAGCTTTGGCTTATTTCTGAGGCACGATAGCCATAATGTTTTATACACATACATACATACATACATAGCATCACGCCCAAAATCCCTAATGGGGTGGGCAGAACCACAAGACTACTTGTGGCCACGTTCGATTAATTACTCCTAAGATGGTATGATGAACCGTATGGTGACAGGTGATCAGCCCATCGCCCATACAAATAGTCCACCATGTTGGAGAGGACCCGTCCCTTAGTCGACTTTTACGACATGCCAGGATGATAAGCATCTGCACGCAATCTATGCAATTTCTTCACTCCCAGTGCAGCAGAGGAGCACGTCACGTGTTTTATACGTCCACGCTTACCTTTGAAATAGTGAGCCAGATGTTCCTTTTACCAGATCATGTCATGATATACAGACACGAACAAATAATTTAGAAAAAGAAACCTTGAAAGTGCCATTTTCGTCTCAAGCAAGGCTCGTAACTGTCCGGAGTTCTTCTCAAAAGGCATTAGAGTATGGGAATGGAACTGTGGGCCGGGTTCGACGGTGTCGCAGTTGCAGGCACATTAATCAAGAGCGGGAGGCGTGAAAGTGAGAAGTTTGGCCACGGCACTAGCGGATGGAACCGGGTCATAATATAACATCGGCCTAAATCGCAAACCTCGTAACTCCATTTTTTTTGAAAATCATATTTTGACACTTCTAGATAGTACTATTCTGAACGCATCTAACGGCAAAACTCTTAAATACCAAAAATAAACCGTTTACGTTTAAAAAGCAAAATAGAAAACCTCGCAACTCCCGGCCGCTATTTTGTAAAAGGAATACCTCGTATCTCCCCCCGTCATTCCGTTCAAACTTTGGAGTTACGAGTTTTTCTAGAAAATTTTAGAAAGCTAATCGGGAGTTAAGATTTTTGCTATAATTTTTTTACGGATTTTTATAGCATAACTCTTAACTACCGATTAGCTTTCTAAAATTTTCAAGAAAAACTCGTAACTCTCCAGGTAATCCGTAATTTTCCAGGTTCAGGTGATTTAAAAAAAAATGGTTTTAACAATCTGACGGCAAAATTTAATTTAACATTATGTAAAAAAATACAAAGCAAGTCTGCGTGCAAAACTTTTGGTAATGAAGTTTTTTGTGCCTCCTGTAAAAATTTGGTCAGATTGAGTTACGAGGTTTGCCGACGATAAATTGAATCGTGTACGAAGGATCATCGTACAACTCGGAGTAACTTTACTTTTCCCCTAAAGACTTCCATAAGACTTCCACAAAACGGTCGCATGCCTACTGCGTCCATCGACTTCCCTAGGTTTTCAGTCCATCTTGTTGGCGCCTGACCTACGCAACTGGCCATCAATCAATCTAGCCACTGGGAAAGACCGACGTTTCGCGATTAAAGCGTCTGCTTAAAACATACATATTTCTCCATTTTAGAAGGTACTTCGTCACTCGAAATTAACACATATGTACATATAGGTATAAACGCATACATTACATCAAGTTGGAGTGATTGGTTACAACTTTTTTGTTAAGTATTTTGAACGCTAACAGCAAATGAAATTTTTGAAAATAAAACGGTTCACATTAACTTCTTATTGCATGGGTTGTTCCACTGAGTTTTGTCACGAATTATTAAACGAAATATTATATTTCCTAGCCCCAATCCGAGGACGTTTCTCCAAAATTGCTCGCGCTGCATCTGACACCAGTAAAATATATCTAAGCAGGGTAGGCCTACTCGAAAAACTCTACCGCTGATAATGATGATTTACGAGCACCCTGTGCACGTGACCTGTTAATGTAAGATTAGGTACCTAAACTTTTGGAGGACTCAGCTAATTTTACTGAATTTAATTAGCTTCTGTGTCACAGTTTATACGTAGAAAGTGGTAACGTAAATCAAGGGTTTACGTTGAAGTCTTGAAGTCTCGTGCATTAACGTGGTAAGATATTGCGATAACGGGGGCCCATTGTTCCGTACAAAATCAATACTGTGAATTTCAGTTCTCCAATCACTTTGTAGAGAGGTTTTAATTGCCCGAACAACGTTAATTATATCATGCATTTAATCAATACGATTTCACTCCCGAAGTAACAGTTAGCTGCATATTACATTTTAAAAACATCAAATAGCTGTAGCTAACAGTTTTTATTTTTTGGAAACGTTTAACCGGAAACTTCATTTTGAATTGGTTTCGTTATAAATTGCTGTACAGAATACTTTAGACGCGTTGAATTGAGAACCTCCTCCTACGGTAAGGAACGTACAGTACTTACATGGTACGGGGAGGGCATAAGGAGCGCAGTGCGGTACAGTTCTTAAAAAAACTGTACGCGATTATAACACTGAAGATCTAAATAAAACAGTACGATATAAAGTAAACAAGTCAGTCTAGGATATTCTGCGGTTAGCTACTAAAATTATAACTAGTAACGAAGTTTCGAAGTTCACCAGCTTGCAATTCGTTTTGCATAGAGCAGACGACACAAAGGTAGCCAGGAGCCGCGGTTTCTCGCTGAAAAGAAATATGATTTATTTATGATTCGCAAGCGCTCGGACTGTGGCTAAATTCGGATGCTAACTGCAAAGGAACTTTGACTAAACCATTTGAAAAATTCTGATTAATCAAATGCTCCGTCTTTTAATTTTTAATCAGTTTCATACTCAAAAAAAGCGAAAATACAGTGTTCTCTATCCTAGCTAATACAAGCTTCTCTAGCTACCTAAAATTAATGTCTTCCAGAACAAATACTTAAGTGGCGTTTGTAAAGTCGTCGGCCATAAAAGGGCACAAAGTATATGTCCAAACGGAAGTAAACTGTATGCATGTAAACGTGTAAACGTTGATATAGCTATCGCTCCGAGTAGATTTGCTACCTAAGTGTTAAAATTTGACATTTGCCGCATACAACAATACAGGCGCCTCATTCGGGAACGCTAAGTGATTCTGTAGCGACTCGTAAGCCAGATTTCTCATTCCGCTCTTCCGCACGACGCGAAATGCGTAAGAGCGAGATGAGAGATCGGGCTTACGAGTCGCTACAGAATCACTTAGCGTTCCCGAATGAGGCGCCAGTACATATTATTACTCGTATGTCAATTTTAAACTGGTAGTAAGCAAATCTATCCACGGATTGAATATTGGAAAAGAGCGTTAATGTGTAATATTTACTTATTTACCTACATTAAAGTAAAAAATCTAGGTAGAACACAATTATTGTCATTATGTGCGTAATTATTGTCAACTTAGAGTGACTCGGTACTTAAATATGTTGATTGTGACGATCACTGACGTGTTCAAAACTGTAAGAATAAGGCTTCGGTCGTTGTCGGACGTTCCCCTAATAATTTAACAGCCTGAAAGCATTATGCCCAATTTAAAAGAATCAGTAAGCTCATAAGTTATTGTACTCAGGTGGCGTGGCTCTTAGGGAAGTTTTCTACATGAGATAAAGCTATCTTTTTAAACGACTTCAAAAAAAACCGAAGGAGGAGGTTCTCAATTCGACGTGTATTTTATTTTTTATTTTTTTGTGTATGTTCACCGATTACTCGGAGATGGCTGGATCGATTTGCCTAATTCTTTTTTTAATCGATAGGGTATCTCTCAAAGTTGGTTTCGTTGTGATCGATGTCGAGATCTGATGAGAGGATCTATGAGGAATCGAAGGAACTCATCAAATGTTATAGGCACGCATATAGAAATTTTGATATTTTCTTTCATAATTCAAGCCGTTGCGTTTCAAAAACATTCTTTGATGAAGTGGAACTGATGATGAAGACCACGGGTGACCACCGGAACTCCTCAATGATAAGTATTTCACGGGTGGCGATTAGATTTCTGTGTAAGGTTGGAAAGCAACTTATGCTCATAAAAATTCATGTGGTAAAATAGAACCGGTGATGAAAAACCAGGAGAACTCCTCAACGATTGACAGGATAGCAACATTTTGTAAAGGGTGATGAGCAATAGTCATTATGCTATTGTTACTTGATGTAGTAAATGTGTGTCGTTAAATCACATATGATAATCACTAAAAAAAGTGAAAAAATTAATATTTAATAAATAAAAAAAACCGACTTCAAATACCCTTTGAAAAGTAAGAAATAATGCCCTTCTTAAGTAAATTACCTAGAAACGTCAGATATATTGTTGATTAAGTGATACATTAAATTTATCGAAGTCGGTGGCAAGTGAATTGGGTAATCCATCCCTCATACTGTGTTTATTTACTTGACACGGACTTCGATAAATTTAATGTATCACTTAATCAACAATATATCTGACGTTTCTAGGTAATTTATTCCAGATTAACTCGTAAGTAAATATTCCCGAACGTTTCAGGGCCTTTCCGGGTGATGACACCTTATGGATGACCATGAAGGTCACCGGTAGAGCGAGATGTTACTAGTCTATGACCATAGAAATATGTATATAGTAAAGCGCGCTCGATTTTTGCGATGCTCACTTCTTTGGTGTCTAATGACACCATCGCATACTCGGTAAATATTGCCGACATCGGCATTCTTATTACATTGACGAAAGGAAAGGAAATTGGCTGATTCATGCGTTTTGTTTTTGTGGTTCGTAGCTCCTAACGAGCAATGAAAGACAGCGATGAATCAGGCAAAATAAGACTGTGAAAATGTCATAAGAACTAAGACGTCGGCAATACAGCTTCGTAGTTTATAAACTTGTAAATAGATGGCGTTACCATGACGAACTAAGTCATTTGTTCAATGCAGTTGTATTGAATGCCATAGGTATCCTTCGTTTGAGCTCGTTGTCTCTGACCGATTTATGACGACATTCTGAGTAGATCGCATGTGCTTCATGCTCTTATACGAGCTGAAAATCAACCATGTATATATGTTTATACTTAAAGTATTAACATATTTAAGCGACCGCCCGGTTGATAAGGGTTAGGTTATGTTTGTACGCAGCGAAAATTGCGTTAGGGCCACAACCAATGATCTTATATAAAAAGAGGTAGATAGGTTACATGCGCACCTAAAATGAAGCGTACAAAAGACTCCAATTGTAGCCTCTGGTCTCAGTCGCTCTCGAACAAGTGGACGATGCGTATGTGCTTCAGAGTTCCGACTACAGTGCTTAGATTTCGTTTTATAGCTACAAAATGCCTTCGTGTGTGATGCGTAAATGCACTAATTACGCAA
Source organism: Tortricodes alternella (assembly GCA_947859335.1). Taxonomy (NCBI): domain Eukaryota; kingdom Metazoa; phylum Arthropoda; class Insecta; order Lepidoptera; family Tortricidae; genus Tortricodes; species Tortricodes alternella. The sequence goes on along the minus strand of OX401982.1, from coordinate 3,696,011 downwards.
ATAAAACAAATAAAGTTCACGGAGTCACATATCACAAGTAAATAAGCCGAAATTATTATATTTTATTTGGTTTAATACTTTGTTATGACAAATATTACGCAATAATTACGTAACCTCAAAGAAAAAGACAACTTTATTCCTTTCACAACTCGAGCGACAAGGACAGGATATTGATCAACATTTTAACAGAAGCGACATTTGATTGACGCTGATGGTGTTATGTAGTTGATTGAAAACATAGTTTTTGATGAGTAATAATTAAATTTACCTACAACAATGTTGTTGATAAGTAAGATTACTGAAAAATTAATGAACAACCTCACTCTATCTCCTATTTTGAGCTCGCTTCGGTTTTTACAATTTTATAAACATGACGGGAGTGAGAGCAGTCGTATCTATGCGTGGTATCCGCAGCACATTTCGTTTACCGCTAGACTTACGTGCCGCTACCTGTACAACTATATGTTTATATTTGTGAATGCCCTTAATAATAAAAGATAAAATTTTATTCCGAAAGATGCTTTTATTTTAAATCTAGTTTCATAATAATTTAGGTTATGGCTAGTGATTAGTTCTGGCCCCCAATTCTCGGTGGAGTCGAGATAATCTCACAATCGAGATTAAACGTCAGTGCATACAGTCGTTTGACACAACTGTATGAATCTGACGTTTAATCTCGAAATCGACATTATCTCGAATGTAGCGAGAATTGGGGGCCAGTTTAGAAACTGAATAATCATATCTAATGCATGCATAGATTTACTTATTGAAAATTTAAATGGTTTATCTCGAATTAATCTTCATTAATAATTACACATCCATGTACAATGAAAACATAACAACACACAACAAGCACATAAGAAGCATATTTATTATCAAAAATAGATATTTAGCATGTCACTGTTAAAATAATATATCATTAGTTTATTGTCTAATTGTTTATTAATCTAGTTTCCAAATAAAAACGTAGTTACGTTTGTATAAAAGCAGCGTATAACCTTAAATCCGAAGCCTTTGTACCTTCTGTTCGTGTCTCGTTGTTTTTGTTAGTCTATGGCTAACGTGCGATGATTGGTGCCTAAAGTCACGTTTGCCCACCATTACGCGCAAATGACAAACACTAGCGGTCTTCTTTATTCTTATTGATTTAATTACGCTATCCTTTTTACACCGTTTGGCAATGTGGTGAAATGTCAGTCAAGTAAAAAATGTGTATGTGTGCTCCCGCTGCGTTCGGAACATTTTTTTCGGTTGTTTTGTGGGCATATAACCTATCTTTACTTATAAATCATTGGCCACAACACAACAATACAATACAATACTTTATTAATAACATCAAGTTACATGTCAGTTGGGTATTTCATTTCTTTATACGTATTTAAATTTATACTTATTCATTAATTAACAACGGCGCACCGTGCATTTCACGTTCACGATGACATGCCATGGTGTTGTGGCCAGACCCTTAGGACAATCGATAATTTAGAACAATTATGACTCCCAATAGAGAATCTTATTGAAGGTAATTCAGCCTTCGCCAAATGTCCCATCTCCTAAATTTAGTCTAGGTTTAAGAGATAATTACAAGAGTTTCCTGGGTCGTGCGCAGACTACGAACAACCGTGCGACATTTGTCCCGGGGCTATTATCTCGTTAGTTACACGGATTTATGTCTAAGGGTAAGGATACGTAAGTAGTCTGTTAGGTTCAATTGGCAATCACATAGTTACTATACTGAAATAGGAACTAAATCGCTATAAAATATCTTTCATGTAACTGGTTATATTTTCTTTATTTACTTGTTAATTATGTGAGAGAACTACATGCCAGTGAATAGCGGCTTATAATACCTATTTAATATATAAAATAAATATTTTAAAATTGAATGATAATCGTGATAAATCACACTAATATTATAAATACGAAAGAATATGAGTGTGTGAGTGTTTGCTACTCCTTGAGGCTTCAACAGCTGAACAGATTTGGATGAAATTTAAAATGGAGATACCTAGCTTATACCCTGGACTTACACAGACGAAAAGTTCCCTAGGGAATAATATAACCGAATTCCACGCAAACGAAGTGGCAGGCAGAAGCTAGTTTAATTATAATAACACTATTCAACCGTAAAAAGTCAACCGAGACGATTTTGTTAGGTAAATCAACGAGTAGTGTTTTTTCAGTGAACAAAATGCTCAGACGATGAAAATGAAATACTAAATCTTCATACTATTGCTTATTTTCTAAAGGAGCTCGTAGACGGCCTAGTTTTTCGGCAATTTATTGCTGCAGTTCGGGCTATCCCCAAAGATTACATATTACATCACTAATGGGGACAAAACCTTTGAATGTAAACTTTTGAGGATAGCCCGAATTGTAGCAATAAATTGCCGAAAAATTAGGCCGTTTACGAGCCCCTAATTAATGTCAAATGTTTATGCTTCAAATGTGTTTGATATAAATAAATGAAATGTGTATTTACTACTAACTAATGTCATTAATAATGTTTCATTTTGATCGTGACCACGGCTGTGTTGCAACTTTGAAATATGTAAAATAAATAAATAAATCAGGAGACAATCTTCACACAAATCGATCTAATCCCAAAGTAAGCTCTAAAGGCTTGTATTAAGGGTACTAGACGACGATATACATACTTAATAGTTATATAGAGAAATAAATACTTAAATACATAGGAAACATCCAAGACTCAGGAACAAACATTGGTGCTCATTACACAAATATTTGCCCTTACCGGGGATCGAACCCGGGACGCTAGCTTCGGAGGCAGGGTCACTCCCAACTAGGCTATCCGCGTCGTAAATAAAACAATTTTACACTATTACACCCCGTTGTCATTACGTTAGTAATATTTGTGAAAATCACTTTTGCATCAGTATTTAAAACTGGATTTTACTAGTTACACACCAAGTTCCCATAAAAAATACGTTATTAGGTACGTTATTAGTAGTCAAGTGACTCCAGGGCTAGTACCCAGAAGTTCGTTGTCATGAAAAGTATGAAATATAAAATTACTAAATACATTCATACCGCCGAATAATAGGTCGATCACAGATGCTTAAAAATCATTCTTAAGGATGAATAAATAAATATTCATCCTTGTAAATAGCCACGCTACAGTTACACGAAGCATATCTATAAATTCTATAATATACGAGTATATTTATAAAGAATCTCAAATAAAGTATTTACGCTTTGAATTCGAATCTGGTAAAATTCAAATCGAAGTCGAATCATTCCTCGAAGACAAATTTACAGCAATGCCCTAGGCCTTTCAGTGGCGACGCGTGTCTATACAAAAATAACGAGAGAAGTTGCCTCTTCTCTCAGAATGCGTGGCTTAACATCAGTTATCTACTTAGCCGATATTCGGTGTATCGGAAACAGTTACAACGACTGTGCCGACAACGTTCTGGACCAGTACGTCTAATGTATTTGCCAAGTTCCATCATAGAACCGTTACAAGCGAAGATCGCTTCGCTCGATCTGTTTGCTTACCATCGTCTTCTCAAACTGATCGTAGTTTGTGAATTGATTCGTTAAAAGCCTAATTTAAACATACTTGTTTGTTGATTTACGATTAAAATCGAAATAAATCAGGAATGATATTGAAACGAATTTTATTAACAAAACTTTCTTCTCTAAACATCTACGTTGTTAACATATAAACCAACATATATAACATATATTGGTGATTATATCTGAAGAAAGAAGCAACGAAATATTATAGATGATCAAACGAACTTGCAAAGTGCCGTATTCCGAGATCGCATAGAAGATACAATGACCGATCTTCTTAAATAAGACGCATACCTATTTACTGCTAAACCCAATTAAATACTTGTTACATACCTACAGACTGTCATCACTGGAGCAATGTGAACCTACGGCGTTTCATACAAACGGCGATAAAGATTTCCACCCCTTAAATGTTATCCAATTTTGACCAATTTTTGATAGGTTATCGGTCAAAACAAAATCTAGGTGCATACGTTTTGTGTTTTTCACTATTAATAAATTCCGTTTTATTATTGTTTCAGTATTCTCATACAAAACTAATTTCGGCGATTATTAGAATTTGTTAATAATCTTTAATCAATATTTGGAAAACGTATAGACCTAGATTTTGTAACCTACCAAAAATTGGTTAAAATCGGTTAGCATTTAAGGGGTGGAAATTGTTATCGCCTTTTATATGACAAGGGTGATTTTTAAGTATTGAACAGTTAAACTGTATTAAAAAGTGGTATCAATTTGCTGTGACATTTTGCATAACACTATTATTTTAATATCGATTTCCCGACGAACTTTAACAAAACATAGAGTAATCTAATCAAATTGGAAACCCGATCCCAACTTACTCATTTTTTATCACGCTTTTTTTGTAATACCACACTGATTTTTTGCCGAAACAAATGAAAGAAGCAATGTAAACGAGATTGCGTCCATTTTCAGCGCGATAAGTTCTCGTCACCCTTCGTAGTAATTTGTAGTCGTTCTGAGTCAAGAGAGACTTTGAAACACGCAAATCACACTTCTAAAATATATCTGTCCCTCTCAATCTCGAATTATGACGTAAACGTGTAACAAAGACAGGACAAACGATATCACGAATGTTTTAGTAATTTCTTTTCAACGGAAGATAAACGAGTGTTCCATGCCAGTTTGGAACATGTTTTTTTTTTATTATGCTTTCACAAGGAGTGAGTGGACCTTCATTCTACAGCATATTATTCATAATATATTTATAGGCAATCGTGAAAAAAATACTCGTACAATTGTATACTTCGTCAATGCGTTTCAGAGTTAGTATAACTGATGAGGTGCCATACATACAATACGTAACATGATTATATAAGAATAGATTTATCAAAAGCGAAATTTCTTTAAACATTGACATAATAATGTATATAAACTAAGTAAAAATATCAGGATCTAGGCTCCGAATATAACTTTGTTGCCTACGGGGTCGAGAGTCAAGACAAGACTCGCGACCCGTGGGGTATCGACGCTCTTAACCTCGTGGAAGAGCTAACGAAGCGCCTGGTTGACGCCACGGGTGACCAAAGAGCGGGCAGCTTCCACGCTCAACTCAGCATTGCGATACGGCGAGAAAAAACTGCACTATTTTAGGCACTATGCCACGTTTTTTTATTAGCATTAATATAATAATAATAATAATGTTGTTTTTATAATCCATAATTGTGAGCAGTTCCTCGTCGCATGGCACTTGCTAAAAAGAACCCCCGCGTGATCGGCCCTACATATTACGAGCGTCTACCCGCAGATTTCAGACAAGAACTGGCTGACGAAACGTTTAGGCGCAAACTTAAGAACCTTTTATTGAATAATCCACTTTACTCAGTTAACGAGTACATGGAACTTAGACTGTAGATTTATTTATTTATTTGACATTGTTTTATTATTATTGTATTATTATTGTTATCATTATAGTTTCAAATTTATATTTTGAAATGACGATCCTTTACGGAGATCCCTATCTTTTTCATTTGTGATTGTGACATTTAATATTGGTTAATTTTGGATTATAACTTTTAATTTGTATTTAATAACTGACGATCTCAATTTAATTTCATATATCTTGACATGTGTACAATTTATAATGTAATATTATATTGAGAAATAAATAAATCTAATCTAATATAAAATAATGTAAAAAAATAGAAAATTTAAAAAATAAAGTGGAATAATAATAATAATGTAAGAACTTGGCTTTGGCCTGTGCCGCAAAACCTCTTAGGAGAGAAAAACATAGTATAAAAATAATAATAATAATCATTTAATTCAGAAATAAATCCATACACATTTGATAAAATACTATGAAAATAAATAAAATAAAAATACATTAAAATTATATTAAAATTGGTTCAAATTCCATTAAACGTTATTTATAAATTATAAAAAATTTAACTAAAAATCTTAAAATCTAAATTACAAAATACAATAAAGATATAGAATAATAAAAACACAATAAAGATAAACGAATTTAAAATTAAATTACCTACGCAATGCATTCAACTAAAAATTTAGGTACTGTTTAAAACAAATAGGACTGTGCAGACGAATGAAGAGTTATCCACCTCTTCAGTATCAACTAAGAATTAAACTAAGTTTTTACGTTTTAGTTTAGTTTATTTATATTTAGATTTTATTGATTTTATTTAGATTTATTCTTATTATTGCACTAACAACTGGCTATAATTAAAAGGAACTTTTCTATCTGACACGGAAACAGACTGGTTTCAATATTGCTTTGTTCTTATCTTCCTTGCGTTTCCAATTAAAGTAAATGACAAAATAGCGATAGTGAAACCAAACGTTTTCTATATTATAGATACTTAGCTAAAAATGCCAACATTCCAGGCAAAAATTTAACATTGGCCATCTGCGCCTGTAACTTTAATAAACAACATTAAGATCGGCATCTGTTTTTATGATCTATTGTTCAGGCGTTTTTCTGTGGAGTTTAATTAGAAAAGTCTGTCTTAGTCTTAAAAAGAAGAATAATAGATAAGGATTAATGACATGATTGATGAGTTGGAAGATAAGTCTTTTTGATGTACCTAAGTACTTCTACAGTATAATGAAAAAATATGAATTAATAGCATGTTTTTATGTAACTAACTTGTGCCAGCTCTGTTAGTCCGAACCTATTACTTTTAATAGTCGGATTCCGATTTTTTTTAAATACCATTTTCGTGCGCAGCATGCGAAATTCATAAATTAGTCCTCATGATTTTTTTCACCGCTTCGACAGCAGCAGTATCCTTCATGTGTACATTAATCAAATTCCTCAGAACAATTCTGCCACAACCCAGACATTAAACTTGAACTGACATCTGTCATCTGTGTAGTGTAGCTGTCACGCTGTGACATGGCATTTTGCAGTTACGGAAAACTTTTTAAATTTCGCGGTTCAAATCTCAAGGTTTCGAGATTCAAGTTCATTGGTGGAGGATAACCAAGCTTGTGATTTGTTATCACTATTTCCACGCTTAGATTTTGTTCCCATAGTTTCTATAGCAAGATAATTTCAACTTAGGATTTAAAATGGCTTTCAACATATTTATAAACTTCAAATTTTATTTAAGATTACTAGATTTACATTTTTTCAGATCGCGTGGAAATATGATAGCGAATCAGAACGCTTTTCTGTGACCAATCGCAGACAAGAGATTGTCCACGGTGTTGCCATCGCTAAACGTTTACCAGAAAATAGTGTAACAATATAGTAGCTTGTTGGTTAATAATTTAAGAAGGACAACTTTGATAGTACAAAACATACATTTTTCGTTTCAGAAGTGACCCTTTCTAGACAGTTTGTAGGCGAAACTAATTTTTTTTCGTTACACATTTTTTATATAAGGGAAAAGAACATTTCATACGCTACAACTTTAAGGAGGGTTTGGTTTGATATGGCAACTTTTGGCGATTTTTTAGCAAGGACGACGCGCGGACGCATCTGCGTAGCGGTCAGAGAATTTATCTAAATTTGCATTTCAAATGCAACTCATTCAATTTATTATCATCGCGGCTCTTCAATGAGCGTAGTACACATACATATAAAATACGTTCCTGTGGGTGGGAGAGCAACGCAACGAAATAACACAACACGTGTCCTTTGGAATCGTTCGTGGTAAGTCGCTGGCTTCTTTCATTTATTCCCCTTATATTTTCACCCTATAAAATTCAAGCATGCATCTTGGTCTTGGTTCTTTTCCGTGTGTGAGCATGACCTTTTGCTCCACGCATTTCACTTCGCATTCTCAGGGTTTTGTTATGCGCTTACAGGCTTGATGGGTGTGGTGTTTTTCTTTACTGAGAGCTTCGTGGTGACCTGCTGTCCAGTCCCGAGCACGTGAGCGAGCCAGGAAATGGTGGTGCTACAGGGAGTTGGCGAGGGCGGTCGTAGAAAAGATTTTACGTTTTCATTTTTGAAATAATCCAGGTACACTTTTGATATTTAAATTCGTACAGCCGAAAATCTTCGATCTGCAGACATTGTCTAAATAACTTAACTTCTAAATGGTGGTATAACTATGTGGTGATAAAATTTAACTTCGTAATACTCCTGTTAGTGTGTTTACAGCCTACCATAAGGCAGAAAGTAACCTGTTACTGATTGAGCTACCCATATATATTTAAATTTATAAAAGAATGTAAATCGACACTAACATTACATTTTTGTCTTTGTTTTGAGAAAATTAAATGTGACAGTAAAGATTTAAAAGGTTTTCTTTATTCTCCCTGCCACATCTTAAATAGGTAATTTAATTTCTTTTGACTACCACAGGAGTTAAACCTGTGACAACGCAGCCCTCCAATCACAAGCTCCGAGCGCCTGTCAACTCGACGCCGCTTTGTTTATTTGACAGCGCGTTATTCTAAAGACTATTCAATTTAATCACGCTAAATAGGAACAGTGTCGGGTAGCGAGAATGAACACAGAACTTACTCATAGTATACCCAATTACCCACATGAAGCATGTATCTCTCACTGATATTCCAATTAAGACTACGGTACTTTGAAATGAGATGTAAGTATTACATGTACAATTTTAACGGCAATATCATCAAAATCAGCATTAGCTGATATACGTCCCACTCCTGGGCACAAGCCTCTTCTCCTCATGAGAGGGAATATAACGGCAACAGCAATATAAAGAGATAATTTACACTGTTTGTAAAATTGCCCGCAAAATCCTATCTCAAGTTCCATTTTAACCAAGGCAAAGTGCAAAGTTTGACGATAAGCACGATCTTCAAGCTGCTAAAACAGCAAACTAACTTTTTCTTACTAACAAGAGAAGAAAGAGACGACTATAGCCATTTGAGTTGATTCTCCCGGATTGTGGTCGCATTTCTCACAGCGAAAACATTAAATGTTGCGGTTTACAAGTTTCATCACAAATATACGCGGAAAAGAAGACTTTTAAGTACATTTTCCTTTAAGTAATTTCCAAGTTCAGGTAGGTAGGTGCATTTTGTGTCGTTTTTTACCCGACTGAGAAGCCAAGAGGAGGGTATAGAGTTCAACAGTGCACGTATGCATGTGGCCAAAAATCGGATGATCCAGTTTAGCTCCTGAACTAAACCGATTTAAAAAATGATGATTCGTGGAGATCGTGTAAGTGTCATAGGCTATATAGGAATTCTAAAGGTATGTTATACTAGGAGCAAAAATGCTTTGACGTCGCCTGGTTTAGTTTCAACTTCACGTTTATTCCGTGTCGAATTATCGCTATTCCCTCGGGAACATTGCATTTTTCTGGGATAAAAAGAAGTCTATGTCCTTTTTCGGCTACTATTTGTTTACCTTACATACTAAAAAAGCAAACCGAAATGATGGGAGTTATTCATTTTTAATTGACAGCACAATTTGAAATGTATGAATTATAATATACGTCATGTATTTTCTGTCAATCTATACATATAAAACAGTACTGCGACTCACTTATAGACAACGCACAGCCTAAACGGGTGGTCCTAGAGGTTTGAAATTTGCAGGAGATATTCCTCTAGTACCCTAAAGGTGCACTAAGAAAGGATTTTTGAAATTCCATCCCTATAAGGAGGGGTCCTCTAGTAGTTATTAAATGAAATGAAATCATCATATTTTAACTTTGAAAACATTTTGTATTTTAACTTACTTTTACAAACTGACGAAGTATTTGTTTCGTAAAAACACTGAAAAGCAACCCGCGGCTCGCAAATAGATAGAATCAGCGTTTTTTTAATAAAATATAAACATGCCTTTCGGCGGGTTCTTGTTGGCGGGTTGATTGGAGCGTTCAGACAAACACAGGGAGATTCTAGCGGTTATCAAATTGTACACATTTATTTCAGACGTGCGACTACTGTGCTCGGGAATTCGTCGCCCTGTGCCCTACTGTAAAGTTTTTATCAAAAAACGTCTCGAACGCGTCAGTCGTTTCGCCGTAAGGAAATAAAGACTTTTATATACGCAAACGCAAAATAGGCGCGATTAAGTCGTCTATACGCAAACGCATTTGAGACGTTTGCTATGACTCAAACTTACAATACCTCAGTATATTCTTTGTAAATATCTTAAGGTCCTACCCGGTTAATTTCGCTATTTTCAAATCCTATAAAGTATACTTAGCGTTGTGCAAGAATCTTGAAAAAAATATGTATTGCATGTAGTATGGAATCTATTCTTTATTTCTCTCTCTATTTTCCACTGTAATCTTGAAGAAAGTGATAAATCAAGAGCAAAAAAAAACCTTAAACCCTTTTTTCCAACTAAAATCCGTAAAGGCTCCCTTATTATGCGACGCTTATACATGAGACTATTACTAATCAAAAGACAATAATGTACACTATAATTTCATCCGCCGGTTTTTCAATTTATTTTGTAGTTTTTGAGTAAATTATGCTATTCACTGCGGCGCGTGAACTAAGGCAAGTGGGAAAGGACCGAGTAGGAACGCTCAAGGTCATCGGTGCGGGGTACGCCCTTAACTATCTTTTACCAAAAACTTAGTCTGCATGGAAAGGAATCTTTAAAATGATTTTTTCTATTTTAAATTAGCCTAATCGCGGAACATATAAAAGGTCAAAATGTTTCTAATCTAAAGGGGCTTCTCGGCAATTAATGCTGCAATTCGGGCTATCATGAAAAGTTTGCATTCAAAATTTTTGTCACTATTATTGAAGTAATATGTAATCTTTGTGAGGAGCTGAGGTAGCCCGAATTATAACAATAAATTGCCTAAAAACTAAGTTACTGTAAGTTTGAATCAAACAAAATGTCTCCTTTCGCCGTAGGGAAATAGAGGTTTACGCAAACTTACGCGATAGAGACGCTTGCTATGACTCAAACTTACAATACCTCTTTGCATGTATTTATATATGTTTGGGTCAAATCTTGCAAGCTGAATTAGAACCACTTCCTCTTATCCTACGAAGCTGAATTTGTACATATTGGTTCAGTTCCGATGACAATGCATTTTTATGGTAAGCATGACCTGAATCGACATCCAGGGTAAGCTCCAGAAAGAGTTTTTCTAGGGTTCCGTACCTCAAAAGGAAAAAAACTGAACTGTTATAGGATCACTTGTGTGTCTGTCTGTCTGTCCGTCTGTCACAGCCAATTTGCTCCGAAACTACGAGACCGATTCAGTTGAAATTTGGTATACATATAATAAAATTAAAAAAAGTTATGGAAACTATATCGTGTGACATATCAAATGAAAGGTGTGACATATTATTGTGAGGATCTTGAATATGTTTTATTGGAATTTTAAAATAAATAGTTTGGAGTTATTTAGGAAAATAGGCGAAAATTTACCATTCCCAACTTATTTCCGAAACTACTGGGCCCAACGAAACATTACGTTTTTTATGCCCTAATGAATGCCACGTGCAACTTGGAATATTTAATAATCTTAATTAAGGATGCATATTAACTGACTGCCACGGAAGCTGATATGTACGTGTTTGCAATACGAGATGACCTCATCCGTTCCGCGCATAAAGTGCATCCAATGATAGGGACCTACATTGTACCTATTATTATTCTGTACCGTATATTAAGGCCAGGCGTATTGGATCCAAGCCTAAAAAATTAAGGTTGCGCTAAGTCCTCTTTAGGGCTCCGTACCTCAAAAGGAAAAACCGGCCAAGTACGAGTCGGACTCGTGCACGAAGGGTTCCGTACCATCCTTACATATTATAAAACAAAGTTGCTCGCCGCGTCTGTCTGTCTGTTACCGCTAAACTCAAAAACCGCTGAACGGATTTTCATGTGGTTTTCACCAATAGATAGAGTGATTCATCAGAAAGGTTTAGATACATAATTTGTCAAGGTTTTTGTGTAAATTGGTTGAAATAAAACGAGAATTGTTGGAAGCGTCGGAAAAATTCAAGCCGCCTGTGAGCTTTCATCGAAAACGCTGAGTAAACCTATATATATATATATATATATTTATCTTTTATAGTTCTACAAAAAAGTCCGAGATGGCATATCTCTATCTCTTAAGGATAACTTACTATACCTTCTAAAAAAATGGTCACGTACAATGCGATAATTGAAAAGCTATTTAGACAGACACAGTTTTAATCCTTATCAACCTAAATACGTTAGTTACCTTAAACATTTCATGCACATTATTATAACCTTTTACACCATATATTTTAAAGGAATATCTTAGGAGTTATCGCAAAAAATTAACGCGCGCGAAAATAAAGTTGTTCGCGTAATAATTATGTTTGACTTTTACCGTGCGGGCGGGTTACTAGTTATCTATAATCAAGCATGAAAAAATCACGTTTGTTGTATGGTAAATATTTGTTTTATTTTAATTTAATTATTCATTTTTAAAATGAATATATAACTTAATATTCTGTGAATATTTCAAGCTTCGACCTGTTGCCGTTATCAATATCGAGCAAAAATGAGCAGAAAAATCACGTTTGTTGTATGGGAGTCCCCTTAAATATTTATTTTATTCTATGTTTTAGTATTTGTTGGTATAGCAGCAATAGAAATACATCATCTGTGAAAATTTCAACTGTCTAACTATCATGGTTCATGAGATACAGCCCGGTGACAGACGGACGGCGGAGTCTCAGTAATAAGGTCCCGTTTTACCCTTTGAGTACGGAACCCTAAAAATGGAACCCTCATACGATCATTCGTGTGTCTGTCTGTCTGTCTGTCTGTCCATCTGTCACAGCCAATTTGCTCCGAAACTACTGGATCGATTGAGTTGAAGTTTGGTACACGGTGACCGCAACACGGACGTTTAATGTAAATAAATGAATTTTACACATGGGGGCCACTTTTGGGGGTAAATAAGAAAATTCAAAAAAATTAGTTTTGCTAACTATGGCGTGAGACATATATCAAGTATAAAACGAATAATTCTAACTTGTCCGTCAGTTAGATTATCAAAAAATATTGAACACGTATTTTTTGCTTTATCAAATCAATCAAAATTGACAAAGATAACGCGCATCAAAGTTCGGGAGTGGGGGCTGATGACGTCACTTAATGGTAAAAAGTGTGCAGTCGTGACGTCACGCGGACCTTCAACGCACTATATCTTCGTCATTTTTGTTAAATTGACAAAAGAAAAAAAAATTGTGTATATTTTTTTGACGACACGTTTGGCCTAGTTGGTAGTGACTCTGCTTCCGAAGCCAGCGGTCCCGGGTTCGATTCCCGGTAAGGGCAAATATTTGTGTGAAGAGCACGAATGTTTGTTCCTGAGTCTTGGATATTTTCTATGTATTTAAGTATTTATTTCTCTGTATAAGTATGTATATCGTCGTCTAGTACTCATAACACAAGCCTTTAGAGCTTACTTTGGGGCTAGATTGATTTGTGTAAAGATTGTCCCCTGATTTATTATTATTATTATTATAATGTAAATGACGAACTAATTAGATTTTTTCAGAAAACACGCCTATTCCACACAGACGAAGTCGCGAGGCAGTGAGGATATAAGTATAAAGGCAATTATTTTTAACTTCATTGCCACCGAGACTACACAGAATAACGCGTGCATTGAACTTGCAATGATAAATTGCAAGGATACTGCAGGAAGTAATATTATACTCACTAAAGTCAGGGTGAGTTGCAATTAAGTTTAAATTATTCTGAAGGTAGAGGTTCAAGTTCATTAGGTACTTCATTTCATTCGCCGTTTACGATATTTTGTCAGTCGGAACAAAATCTAGGTCTATACGTTTTGATTTTTTTTCAATGTTATCAATAAATTCAGTTTTATTACTGTTTCAGTATTCTCATGACATTTACACAGTGTCTTATTTTGCCAGATTCATCGCTGTCTTTCATTGCTCGCTAGGAGCTACGAACCACAAAAACAAAACGCATGAATCAGCCATTAATGGACCTTTCCTCAATGCAATACGAACGCCGATGTCGGCAATATTTACCGAGGGTGCGATGGTGTCATTTAACACCAAAAAAGTGAGCATCGCGGAAATCACGCTGGGCAGTTCCTTACTATATATTTCTATGGTAAAACTTTCATTCAATTGAATTATATTTAGGGTTCCGTACCCAAAGGGTAAAAAGGTACCCTATTAATAAGGCTCCGCTGCCCGTCTGTCCGTTCGTCCGTCTGTCACCAGGCTGTATCTCATGAACCGTAATAGTTAGACAGTTGACATTTTCACAGATGATGTATTTCTGTTGCCGCTATAACAATAAATACCACAAAACAGAAGAAAATTAATATTTAAGGAGGCTCCCATACAACAAACGTGATTTTTTGCCGTTTTTATAGATAATGGTACGAAACCCTTCGTGCGCGATTCTGACTCGCACTTGCCCGGTTTTTTTATTTGTTGTTATTATAATAATAATAATAAATCAGGGGACAATCTTTACACAAATCGATCTAGTCCCAAAGTAAGCTCTAAAGGCTTGTGTTATGAGTACTAGACGACGATATAAATACTTATATAGAGAAATAAATACTTAAATACATAGGAAACATCCAAGACTCAAGAACAAACATTCGTGCTCATCACACAAATATTTGCCCTTACCGGGGATCGAACCCGGGACCGCTGGCTTCGGAAGCAGGGTCACTCCCAACTAGGCTAACCGCGTCGTCAATGTTAAAAGAATTTATCATTTGAAAGATTACTTTCTGCCGAGTTTCTCGCGGCGCTTCTCAGTAATGACGGTCCTATCCGAAGTGTTTATAGATTTAACCTACTTTAATTTATTCATGTGACGAGTAAAAAATACAGGTTTTGTGTTTGGAATTGTTTAGAAGTTTGTAAATAAATGTCTAAATACATAGAGGTAGGTACCAGTTATTGACCGGCAGTGTCGTCCTTGCATCCATTCAACGCCGAATGTTAGCAGATGCGGTCAAAGGTCAGCCGCTAGTGATGGACGCGCCGATACTTCTTTGTTTACATATCGATGTTTACAAAAAATATTAATAAGTTATGTATTCTCATCTTCTATGAACAAGTAGACGTTTACAAATTTTACATTGAGGAGAAGCAGAAATTTTTTGAGCATAGAATTTCATTGACAACCTGACGGGATACTTTTAAAAACAATGGATTTTTGTATGATACTCATACTCAAAAGCATTTATTTATAATATCAAATATTACATGTAAAATTATTGTCTTCTTATATTATCATAAGATGAGTGATTTATCAGCCACGTTTGGGACGTGGTTGATTTCTGAAATGTAAATATGTTTTCAGTTTTCTTAATGTCAATAGGTAATCTTTTGTTGATCTTTGAAGATTCGCATTGTTTTGGTCGACTTGTTAGACTTTTGGACCCTAACTAACTGTGTGCAATTTCGAAAAAGTTAAGGGCCGGGTTCTGGGAGTGAGGGATTATGCCTGCAGCGTGCTTTTGCAGAATAAAAACGCGAGTCCTTAGTGCACTGTGAGAAATAGGGTGAAATAGTTTTATCTAAAGAAGCTGTTTTTGCGTTAGTATTGTGCTAGTCTATTCAAGGCAATGCATGCACCTGTCAGTTTACTTCATAGTGAGTTAATATTTGAAGGTCCTATTTGAGGGCGGAATCAAGTGTGAGGCCCAAGAATTTGGTGGAGTTTTTTTGAGTAAGCTCGGTTCCATCAACATTCACACCGAGTGGCCTAGGGGGTCTGT
Source organism: Tortricodes alternella (assembly GCA_947859335.1). Lineage (NCBI taxonomy): Eukaryota > Metazoa > Arthropoda > Insecta > Lepidoptera > Tortricidae > Tortricodes > Tortricodes alternella. The sequence continues at coordinate 3,680,328 of OX401982.1, read as the reverse complement.
CTCCTAAATAGATCATGGTAATTAGCTAAATATAAGATTTATCCCCATCTCCTCCCGTCGGACTCGTAAAAGGAGACAGAGGGACCAACCGAAGGATGGGCAGCAGCGTCCTTCGAGTACTATCGCCAAGCCGGCTGCCAAGCTTGGCGACTATGGCAGATTCCCCCATTTTGGGGAGGCCTATGTCCTGCAGTGGACTTTTTACGACTGATGATGATGAGGATGATGAAGATCTATTACTAATAAGTTAAGATTTTTATGATGTCCAAAAAAACAATTAATTAAACTAGAAAATACGACGAAAATTGAATGGCAAACAAGATAAAACGGTATGGCTAGTTTTCACCGAAAGGTCTCAATAGAAGATCAGCGTTGGTTTCACAGCCAGCGCATACTTAGTTAGGACCGTTTTGAAACGATAGTTTTTTCTTGTTTTTTTATGCGTTTTCTCTTCATGTTTATTGTTGTGAATAAATGTGTATTATTTTCTTTCTTTCCTTTTAATACCGGTAACAATGTAAGAAAAATAAAGTATCATTACCTACAATAACAAAATATTAAAATACGCTTCGATGCTAATAAGAATATCATAAACTGCTAGATGCATACGATAAATATTGAAGGTTGTTGTACAAAGAATGACTACAATCGTAAAATGTTAATAAATAATCAACTTGCTTTCAATTTCTCTATAATCACATGATAAAGTTTTTTTTTTAATTACTTACACGAGAATGTATGGTATAATAAAGAACTGAGGTTATCGATGACTCTCGGGACATCCCTATACCAATAAGCTGGTACACCGAGCGGCTGTGTAGACGCAAGCATTAACTACACGCGCGAGCTCGCGGTAACTCTGGTTGTTGAGAAAGAAATACGAATTAAAAAAAAAACTTTTTGAAAATCGATTTCGTGGACTCCGAATATGATTAGTGCGGTGTGAAAAGTTTAAATTTAAGTTTTTTTTTTTTGTGTTTCGAAACTTGTGTTTTTTTTTAATGGCGAAATCTACTATTTTCATTCGACAATGCATGTAAGTATTTTTTTCATTAAAATATGTTGGATTATGACTTGTTCACGCTTGCAATATTTTTTAGACCTATTTTATTCGTTTGATACTGATTGATAAATATAACAGCTACCTCCGAAATTTGTTTTTATTATTAGTTTTTGTTCATAAAGGATATAAAATAACAACAAAAAAACACCAACATACAGTGACTCATACAAACAAAAAATGCGCATAACCTCAACCGGTAATTTGCGTGCTTCCTCGAGACTATTTTGATTACAACACTTCTTCGAACCTCTATTGAAGCTTCTGCCAGCTTCAAATATCACTTATGCGTTAGAAAACCAGCAATGTATGTAGTCAAGTTGTTATGTCACACGTCTCATTCTTATGATCTTGAATTTAGTACCTAAGCAATGCGTATAAAGTTTCGCATTTATTACCCAGACCGCATTCTTTCCAAGCACCTATTATTGTCAAAAGGACCTAAAGCCTGGTTATTAGAAGCGGGATCTAATTGGGTTCGTAGAAGGTTTATTTTAGGTTGGATGAAAAGAAATCTTAGCGATGCACTTCGACCGGTTTCCGAAATAAAAACAAAAGTCGGCGCCCACGCGCGTTTTAAGAGGACTGTGAACCAACGGCAAAAATCACCCATTTCATACAAAAGGCGATAAAAATTTCCACCCCTTAAATGTTAACCAATTTTTGATAGGTTGTCAGTCAGAACAAAATCTAGGTCCATACGTTTTCCGAATATTGATTAAAGATGAACAGTCAAATAATCAGTTTTTCTTCCTACTACGCTTTAATTTCATCATAATGGCCTTAAATACTCAGCACAAAGCAGCCCTTATTTGCTCTAGAGCAAATAAAGTTGCATACAAATTTCATTATTGCACTGTTTTGTATTTTTTTTTAATTTGGTTGGTTGATTAAGAAGTTTACACCAACAGCTACCCAATCCGCCCATTCACAGTCCGACGAGACAGCCGACCTCTGTGGACTTACTGTTAGCAAAAAAAAAAACAGGCCACATATCGGCGACCATATCGAACTGCGATTGTCTCGTCTAAAATGTTATGCTCAAAGTACTGGCTGATAAGATAGTATGGGTTACAAAAAGATTTTAAAAACAATTGGCATAATATGACAATTAATAGACTAGATACAAGATTTCTGTGAAAATTTTCGACTTTAGCTTCAGAACCAATAGACCGATTTTAATAAATAGGGTATCTTAAGATTCGGGGAGAACGCGCGAGTGTCATAGGCTATATAAAAATTCTAAGGGTGCGTCATAACAGGTGCCAATATCCTTTTTACTTCGCTAGTTGGGTTTAACTGTACCTTTACGTTTTTTACCAACTTTTAGCAGTAGTAGAAAGAAAAGCAGATTATGCACCTCGCATCAAGTGATTTGTTATTGCGCTCGTGTTTTTAGAGCCCTCACTAGCGTTCGGGCTCCAAATCAACACTCGGCGCGATAATGAATCACTTTCTGCTTGGTGCAACAATCTACTATTGTATGAGAATACTGAAACAATAAAACTGTTTTTATTGATTATAGTGAAATAACCAAAACGTGATAGACCTAGATTTTGTTCTTACCGACAATCTATCAAAAATTGGTCATAATTGGTTAACATTTAAGGGGTGGAAATCGTTATCGCTGTTTGTATGAAAAGCCGTAGTCACTCCTAATGCCGACTATATCGTGTAAATAAATGTAAAAAACAAAGCAACGGACAACTGCGAGTTAAACTCGCGTGGAGAGGGTTCCGTGCCGTACATGATTTTTTGGAATTTCCTATGGGACTAAATACCATAGACTTCTTATAAGTTTTCCTGTAATTTATAGGTAAAGAAGTATTTTCTGTTCTTTTTTTTTCAAAATTTTCGGCCCTGTAGTTTCAATTTTCAATGGTAAATTTTCGCCTATTTTCCTAAAAATCTTCCAAACTATTCATCTTAAATTCTTAAAAAAAAAATCTTTAGGATTATCACAACTAGCCCTTTCATTTGATATGTCACACGATATAGATTGTAAAACTTTTTTTTTCTTATTTACCCCCCAAATGTGGCCCCCATGTTTAAAATTCATACATGTACGTTACGCATCCATGTTGCGGTCACCGACATACATACGTGTACCAAATTTCAACTCAACTGATCTATTAGTTCGGAGCAAATTGGCTGGGACAGACCGACACACGAGTGATCCTATAAGGGTTCCGTTTTTTCCTTTTGAGGTACGGAACCCTAAAAAGAGGTAAACATTCAGTTAAATTGTTTATTGCTTGAATTCGAAACATACAGATTCTTAACATCAATTTCAAATGGAACTTTGAAGCGTTTGGAGCTATACTTCCGTTAATGCATTGTTCCGTTTGAGCAAAAAAACCTACGACGAAAGTCATTCCACACTTAGAAATGACACAATAACAGCCTAAGGGTCATTAACCCTTTAACCGCCGTTAAATTTAATCAGACGTGTCGGTGTCGCCACCTTTACAAACAAAGTGACACAAACAAAATGTATTAGTCATTTGTCTTAAGAGCCCAGCCCTTGAGTAGCGCTTCATACAAAAGTAGTTCAGCGCCTCTATTCGGGAACGCTAAGATATTCTGTAGCGATTCGTAGGCGAGATTTTCCATCCCACTCTTCCGCACGACGCGTAATGCGTAAGAGCGGGATGAGAAATCTTGCTCGCGAATCGCTACAGAATCTCTTAGCGTTCCTGAATAGAGGCGCAGTTGTCGTTTGGAGATTTTTAGCTGGATCGCATTGAAACTTTGCAAGAACATAGATAACAGACAAATTTAGGTTTGTACATAACCAGTTTTGAGATAAAATGTTGGTGTACTAGTATATAATAAATACTAGAAATATTTAATTACTTTGCTATGCCGCGAAAACAGTGGGGTTAAATCGTGCAAATAGCAGCGCTTGTGTTGAATATTTATATGTTTGTTCATGCAATTTTCCCACCCTCCCTCCGCATATAATAAAATAAGCAACACAAACGCAACTACAACCACCACCACCACCACCACCAAAAATACCGCTCGACACGTGTTTCGCCTCTCTACGAGGCATCCTCAGAAGTTGATAGTCCGACACTCAGTCCAACACGATTTAACCCCGCTGTATTCGTGGACTAGAAAAGTAATTCCATATTTCTAGTATAATATGGATCAAAGTAACACCTGAATCTATTAACTATAAAATAAATTATTTTAAGTTTTCATACAAACCTGTTTTCATCCTGTTTTTTATTTATTACTTATACATGTAAAGTACATACCTCAATTTGCCTTTTATCTATATCCTTGCAAAATTTCGATGCGATCCGGCTAAAAATATCCAAACGACAACTGAACTACGTTTGTATGAAGCGGTACTCAAGGACAGGGCTCTTAAGAGGACTGTGAACCAAAGGCATAATTCACCCTTTTCATACAAAAGGCGATAATAATTTCCATCCCTTAAACGTTAACCGATTTTGACCAATTTTTGATAGGTTGTCAGTCCGAACAAATTCTAAGTCTATACGTTTTTGAATCTTGATTAAAGATCAACAAAGTGAAATAGTCGCCGAAATTAGTTTTGTATGAGAATACTGAAACAACAATAAAACTTTATTTATTGATTATAGTGAAAAAACCAAAACGTATAAACCTAGATTTTGTTCTGACTGACAATCTATCAAAAATTGGTCACCATCGGTTAACATTTAAGGGGTGGAAATCGTTATGGCCTTTTGTATGAAAAGACGTAGGTTCACCAATAGGTTCACACTCATTTCAGACATCGGCGGTTGTTGTTGGAAAAGCTTAATAAAACTCCGAAACCACTTTTATGTTAAGTCATAGGGGAATGGGACGGGAAGGGAAAACCCTCAACTTCCGTCGCCGAAGAATGGAATCACCGTCATTGTAAAATAAAGTCTCTCCGTTTCCCAACAGCATCCCGCGCCAATCCCGGCACGTGGGGTCGACCTCGTCCCGGCGCTCGACGTCGCCGCAGCGTCGAGTGGCGCCGGCCACGTCGCTTAAGCCGTTCAGTGACATCCCTGGGCCGTTGGCTTTGCCGATGTTGAGGCATTCAGCACACGTGCTACCCAGGATCGGTGAGATAGTTAAAACAAACCTAAAGGACGATATTGATAGTGCAGCGCTTAGCGATCGGACGCGCGCCTGTGAGCGGTCGCTGCGCTGGTTCAAATCCCTGCTCGCAACTTTAGAGTTGTTTGGGGTATATCCCAAGAGTTTCATAGTTCTAGTTCCATAGGGAACTATCGGTACATATGTTCATGTCAAATTAATGATCCCAATAGTTCCATATGGAACTACATACTAAGTTTTTAATAGATGCGTAGTGGTCAATCATGTAGTATACAGGGTGGAAAAAATCTATGGGTCCTGGAGGGTAACTACCTTAAATCCTTTAGATAGCTCATTTTACTGAAAGGAAACATTCCTTTATTTTTAAAAAGAAACAAAACTGCATTAAAAGATTTTTTAAATTTTGCTTGTCTCACCCAGGAATCGAACCAACTAAAAATAAAAAAATAAACCCTCGCTATTTCATTATACGAATCGGTAGGATTATTGTTCAGGATAAAATTAGTCCAATAAACATTTGATCTAACACTCCTCTGTTGTACGAGACACCCATGAAATTGAATATTTATTACAAGTTGTTAATTAAAAATACCTAGTACTGTTCACTTGTAACAAGTAAATGACACATTATAATTTTCTTATCTCTCTCTACCAGAAGCAATATGGTTGTTTTGGTGCAAATTTATGAAGAACATCTAAATACGGCAAAATACATTGAAATATTAGACCTTTTACATAATCAATCAATCATTTCAATTAAACCTTCTACCGGAGGAGGAACGAAATATTTAATATCATTTTTCAACAAGACGGTGCACCTGCCCACAATAGCAGAATTTCCAGGGCTTGCTTACCTTAATGAAAATTTCAATGTCTGGATGGGTACAAACGGGACGATTAGATGGCCAGCGAGAAGTCCTGACCTGACGCCTCTGGACTACTTTTTATGGGGTCGTGTAAAAAATGAAGTTTACAAAACGTGTTATAATACTGTACAAGAATTAAGGGTAGCGGTAGAAAATGTTATTAGGAGCATACACCACAACACTTTCCAGAGGGCTACACGAAATGAATTTCAACGTAGAAAAAAATTGTGTATCCGGAACAAGGGGGGTCATTCCGAGCTTCTTTTTAGGGTTCCGTACCTCAAAAGGAAAAAACGAAACCCTTATAGGATCACTCGTGCGTCTGTCTGTCTGTCTGTCTGTCTGTCCGTCTGTCACAGCCAATTTGCTCCGAAACTACTGGACCGATTGAGCTGAAATTTGGTATACATATGTAAGTCGGTGACCGCAACACGGACGCGTGACGTAAATATATGAATTTTAAACATGGGGGCCACTTTTGGGGGGTAAATCAGAAAAATAAAAAAAAAAGTTATGCAATCTATATTGTGTGACATATCAAATGAAAGGGCTTATTGTGAGGACTTTAAATATATTTTTTTCTGAATTTTAAGTAAAATAGTTTGGAAGTTATTTAGGAAAATAGGCGAAAATTGACCATTCCTCCCCCCCTTATTTCCGAAACTACTGGGGCTAAAATTTTGAAAAAAATACAGAAAATAGTTCTTTACCTATAGATTACAGGAAAACCTATAAGAAGTCTATGGTATTTAAAGTAACCTAGTAAATTGCAGATAATCATGTACGGAACGGAACCCTCTCCACGCGAGTTTAACTCGCACTTGTCTGGTTTTTTCTTCTTAATGTCCGTCTACGTTAAAAAAATGTTTCATGTTTATGTTCTTCTTTTTGATGATAAAATAAAATTAATTTTAGTTTTCACTTTTTTATTTCAATGACCAAATAAATGTTTATTAGACAAATTTTATCCTGTTTTTGTTTTGTTTTTAATTTAATTTTTAGTTGGTTCGATTCCCGGGTGAGACAAGCAAAATTTAGAAAATCGTTAAATGCAGTTTTGTTTCTTTTTAAAAATAAAGGAATGTTTCCTTTCAGTATAATGAGCTAACTAAAGGATTTAAGGTAGTTCCCCTCCAGGGCCCATAGATTTTTTCCACCCTGTATGCGTGTGTCGTACTAGTCCTATAGAAGACATTACATATGAATATGTACCAGTAGTTCCATATAGTACTACTGGGATATTTCCTTTAAAATGAATATCCCATTCGTTCAATATGGGACTGAAAAATATGAAACTCCTGGGATATACCCGTTTTTTGGAACTTATGATCGCAATACAATTTTCACCCTAACACTTCTGCGAAATCTGCATCAACGATATCTGTGGAGGCTCCATCCGCCCTGGGCTTTTGTTCAGCAGAGAGACGTAGGTATATATACAAGTCCACTATATATCTAAGTCCGTCCAAATAGCACAATGTATAGATCTCTTACTTACTCGGCCATGGGGGCGAGGGGCGGCTTGGGCCAAGCTGTGCGCGCTCAGCTTTGGACGCCTTTCATAATCGTTCCCTATCTTTTATGTTAATTGGCCCAGTGCGCAAATTCTTAAAATATGCCTCTGGTTATTGAGTACTCTTTCGTCATTAAAAAACCCCTTAGCAGTACCTAAATTCTTTAAGTAACTAGTCAGACATTCTAAGGCCATATTGAGCCTATCTTTAACGAAACGCAGTCCATTAGCTAAACAAGCTCTAGCACAGATTAAACCTTTCTATATATAGAAACGAACTGGACAGACAAATGCTATAAATATAATGTAGAAACTGGAAGGACAGCTTTCTATCTTATAATAGGACCTTTAGGTTCCTGATGCTCGAAGTTGCATGAAAATGAGGTTTAAATGATATATTATGAAAGTAAATGTAAACAAAAGCATATTACACGAAAAAACAGATTATTTTGACCATTCATTTTTATTTGATTATGGGTAAAAAGTAGTGAAAAATAAATATTAGTTTTTTGGACATCCATCCTAACCAAATTCCATGCATAAATGGAACAAACAAATCAGGACCAGCTAAAAATGTATTAACGAAAAGGCTTAAAAATTACACAACCTATGGGGGCGTACATAAATTACGTGAGGCATTTAAAAAAAAAAATTGACCGGCCCCTCCTCCCTCGGTGAGATGTTGTAAGATTTTTCTCGACTCCCTCCCCCCTGCCCCAATCTCACGTGAGCTTTTTTAAAATTGGTATTTTGGGTATAAAAGCGTTGAATTTATTTAAAAGAAAAACACACAATTTGCTTAATTATTTTTATTTAGACACTTTTTACTTTCATTTAGCTTTAATTTAATTTAACTTTCACGCAGTTTCACACCGTGATATTTGCCAAGACCCCCCCTCTCCCCCAAGTGAGATATAGTAAGGTTCATCTCAATCCCCTCCCCCCCTGAGCACCTCACGTAATTTATGGACGCCCCCTATACTAAACATCCATGAACTTATTATAGTGGAAGCTGTACTATAAGTCTTTAATTTGCAGGCAACTTCCACCACTCAGTGGGGCTGGGTTTGTTGGAAGGGCTCCGAGACCGGTATGGCGATCTGGTTCGTCTCGCAAAGGCCTCTCGCACCCGTCCTGTGCTGTACGTCTTCGACCCTGAGATGATGAGAGAGGTAAATTTGTCGATATCATACTTACATACTGTCCGCAAGTTCCGAGGAATCTTAAAGCACGGAAAATAAAGATTGAGTGCAGTAAAAAATTAATACAGAAAAAGTGTCGATAAGTTACCTACCCTGCCCACAGAACTATATCGAGATAGAAGGAAAGAGTTCGTCGATTTGTATGGAAACTGAGCGAGTCTGTAACATTTATGCGTAGTTACTTTGATATTACGAGTGTAATTTAGTGACGGGAAGCATAAGTCGCGCGAATACGATTCAAAAGCATCGATTAGCACGCGGCAAACCGAGGCTAGGCACCGCCACTCCCGCCCCCCGCGCCGCCGTTGTTACACTCAAAGATGATCTCACGACATCTTTTTGGCACGCGGGAACATATACTCTTTCCTTCTATCTTAATATAGTCCTGTGAGCATGCCCTTAGGACAACCGTACTGGTAGTATGAAAGGACGGTCGGGCGCAGCGCACTACGCCCGTTTCCCCAGCCCCCGATTCCACGGAGCTCGCGCGCGGACTATACATAACCTTACGTCTGTTTCCGTTGAAAATGTATCGTCGCATATTTCTCTCGCTTCGTCCACATTCATCAGTCTTTCATGCATGCTCGGTGGTAGGGATACTTGTATTCTGGCCATTCTTCAGTACCTACATCAAATGATGCCTCTGTAAAATAATAATAATGCTAATTAGTCCTTCAGTTAGATTATCCAAAAATATTAAACACGTATTTTTTGCTTTATCAAATCAATCAAAATTGACAATGATAACGCACATCAAAGGAGTGGGGGCTCATGACGTCACTTAATGGTAAAAAGTGTGCCGTCACGCGAAACTTCAACGCACTATATCTTCTTCATTTTTTGTTTAATTGACAAAAGAAAAAAAATGTGTTCTAAATGACGGACTAATTAGAATTTTTGATGAAACATGCCTATTCGGTTACTGGTTTAGGATCAGAACTGTCCCCCCCTGTTCCCGAACGTAAAAGACCCTGAGGCGTGATTTTTTTGCTTGAACTATATCCGCATGTAGGACATCATGCATAGTTATGGCCTGCATGAACAAAACATAAAATTAAGCAGTCTTTTTCGTTAACTTTTAGTCACAGGAGAGACAATTTTTGTTTTTTAGGGTTCCGTACCTCAAAAGGAAAAAACGAAACCCTTATAGGATCACTCGTACGTCTGTCTGTCTGTCTGTCCGTCTGTCACAGCCAATTTGCTCCGGAACTACTGGACCGATTGAGCTGAAATTTGGTATACATATGTAAGTCAGTGACCGCAACACGGACGCGTGACGTAAATATATGAATTTTAAACTAAAATAGTTTGGAAGTTATTTAGGAAAATAGGCAAAAATTGACCATTCCCCCCCCCCCCTTATTTCCGAAACTACTGGGGCTAAAATTTTGAAAAAAATACAGGAAATAGTTCTTTACCTATAGATTACAGGAAAACCTATAAGAAGTCTATGGTATTTAAAGTAACCTAGTAAATTGCAGATAATCATGTACGGAACGGAACCCTCTCCACGCGAGTTTAACTCGCACTTGTCCGGTTTTTAAAGTGTGTATTACCCTAATAAACGTTCGTTGTTGTTCAGTTCTTCATCAAATTGATAAATAATAATTTAGGTCGTACCCAACTGCGCTTTTTATAAAGATGGCGATGGTTTTCATCTCTGCGGCCCTAACATGCATGCCACAAAGATAAATTAAACCCGTTTATCTCTATGACTATCTCTTTCGTCGGCACTAGTGTGAGAGAGACGCACACAGAGATAAGACGGTCTATCTTATCTTTGCTGGTACACACTGGCGCTGCTGTGACGCGCTTCTGAATCGCACTCGCTCAATTCGTGTGCCATTACGATCAAAGTTTATATTTAAATGATCATATATAGATAAAAAATAAATGAAAGAAGTACCCAAATGCATAACAGTCTACTTAATAAAGTTAGATAGATGACGAGTGCTTCGTTTGTAAGGTGAGCCTCCTACGAGATAAAATATTTAAAGAGTGTCAACAAAAATAAAAAACGGGACAAGTGCGAGTTAAACTTGCGTGGAGAGGGTTCCGTTCCGTACATGATTATCTGCAATTTACTAGGTTACTTTAAATAGCATAGACTTCTTATAGATTTTCCTGTAATCTATAGGTAAAGAACTATTTTCTGTATTTTTTTCAAAATTTTAGCCCCAGTAGTTTCGGAAATAAGGGGGGTGAATGGACAATTTTCGCCTGTTTTCCTAAATAACTTCCAAACCATTTTTTTTAATTCCAAAAAGAAACATATTTAAGATCCTCACAATAAGCCCTTTCATTTGATATGCCACATGATATAGTTTGCGTAACTTATTTTTTAATTTTCATATTTGCCCACCAAAAGTTGGCCCCATGTTCAAAATTAATTTATTTACGTTACGCATTCCTGTTGCGGTCACCAATTTACATATGTATCCAAATCTCAAATCAATTGGTCCAGTAGTTTCGGAGCAAATTGCCTGTGACAGACGGACAGACAGACAGACAGACACACGAGTGATCCTATAAGGGTTTCGTTTTTTCCTTTTGAGGTACGGAACCCTAAAAAACGGCATACTGCTGGGCATAGGCCTTCTCTCATAGTGAAAGGAACTGGACAGTCGGGACGTAGGCCCAGTTTGGATAATAGGGAAATAATAGATACCTGTTAAAGGCAGCCATTTATACTTGACCCAAAAATACAAATTGCATCAAGTACTTATCTTAAGAAACAAAAAAAGTCCTTGTACTACCAACCTGTTCATACTTTAAATATGGATAAAATCCGTTAACTTCACATCAGCTAACTAAATAAATGTCTGCGTAACATACATTTATTTACTTTATTATTATAAGGTTACAGTTTACCAGAAGTATAACTATGTTATTTTTTTCGAAAATTAACCATTTTCTCCATTGATTAACAAGACAACTAACACAGACGTACTACTAACTAAATAGATTGGCTAACTACTACTTAACGATGACATACCTATCTTATATGCGACAAATGTCCAATAGGGATCATGCATCGTTTTTTTTTCATCTTGTAATGGAAGGAAACTGGTCCGTGTACCTAAGCAAAAAATTGTAATGTTGTTTATTTTATGAGTTATCAAGCTTTGAAAATCATTGATCATACCACTCGCAAAAACACTCCATACAAAATGGACAACAACTATGACGTCACAGCATTCGTTAGAATGTACAAAACGTATGGCGCTTAAACGAAATCTGCAATTATTTCCGAAAATACTGTTTTTAGACCGACATCGTAGAAATAAAACATGACATAAATTTGATGAGGATGTCCTTAAAATAAAAATCAGAACTAAAAAACAATATATATTTTTCACTTATTTTGACCCTGTGGTATATGTGAATAAGCCTTAGATTTGGTTCTCTCTTTCACACCGGCCTGCCTCTCGCTCTCTTGCTACAATGGATAACGGAGTAAAGATTGTTGTCTTAAATAAACTCATATTAATTAATTAAAGTAGTTTAATTAAAGACACGACAAATTGGCGACGAGGATGGGATGGCCATTCAAAATGGCCAGAAGTTGCAGAGATGAACACAATAAATGCATCCCGCACAATTGATGTTTTCAAATCAATATTTGCAAGATTTGGTTATCCGGCTCACTTAGTAACTGACAATGGTCCATCGTTTGCTAGCCAAGAGTTTAAAAATTATTGTGAACTAACAAATATTAAGCACACCTTTTCTCCACCGTATCACGCAGCAACAAATGGAGCAGCAGAAAGATTTGTTGAAATATTTAAGTCACATGTGACAAAAATTAAAGAAAGTGGTAACACAATTACTGCAGCGATAAATTTATTTCTTTTCGATTACCGAAACATACCGCACAGTACCACGGGTGTGACACCAGCTAAATTAATGCTAGGTAGAGAATTAAGATCTAGATTTTCGCTATTGAGACCACCGGCCATTACGGAAAAATCACAAGAAATGTTAGAAAAACAAAGCAAACTAGCATCAGGAACTAGAAACATTAAATTTACAGTGGGAGAAAAGGTGATGGTTAAGGATTATAGGAAAAATCACAAGCCTTGGATACAAGGCCTGATTGTGGAAGAGTCTGTGCCTGACACAACATACATTGTGGATGTAGAGGGTTGTAAGTGGAAAAGGCATGTGAACCAACTATTACATTGTAGCGATAGACTGCTAGAATAAATTAACCTCTTCAACGCCAAGAACATCTGAGGAGTAACACGAATTTCAACCTTACGGCAAACTAATTAAGTTTTTTTTTTTACCCTGTATACGCTGACGGATATATCCGTCGTTGGCGTTGAAAAGATTAATTGACCGCTCGTAGGACTTCTTTATGAAGTGCACTAAAGTGTGATGCCAAGAGTGAGTTAAAGCTAATTTTAATATTTAATATAAGAGAAGCAGGAAGTGGCGACAGGTCAGGCGGTGGAGAGTGTGGTATATGTGAATAAGCCTTAGATTTGGTTCTCTCTTCCACACCGGCCTGCCTCTCGCTCTCTTGCTACAATGGATAACGGAGTAAAGATTGTTGTCTTAAATAAACTCATATTAATTAATTAAAGTAGTTTAATTAAAGACACGACAGACCCTTAATCAAATATAAATGAATAAGTAGTCAAAATTATCTGTTTTTTCTGTAATATGCTTTTGTTTACATTTACTTTCATAATATATCATTTAAACCTCATTCTGATTTTCATGCATGTTGTCAATATTGAAAACCGCCATAAGACCTATCTTAAGTCATTGGGATCAAATTGTTCAAAGATTTGATCTTATGCATCTAATAGCTACTTGGAAACTAACAAATTAAAAGCAAGTACAAGCGACAACCACTTGCTAATAATATTAAAATTAAAAAGTAAGTTAAATTAGAAAGCAAACACTGCCACCAGCCAGTCCCGTTTGATATTCGAGTATTTCGAATTTCAGGTCAGACAGACGTAACGATCACTTTCAAACAATCACTTTTAGAAATTTAATTTAAAACCATTTTAGAACCCGACCGCGTTATAACATCTTGTATACAAACTACTTTAAGGCAAGGACACGGCTAGAACAAAATAAATTATTACATAATATACCGGAATATAAATTAGCCTACTAGAGTATGTACAAACTTCACGCTGATCTGTTGCTCTGTTTTGTTTTGACGCGAAAAAAGACGGGCAAAAACATTTCCGCAGTATTTATATTATTACGTAGTAAGGCTAAGGATAGTAAGAATGATTTATCATGTTTTATTTGTGGTTGTAATGAAGTTACTGACCCGCTTTTAGAACTTGCCCAACATAAGCCTTTATCAATTGACGTAAAACGCCAAAGGTCATGTTTGTATGCATTGTAATAAAAACATTATGCTATAGCGTGATTACAGATAAAGTAATGTTAAGGCATAATAATATTCTATTTATAAAACCGCGCTGACTGATGCTGATTTATGTGAATATGGATGAGAGGCCGGTTAAGGATTTTAAAATAGTAGTTTATGCAACGGTTGCATAATGATAGGCCTTAAAACACTAGTGCGGTTTTCATGAAACGAGCCGATAGGCGAGTTTCATAATAAGATCGCACGTGTGTTTTAAGGCCAAATTATGCAGAGTTGCATACATAACTTTATCTACACACATATTATAAATCCTCCATGATGGGTTCAGAAACAATATTTTCTGGCAACAAGTTATTTGTTGCAATCGTGGCTGCATATTTCCGATATCCGGCGCATTTTCACATCACACACACTCCGAGAAGACTACTTACTATTCATATTTTCAACTAAAATGTAAATTACAAACAACTTTTTCTATTCAATTCAACAACAATTCTACTTTCGTTCAGCAAAACGTCAACATGGCGGCAAATACGGTCTTCCGTCAAGACCATTTTTTTTTAAATCATAGACAAACGGATGAAGTCTCTATTCTCACGTCATTCGAGATTAAATATACTAGAATAGAGACCCACTTGAGTTTTGACAGCTGTTCCAAATTTAATCTCATTTCTTTACTAAAAACGATAAAGAAGTCATGTTATTTCTTTATCGCAGCACTGGTTTTTTCTAATTGGTTGTCAAAATGGTGGTCATTTCCTAAGGTTTTTGATTAACCAATGGAGGTTTTATGATATGGGTGTAGATAAAATACCTTATATAACACTGTTACGGAATCTTTTGATTTATATAACAAAATGTTAAAAAGCCGTATGTATAAGAAGCTTACTCTTATTCTAAGTTATGCCACTTTTTATACGGTAAGTATTTCTGTCACAAACTTTGTTAAGTGACTTTAAATTATCCCCTCGATCCCATCTCCTAAATTTGACTTTTCTCCGGTGACCACCTTCCGGGATTAAATCGCTAACTATCTCAGAAAGGGGAGGCCTTTTTCTCACCGGGACTAAATAATAAATATAATAATATTACCAGAATTGAATAACCTAAAGTATCAACATTGTTATTTTACCTATTCGTCTAAAAATCATTTTAAACTTGAACACATGTAATGACGATTATTAGTGCGCGCACGAGTTGAATTCGACTGCATATCAGTGTGAAGTGTGAAATCAATTAACAGCATAAGGGAATCGGTCTAAGAAAAGCAAAAACATGTCACTAAAAATCATGACAATAATAAAACTATAAGTATTGGTTGCACTTAATGGAACCATTTGCTAACCCAATTGACCTATATATGTTAGCTATACTTGGTCATCGGAAGCACGCTTGGCGCGTTGTCACGTAACTCCCATACATATTAGACTCGATTTTGCCATTTGTTATTCTGTATTGTTATGTCTTGTGTTTTAAAGCTCGTTACTAAATCGTTTTCTTACAGTTGGAATCATTTGTGCATTAAATGATGAGAAATGTTGTCCCTAGATAACCCTCTTTGGCACAACTAGGCGCAATGCGTCCAAGACTTCATCAAAAGATTATCTGTATAAACACTACATTTACGAACAAAATGGAGACTCTTCCAAATTCTACGTTACTTTCAGCTTTATATATTCCAGCTACCTTCTATTTAAGCGTTTGCCCATAAAGATACACATTACACATTGCCTTGTACTATGGGTAGCTACTAAACAATCATATAATATCCATTCTTATGACTAACTTATAACTGGTTTTATTTTATCGTACCTACCTATTTATGGTTGTTCCGTCGGAAGCTATGCATTCTTTGGGAAAATCTATGTCACTGTTCGCTTCTCTAACAACTAACTACATCTGTGCGAATCAACTTTATATTATTTTCCGTTTTTGCATTGTAATCACATCAAATTCGTTGCTACCTTATGATCAAAATGAAATACAATCAAACTAAGATACTTACGCATTTATAAGTAAGGACGATAAATCATTTAATTTTTTTAAAGACAAACAACATCTAAAATTCCTCCCGCAATCACTCGAAAACATGATAACTTCACACACGAATGTATTACACCTCGGTGTGACGACGTCGCACGCGCCGATCACGTGCGGAGTTATCTTAATTTATGTGTCATTGTTCCGACCGGTTTGTTTTGATACATTCGATCGGTTCAGGTAGCGATTTTTAACGATCCGTTATATTATTAATGTGGACTAATGGATGAAGATTTCCTTTTATAAAGTGGTACTCCATGTTCGGTCTCTGAGGGCCTAGCACACAATGTTTTATCGCGTACATAAAGCATCTATCATATTATGTGTGCTTGGAGGACTAGCCAACATGTCTGCCGATTTACAGCGAAGTCGATCCGGATTAAAGAACAAAACAAATTGGTAGACTCACTTACATTACACATTTAACATTGTTATATAGGTATGAATATAATAAGAACGGATTGATGGGATTTAGTTAGTCTTCCTAAATATAACTATATGTTGACAAATCGGAAGCGTCTTTGGCAGCGGTCCCATCCGTGGCATACAGACATATGCTCTAGGTGCGTTCATTACTTTTCTGTATCATTATTTATTTGCAAATTTAACTTTTATTCGTCTCCTTAACTTATTCCTGGGGTGTGATTCCCTTAAATTAAACTTCGTTCGTGAGTTCATCGGCGAACCTAACATGACCCGTCAGTGCGTATAAACTATATGCACAGAATAGATAATAGTACTAACGTACAGAAGAATCACTCTCTAACAAAACCGGTGTTTAGGCACGAAAATATGCCTAATCATGCCTTCTCTCTCAGTCGCATAAAACGTCCTCTTTCGTGTACGCTAGGGTTGTCAGTTTCTATCCGTGACATCCAACGAAAACGACGCGCGAATTGCCCAGCGAGTGAGCGAGCGGCAACCTGCTGCGATTTACACCTCCGTGAAACGCGACGGCCGAGCGTACCTGAAGTGCGGAGTGAAACCCGCCTGCTATATGTTCGTACGTGTATTTGACCTTTGATCGTATTGCGACGCAAACGGCCACGGACGTAGGCACCTAACTCCCCTTAATGGATAGGAGCGCGCGGGTCAATTTATGATTGCCGTCGAAATGAGGGATGAGATTTTTTACGGGAACGTCCAAGCGATATTGTTGCGGCTCGCGAGCGAGACTTGCATCCCACTCTTACACATCGCGCGGAAGAGTGGGATGAGAATCTCGCTAGCGCGTCGCTACTCCGCTTGGACGTTCCCGAATAGAGGCGCTGAATACCATAGCTAAAACGACTAGTAGACAAATGCTGCTACAAATCAATCTAGAATTTCTTGTTTCGAACATGTGATGGCATGTGATTTGGAATTAAGTACATTGCCGATAGATAACTATCTCAGGATTAACTACCCCTAGTATGTCATGCATAATAAAACCATTGATCCATTAAACTTACCCTTACCCATTATTCATAGCCAGATTACAAGCAGGGTCCTATATTATAACAAGTTATATTTAACAGATAAAGCTGGCAGCACCGATGACTTACCTATATATTTTTCCCAGCAGTGCTGCCAGTTTTTGCCCCTAAAATTGTGACATGTAGGCATTACAAGAGACAGAGGGCCTAGCACAGCATTGATCTTGCACATTTATCCATCACTTTCTAGTTATTTAGCTAGTGCAAAGGAATGCTTTACTTGCGCCATAAAAACGATTGAACGCTTTTTACTAACTGAGCTCTGGGGTTAGAGGAGGTAATCGGACCTCCCGCTCACACTCAGAAACCTCAGGACTACGACTCCATAAGACCCCTGATGTCAGATATCTTGTAACTTATTTCTTTGTCTTTTTCCAATATGTTTTATGTGGTGTTCTATAAAGAGTATTTGTAGGTATTGTATTGTATTGAAATAGTGTGCCAAAGGGGCAGTACCTAGATAAGTATATGAACGTTTGCAGGTGTACGAGAGCTACGCAACGGAGCCTCCTCGCTGGGACGTGCGGTCTCCGCTTCATGCTCAGAGGAGCGCTGCTGGCAGCTGCCCATTTCAGGGGTAAGATACCTGAATTATTATTTTTCACTTGTTTTAACGCTCACAAGTCCATGTGATGCCCACTAAGAACAGCATTATAATAATTACAATAATAAATCAGGGGACAATCTTTACACAAATCGATCTAGTCCCAAAGTAAGCTCTAAAAGCTTGTGTTATGAGTACTAGACGACGATATAAATACTTATATAGAGAAATAAATACATAAATACATAGGAAACATCCAAGACTCGGGAACAAACATTCATGCTCATCACACAAATATTTGCCCTTACCGGGGATCGACCCCGGGACGCTAGCTTCGGAGGCAGGGTCACTACCAACTAGGCCAACCGCGTCGTCGGAACACCTAATATCCTCCCGTGTGTGTCGTAAAATTTAACAGAGGGACCAACAGAAGGATAGGCAGCTGCGTCGTTTGAGTGCTATCATGACTAAATGCGGGCGCCAACCCGCCTGCCAAGCGAATAGATTTTTGGGGGAGGCCTATCTATGTGATGATGATGAAAAGTCCTTATATTTATATTTTTTGTGGGAAAATCGCACCGCAGAAATAGAGCTCTTTGTTGCACATGAGTGACAAGTAAAATTCTGCATTCTGTTTCTGTTTATTTTTAATAAATAAATAAATATATACTAAAAAATACTACAAGTCCTAGGAATTACATTGAATAAACGCGTACGCGTACGTGTTATAGGTGGATGAATCTAGAATGTGTATAATTACCGAGGCATCGTGAGACATCAAATAGCTATTATTTAAGATAATAATGGGTCATAAATCAGAGTTGTAAGATCATCTCACGGATCATATGACTTGATAAGAATGATTTAATATGCGGTTATGCAATTGATTACAGAACTACATAGGTATAAATAATGATTCGGACCCATAAAAGTCTTTCAAATTACCGTGGACCACACAGATCGTTACATTCAATAGACTCCACATAGCGACCCTCACTGTCAGTATTAGAAGAAAAAACCAGAAGCACATAACCACAGAATAAATAACAATATCCTTGAACGCACCAATCACAGCGCTTTAACCTTTTGGCCGCCAAGCATGTCTGAGAACTAACACGAATTTCAACTTTAAGTCAAGGTTTTGAAGGTCTTTTTTACCCTGTATAGCCTGTCACGCATAGTCGACAACGGCGGCCAATAGGTTAAAAATCCTGCGCGCGCCTGCAACTAGGTACGGCAGTTTTAATTGTTAGTAGACGGTAGGCTAAAGTAGTCTTTATTATGGTCTTTCCCGCCCACAATATTGCTACCTAACAAGAAACAAGCGTGTGGGTGTACTGCACTCTACTTGAGAGGACGAATGTTGCGTAATCTTACTACACAATATGCTTTAGTAACACCACTAAAGCATATTGTGTTAATTAATTCATCCAATAGTCGTGTGCCTTTTTTCAAAATGTCCATAAAAAAAAGATGTTTCTACTCAGATTCAAAGTGGATTAACGAACGATTAAAATGTTCTTTAGTAAAGATTTTGCAAGGAAATTTTGACTGAGTGCGATCTTCTTCTGTGCCTTCTGATCAATAAGGAACAATGTTAATCGTCTATTAACTAACCCTGAGTAGCGCTATAAATAATGGATGTTATTAATTGTTTTTCCTTTTAAACAGAGACGAAACGAAAGCAATCTGGGCGTCCATGAGGGCTCTTCTACAAGACCCAGCTTTGATCAGCAATTTTAAGAAAGCCTTCGATGACATCGCTGTTGACTTCACTAGGAGGTAAGTTAAGCAAAGAATTTAGAAGATAATTTAGGTATTTATTTACCAAAGTATATATTCAATAGCAAACTGAAGTTTTAAAATCCCGACCGAACTAAAAATACCTATTTGTTACCACTTGATATCAACTAATCAATCAATAATTTATATCGTTATCACAGGTAGTAGTTAGGCGACAACGAAAACAGTGCTTATATCATATTTCGTACGGCGTATGAACATTACCTTACCTACGAACTGTACGAACGATACTGACACCATCAAACATACGTTGACATGAGGAGAAGTTAACACCGTCTTATCTCTAAGTCGTCTCTCTCACACTAGTGCCGACGAAAGAGATAGCCAGAGAGGTAAGACGAGGTTAAGTTATCCCCGTTCAAACCTTGCTAGTGCCGCAGAGGAGGAGGCCAACCAAAAACATAAAAAGCTTAATAATAATAAGGAGGTAATAAAGCTTCATAATTCCAGACTAGGCGAACTGCGAAAAGCGGAGAACGCTTTGAACGAGGAGTTGGAGACGGAGGTGTACCGCTGGGCGTTAGAGACCCTGGGGATGGCTGCGCTGGGCTCACGGCTAGGATGCCTCGATGGCGCTGCCCACGTGCCCACCGCTGACACCAGGTAATGAGACAGATGAGTGAAATCGAGACGAAAGTAATCCCCTGGATATTTTTAAGAAACCATGTTTGCGTCCGTGTGGTATATTGCTTTTGTCGAGTGGTGCCGGCTAAGAATGGCATCGACCTATCTTCTCCACTGGTCGTAAACGGCGACAGGGGGACTAACCGAAGGATGGGCAACAGCGTCCTTCGAGTACTATCAAGACCAACTGCGTTCGCCACTTTTGTAATGTACTTTTTACGGCTAATGATGATACTTTATTGTTTCTTCATCACTTGCTGGTTGTCGCATATAGCACGGTGAACAGAAGTACATGTAGGAATTATCCTATTTCTTAAAGTCTTCTAAATGTTACCTTTGAAATAAGGAGATACACTTACGTTCTTCTTTCACCTTCAGATCCCATCTAACGTAACGTTTTAAACACATCCTTTGTCTTCAGGAAACCAGAAAAGACCTCGATGGATGATGACATACCAGACCGATGCTCGCTGTCACAGCGCTGCATCAGCGAGCTCACTCCAGCGGAGGCGCTGGTTCGGTGTGCGAGGGAGATATCCGACTCCGATTACCTGGTGCGAAGCGAGCGCACTCTCAAACCGGAGTCAAAGACATTTGACGCGGCTTTGAAGGCCTTTGATAAGCATTATAGGTGAGTTACTTTTCAGGAGTTTTCATCGCGGGTTAATGGCGGTAGTATGCTGGTGCAAAAGGAATCAACTCTTTACATTGAAATACATAGTAAGGAACTGCTCAAAGCAATATGCGATGCTTACTTTTGAGGTGTCAGAACGCGAATCTGACACCATCGCAGGTTCAGTCGCATGTCAACCACCATCCATGACATCCATTTAAGTGACACTGTTATAATTGAAAAAAAAAATGCCCTCCCGCATAGTGCGGTGTGAGACCGCAGCACCACCGACCACGCCATGATATGATAGCATGTGAATCAAGCAATATTAGACTTTGTGTGTATGTGGTAAGAACTAAGAAATCAGCAATAGGGTGTGGTAAGCCATGGCGCTGGCGTTTGATAACCTTCTATGAGACTTGTTACACGAAATTATACTGATAGGCATATGCTTCTTTTGAGATCTTTGACTCTTTATGTATGCAATAAACCCTATAGTAATCACCAGACAAATCTGCATAAACAGTCATTAACTCCTGGTACCAAGGTAAATGGCTCATTCGGAACGACACGTTAACGACACTTTTGAATGGGGGAGCGATAACATCGCTAAGGTTTTTGACTTCTTGGTTAAGGTCTGTTTACAACTTTGTTAGTTATTGCAAATTCCTGGAATCCTAGTACTATGAAATGGGTGCGTTTTGCCATTAACGATTGCTTTGAATGGGCAACTGCTCCTCCTTACTCCTTTGCTGCACTGGGAGTGAAGAAATAGCATAGAATGCTTATCATCCTGGCATGTCGTAAAAGTCGACTAAGGGACGGGTCCTCTCCAACATGGTGGACTATCTGTATGGGCGATGGGCTGATCACCTGTCACCATACGGTTCATCATACCATCTTAGGACTAATTAATCGAACGTGGCCACAAGTACTCTTGTGGCTCTGCCCACCCCAATAGGGATTTCGGGCGTGATAATATATATATATATTGAATGGGCAGCGACGGGATCGTAAAGTTTCTAGATTTCTTGGTAAGGGGGAGGTCAATGGCCGTTTATGCAGATGTATCTGGTCCTACTATAGTGTGCTTTGTGCTTGATGCACCGACGTTTAAAATTTTGTCAGCATCCATGTCGAAGGGTCGAGTTACCGGGACCCGAAAGTAGGTGTATAGTACAGATTACGGCAATATGAACTAAAATTGGTATATGAGATTGGTAAAAATCCGCGCCATGTACTTTCTAAATAAAAAGTCTAACAACTTGAAAAAAAAAGTGATTAATGCTAAACATTTTGTAAATGCAAACACGCTGTCCGCAGGGCATTACACATATTAAAGACTCGATTTATATTCGCAAACATTAAACAACCACATAAATTTACCAAAAGCTTCTGTGATGGATACATGAAAGGATCAGAATAGAAGCGTTCACTGAGGTTATGTGCAACTCTCTCGCGATTAGGCTTTGAAAATTGTAAATGGCATTTTAATTTATTATGACAGCAAAAAAATACCTAAGTTAGAAATATATTTTTTACTTCATTTTGATAAAGTTAATAAGCGAGAATTAAGGAGAAAAGTAATGTTGGCTCACCAGCTCCGGATGACGCTCAACAAAAGATAAATTTCGATCACAAAAGATAACGAACGAAATTTGACTATAAACTATACTTAACTTTCTAAGAAACATGGTCGATCGATGAACGCTGCGACGTTTGCGAAAAGACAAACTACAAATTACAGTTTTTCCGCTTCTCTCGTAGGTTTTAAAGACTTTGCCGGACCTGACTCTTTTAGTTTGTTTTCATTTAGGTATCTATTAAAGTACCCTTAATTTTATTTCAGCCTAACCGAACATTTCCTCCTCAAAGCATTTCTGGATCAGGACAACGGAGAGTCGAGACCAGAGCAGGTTCTGTTCAACAAACTCAGACCACTGAAGCAGCGGATGCTGCCTCTCATAGCTGACGTGTTGCTAGCTGGTGTCGATCCTGTAAGTATTACCTTTAGTATCCATTTTCACGCGTCGTAGTGGGCTAGTGTGCTAGTCATAACAAGAACCGACTGCCGTTGGGACGGACGTTCTCTCTAATAGAGACCGTAATCCGGCAATCGAGGTGTAGGACTTCCTTTGGCTAGCTGCAGCGACGACTTGCTTCAAGTAACTGGTAGAGATACAGCGCACTTATTAGGGGTCACAAACGCACATTCAAATATGCCTATGTCCAGCAGTGGATTAAGATAAACGGCAATGATGATGCCTCGCGGACATCGGTCGGCATAAGCCGACGCACACGTTTAACGTATAAAACAAATAAGCGACAACTGCGCGTCCGCACGAAAATACTATGTGGCTTGCCAACTAGGGCATTCAAAAGGTAAAGATAGACACCCAATCAGAGATAAACTAAGACAGGCATATGGTTATCTTGAAACAGAAAATGCTGACTCTGACTCTGGATTCATCACGAGTTCTTGAGTTCTATTTCCGTTAATCAGATATGTACTTGTATCTTAAGCTACAATATGCATTGAAGTCCAGTTGTTTTAAGACATTGTCACTAACACAACGATATGCCTACAGTAAATCCTTGTTTAGGCCGATAAGAGATATGTTTGATAATTTTATGATAATATCTAGCAGTTATACAAGTTTAAGACCACTGTGTGCCACGAGCATTCAAAGCACATACTCTTTAGAACGGTCTAGTATGACCATGGAGACTGTCTACATCTCCATGTAACCTAAATTAATCAATTTAGATGTTTTCTCTGTTTTAATATTATTCTTATTATTATGACCCTTAGAGACTTTATACATCTCTAAGGCACTTAAATTTACTTGTTCAGACGCGGAGACTATACATCTCCCTTATTAGTTGTATAAGATAATTAATTTGTGCCCATTAGGTTTATTTGTTGCACTTTTTATGTTCGTTTTAGTTATATGTAATTTTAAAGTGGAAAAAAGACTTACTGCTGAGTTTCTTGCGGCGTTTCTTCTCAGCAAATGTCACCTTTCGAAGCGCTGGTAGATTCAGACATGTAAAAGAGCCCGTGAGGCCTACTTGCAAAATAAATATTTTCATTTTCATTTTCATTCATTTTCATTTTCTAAAAGTCCGTATATTGGTTAATGTTAAGTTTTTCGAGTAAATCTTAGGATTTAACGACACAAATTGGTAAATTAGGTTAGATTAGGTTAGGCTCGGACTTTTACCATAAGTTGGTAAACCTTAGGATTTGCCGTATTTGCCCAAATAAAGCGAATTTGGTAAGTGACGACTTTTGTTTAAGTCTTTGCGACAATTCCTGTAGTGATTTGACGACAAAAATGGTTTAGCGACTTATCTGGCGACTCTTGGAGTCGAATCACAACAGTTTTAGGGCCAGTAATAGATACATATTTTGTTACTCGATACAGAATTATACAGTGCCAAGCGATATATATGGAAGACGCAAATAAGATTGCGCGCCAAATTTAATTAAAGTTGCATACGTATATGCTCTAGCTTTAGTTATTTTATTTAAAAAAACCAACCTTAACATCCAAGTTTGTTTTAAAACTTATATGTTTTTTTTTTTAAACTAACTCTATTCAAATGATAATGATAGCGACTTTCTAGCGACTTTTAATAGGGAGTCGAATTTATACATAGGAGACACTGACATTAGTTCGCCCTTTTACACTACGTATATGTTTTCTTTATACAGGCGAAAACTAGGCCTGACGCCCTACAAGAAAGCCCAGAGAGAGCCCGTGTGGCCTACTTGTAAAATAATTATTTTCATTTCACAAAGTTAATGTAAACAAAAACATATTACAGAAAAAAACAGATCATTTTGAATATTCTTTTTTATTTCATTAAGGGTAAAAATTAGTAAAAATATATATATTGTTTTTTAGTTCTGATTTTAGTTTTTTGGACATTCTCATCAAATGTACCTATGTCATGTTTTATTTCAACGATGTTGGTCTAAAATCAGTGTGTCCGGAAATAATTGCAGATTTCGTTTAAACGCCATACATTTTGTACAGTCTTTCTATCCACAGCTGTGACATGATAGCTGTTGTCTATTTTGTATGGAGTGTTTTTGCGAGTGGTATAAACAATGACTGTTCAAAGCTTCATAACTCATAAAATAATCAACATAAAAATGTTTTGCGTACACACATGGGTTTCTATTACTCAGGACTTTCCGATACAAGATGAAAAAAAACCGGACAAGTGCGAGTTAAACTCGCGTGGAGAGGGATCCGTTCCATACATGATTATCTGAAATTTACTAAGTTACTTTAAATATCATAGACTTCGTTTTCCTGTAATCTATAGGCAAAGAATTATTGTCTGTATTTTTTTCAAAATGTTAGCCCCAGTTGTTTCGGAAATAAGCGGGGGGAATGTTCAATTTTCGCCTATTTACCTAAATAACTTCTAAACTATTTTACTTGAAATTCAAAAGAAAGGTTGCATATCTTTGTTTTTAAATTTTCTAATTTACCCCTAAAGGTGGCCCCCATGTTTAAAATTTATATTTACGTCACGCGTCCGTGTTGCGGTCACCGACTTACATATGTATACCAAATTTCAACTCAATCAATCCAGCAGTTTCGGAGCAAGTTGGCTGTGACAGACGGACAGACAGACAGACAGACAGACACACGAGTGATCCTATAAGGGTTTCGTTTTTTCCTTTTGAGGTACAGAACCCTAAAAACATGCCTCGGGATCCTAACTTTAATGTGATTATTACCCATACAGCAATTGACGTTGATCATACAATTTGTTGCCCAGCTGGCCCAGTCCGCGCTGGCCATGCTGTACCACCTGTCGCTGAGCCCGGCGCAGCAGCAGCGCGCGCACGACGAGCTGCGCTGGGCCGCCGCGGCGCGCGACGCCGGCGCCGGCGCGCAGGAGCTGCCCTACGTGGCCGCCTGCGTCACCGAGACCATGCGGCTGCACCCGGCCACTGGCGGGGTTGTGAGGAGAAGCACCGAAAGGCTCAGTGTCGCCGGCTATGAAGTTCCCGCTGGGGTAAGTCAATTTGAAAAGCTTTCTGAACTTTCGCCTATCACCAGGAGATGCCGTACATAGTCAGAGAATTCATGAGACTACGTACCCTGCGGTATTTTCCATTCACACTTTATCACGGTCTGATGGACTTTCAAAGAATCCCTCCTTAGTGCACCTCTAGGGTACTCGAGGAATGTCTTCTCCAAATTTCAAACCTTTAGGACCATCTGTTTAGGCTGTGCGTTGTCTATAAGTGAGTCACGGTACTGTTTTATATGTATAGAAGATTGCACAAATAAAAAGATATTCAAAAGGCGATCTTAATGCTACAAGCATCCCTCACCATTCAACCTTTGGGTGAAGCAGAGAAGCCCGAAGTAGTAGTAGTAGTGCAGTGAAGAGTTAAGATTTATATACAATATACATAAAGTAATGAATATAAATAAATAATACAAATATTAATAATATACTTAAAGAGTTAAATACATAATTATTAATATACTTTGGAGATTGTGAGAAGAAGTACTACAGGGATTAGTGTAACGTCTTTTAATATTGTGGAATTACAAGTATACATACTTTCATGACAAGATTAGATATAAAACCCAAATAATCCCCGGGACGTAAGTTGACCCAAAACGGCGGTCGTCCGCAAAAAAAACTTTGGTTATGCGCGGCTTCTCGCGTCCTACCTCATCTCGCACTTCGATTGAGAACCCAAAATGTGTTCTACACATTTAAGATCACATTTCAACTGATGTGCCGCGATGTAACTATAGTTGTACGTGCACGAAGGTGCCTACAACCTACTTGTTCGAATTTGTACAAAAACAATATCAGGTACTTTTTATTTGTTTTACGTGAATAAATCCAAGTGCAGAGTTATTTCAATTCATGGCTCGCAAATTCAAACAAAGGACATGCTTTAGAAGTCTTTGAATGGAGGTTTGTATTGAAAAATTAAGTAGCATTACCACGAAATTAATCCAGAATTTTCAAGGCGTCAAATAAATTTCTTACTGTCACAACCTCCCAAATCATAATTTTTTTGACTCCAAATTTGAACTTTATGAAGTGCTTTTTAAGATTAAGTATCCTACGTAATATCTAAGTAAGATACGAGTATATTGTTGAGAAAGTAAAGACTAAATTTCTTGAATTTTCAGCGAAAGCCATTAAGTTTAGAACAACGTCTAAACGTGGCTTTAATTATTAATTACGTTTATAAACTGAGTGTAATTTAGTAACTAATTGCGTTAAAACTTACCTTAGGAATTTAATTTTAAAATTCGGTACTTATCTTTTTATTTGAAGGAGCTTGGGTCGTATTGAGCTCTTAATTCTAAGTAGTTTCCGTCATAAACGGAGCTGCCTAGAAACTTCGCATTAAGTATGAGCGCGCTAAAGGTGGGGCAGGCAGCTCAGTTAACGCCGAAGTGAAAAAAATATCGATTTTATTAATATATTTCAAAACTTTATCATAAAATTGATAAATTATTAAAAAGAGTCATGTGACTACGAACGCGCCAAGATTGGTCACCATATTTGTAGTCATAATGTTAAAGCGATTTCGAAACGAATCATCAATAGAAATAAGATATCAAGAAACGAGCTTCTCTTTCCTTTGCAGGTCGACATAGTCCTAGCGCATGGAGTGTCAAGCAAATCCGAGAAGCAGTGGGGTCGCGCCAAAGCGTTCATCCCCGAGCGCTGGTGCAGCGAGGGCTGGCAGCCGCTGCGGGCGGGCCGCGCGCACGCGCTGGCGGCGCGGCCCTTCGGCGCGTGCCCCGGCGCCGCGCCGGCCGGCGCCGCGCTGGCCGCGCTGGCGGCGCGCGCGCTGGCCGCCTACCGCCTGGAGTGGCACGGGCCGCCCCCGACCCTCGTCACCACGGGCGTCAATAAAGTGCAACCACCGTATTATTTTGTTTTGCAGGATGCGCATTAATTATCTATTTTTGATTAATTTATTCTATTTCTAAAGCGTGTAAATTGGAAGGGATTTCAATATGTAGCAAATTAAAGAATTTCCCAATTAACTATGTGAAAAAGTGATATTGTGATAAAAATATTTGCATCTGGATTCAGGAGCTTGTTGATTTTTGTAGAATTAAAAAAAAATATAGGGACACGACAGGTAAAAGCACGAACCTTCGTGATACTAGAACATTTATAATTTTGACAAATAAATCTCTTTATTGTGATAAAATGTTTCGACTCCATAAGTTAAATAATAAGCCGCCTTAAACTATGTTAAGCTTAGAATTAAATGTTTATGAATTATATAGTTCTTTGATTTTACTATCTTCGCTCACTTTAAACTGGAAACCGTAGACTTTATTTCTAACCGAATAAGATTACAAATTCATCGCGTATAAAGTTTTAAATGAGTCAAAACAACATCTCCCTAGAACGAGACATTTCAAAGGTAATTATTTTGTTCCGACTTTTTTACAGAGTTAACCTGCGCCTCTGTTTGGGGAACATCCAAACGATATTGTAGCGACACGCTAGCGAGATTCTCGTCCCACTCTTCCGCATATGCGTAATGCGTAAGAGTGGGATGCAAGTCTCGCTCACGAGCCGCAACAATATCGCTTGGACGTGCCCTGTTATCTTACTTTAAGGCCCAGAACAGACTGAAACGAAACTGCAACTTCTAGCTACTTTAGAGTTTCATTTGAGTTTATGCCATAGACTCCTTTGAGATATATGGAGAAGAATTGAGAGATACGAGTTCATCTATTGCACTTAAAGCCGGTAGAAACATAGTGCCTTTCAAAACGAATGCGAGGAAATATTCAGCAAATATGTCTGCATTTAAACGACTCAACTGCCGCAACATTTACCACAACCTATTATAGAGAAAATACAGGAACGACAGAAACTAGACACTACAATGAACTGACGGGTAATTGAGAAGAGCCAATGCTTGGCTGATTTATTTATTCCATGTAACAAATTTTCCTCTACCATAAAGAATCAGGCTCAAATTGGAGAAACTTTTCCGTAAAATTGGCACAAAGCCGACCTGATTGCAGCCATAAAAGTGATTGACAAAGCACCAGTGATTTTTAAACTAAATCACCCTTCCAAATGCATTTCAAGTACCCCAGTACTTACTTAATCAACGACGGGAAAGAATGGGCCCATTTGTCTTGTGAGATCGGTACTTCTCCTCCTAGCTGAACCCGAAGAAATGTGTCAAATTAGGAACTGAGTTAAAAACTTCGCGGGAATGACCGTCCTTCATTTTTAGTAACTGAGTTAAAAACATCATTTCTCTTATTGATTTTACACGAGCGTCAAGGTTATAAAATTATGACAAGAACTAATAGCAGTACTCACCTTTTCAATGCTCGCGCCACCTCTCCCGTTATATTTAAACATGCTCCCTCCCGAGTCCCTTTCGCAAAAATGATTCCATTGTTGCATGCGAGGTGGGAAAATCTAGTAAAAAAGAGCCTGTGCCTTTTGTAAATCCATCCTAATGTTATAAATTTGAAAGTAACTCTCTCTCCATTTATCTGCTAATGTTTTCACGGCTAAACCGCTGAGTCGATTTTGATGGAAATGAACCCCTAAAAGCGCAAAACTTTACTCTTGTAGGGGTTGGAAAATTGTACGTGCGTGCCCGATTAGAGTCCGTTGATGTATTTAAGGGTTCCGTAGCCAAATGGCAAACAACGGAACCCTTATGGATTCCTCATGTCTGTCTGTCTGTCTGTCTGTCTGTCCGTCCGTATGTCACAGCCACTTTTTTTCCGAAACTATAGGAAATATACTGTTGAAACTTGGTAAGTAGATGTATCCTGTGAACCACATTAAAATTTTCACACAAAAATAGAAAAAAAAAGAATTGGGGGTTCCCCATACTTAGAACTGACACTCAAATATTATTATTTCATCTAACCCATACGTGTGGGGTATCTATGGATAGGTCTTCAAAAATGATATTAAGGTTTGTAATATCATTTTTTTCTAAACTGAATAGTTTGCGCGAGAGACACTTCCAAAGTGGTAAAATGTGTGTCCCCCCATTGTAACTTCCAAAATAAGAAAATGATAAAATTAAAAAAATATATGATGTACATTACCATGTAAACTTCCAGATCTAATAAGTAGTTTTTTTTAATACGTCATAAATCACGGAACCCTTCATGGTCGAGTCCGACTCGCACTTGGCCGCTTTTTTTATGTATCGCGCTTTACAAAAACCGCTGAACCGATTTTGATGAAATTTGGTACGGAGATAATCTGAGCCTTTTATAAGGCATGCCCGATGAGAACCCGTAATTTGTGGGAAAAAATCTAATAATAAATAGTCAGAAACATGAAAATTTATTATTATGTGTTCCGTTTAACGTCCGAGGTCCGTCTTGAGAGACATCGCTGCCGATCAGCCGAAGGTCGCCAGATGTCGCTAGTTCCGTGCCATAGACTCCTATGTTTGCTCACCTTTCCCGCCATTTCGGTCTCGCCAACCTGACAACTCAAACTTACGACTAACTAGCCGCCATGATTGTTCCTCATTGTTGCGTCGACTGCTGTTCGGTGCAGAAGGTTCGTATTTGTCGCACTCTTAACAGTTTGAATTTCGAATCGAAATTTAAAATTTTGCGTTTGAATTTAAAGAACAATCTTTAAATTATCCACTGCTTTGTATTATTTCTCTTATAGTGTTCACTATCCGTATTCAAAGATTTGAAGGTAGATTTCATTCGATTTTCTATTCAATGATATTTCCGGAAGTATAGTGACACGTGTTGGAGATTGAAAAGCAGAGTTAACCTTTCGTCACGTTCGATCGTGACTCGTGATTGTATTAAAATTTTCGAGATTTGAAGTAGAAAATTTAGAAATTACGAAGTTTCTAACAATTTCGTATTATTAATCATAGTTCCGTGTGTTGCATAATGAGCTACGTAAGACATTCCGCGTCCGAGGAGAAAGATCGAGCGTCGAGAGCGTCTCATCGCGAGCGAGGCGACTCGTCCGACTCGTCCTCATGTGGAGACCGAGGGCGCTCCCGCAGCAGGTGCTGGCGCGGCCGCAGCCGCAGCCGCAGCCGCGAGCGAGCGCCGCGCGCCCCGGCGGAGCCCGAGCCCGGGCCCGGCCGCGAGCCCGACGCGCGCCCCGACCGCGCGCCGTCCCGAGCTTCGCGCGCCTCGCGCGTCTCCTACGCCTCGCGTCGCTCCACATCCACCGGCGGACTGGAACAGAGGTTCGAATTCCTATCGAATCAGCTGGTGAGTCAGTTGAATGACATATTAAGTGGTGCGCTGCAACGCGCGCCGCCGAGCGCCGCCGCGCCCGCGCTGGAGCCGAGCGCCGCCGCGCCGGCGCCGCCGCCCGCGCCCGCCGCGCCGGCGCCGGCCGCGCTCCCGGTCCACGTGGTTCCGGTGGATCACGAAGCACGTGTTTATATTTCATCTCAGAACTTGCCTAAACGTGATTATATCACTGACTTAGTTGTTTCCGTAAAAGAACCGACCGTCCTGAAGGCGAAACCTGACCGAGTTGCGAGAGTTTGTGCGTTGTCGCGTTTCGATTGTCCCGAATGGAAGGCGGTCCGCTACATAGATGCGCAGAAAAAGTACTTAGCGTCACCCGGGTTCACTGAGGCGAGGACGAACGCGGAGCTGCGTCGGCTGGAGGGCCCTTCGTTGTCGCGCGGCTCGCGCGCTGCCCTCGCGGAGCGTAGCTTCGCGGCGTTGTCCAACGCGTGTATCGCACAAAATGAGGCAGTAAATTCGGCTTTATCGAGTCTTATTGAATGGTGTGCGGCTCCGGATGCTCTTAAAGCACCGAATGCCTTGAACGATAAACTGAAAGAATTATTTGATACTCAGTCGGAGTATAAGAGTATATCTCATGATATCTTGCAAATTATTTCGGGCAAGCGGGCGGAGGCCCTCGCTGATAGGCGACACTATTTGTTAAAATCCCTAAAAGATAAGTATATTCGGGAAGATATAGATAGAATTCCACCAACCTTAGAGTACATGTTTAATCCCGAAGCGCTATCGGCATATTTGCAGAAAATAGGCGGTATTGATAAGATCCATAAGATCCCGCAGCCGTCCACCTTTCGCCGCCGTTCGCCGCTCCCGTCTACTTCCTATCAGGATAGATCATTTCGTACACGAAATAAACCGAAACCTTATAAAAGAGGTGGCGACTCGAAAGATCTCGAGGCCACCACGAGAAAAAGAGGGGGGGGTAATAAAGAAACAAAGCGAAAGACAAGGTACCGTAAATGACTCGGTAACCTTTTCAGGGGGCTGTCTTCGGTTTTACCGCGATGTTTGGATAAATTTAAATCCCCCCAGAGTGATTTTAAATTTGATTACTTCAGCTCGAATTCCATTCAATCAAAAGCCCCCTTTAGTTTGTCCAAATTTAGAAGTTTTACAAATGTTTCAAACTCCAGTGTCTCCCGAAATGACTCGGGAGATTCAAAATCTGATTCAAACCGATATACTAGAGCCAGCGCCGCTTTCCCCCAGCTTCATTTCACCTCTTTTTATAATAAAAAAGAGCAACGGGCAAAACAGAACAATTTTCAATTTAAAAGCGCTAAATTGTTACATGAATCCAACTCATTTCCGATTATTCAATCATCACCAAATGCACAATTTCCTGCAACTCGGGGACTGGATGGCCAAATTCGATCTCAGCCAAGCCTATTACCACATCCCAATACATGCGAAACACAGACGATTTCTACGTATAAACTACCAAGGTCAGTTGCTACAAATGACGTGCCTGCCATTCGGGTTAGCTACAGCGCCCAAAATGTTCGCGACCGTTACAAATTGGATAGCAGAAATACTACGGAAGCGAGGCATCAGAGTCATAGTGTACCTGGACGATTATCTGCTTGCAAACCAGTCCAGGCGAGCGCTATTGGAGCAAATAGAGTTAACACGACAGCTATTACTCGATCTAGGCTGGTCTATAAACTATCAGAAATCTGTCACGGTCCCTACGCAGACAATAGAATTCCTGGGCATCACGTGGGCCGCGCGGCGCAATGCCCGCTCCCTGCCGCAGACAAAGGTGACCGCCATCCGGCGCACCCTGCGGAGTCGCCTGGCCGCCGGCTGCTGCTCTTTCAAACAAGCGCAGCGCCTGCTGGGGCTCCTGAACTTCGCGAACTTCGTCACCCACAGGGGCAGGTTGCATTGCCGCAGTCTACAGCGCCACTGCCGCCAGCTGCGCCGCGCCCCACGCGCCTCGCCGCCCCTCCCGAGCGCCGTCCGCGAGGATCTCGCTTGGTGGGTCGACAACGTCACTCGAGCGACGCCTATTCATTCGGAGGTAAGTACGACGAACTTCATCGTCACGGATGCGTCAGATCGGCAGTGGGGCGCCTTAGTCAACAACAAGCGCTTGACGGGCTCGTGGAGTCCTCGCCGAGCAACGTGGCATTGCAATTGCAAGGAGATGTATGCGGTGATAGCGGCAATCTCGGCGGAAGCCAGATTGCTGACGGGCTCGAAGGTGATTCTGCAGAGCGACAACAAGACTGTGGTCGCGTACATAAAAAACGAAGGCGGGACCAGATCCCGTACGTTGCTGCGCCTCACGCGCCAGCTGTTCGCGCTGGCGGACCGGCTGCGCCTCACGCTGCAGCCGCAGTACCTGCCGGGCCGCTACAACACCGAGGCCGACGGGCTATCGCGCGGCGCGCTTCGCCCGCCCGAGTGGCACCTGCGCAGCGAGGCCACGGAGAAAATCTTCGCCCGCTGGGGCGTCCCGACGGTCGACCTCTTCGCGTCCGTAAGCGCCCACGTCGTGCCGAACTATGTCTCGATCGATTTATCAGACTCGAACGCCTGCTCTCACGACGCCTTCAGCGCCTGCTGGCGATACGACCTGGCGTGGATCTTCCCGCCGCCGGCCCTGCTGCCGCGCGTGCTGCATCACCTCAACGCGGCGAGCGGCCGATTCATCGTGGTGACGCCTCGCTGGATCCGCCCCTTCTGGCGGCCGGACCTGCGCGCGCGCGCGCTGGTGCGGCCCCTGAAGATACACTCGCTGCGCCGCGTGCTCGTGGACACGACGACGGGCCGCGCGCCGCCGCAGGTGGACAGGCTGGAGCTGGAAGCCTGGCTCGTTTCGGGTGGGACGCGCTGACCCCGGACTGGTCGGAGCGGGAGCGGGGCCTCCTGGCGTCCCACTGGCGCGCCTCCACGGTAAGAACCTACACACCTATCTGGAAGAAGTGGTCCGCTTGGTGCACCCGGAACGAAATCGACTGTCACGTACCAGCCCCCGAGCAGGTCGCGAGGTACCTGGCCCAGCTGTTCCTTTCTGAGAAGTTAGCTTACCGAACCATTCTAGTTCATAAGTCAGTAATAGCTTCCATTTGCGAGCCGATGTCGAATATTAAGATCTCCTCTAATCATTTGGTCAAACACATTTTAAAGGCGATAGCCTTGTCAAAACCGTTTCCCCCAAAACCACCCGTGTGGGACGCTAGAGATCTAATTAAGTACCTCGGTGAGACTGATCCTAACCTTGATAGTCTGTACGACGTTTCAAGAAGAACCGCCGCGCTTCTGCTCTTAGCGTCGGGCCGTAGGGTGCATGACCTCACGTTACTTCACTGTGATCCTATAAGTTTTATTGACAACTCTACTTCGATCACACTGCATCCTAAATTTGGCTCTAAAACCGATTCTGAATCTTACCAACAGTCTAGTTGGACCCTTTTACAAGCTCCTAAGCAAAATATCAACCCGGTTTTTTGGCTACGTCAATTAGTTTTGATTTCGGCACAGGTGCGGGGTGATTGTACCAACTTATTTGTATCAACGAGAGCTCGCTCTCAGCCCGCCAGCGCCGCTGCGATCGGGGGCTGGCTGAAGCGTCTGCTGGCAGACGCCGGTATCACGGCTACGCCGGGCAGCTTCCGATCGGCCGTGTCCTCACTCAATTGGCTTGAAAGTTATCCTATCAACGACATTTTAGCGAAAGCTAACTGGCAGCACGAAGTTACTTTTAGAAAATATTACCATAAAGATATTCGTGCGTCGAGACTTGATTCTGAAAAATCTTTATCAAATTTGTTTATTGTATGATTGTTGATTATGCAGATCTTCTGAGGCCCTGTTCCTTTTTTGTTTTTATGATGCTAATTAAGGTTATATTCGCAGGGAAACTTCTATGTTTGTAATAAATGATGCTATTATATGAACACACTACAAGTGTTTCTTATTGCTTTATGTTATAATTTTCACATTATTGCGTCTCGCTCCTAACTTGCCACCAGGTGATAACAGACAAATCTCAAGACGGACCTCGGACGTTAAACGGAACACATAATATAAAATTTTACCTTACAATAAAATTATTATTATGTTTCCTGAACGTCCGAGGTCCGAGTAACGGCTACCTGGTGGTTCCAC
This sequence comes from Tortricodes alternella, assembly GCA_947859335.1. Taxonomy (NCBI): domain Eukaryota; kingdom Metazoa; phylum Arthropoda; class Insecta; order Lepidoptera; family Tortricidae; genus Tortricodes; species Tortricodes alternella. Next base: position 3,644,714 of record OX401982.1, on the reverse strand, counting down.
CAAATCGCATTACGTACTTAACAATGAGGAACAATCATGGCGGCTAGTTAGTCGTAAGTTTGAGTTGTCAGGTTGGCGAGACCGAAATGGCGGGAAAGGTGAGCAAACATAGGAGTCTATGGCACGGAACTAGCGACATCTGGCGACCTTCGGCTGATCGGCAGCGATGTCTCTCAAGACGGACCTCGGACGTTCAGGAAACATAATAATAATTTTATTGTAAGGTAAAATTTTATATATTTTAAAGATAACTTTCCACGTAGGTTAAAAGCTAGTAAGTAATAGAACGACGTAGAGAGGCAGCCAAAGCTAATTGCACAATTAAGATCTCACACTTACTCAATATGCATTTTCTTATACCTTTGGTATATCAAAAGAGGCGGTATTTAGATTTAATTAAATTAGTCAATTCACGTACAAGATGTTTTTTTTAACCGTCCAAAGCAATTAACGAACGAAACAACATAAATCGATTTCACTAAAACCACTCAAAAGTCGGGGCTTTTTCGTCAAAGAAAATAAAGCGGAAAATCAAGGCGCGATGGAAAAAGGTCTATTGTTGGGAAGCGTTGTCTGAAAGATGATTGAATTGGCTTAATTTTTAATGCGTGTTTTGTTGATCAAATTATCTGGGAGGATATTTTCGAAGATTGTTTCTTGAGACAAACCCTTTTAAAATATTTCCTTGCATTGTTAAATTAAATCAGAGGACAATCTTTACACAATTCGATCTAGTCCCAAAGTAAGCTCTGAAGCTCTGTTATGAGTACTAGACGACGATATAAATACTTATATAGAGAAATAAATACTTAAATACATAGAAAACGTCCAAGACTCAGGAACAAACATTCGTGCTCATCACACAAATATTTGCCCTTACCGGGGATCGAAGCCGGGACGCTTGCGTCGGAGGCAGGGTCACTACCAACTAGGCTATCCGCGTCGTCAATTTGATTTGCGTTCGTTTACAATAGAGTCAGGATAACGACTTCTTTGCTAATAAATATATTACATTGAAGGTTATTAAGTTTAACCCTTAAGTACGATATAGTAGCGTCAAACTGTCAGACTTTAATCAGGTTTAACGGCAAATCGGATTTAACACATTCAGTGCCGACAAACGCTACTTAGCGCATAGCAGCGTTTTTCCGCTTTGAAGCGAAAATGCCCTACGAACGGTGAACCCAACTATCGGGTTCTCGGCACTGGATGTGTTAAGATTTTGGTGCAAGCTGATACTTATTTAAACGCGATAATCTCCAGCCGGGGGATGTGCCAGGGGTAGGTAAGAGCAGTATCTTTTATCTAGAATATTCATCTCAAATGCTGCAAAATAATACACTCGTATTACGTTATGCTCTGTTATTTTAAATTAAACAAGAATAGCGCCTCTATTCGGGAACGCTAAGTGATTCTGTAGCGATTCGTAAGCGAGATTTCTCATTGCACTCTTCCTCAAGACGCGTAATGCGTAAGAGCGAGAGGAGAAATCTCACTCACGAATCGCTACAGAATCACTTAGCGTTCCCGAATAGAGGCGCTGATCTTTGTCCTCTGAAATTGAAACGAACGCTGGAACATTTCGTGCTCCAATGCAAATCCAAGGATTGATATGGTCTTAAAGGATTATTAAATACAATAGCAGTTTTCGGGAAAATCCGACTTGAAAGGGTTCTCTTTAAGTTTTCGCTGTTTTCGGTATTAGACGATTGAAGCATTCTGCTATTATATTCTTATGTTCAATCACTCACTGAATTTGTAGATTCTTATCATAAACTAGTGTCACAAAAGCTTCACACCGATTTTCAATATGTTTCCAACATGAGCTAGGTTACAATTCACTAATCAGGAGAGAAAAATCGGCTGTAAGAGACAGTGATCTTACAAGGAGTTTACTCTAGAAAAGAACCGTTTATTCCTAGCTCACCACTCGCTTTCTGTGCACACCCCAGTGACCAACGAGCCTTATGCTCCGATGCAAACAACCATAAAAAATGACGTTTCCTACAATGGAAAATAACGTACCTACTTACATTTTTAGGGTTCCGTAGCCAAATGGCAAAAAACAGAACCCTTATGGATTCGTCATGATTGTCTGTCTGTCTGTCTGACTGTCCGTCCGTATGTCACAGCCACTTTTTTCCGAAACTTTAAGAACTATGCTGTTGAAACTTGGTAAGTATTCTGTGAACCGCATTAAGATTTTCACACAAAAATAGAAAAAAAAAAACAATAAATTTTAGGGGTCCTCATACTTAGAACTGAAACGTAAAATATTTTTTTTTTTCATCAAACCTATACATGTGGGTTATCTGTGGATAGGTCTTCAAAAATGATATTGAGGTTTCTAATATCATTTTTTTCTAAACTGAATAGTTTGCGCGAGAGACACTTCCAAAGTCGTAAAATGTGTCCCCCCCCTGTAACTTCTAAAATAAGAGAATGATAAAACTAAAAAGAATATATGATGTACATTACCATGTAAACTTCCACCAAAAATTGGTTTGAACGAGATATAGTAAGTAGTTATTTTTAATACGTCATAAATCGTAAACCGCAATTTACCTTTCATTCAATCAAATCATATACAAAAATAGAAAAAAAAAACATTTAATTTCATAAACATAAACCTTATGCATAAACCGTGAACCATTATATAGACAATGGTACGGAACCCTTCGTGCGCGGTTCCGACTCGCACTTGGCCGGTTTTTATCCACTCCACAGATAAGTGAGTACATATTTCACAAAATACGTACGTCTAACAGATGTCCTCTCATCGCATTAGTACCTACTCTGTAATGGCGTGTCTATACAGAAAGGGTCCACAATGGCATAATGCCCGTCATCCGTGACGTCATCAATCCTCAACGTGAAAGGATAATGGAATCCGCCATTAGCTGGGTTTATGAAGGTGGTATACCTAAACTTAGTCATATCGTTATGAGCCAAATTAATTAACACTTCGATTGCCAGACCGTAAGTACTTTGTTGCGGAATGTTTTAAGAGTACTGTGAACCAACGGCAAAAATCATCCGTTTTATACATAATAATTTAACAAATAAAAAAACCAACTCCAAAACCCCTCTGAAAAGTAAGAAATAATAGGTAATTGGCTTTCGTAAGTCATTTACCTAGAAATGGGAGATATATTATTGGTTAAGTGAAGTCATAAATTAAATATATCGAAGTCGGTGGCAAGTTGGTGGTTGGTGGTTGGCCCGCGTCCGAGACGCGACGGGGCCGGATTATCCGAATGCATCGTTTCGTTATCCACACAAATGCCAATTCGTACAATTCTCTATTTACACAAATTATCAGTCCTCACAATGAGCGATTGGTCCAATTCTGTAATCCGTACATTTAGCAATTCGTACAATGATAAATGAAATATCCTTTCGATGTCTTTTTCAAAAATAGTCCGAATATTAAATGAATATTCGAAAAATAAATTACATCAATTTATGTCAAGTAGGAACGCTTATTGACTTTCTTTAATTTCAAATACTCTTATTATTGTTTTCAAAAAAGTTTTAATTCCCCCAGCCGGCAGCAACCAGCAATCAGATGAAGACTGAGAAGCAAGAAGCAAAGAATTACACCACCGAGTCCTACAATATAACTGCAATATCACTGGTTCCACAATTATATTGATCGTCAGTAGATGATATTGACGGTCTATATCGACTACTGACGATTAATATAATTGTGCAATCAGTGATATTTTGCACAGTTATATTGTAGGTCAGTGGTTAGCCTTAGTCCACTCTGTTCCGACCAGCGGCCCTAACATGAATGGCACAAAGATAGGATAGACCGTCTTATCTCTAAGCGCGTCTCTCTCACACTAGGCCGGCGAAAGAGATGGTCATAGAGATAAACGGGTTTAATTTATCTTTGTGTCATTCATGTTAGGGCCGCAGCAGCTATAGGCCCTTTAGAAATTGATTTGTTAGATGGGTTCCGCAAACGCATTGTTTGCAAACGCAACAAAAACAATGCTTTTGCGGAACCCAACATCTCCAAATTATATTGTTTTAGGACCTTAAAAGAAACAGCATTTCTGTTAATTATTTTATTATTATTATTGTCATAATTTTTGTTTCTTTGTTTAAATATATTATTTCGTAAAAATGTTTTTCTTTTATTTTAACCTTCAAACTTTTTTATTCGTTCTTTACCCGAGGCTTAGCACACAAATTTTTATCGCGCACATACTCGTAAAAAATCTGCCACTTTTTAACTAATTCTTTTTTTAACACGGTGGCTGCCATGAGCATCACCGGTGGGATCACGTTTTCTTTTCTGTGTGGCCATGAGCATCACCGGTAGGATCAAAAGCTAATGTGTCACCGGTGATGCTCATGGCACCTCAGTAATAGAGCGTTGCTTTGAGCATCACCGGTGGAATCAGTAATTTTTGTATGGGGCGTGGGAGCAATACTGTAGGTGTAGGAAGGTGGTCAGCCAACGTGTTAATCGGTATACCTCCAGTTTGGTCCCGTTGTAGTCAGTCGGTGTGATGAGAGGATCTATGAGAAATCGATAGAACTCTTCAAATATTATAGGCACGCATATAGCAATTTTAGTATTTTCTGTAATATCTCAAGCAGTTACGTTCCAAGAGCATTATTTGGTGAAGTGGAACTGTTGATGAAGACCATAGTTTGTGTTAGTTTCTAGATAAAACTGTATTGCCAAAGTTGAAAAAAGACATACTGCTGAGTTTCTTGCGGCGTTTCTTCTCAGCAAATGTCACCTTTCGTAGCGCTGGTAGATTCAGACATGTAAAAGAGCCCAGGTGGCCTACTTGCAAAATAAATATTTTCATTTTCATTTTCATAGATGATCCCCGGAACTTCTAAATGATGAGTATTGCACTGTTGGCGATTTTTCTTTATAAGGTTGTAAAGCAATTTATGCTCATGAAAATGCGTGTGGTGAAATAGAACTGGGTTTAAAGAACCAGGAGAACTCCTCAAAGATTGATGTCCTTGCACCCTGGATAGCAACATTTTGTATACGGTGATGAGCAATTGGCATTATGCTATTGTTGCTTGATGTAATAAATGTGTTTCATACGATAAGCACTAAAAAGTATAAAATAAAATAATAATTTAACAAATAAAAGAACCGACTTCAAAACCCCTTTGAAAAGTAAGAAATAATAATAATTAGCTTTCGTAAGTCATTTACGGCAGATATATTATTGGTTAAGTGAAGTGGTAAATTAAATATATCGAAGTCAAGTATCGAAGTAAGAAGAAGGCAAGTTTATCAGGTAACACATGGAATAAATGGTACTTTATAATACATCCCCCATACTGTGTTCATTTACTTGACACCGACTTCGATATATTCGGGATAATCATGACCAGATAACTGGTTATCTGTGAAGATTTTTTTCCTCAGAGATAATTAGTTATCTCTAAGGATGTTATATTGTATCCTGGCAGATAACTGTTTTTTTTTTTTCAACAGCTATCTACAAGGAAAATCTATTCCTCGGAGATAACTGGCCATCTCTGAGGATTTTATTTTCCTCGAAGATACCTGTTCTTTTCAACAGTTATCTATAAGGAAAATCTATTCCTCGGAGATAACTGGTTATCTCTGAGGATTTTATTTTCCTCGCCAATAGCTGTTAAAAAAATTCAATTATATGTAAGGCCAACTGTTGAGCGACATGCACGTGCAAGAGCAATCTTACAGTTGCAGAAAAACCGCACAGCACCGTTGGGCATTGCTTATGCCCATATTTTAATATGAAACAATATGCCCATATTTTATGCGTACTAAAATTTTATTTTTATGACGTGAAAGATTTTAATTTCAATTCAGTTGTGTTTTAATCATACTATCATACTTCATACTAATATTATAAACGCGAAAGTTTGTTTGGATGGATGGATGTTTGTTACTCCTTCACGCAAAAACCACAGGACGGATTTTGATGAAACTTTACAATGTTATAGCATCAGAATAGCACATATAATATAATATATAAAGAGATTTATCAACTACCACTGGTACGTTTCCCTACTTTTGGAGTAAATGTGATTCCGCTAGCAATATTATTTGTGCACCTGTGTGTGCGTCGTCATGGTAACCACGAGATGATTACTCCAAATGAATCCATTATGTGCTTCACTTTTGACAGGTCGCCGGTTTGACACATTCCTTCTATATTGTTATTATTCTAAGGGATTGGCATGATTTTTTGCATAGCGATAGTTGGAGGGCCAAAGAGAGGCATATGCTAGATACTTTTTATCCTGGCAAAATTCCCAGTTGCGGAATATCGATAAACGAATTCCAGGCAAACATAATCGCAGGCAAAAGCTCGTTCGTGGCAGCCCTACGATTGGCGGCGGTGGCGACTCCCACAACTCGGCTTCGCTGATTGAAATCATTATTTTTATGAACAAACGCGCACTTTGCGTTGATGATCTTGTTACACGAGTTTTGGGATGATGGAATGTTAGGACCGCGTTTCGGGATAGTTAAAACGCCAACGCAATTTTAAGCACAGCGAATTTAGTAGCGCACGTCGTAAAACTTTTACCTTTCTAGAATCGATTCACTAATAGTAGTTTATGCTACGGTTGCATAATGATAGGCCTTAAAACACTAGTGCGGTTTTCATGAAACGAGCTTTAGCGAGTTTCATAATAAGATCGCATGTGTGTTTTAAGGCCAAATTATGCAGAGTTGCATACATAACTTTATCTACACACATATTATAAATCCTCCATGATGTGTTCAGAAACAATATTTTCTGGCAACAAGTTATTTGTTGCAATCGTGGCTGCATATTTCCGATATCCGGCGCATTTTCACACAGTCACTCCCGAAAAGACTACTATTCATATTTTCAACTAAAATGTAAATTACAAACAACTTTACTATTCAATTCAACAACAATTCTACTTTCGTTCAGCAAAAAACCAACATAATGACGCCAATTCGATCCAAAGTCAAAACCATTTTTTTTTAATCATAGACAAACGAATGAAGTCTCTATTCTCACGTCACTCGAGATCAAATGTCGTTCGGTTTATATTAAAAAAAACATACTGAATTGATGTTTCGTATCAATAACTGTTTAATATCTATGGATACTAGAATAGAGACCCACTTGAGTTTTGACAGCTGTTCCAAATTTAGTCTCATTTCGATACTAAAATCGATACTGTAATAACATTGCAGCACTGGTTTTACCTAATTGGTTGTCACAATGGTGGTCATTTCCTACGGTTTTTGATTACACTATGGAGGTTTTATGATATGGGTGTAGATAAATCATTTTATGAAACAGATGCCCAGATGTCATAAATCTTTTAACTCAACTGCAGGTTTTTGTACTAAAATAATTATCATTTATACCGATTATTTTATCAAATCAGTGGCAGTATGCCCGTTGGGATTTTCGGCAACACCTCATAATTTCAAAAATTGATTAACTTCCATGCACTCTTTCATCCCCTATTTTCCCCCAGCCCCCTAAGGGAATGAATTTTCAAGAATCATCTGAGCTCATGTATAAGTTTTATAAAGAACTCACAGACCAAATATCCTAACTTTTACTAACAAATTAAGCTGCCAAACTTGCAGGGCGTGCGGGGTTTTGAGAGCGCTATGATTGGTGGGTTAAGACCGGTAGATAATACTTAAGACCTAAGTTAAATACATAGGTAAGTAGTTCTATAGGTATGTATGAAGGGAATAATGAAAGTGGACGAAGCGAAACAAGTATGTAAGGATCGTAGCAAGTGGAAAGAAGTGGTCTCTGCCTACCCCTACGGGGAACAGGCGTGATTATATGTATGTATGTATGTATGTAAGTAGTTCTCCCTGGAGTATTTTGGTTTATATACCAAATTACAACAGTTTCAACTACCCAAAAAGTTACAAATCTCATGAAACAACAAAACTTTGCTAAACTCTAAGAAACTATTCTTCGGCGTTCCATTTCCCGGGCACCAAAAACAGTAAAAACCTGCAAGCGGTATTTCACTTATTTCACATGTGACAAACTTACATGTGCGTATCGGCAAAACTTAAACTAACTAACTTTACACTTAAGTTCGATGACAGCGCCGTTTTGAGCAGCATTGGTAAGTTGGTGGTGAACTCTCTTGGGAATTTCGTTGTTGACCAAATTGTTTTGGGCCCTGTTTTGAATTTGTTCTTGGATCCTTTCATGGAAAGGGAAAACCACTTCCATGAAGAATGATTGGAAAGTAGGGAACTGCTTTTGTGCAATTTAACCCTTTTTCTGTTACAGCTCACAGTCGTAAAATGCTTACTGGTGACGCCTTTTGCCAGCAACACCGATTGGCATTATAATCGTTTAATAGTACATTGTGCATCTAGGGCCGTAAGAAGTCATATCAGCGTCGGGCTTCTAACAGACTCTCGTTAGTTATCCCCTTACTGCCCGTGATACACACAATGTTTTTCATTACATTTGCGAGGAAACGAAATTAAAAATTAGACAAAAAAAAGTATATATATTCATTTTATTCCCATTTTACATCGTGAATTACCATCAGGTGAGTGTTCATAAACTGAGCGTACGTTGCGATCAGCGCGGGGCAGCTCCGCCGGCTTGCGGTCGCGCGCCCCGCCGGCTGCGGCTCCCGAGCAGCTCCGCCGACCTGGCGCACTTAACTGCCCGCGGGAGTTTGTATGGTTTATAACTCCCGCTGACGGCGGGGCCCGTAGAGGAGTTAAATCGGCTATAGCTGCTCTATACGCCTGCGTATAATAACACCCTTTCCGAGCAAGTGTGATGAAAAAAATATTTTTATAATCAACTTGCAAAAATTAGAGTATTTTTGATAAATTAAATATATCGAAGTCGGTGGCAAGTGTGTTAGATATTTATTCATCTATAGGTACTGTGTTCGTATACTTGAAACCGTTTTCGGTGTATTTAATTCATCACTTAAACTACAATATATCTGACCTTTCTAGGTTTGAAGTCTGTTTTTTATTTGTAATTTTTAGGGTTCCGTAGCCAAATGGCAAAAAACGGAACCGTCATGTCTGTCTGTCTGTCTGTCTGTCCGTCCATATGTCACAGCCACTTTTTTCCGAAACTATAAGAACTATGCTGTTGAAACTTGGTAAGTAGATGTATTCTGTGAACCGCATTAAGATTTTCACACAAAAATAGAAAAAAAAAAAACAATATTTTTTGGGGGTTCCCCATACTTAGAACTCAAACTCAAATTTTTTTTTTTAACAAACCAATACTTGAGGGGTATCTGTGGACAGGTCGTCAAAAATGATATTGAGGTTTCTAACATCATTTTTTTCTCAACTAAATAGTTTTTGCGAGACACTTCCAAAGTGGTCAAATGTGTGCCCCCCCCTGTAACTTCTAAAATAAGAGAATGATACCTTTCATTCAATCAACTCAAATATAAAAATAAAAAACCATTTAATTCCATAAACATAAACCTTATGCACAAACCGTGAACCATTATATAGACAATGGTACGGAACCCTTAGTGCGCGAGTCCGACTCGCACTTGGCCGATTTTTTTATTTGTAATTTTTTAACTGACTCGCGGGCAGATCTTGCTAGACGTACAGTGTGTTTAATGTGTTGTGTAGAGTAGTGAATTATTTTTTATTTCTTTCGAAATTTCTCCGACTATTTTCCGGGCTTTGCTATGCTCAGTTCAACACTGAGATTAACAACAAGTTCACAGTTACAGTAACGCTATGCGAGGAACTGATAGGATATCGCAAGTTTGGCTGACTAATCTTATTTATAATAAAATTAATTATTTTAAGCCAAATGAGTTTTATTCTTTCTTTTCTAAAACTGACATAACTCACAATTCAGTACAAAAAAGGTGGTTCGACCACATCCTCCCCCTTTTTACAAGAGGACAATTTTTTTTAAAGGTCGACGTAGTATCCCTGCGGCCGTTCTAACATTTGCCACCCTTACGGTTCCGTCACGGCCCGGAAAGGTTTCTGAAATGATGCCTCGTGGCCAAGTGCCCCTCGGTAGGTCTCCGTCAGCGATTAAAACGGGGTCTCCAACCTTGACAGTCGCATTTGGGGAGCCTCGAACACGTCGTGGAGCCAGGGTCGGCAGATACTCAACCACCCAACGCCGCCAAAAGTGGTCAGCCAATCTTAGGGCCCTGCGCCAGCCGCTTCTGCTGCAAAGATCGGAGTCAGTGAGCCGAGCTGGGATTGGGCGGCCCGAGGACGAACCGAGTAGTAGATGTGCGGGCGTTAAAGCCTCCGGATCGTTAACATCAGGTGACACATGGGTCAGGGGTCTAGCATTTATGAGGGCTTCGGCTTCAGCCAATAAAGTAAGAAAAACTTCATCAGATGGCGTTCGTTCCCGAAGCGTGACCTTAAGAGCGGTTTTCACGCTCTTCACCAACCGCTCCCATGCCCCGCCCATAAACGGTGCTGATGGGGGAATAAATTTCCATTCAATTTGGTTATTTGAGGCGTAATCTGTAACAGCTTCATCGTATAGAGCGCGTAGCTGTCGGTTCGCGCCAACGAATGCGGTTCCATTGTCGGAAAATATTTGACAAGGCGTCCCTCTTCGAGCGATAAAGCGTCGGAGGCACATTATAGCTGCGTCAGCTGACAAACTATGTACCACTTCAAGGTGTAGAGCTCTCGAAGTCAAACATGTAAATAACGCTACCCATCTTTTCTCCTGTCTACGACGAACCATTACTTGTAAAGGGCCGAAATAGTCCACCCCTACGAACGAGAAAGGTCTCTGATGATGTGACAGCCGAGCTTGAGGCAAATCTCCCATTGTTGGTTGTAAGGGTTTCCCACGCAATAATTTGCAGAATTGACAGTTGTGTACAAGTGATCTTACAGCGTTCCTTAGTCCCAATATCCAATATTGTTGTCTGAGTTCATTTATGACTGTTTCAGTGTTGGCATGGGCGAACTTGCCATGGAAATGACCGATCAATAGGCGTACGGTTGGTTCTTTACCATCAAGGAGAACAGGGCGTATAGCACGATCTTGAACATCCGCAACAGCGACTGTACGCCCTTGCACATACAACAAACCATCTTGGTTTAAAGCCGGGGACAGGTTCACTAGGCGACTTTTAGGTGGTATAGGACGGCTGCGTAATAGGCATTGTATTTCCGTATTGAAGGTATTCTTTTGGCTTTGGCGCAGTATATGGACCTCTGCAATTTCTAGAGCTTGGACAGAGAGTGGCCGCAGGGTAATCCGAGACGTGGCAGTTGTAGAGTTGCTTCGTTGTCCAGGATTATGTTGAGTGATGATAAAATTGTGTGAAACTCCCCGAACCCTTGTGATGCATGCAGCAATGAACTGGTGAGCTCTAGCAGTTGCCCTTACCATTCTAAGCCAAGAGCTAAAATGAGACGGATTTGCAACTACTGGGTCGGGCAACTCGTTTACAGCGTTGAAATTGCAAGCGACATTACTAAGTGATGAGGTCGACGGTGATTTTAAGCGTGCTGATGACAATTTAGTGGGGCGTGCCGATGGTTTTAATTCTATCTGCTCCAAAGGTCTGTCAGATACGCTACTTGCCGGTTCAGACGGCCAATTGATGGAAGCAGAAAGCAAGAACTCGGGACCAGAAATCCATCGCGATTCTATACTTAATTTACTACTTTTAATACGTGTAGCATCATCAGCAACGTTTAGATCTGTAGGAACCCAGCGCCATTCAGAAATCACGCTGTTCTCTAATATTTCACCGACCCGATTGGCTACGAACGGCTTATATTTTCGAGCATCACTTCGTAGCCAACCCAGTACTGTCATGGAATCGCACCAGAAATAGCGTCGAATGGGCTTGAAACGGTGAGACTCGACAATAAATGAGGCAAGACGAGTGGCAATCAAAGCACCTTGCAGTTCAAGTCGTGGTATTGAAGCTGGTTTCAAAGGTGCCACACGTACTTTGCTCGCAATAAGTGCAAGCTTTACACGACCAGCTACGTCGGTAAGTCGCCAATACGCAACTGTGGCATACGCAGACTCGCTTGCGTCGCAAAACACGTGCAATTCCCGTTCTGTTACTTCCATGAGGCCTTGATTATACCACCGGGGTATCTGTATCTCTGAAATTGACCTCAAACTTTCGAACCATTCATACCACACTTTGCAATCATCTTCACATAGTTTCTCGTCCCAATCCAAGCCTTTCCGCCACAAATTTTGAAAGAGTATACGACCTTTTACCACGATTGGTGACAAGATCCCTAAGGGATCATAAATACTCATGACTTGTGTAAGGGCTTGGCGTTTAGTTAGAGGAGTCGAGAACTCATTTGGCAGACCCAAATTGAACCTAAATTTATCATGAACTGGTTGCCAAATGAGTCCTAATGTGCGAGAAACTGAGTCCTTACTCAAGTCTACATCGCGTACTTTAGTATTGACGACACTGGATAACAGCTCGTCTGGCAAACTGGCTACGGCTGCCGGGTTGTTGGTCGTCCAACCACGCATTTCGAAACCGCCGTGTTTATGAATGGTGACTACCTCAGCAGCTAAACGGGCTGCGTTATCTATACTGTCAACACTGCTGATGAAGTCATCCATGTATGTATCGCTTTTAATAGCCTCTACGGTCTCAGGGTACTTTTCTCGGAACTCTGATGCATTTAAGTTCGTGATGTAAATTGCCGTAGAGGGGCTTGAACAGGCGCCAAAAATCATTGAGCTCATGCGAAAAGTCTTGATAGGACCTGAAGGATCGTCACGCCACAAAAACCTTTGGGCATCTCTATCTTGCTGTATTATTTTTACCTGAGGAAACATTTCCTTAATATCAGCTGTTAAGGCAATCATTCCTTCTCTAAAACGCATCAAAATACTAAGTTGGCATTGCAAAAGGTCAGGTCCTGTCAATAGCATTGAGTTCAGAGAAACTCCCGAAGAGCGTGCGGCTGCATCATGAACAACACGAAGCTTTGCGGGTTTGTTGGGATTGATCACGCCAAAGTGTGGCAAATACCAACAAACACCGGTGGGTTTTACTCCAGTACACTCTTCGGCATAGCCTTTGTCTATGGTGTCACGGATATTATTTCGGTATCGCTCAGCATACTCAGGTTCCCTCAACATCTTTCTTTCCAGACTTTTGTACCTAGACAATGCTAAAGGATAACTATCCGGTGCCGTTGTGTCATCAGACTTCCAAAGCAAACCTACTTCAAAGCGCCCAGAAGGAAGTCGACGAGCGGTACGACCTAAAATGTCTAGTGCGCGTTGATCGTCAGTACTACGTGCTTCGTGTTTGGTGATTCCAATAGCATCTAGTTTGTACTGAGCTTTAATAAGCTCTTCGAGCTCTGACCTGGGGTCGTCGGCTTTAGACAAAGACACATGGTACAACGATTCAACGGGCTTCGTTCTACTACTGGTAAATCCGAAGAGAACCCAACCCAATGCCGTTTGAATTGCTACCGGTTGCGATTTCGTGCCTTTCCTGATGGCGTTCGCAACAGACAAGTGCCAATTATCGATCCCAATTATTAAAGTAGGACTTGCACTGTCGTAGCACAACTCTGTGGATAAATCCGATAGGTGAGGATATTGAAGCAAACTATCTAGACCAACTGATTGGCTGCGTGTAATGCCTAAATTCTTAATTGACCGAGCTTTATTTATCGTAAAAGTTTCACTACTGTGTCGGCCTTTTATTTTAAAATCAACATATTGTACAGACGTATCTCGATACAAACCACCTACACAATCGAGGTGAATTTGTCCCTCAGGTCCTTCTGCGCCTATGCGTGAGGAGATGTCAGAGTCTATGAATGTCGACGTGGACCCGTCATCTAAGAGTGCGAACGTGTCCACACTTCCTGCTGGCCCAGAAACTGTTACTGCGACTATCTTCAAGAGTGGCCGGAGCGTAGGGCTCACGTTCAACACGCTTAAATGAACCATGTTCTGTTCTGAGACGGTTGTCGTGGGGAATGACATGACAGCCTCTGACATCTCTTGAGACGTGCGAGTACAATTTACGCGTTCGCTGGTATGCGAAGATGTCGGAATAAAGTTTGGGTTGTGTAACAAAGTATGATGTTTGCGATAGCAATTTTCTATTTCGCACTTATTTTTATTTTTGTTGCACAACCTAAAACTATGTGAAACTTTTTTCAGGCATCGATAACATATTTTATTGTCTTTGATAAAACTCCATCGGCCCTCTACTGTCATCGCTTTAAATCTGTCACACGTAGACAAATCATGACATTGTTTACAAAGGGCACATGGATTATTATGATTATCCTGTTTTATGTTTTTAGACTGATAATTACCAAAGTTCGATTCTTTGCGTGGCCTTGGTTCCGATTCAGATACGGTGTGGGCACGCTCGTGCGAATCCCGCAGCAGGTGCGGCGTTACGACGGGCGTGTCGAACTTAATGTGTAGATCAACCTCCCGCGACAGAAAATCCGATAATAATTCAACTTTCGCAGTGCTGGACGGCTCGTTGACGGCAGCACGAGCTGCAGCATAGTCTAGCCATCGTGTACGTAACAGTGGGTGAAGTTTGGTAATAAGTGTTTCGAATAACTCCGGGGAGCGTAAATAGTCAGTTTTATTCAAAAGCCTGACTACTTCAACACAGTTACGTACACGAGAAGCAAATATAGTAAGATCTTTGAGATCGTTATTGACCTTAGGCAGTGCGCGGATAGATGTAACCTCTCGCAACACAATCTGCTCCGGACGCCCAAACCGCCTGTCCAGCTCCTGCATGACTACGTCGGGCTCTACTGCTGTCGCGAGGAGCATGCAGACCGCGTCGCGCGCAACTCCCGATAGGGCCACGCCCAAACGAGCTAGGTTTTCTGCCGCTGTAAAAGATCTATGTGAATTATAGAACGAACGCTTGAAAACGAGCCAATCCAAAGGGGATTTACCGTCGTAGGTTGGAAGATTAATATAACATTTACTACGTCTGTTATTGGGTTCGACCTTATCTACCAAACTTTGAAAAACGTTTACTAGTCGTGTGACACTATCCGCGCCATTCTGGTGACAGCAGAAAGGGGTAGGAACGTCGGCCGCCGCGTAGATGTCTCGGTACTGACTCGGCATGGACGGCTGATCTGCTTCTAAACGTAGGGCTGCGGCGACATCGTTACCTACTTCGTTATAGTGCGATGAAGGTGTCTGTAAACAATTGACAATGTTAGTAGGCCCCGACTGGGGGTTATTATGAATTTGACATATAGTTTTCTCCGTAGTTGGGTTGTCGAGTTGGTTTTTCGGTAAGAAATCGTAGGTTTCGTTGCAAGTTTCGGGCACGATATTTTCACTAGTTGTCGATTGTAACCATTGTTTAATACTACCTCGATCCCGACCACTTATTGTATCGTCACTTCGCGCGTCAATCGCCGCAAGCTTAGCCTGGTATGTTAAGTCGGCTGTGCTTCGTTCAAGCTCCAACTTTTTTGCTGCCAGCGCCGCCCTCATCTGTGCTTCTTGCGCAGCCAGCTCCAATCGTGCGAGGTGACGGGCGTGCTGTGCCTCTGCTGCGAGTTTTCTCGCAGTAACCGTCGCCGACGAGTGGCTCGTGCGCGATGATGTAGAGCGGAGCGGACGCGGAGCGTGGCTGGTTGTAGAAACCGTCGAAACGTTTCCAGTTTCGCGCGGCGCCGCTGCTTCGCTCACATTGTTGCCCCCAGCTATTGAGGTGCCTGCGGTCGATTCGTTACCTGTATTTTGAGCATTGCGTGCATCGGTAGACGAAACTACTAACTGCGTTTGACTGCGGGTTACGACCATTTTAGTACAAAAATGAGAAAATTTTAAATAATGTATATAATTGCTATTTTATCGTTTTAACTCGATAGCACCATTATTTTGCGTACTGGTATACTTTTTAACTCGAAGGACCACTATTTGGCTGACTAATCTTATTTATAATAAAATTAATTATTTTAAGCCAAATGAGTTTTATTCTTTCTTTTCTAAAACTGACATAACTCACAATTCAGTACAAAAAAGGTGGTTCGACCACAGCAAGGGTTCCGAGAGAAACCGCTCCCGCGGGGCCACCCGAATAAAAACCCTGATTCCTGATCGCTGATTACTTCCCGGCGTGGGCGGTTTGCGTATGTACTCACGCGTTAGGCATCTTTCACGCAATTGCTTAGTTCGAAATCAAGAACAAACTTGAAACGTGCATAACTGACGTGGCTAAAAAACATTGCAGAACTAAGCTTTTGTTAAAGTTTAAAACAATGTGAACACTGACGCCTAGTGCATTTAATATTGAGCAACTAGCTGTCCCCCGCGGTTTCACCCGCGTAGATCAAATGTTGACAATTTTATGGGTTGAATTATTTCTGCGCGGCTCCCAATTTCTTTTTCTAAAATACAAGTAGCCTAAAGTTACTCCTTACCTATAACACCAGCTATCTGCCAGTGAAAGTCCCGTTAAAATCGGTCTAGCCGTTTCGGAGATTAGCCGGAACATACAGACACAAAAAAAACTTACATGTACCGTAAATTCTACTATATATATATATATATATACATATATATATATATATATATATATATATATATATATATATATATATATATATATATATATATATAGACATACATACATACATAGCATCACGCCCGAAATCCCTAATGGGGTGGGCAGAGCCACTTGTGGCCACGTTCAATTAATTAGTCCTAAGATGGTATGATGAACCGTATGGTGACAGGTGATCAGCCCATCGCCCATACAGATAGTCAGGTATATATATATATATATATATATATATATATATATATATATATATATATATATATATATATATATATATATATATATATATATATGTACGTATATAATACTAATAAAATCTAAGTATCTGTAATTTCAAAATAACAGCTTTAAGTAAATGAAAGCCACCCTTACATTCTGCTTAAAAGATTGAAAAAACAAATAATTAATATAAATGAAATAAGACTTTTGTATTTGACAGTACTGTGATTGACTATGAAGAATTTTCATCCATTATTTTTTCAATGTTCCACTTAGCTTTTCTGTTATGCTTTTGTCGTAAAAGAGGTACTATTTCCGGTACTATTTTTTGGTATAGGTATAGCTGGCTTAGGAATTCAATGGCATTCTGTGTGAGCTCGGCCGGGAACGCCAGCTTTGATGGTGCACAATATTATACCCGTTTGGTATGAAATATCTCAGTTTCTATTAGAGCTACGAAGTTGAGACTTCGTGAGCCAGCGGCACTATTTTTTGGGATATGTAGCATTTTTGGGAACAGCACCATTCTCGAGATCCAAACTGTACCCGTGAAACAGGATTAATATCTCCGAAATTACAAAGGTAGTAATTCGGTACTATGTTTTGGAATCATCACATCCTGGATATCTTCGACGGGAACGATATTCCTGGGGGACTAGCACGACATGCCTGCGAGTCGTTTGTCGTTCAGTGCGTCTCTCTCAAACTAGTGAAGTATGTAAGGGACGCACTGAGCGACAAACGACTCGCGGGCAGGTCGTGCTAGACGTGCTGATGCTGTCTCTAGCAAAATTCATTTATTCTGTCAGTTTGTAATATTGGACATATGAACGTAGATTTGTATTTCTTGGGAAATAAAACATAAGAAATGATTATAGTATGTATATTTTCACTTTAATATAAAAATTATAGATATCCACTGTAATATTTACAAATAAGTAAATGGCAAACAAATAAAGATTCAACATACGGATGTCGTACAATAGCGTTCGTTTGGCGTTTGTGACAAAAAATAAATAATTTAAAAAAAATCTGAGGCGTAATAAAAACATTTAGACTAAAAACATTTTTCATCGAAAATACAATTTATATTTTTATGTCACAAACGCCAAACTCAACCGAAGTAAATCACTACGAAATCACCGTTCGCAATATAATTTCATACAAACTTAATACTGTCTACTCCAACTAATTTAGAAGGGATCTATTCTGCATTTTCCTGACACATGGAAGCAGTGAAATGGAAAACCTTTACAGTAGCTTCTAGTCTAGACTACAGACCGCGCAAAACTTCGAGTACGTTCTAAACGTGCAGGGCAAATTATTTTGGACTTTATTACCTGTGCAATAGCGGCTGTAACGAGAATCGCCTCGTTTACACGGTGCGACTTTGTCATAAAATATGGCAAAGCGTAAGATCCGACGTGCCGCCTCTTCATGGGCGAGCCCTAATGTACGTTTGGCGCAATCTGCAATGTTAGATCTATTGCTGGGCTATTTTATGGCATTACCAACCGTTATGAACATTATTGATTGATACTAAAATTGATGATCCATTGAACAGATCTGTGGATGATGTGGAGAAATTATTTATTAGGCAGGCTATATATACACCCTGTTTCACGACAGACTGTATACATAATACAAATCAATGCTAAGAATAAACAGTGCTAATAATATTACCTCGGTAAGAATTTAAAATGAAAAAATGTTGAATGCTGATGCATGGTAACATTACATGTGGTGCGTCGCCCTTTGCAATTCCGAACTTGGCTCGACACACTGCCGTATGTATATTTTGCACGAACTCCCTAGTCAAAAAGTGAGGTAATTGTTATTTTTATCTAAAATCTCTTATTAATATACGGTCTCGTGGAACAGGAGATAGTAAGTTTTGTTGACGGTAAAAGTAATAAAATTGATTTTTCATAATAATAATATCAAGTCACTACTGAACATTTTATTCCTGCCATAACCACGTCAATTCGGTTAAGATTTATTTATTAAAAAAACACTAATTTAAATGGACATGTCATAATTTGATTCGTAAAATAAACACTTCATACGGCCACGGTAATTGTACAGGGTAAAACTGGTAGAAATACGCTCCTACAAAAATGTAACAAAGTTGATAAATTAAATGAAACACTAATGCTGAGGCCACATGTGCGGGATTCCCCATAGGCTTAGAATTAACGCTACACTAAAGACCAACAAAGCGTGGGAAAGAGACATATCTTTATGAACATCCTGTGAGGGGGAAAGTGAAGCCAAATAAAATACTATTATATCATGATATTTTCAAAATAGAAGCACATAGCGTCCTGCTTACATTTGCGTGCATGTTTCCTTTATTTTTTAATTAATTAACTAATGCTATGAAAATTATATATGTATCGTGTTCCGCTATTAATTGTGATATGACTTAGAGAAATAACCCAAACAATAAAAAGTTTCACAGGTAAATATGATTTTAAGACTGGGATGTTTGCAATCCTATTTTGTCATATTCATGTTAGTATGTATGTATGTTGCTCAGAAAGCAATTAAATCAAATAAAATCAAATCGTTCAACTGAGAATAGGTAATTACTAGAATAACAGACGGATTGAAAACATCGACATTTCAAACGACGGTGTAACTATCGATATAAATATAATAACCTAGGCGCCGCACTATTTGTAACTCACACGTATGTAATCAAATCACTAATACATGCACATTTTCATTTTGGTTTCGTTGCAAATCTGACGTTTTTCATCTTGTACATTCTACATCTATGCCCTTATCTTAATGGCGCGATTGGAGCGAACCTTCGCCGAATCCCGCAGATGTGGTCCCAGCATTATGGGCAATAATGCTACTCTGTAAAAGTTTCTTGCTTCGCTTCGCCTTTATTTTCAGACAGTAATAGACAATCCCTATCACAGACTAGATACACGATAATCCAGAACCCATCCAATAACCTTTTAAAAAATGGAATATACAATTTACCACCTTACAAGTTTCAATAAAACATTGATGTTTGTAAGAGAAAAATTACGTTTTGTTACACATATTAGATCTCTTCTATAACTCGTTTTTTATTTTTCAGAAATAGAATAAGTGTAAACAATTTTGATACGTATCTTAGTTGAAAAGTCATCTTATAGATATAATAAATAATAGAAGTTCCAATATAAATTAAGTAAACCAATTGTAGTTTATTTGTTATTTACTAATATTTATTTAATAATTTCAATAATGACTTTTCAAGATTGTTTACTTTAAAGTTTACACTACTTCTATTTCTAAAATAATGCGGTAAAAATGGACGCACTCGCCAAGTGTAACAACACAATTTTTTTAATGACAAGACAAGACATTAAATTATAAACTCAAACCTAAAATTTATTTCGAATTGCACTTATACTGAATCCTGCCATTACTTAAAAACAATTATATCAATGATGTACTTATAGACATATTCGATCGAAAATAATAAACTTAAATGCGTACGTTCAGTGATTTTACAATATAATTACAAAAGCTCGCGGTTCTGTGCCGTTTACAAAAAAAATGATATGTACAGAGGTCTATTGCTACACTATAATCTATGGTACCCTTAACCTAGGCTAATTACAGTTTCTACATGCTATCCTGTCTTTTTACAATCGCCCTAGAGTCGCGTTAATGTTCTAAATTTTAGAACATTTCATTTAATGCATGAAAACTTTATTAGATCCATTTTCTCCCTTCAGCAAACCCCATGCAATTTTATTAATATAATGCACAGAACACTACCACTCCCTGTTTGCCGGCGACATAAGAGAGCATAGTTGTAAACTGTTATTGCTATAAATCAAATTGCATTAATGAAATATTATATAATTTCTAATTTATTTGCGACTACACAGCTACAAATCCCAACAGAAGAGAAAAATGTAAATTTCAATTAAATAAAATTGTACATTTGTCAAAAGACAATTAATAAAGCTATTCCACATTGGTGTTGCTTTGGACATTAATTTTATAACGTCTATACAACAAATTTAAAGCTGCATGTGATGATTCTGAAAGAATCACAGACACTTTATTCTTGATACTTTTAAGTGTCAGTATCAAAATTGTCGCAAATTCATCACTCTCGAAATAAATTTAATCAAAGCTCTGAATATTCAAATTGCTAGTTAGTTTGTGACTGAACATATTTTCATGAACACACTTTTGCCCACACAAAAATGTGCCCAAGTCACTGTGTATTAAAATATATATTTCAGCCCAGCTGTTTACATATCCTCAGAAACATAATTGCCATGTTTAATAGCAGAAAAAATGACCATCAGAAAGTTTCAACGAATCAAAAGATCATCGACTAACTTTTAGCCGCATTGACACCTTCAAAACCATCCGCAACGATAAAGCTTGTTCCAAATTTATACAGTAGTCTACAATTAGTGAACAAAACTGACTCACCACCTAACTTAGTTCCTCCGGCTCAAATTGTTTACGTCACTTCACTTTCACTGTTACAAGCACTGGTCATTGCACTATTTCCTAAGCCAGAAAACCATGGGTTCATCTGGGTCTGACTTAACTCAATCTAACTGTTGCACTTGCACTACGGGCGTTGAGGGAGGGATGGAGATCTCGTATTTGATGAGGTTGGACCCGCGGCCCGTCGACAGGACCAGGCCGCCGACTTCCTTCACGTCGCCACTGTGGGGTAAACGTATCATTACAGCTATGGTTACAGAGATAATAAGGAAGTTTTCTGAATAATTCTAATTAGTCCGTCAGTTAGATTATCAAAAAATATTGAACACGTATTTTTTGCTTTATCAAATCAATCAAAATTGACATCGCGCATCAAAGTTCGAGTGTGGGGACTTATGACGTCATAAGTCCCCACTTATTGGTGTGCAAAGTCGTATCGACAAGCGAAACTTCAACGCACCATATCTTCATCATTTTATGATTAATCAACAAAAGAAAAAATATGTGTTCAATATTTTTTTATAATGTAAATGACTGACTAATTAGATTTTTTCAGAAAACTTCCTTATTAGAACAGTATAAATAGTGTCATGTAATTAAGAGAGCACGATAAATACGAACTTTACCGATAAAACACGATGGAAACTAATTATGCACGATATGTGTACAGGCCGTTAGCCTGTCCCTCCTGTCCAACGATCTCCAAAGAAGGATATGGCGTTCAATAAAACTGCGTTGAACAAATGACTTAGTTCGTCATCATAACGCCATCTATTTACAAGTTTATAAACCACGAAGCTCTATTGCCGACGTCTTAAATCTTATGACATTACACGGTCTTGTTTTGCCTGATTCATCGCTGTCTTTCACTGCTCGCTAGGAGCTAAGAACCACGAAAACAAAACGCATGAATCAGCCATTAATGGACCTTTCCTCAATGTAATAAGAACGCCGATGTCGGCAATATTTACCGAGTGTGCGATGGTGTCATTTGACAGCAAAAAAGTGAGCATCGCGAAAATCGCGTTGGGCAGTGCCTTATTATATATTTGTATGGTCCTGTGACACTTGTGCGTTAGCCTGTCCCCCGCGCTCACCCGGCGGCGTGGCGCGCGTGCTTGTGCGCGAGCGGCGCGCCGAGCGCCTTCCCGTCGCGGCCCAGCACGTGCAGCTGCGAGCCCACCAGCCGCCGCGCGCCCACGCCCCCCACCACTATCTGGTTGCCGATCACCTGCCCGGACCTATTCGTCACCTGCAACACGGATTCAATGATAAATCGCCTAAATGATCACTGCGACCAAATCAAATCTTCACCGATCAATTTACTGAATGTTATTTTTGTTATTTTTTTCTGGTAAATATGGGCTATTTTTCTGGTAATAATTCTGGTTTAATGTTTAAAAAAGTTCCCAGCTTTAAGAGGACTGTGAACTAACGGCAAAAATCACCCTTTTCATACAAAAGGCGATAACGATTTCAACCTCTTAAATTTTAACCGATTTTGATCAATTTTTGATAGGAAATCAGTCAGAACAAAAATGTAGGTCTATATGTTTTTTTAATATTGATTAACGATCAACAAAGTCACATAATCGCCGAAATTAGTTTGTATAAGAATGCTAAAACAACAATTTATTGGTAATAGTGAAAAAACCAAAACGTATAAACCTAGATTTTATTCTGACTGACAACCTATCAAAAATTGGTAAACATCGGTTAACGTTTAAGGCCTTAAGGAGACTAATGTCGATAGGGAAAAATGAGGTATAAAAATGTCTAATGACAATAAATAAAAATGACGATATGTAAAAAAGCTGAACAATAAAAAGGTCGGTTAGGAAAAATGACGAAGTATTATTTTAGTCAAAGTATGAAAATGTCGAGAAATTAAAAAGACCTAAATATATAAATGACAAAGTATAGGTGGAACAGGGGCTAGGTAGGTTTAGGCAATGTTAGTTTTGCAGCAGGCCCGGAAGGCCAAACTAGCCAGAAACAGGAAGTCCGCTCACGCGGAGCTCCGTAGACACTGTCTTATTGATTTGATAAGTGTCGACGGAGCTCCGCTCACGCGGAGCTCCTTTTTCTAAGAGGTTTGGCCCTCCGGGCCTGCTGCAAAACTAACATAACCTAAACCTACCTGTCGTGATTTTTATACATCGTCATTTTTATATTAGGTATTTTTTACATCTCGACATTTTTATACTCCGTCAATTTTCATTTTCGACTTTTTTATTACTTGACAATAAACATAATTTCGTCATTTTTATACCTTGTAATTTTTCCTTACCGGCATTAGTCGCCTAAACGGTTTAAGGGGTAGAAATCGTTATCGCCTCTTGTATGGAAAGCCGTAGGATCACACTCCTCTTAAACACGACTCAAATCTAAGCATTTGGACTTAAAAACCGTCTTCGATATTACATTGAAAGGGATAAACGTACAACTTGTATGTGCGTGGGCTGTTGGTGCTCCTGCGAGTCGATCTCGATCTGCATCTGCTGCTGCACCTGTTGCTGGACTTGTTGCTGGACCTGCTGGGCGACTTGTTGGGCCGCCTGCTGCGCCGCTTGCTGCGCTTGTGCTTGTGCCTACAATGTGGAGATAACATTTTCAACAAGGATCTACATTTTCTTATATAACTGTCAAAGTTCTTAGTCAAGCTGTCCCCTGCGGTTTAACCAGCGTAGATTGAGATTTGTTCACAATTTCATGGGTTTAATTTTTTATACGCGGAAATCTAATTCTCTTTGTAAAATAAAACTAGCCAAGTTACTCCTTATAACACCAGCTTTCTGCCAGTGAAAGTCCCGTCAAAATCGGTCCAGTCGTTTCGGCGATTAGCCGGGACAAACAGAGACATAGACACAGACAAAAAAAAAAACATTTTTTTTTTTATAAGTACCGTATATTATTTTTACATGTATTCTGTAAAAAGATGTTATTTTGGGACTAGATCGATTTGTCTATAAGATTGTCCCCTGCTATTTTGATTACTTTAAAAGGCCTAATGAAATTCGCGTTACTTCTTAGAAAAATTGGCGTGGGATTGACCTTGTATTTGAAAGGTTACAGGTCTCTCAGAATATCGGCGTAAAGTAATAGTTTGCTATTGCGTTTCGTACGGTGAGTGACGAGATCCGGAGGCCTATTCCCTCGTCCCCATCCCATCCCCATTCCCCATCCTCCCTAGACTGGCAACGCATTGGCAGCACCTCTGGTGTTGCAGATGTCCATGGGCGGCGGTGACCGCTTTCCATCAGGTGGGCCGTCAGCTCGTTTGTCAGTCAAATGACAAAAAGGTTAACAATCATAAGACTGTGTCCGTGCTGTAGCCGGATACCTGTTGCTGTGCCTGTTGCTGGGCCTGTTGTTGCGCCTGCTGTTGCGCCTGTTGTTGTTGTTGCTGCTGCTGCGATTGGAAGTTCTTCGCGTGTCCCGTTATCATTATTATTGCGCCGTTGTCCGTGTTACTGGTGTCTCTCTGAATAGAAAAGGCTACGTTTGAATTTCATAATTTATTTCTTAATCCACGAATATGGAAATTTATTAGTCTGTAAAAATACCGTCAAAAATCTACTTTCCCATTTGTAGGCAGCATAGATAAATCTTTGCGGTATCCATGAGAAAAATACTTTATAAATTTGACTTTTAAAAAAAATAGAGATCAGATCAGATCATAGAAATAGCTTTTAGTGTCGAACAACTGGAACGACGTCCTTTTGAATGATTACGTTTTAATAAACTAGTAATAAAATGAATATGCATCCTAGAAAGAATGAAAAAAAAATTGGTCTTTCTCTTGTCATGCAATATATAGTGAGAGTTAGAGATATGAAATGTTGTCAAGTACAAAAAACCGGCCGAGTGCGAGTTGGACTCGTGCACGAAAGGTTCCGTACCATTAATATAAAAACGGCAAAAAAATCACGTTTATTATTAGTATTCACATACAACGTGACTTTTTTTGCCCTTTTTATATATTTATTTTATTTTGTTTGTTAGTATTTGTTATTATAGCGGCAACAGAAATACATCATCTGTGAAAATTTCAACTGTCTAACTATCACGGTTCATGACATACAGCTTGGTGACAGACGAACAGACAGACAGACGGACGGACAGCAGTCTTAATAATAGGGTCCCGTTTTACCCTTTGGGTAAGGAACCCTAAAAAAGCAACAAAGAATTATTTTGTCACTTTTAACAGAAAGTAAAAGCCACAATTCCATACGATTTTTGAGTATTTTTATTAGCTTCTACCCTGAATTAACACATAGTATACCTTCATCCGAACTTCCGCGAACAAAGTAGTAATACATAAAGTTACAGAAGTACCAGTGGCGCAGCGTGCCTACAAGCCGATTCCTGACGGCTTTACCAAGCTAGAAAGCTACGGCTAGCTCTCAGTGAAGTCCATGTTACTCTAACTAAATGTCAGACTCGCACGTGGTTCTAATTCTTCCGGCTTCCCCTAGGAAATATTTGACGCTTCGCCACTGAGAAGTACGGTACTCTAGATACAAGACTATCTAAAACTTACATTTCTAGGCGGTAGGTCCATGTGTTGCCTTTGATGTAGCATCAGATGGTTCTTTTGGAAGAACGCCTTGCCGCACTGATCGCAGACGTGCGTTCTCAGCGTGCAAGTGCCGTCCGGGTGCCTGTCAATAAACGACTCTATTAATAAGGGGGTAAGATCCTACATCCTCCGGGAATATCCCGGCGCGGCCAACTAACTACGGGGCATAACACCTCGGGCTACCGCAGTCGATCCAGAAAGTCGTCGGCAACACGGTGAAATTTCTTGGCATATTTATAAATAAACACCTTAATTGGAAAGCGCAAATTGATAATACTATTAGGAAACCATTTAGGAAACTTAATAATTTACCACTGCCATGTCTGTACATTAGAGATGTACCCATGTGTTTTTGTCAACTCCCACCCAGTGTACTTTAAGAAACGCAGTGAAGTGATACCGAGACCACATACTGTCTCTTTTGTATAAACCTCCATGTCACAAAGACATTTAAAAAAGAAACATATTTAATATGAGCATTGTATTTTTTTATAATTTACTAGAGTTTAAGAAAATTGTCAGGGAACATGTTTAAATGTCGGTTGACAAAATGGTTAATGGATCAATGCTTTTACAGTGTCAAGGATTAAATTAATTTTCAAGAATCCTGATATTCGATATACCTATAATACTACCTAAATAAGAATTTGAATACTTTTAATGATGATTTTGACCACAATTTATAAACGAATAATGTAAATAAAATAAAAAAACCGGACGAGTGCGAGTGAAACCTGCGTGGAGAGGGTTCCGTTCCATACATGATTAACTGAAGTTTCCTATGTTACTTTAAATACCATAGACTTCTCATAGGTTTTCCTGTAATCTATAGGTAAAGAACTATTTTTTGTATTTTATTCAAAATTGTAGGCCCGGTAGTTTCGGAGATATAGGGGGGTGGTCAATTTTCGCCTATTTTCCTAAATAACTTCCAAACCATTTATCTCAAAATTCCAAAAAAAAAACATGTTTAAGATCCTCACAATAAGTTCTTTCATTTGCTATGTCACACGATATAGGTTGCATAACTTTTATTTTTATTTTCTAATTTATCCCCCAAAAGTTGCCCCCATGTTTAAAATTCATAAATTTATGTCACGCGTCCGTGTTGCGGTCACCGACTTACATATGTATACCAAATTTTAACTCAATCAGTCCAGTAGCTTCTGAGCAAATTGGTTGTGACAGACGGACAAGCAGACAGACAGACACACGAGTGATCCTATAAGGGTTTCGTTTTTTCCTTTTGAGGTACGGAACCCTAAAAATGTTTATATTTACCTTCTATGATGGGCTAACAGCCCGTGCTTGGCCGCAAATCCTTTCCCGCAGTCGACACAAAAATGGATTTTCGGCCGTGGCGTCGATATGTGATGGTTTTGCTGAGGAAATACAAAAAATATTATTAAAAAATTAAGCAGCTTTTAGTCTCAAAGGGGTACCTCCCCAATCCAATTTTTTTTTAAGTCGCTTGCTGCTGATGCCACATACACTGCTCAATGCGCTTCTGGCATCGGTACCTGAGTGCAACTTGCTTGCATGGCGGTGAGCGACTGTGTTATGAATGCTTGAGATTTTGCGAGAATGGATGCTAGAGAATCGAGTATTTTAATTTAATTGAATGATTCTGTAATTTTTATGTAATTTAGTTTTACGGTGTATTAGTTTAGCGACTGTAAGGCTGTGTCAATGATGATGCGACTCAAATCCAGTTTTATTTTCTTAAATTGTATAGGGGTGTTGGGCGAGTTGCCTACAAAGCAAGATGCCTAACAAAGTAAGACGCCCAAGTATTATGCCTACAAAGCAAAATGTCTAAGTGATTAAATGCCGTCTAGGCAAATGGCCTACTTGCTAAAACGACTACCAAGCAAAATGTCTAAGTAGTTGAATGTCTTGAAGACAAATTGCTTGGTAATTAAAAGCCTGCAAAGCAAGACACCTAAAATGGTTTTTATTGTAGGTAAACGTAACAAATAAAATAAAGATAGAAACAAATATACGGGGTCAAGGTCCTGCTTTTTGGCTGTCTTGCTTCTGAGACATCTTGCTCTTTGGCCATCTTGCTTTTGAGACATCCTGCCTGTAGGGCGTCTTGCTTTGTAGGCAACTCGCTCATAATCGTTGTATAGCAGCAACGACTGCTGTCTTCCTAACACCTTGGGATGTTCATGAAAAGATAACCCCACAATCCTACCTAGCTCCAGCGAGTCCTAACCCAGATGCCCCTGCAGGAAACAGATTAGGTACCAAAAGAATATTCTGCTTCTTATGTGGACTCCAGATTAGTATATTGTACACATACACATACATAGCATCACGCCCGGAATCCCTAATGGGGTGGGCAGAGCCACAAGACTACTTGTGGCCACGTTCGATTAATTAGTCCTAAGATGGTATGATGAACCGTATGGTGACAGGTGATCAGCCCATCGCCCATACAGATAGTCCACCATGTTGGAGAGGACCCGTCCCTTAGTCGACTTTAGTATATTGTGTTAGTGAAATAATACTTACAGTGGCTATAACTTGCGTATGTACTACGTTGTTCGGGTTGGATGTGATGATTTGAATCGGTTGATCTGAAACACAAATTAATTGAGCATACAATTTGTAATTGACCGGGATTCATGATTTTAACGTTAAAAAAAATTACGTTTTAACACTTAATTGCTAAGGACTCGGTACGCGGTTTCTGATTAGCATAGTTGATAGTGTCGGTCTGAAAAATGGGTAGCTACAAGAGGTACGTCAGGATATATGACTGACGACGCGGTTAGCCTAGTTGGGAGTGACCCTGCCTCCGAAGCTAGCGTCCCGGGTTCGATCCCCGGTAAGGGCAAATATTTGTGTGATAAGCGCGAATGTTTGTTCCTGAGGCTTGGATGTTTCCTATGTATTTAAGTATTTATTTCTCTATATAAGTATGTATATCGTCGTCTAGTACCCATAACACAAGCCTTTAGAGCTTACTTTGGGACTAGATCGATTTGTGTAAAGATTGTCCCCTTATTTATTTATTTATTAAGATTAGTATGATTATGATTACTGATGGAGGGGTGGTGCGCGGCGGCCACGAGGCCGGGCTGCAGCGCCGCCGTGAGCGCGCACAGGTCCGTGACGCACGTGCGGTCGCCGGCGTGCAGCCGCACGTGCAGCGACAGCGCCTCCTGCGGGAGGGGGGGGGCGGGTCATACACAACTTTAGGAGCGTTTCCACTTAAATTACATGTACCATTTCTCTTTTTATTTTTCTTTTGTTAAACTTCTTATTTCCTGCTAAAGCCTAACTTTTCAGGATTACCATTCATCTAACCTTACCTACCGTTTGAGGTGAAAATACAAGTTTGCAAAATAAACATTTGTTAAATAATACATCTGTTCAAAGGTTTTACGGTGATCGGATACCGATTCGACCACCATGGCGCTACGCGCATACCTTTGTGTTGAAGCAGGAACCACATTCGGGACAGGGGTAGCCAGGCGTCACCTTTTCCGTGACTATTTGTCCGTCTGCGCCAATGAGCTAAAAAAAACCACAAAAATTATGCATCTTGACATTTTGTCTTCAACAAATTCCAAAAAAAAAATTTGTCTTGACGAGTACAATACATTCCCTTGGTGATGAGAGTCTTTACTGGTGATGAGGTACGTTTTATTGCGTTACTGCCAAAAGCGTTTTTTTTTTAGTTTTTATGAAGTATAATTGTCAGTGTTTAACCTTTTGAACGCCACGGCTAACGGCGAAAAAGCGTGCCACGAGCGCTCGACGACGGCTGTAGCCGACGCAAATGTATGGAAAACGATATATCGTGGCGTCAGAGGCACGGAAATCTGCTGTCGGCTACAGCCGACGTTCAAAAGTTTAAATGTATTTTGGTTATTTAAATAAATCTAGGGTAATTAGTATCGTCAATGGGCAAGTCGATTTTCCATCGTAACTTACATGTACAATTTGCGGTTTAAAATCGTCCTGTTTTATAACTGTCGTCTGTTGTTGTTGCTGTTGCTGCTGTTGTTGCTGTTGTTGCTGCTGCTGTTGTTGTTGTTGTTGCTGCTGTTGCTGCTGCTGCTGCTGTTGCGCTTGTTGTTGCGCCTGTTGCTGCGCCTGTTGTTGCGCCTGTTGTTGCGCTTGTTGTTGGCCTTGTTGCTGTTGTTGGACCTGTGATAAACGAATACTTTAGATTGTTGAATAGTTATTAGTTTGGGTGGAGACATTTAATTGTCCAATTAGCACGCGTTGAGCATGAGTACTGCCAAGAGCATATATCCAATAGGCTCCGCATAGCCGGGCGACCCCCGCTGCCACCATTAGACGCAAAAAGGCAAAAGCAGCGGGGCTATAGGCAGGTGCGGGAAGCGGCGGAAAGGCGCAACACACAAATCGGCTGGTCGGGTTTATAAGGTACCAGACCTGCTGCTGCTGCGTCTGCGTGACGGTGCCGCTCATGCAGTGCCGCGACATCTTGCAGTGCTGCTGCATCTCAGTCTTGCATTTGAACGCCTCCCCGCACTCGAGGCACGCCACCACGCCCTCGCCCGTGTGGATTCTACAACGGAAATTATCGGATTATTATGATATTCGATCAACATAGAAGTATAAGACACCGTGGCTGGGACTCGAACCTAGATATTTTACAGGAATCATCACCGCTCTGACAAAAGAGCTACTGCGCCATGGCGTCGAATTTCTCTCTGTAGTTTGAATACAATGTTTTTTTAGGGTTCCATACCTCAAAAGGAAAAAACGAAACCCTTATAGGATCACTCGTGTATCTGTCTGTCTGTCTGTCCGTCTGTCACAGCCAATTTGCTCCAAAACTACTGGACCGATTGAGTTGAAATTTGGTATACATATGTAAGTTGGTGACCGCAACACGGACGCGCGACGTAAATATATGAATTTTAAACATAGGGGCCACTTTTTGAGGGTAAATTAGAAAATTGAAAGAAAAGTTATGCCACCTATATCATCATCATCATCATCATCATTTCACCTATATCATGTGACATATCAAATGAAAGAGCTTATTGTGAAATTCAAAAGAAAATGTATTTAAGATCTTAAATATATTTTCTTTTGAATTTTAAGTAAAATAGTTTAGAAGTTATTCAGGAAAATAGGCGAAAAATGACCATTCCCCCCCTTATTTCGAAACTACTGGGGCTAAAATTTTGAAAAAAAAACAGAAATTAGATCTTACAGGAAAACCTATAAGAAGTCTATGGCATTTAAAGTAACCTAGTAAATTTCAAATAATCATGTACGGAACGGAACCCTCTCCACGCGAGTTTAGCTCGCACTTGTCCGGTTTTTTGTTGAACAACCAACAGCTAATACACCATAATAGACTTAAAAGAAAGTAACAGAAAGCCAATGACAGGTTCCCACCGATATTCCATGACATTTTTAATAATAACATGTAGAAAATGTAACGGGTTACATCCAGTGGCCAATTTCACGAAGCACTGATGACATCGTCTTCACGTGTGGCTAGTTTTTGCCTGTAAAATTGTAACTCGTAGCATCGTGAAACGGGCCTATAGGTCTTGGTACAGGCAATGTATGCTGACATCAGTGTTTGTCAAAATTTCATTATTTCCGTCTTTCTATTTGCCACGAGAAAATGAAACAAAATGTTTTTTTTTTATGTCAGTTGACTGACAAACGAGCTGACGGCCCACCTGATGGAAAGCGGTCACCGCCGCCCATGGACATCTGCAACACCAGAGGTGCTGCCAATGCGTTGCCAGTTGAGGGAGGATGGGGAACGGGGATGGTTTGCAGGTTTCTTGCAGAGTTTACTAAGTGTTGAGCCTCGTTATGGACGCTCAGTTTGGTGCTGGCAGTTGGATTTGTTAGACGGGTTCCGCGAACGCATTATTAATTTCTTCATCGGAACTTTACTCGTAACTTCCTTCCAAAGCGCATTTTTTCGCGACCGAAATAAGTTTTCATGGGCATTCTACCGATTGTAACTTTTTTAATGACGCATATACTTTCAGTTTCAAAATTTTCTATACGAACATAATGTCAAAGATGAAAGTTATTTACGGATATATCATACCTAAACTTAAGTTTTATCAATATGGCCAGCATTTTGTCTGCGACTTTTGAAAAAGTAATAACCATTTTGTCTTCTTTCCACGAGTAGCATGCTGATGAACAAACTAAACGATCGCGGAAAAATGCAACAAGGAAAAACCTACGAATAAAATTGCGATGAAGAAATTAAGCAATCGCGGAAAAATGGTACTCGGAAAAATGTTACACGAAAATAATGCGTTAACGGTACCCATCTAACAAACCGGCCGTGGTTCACGAGCTGGAACTGGCAGGTGTTATAGACTCACTTCATGTGCGCGACGAGCGTGCGCTTCTGCAGGAACTCCTTCCCGCAGACGGGGCAGGCGTGCGGCACGCGGCCGTGCACGCGCCCGTGGTTCACGAGCTGGAACTGGCAGGTGTTATAGACTCACTTCATGTGCGCGACGAGCGTGCGCTTCTGCAGGAACTCCTTCCCGCAGACGGGGCAGGCGTGCGGCACGCGGCCGTGCACGCGCCCGTGGTTCACGAGCTGGAACTGGCAGGTGTTATAGACTCACTTCATGTGCGCGACGAGCGTGCGCTTCTGCAGGAACTCCTTCCCGCAGACGGGGCAGGCGTGCGGCACGCGGCCGTGCACGCGCCCGTGGTTCACGAGCTGGAACTGGCAGGTGTTATAGACTCACTTCATGTGCGCGACGAGCGTGCGCTTCTGCAGGAACTCCTTCCCGCAGACGGGGCAGGCGTGCGGCACGCGGCCGTGCACGCGCCCGTGGTTCACGAGCTGGAACTGGCAGGTGTTATAGACTCACTTCATGTGCGCGACGAGCGTGCGCTTCTGCAGGAACTCCTTCCCGCAGACGGGGCAGGCGTGCGGCACGCGGCCGTGCACGCGCCCGTGGTTCACGAGCTGGAACTGGCAGGTGTTATAGACTCACTTCATGTGCGCGACGAGCGTGCGCTTCTGCAGGAACTCCTTCCCGCAGACGGGGCAGGCGTGCGGCACGCGGCCGTGCACGCGCCCGTGGTTCACGAGCTGGAACTGGCAGGTGTTATAGACTCACTTCATGTGCGCGACGAGCGTGCGCTTCTGCAGGAACTCCTTCCCGCAGACGGGGCAGGCGTGCGGCACGCGGCCGTGCACGCGCCCGTGGTTCACGAGCTGGAACTGGCAGGTGTTATAGACTCACTTCATGTGCGCGACGAGCGTGCGCTTCTGCAGGAACTCCTTCCCGCAGACGGGGCAGGCGTGCGGCACGCGGCCGTGCACGCGCCCGTGGTTCACGAGCTGGAACTGGCAGGTGTTATAGACTCACTTCATGTGCGCGACGAGCGTGCGCTTCTGCAGGAACTCCTTCCCGCAGACGGGGCAGGCGTGCGGCACGCGGCCGTGCACGCGCCCGTGGTTCACGAGCTGGAACTGGCAGGTGTTATAGACTCACTTCATGTGCGCGACGAGCGTGCGCTTCTGCAGGAACTCCTTCCCGCAGACGGGGCAGGCGTGCGGCACGCGGCCGTGCACGCGCCCGTGGTTCACGAGCTGGAACTGGCAGGTGTTATAGACTCACTTCATGTGCGCGACGAGCGTGCGCTTCTGCAGGAACTCCTTCCCGCAGACGGGGCAGGCGTGCGGCACGCGGCCGTGCACGCGCCCGTGGTTCACGAGCTGGAACTGGCAGGTGTTATAGACTCACTTCATGTGCGCGACGAGCGTGCGCTTCTGCAGGAACTCCTTCCCGCAGACGGGGCAGGCGTGCGGCACGCGGCCGTGCACGCGCCCGTGGTTCACGAGCTGGAACTGGCAGGTGTTATAGACTCACTTCATGTGCGCGACGAGCGTGCGCTTCTGCAGGAACTCCTTCCCGCAGACGGGGCAGGCGTGCGGCACGCGGCCGTGCACGCGCCCGTGGTTCACGAGCTGGAACTTGCGCGCGAACGCCGCGCCGCAGTCCGGGCACACGAACGGCGACAGTGAGCCGTGGAAGCGGCTGTGCATCACCAGGTGCTCCTGTGAACACAGTTAACGTCAAATCCAAGGCAACACTGGACATCATAAAAGAAATATACATCGACCAATGTAAAAAGAGCGCTGACGGTCATACATTTATATGGCCGCCAGCGCTTTTTTTACATTGAACTTGGTATAGCTTGTTTAAAGTGAACCCATTCTTACCTCAAAATGCACCTTTTTAACATGCTTTTATTAGCTTGACCTGTATATTTGTATGTATGTATGTAATGGAATCTTTCAGCGTAATTTTAACCTACTTCTAACTTGTTAATATTTGAAACTTTGCGAGTGTATGCAATTCGAATGTCAATACAATCATTTGGTACCATTGAGCTGATCTGACCATGGAGCCAGGAGGTGGATAGTGGAACTCTTCAATGACTAGTATAGTTCTTATAGTAAACCCCTCGAGTTTGGGCCCATTTGGTTGGTTTGACGAGTCCAATATACCTTAGTGATGAGAGTCTTTTGTACTTTTAGTGCATTACTGACAAGAGCGTGTTTTTTTAGTCTTTGTGTATATTATAGTTTAAAAATACTAAAAAACACGATTTAATAGCAAACCGAACTAAAAAGTAGATATTAATTTTTAAGTATGAAGAGTTTGTGTTACAGTGATAGAAATTCCAACAATCAATTATGACTAATCAATTTGGGATAAGATTATAATAAAAATTAAGTAATTAACAAAATTCCATTTTAATGTAAAAGCGAGTCCTAATGAATCGAATGGACGCAACGAGAACGACGAACAAATGATTTAGTATATAGCTTTTTTCATTTACATTTTTGCAACTACGTCCCGTTATAAAACAGAGCCCTGCACGTCTGCCTCTTCAATGTTCGTTTTGAGCATGATTCTAACCATCAGTTCAAGAGGCAAACACGAACAAATGATTTAGCACAACTGTTTTTTTATTTAATTAAAAACGCAGCGCTACCATGGTGGCAGACTAATTTTCTGTGGCTCTTTACATTGTCATTAATCCAACAATTCAGGTCTGCCAAGCGAACAAATCATATAGACAGTTTGGCACCTAGCTCCCTAGCTATTAGAGCTTACTTTGGTGCTAGATCGATTTGTGTAAAGATTGTCCCATGATTTATTTATTATAGCTTACTTTTTGTGCAAAGCTTTCCCCGCAGTCGCTGCAAACGTATGGCCGTTCGCCAGCGTGGTACTTGCTGTGCGTCACTAAATGTCGCTTCAGGGGAAACCCGCGCCCGCACTCGCCACACACAAATGGACGGTCGCGGCTGTGCACCTGTGAAGGGAAATTACTGGTTAAACTTTAGTATAATAAAATTATGGATAGGTCGTGTTTATTCATTTAATTTATTGGGAGAATTTGAAACCATTAGACGCCTTTTTGAATTTTGATGAATTTTGCTCGACGGATTTTGATGATACTTCGCATATTAATTGATTGATTATATCTTACTTTAAAATTCCGGTTTAAATGGGAATAACGATAAATGTAAAAGAAACCTTTTTTTCGTAAGTAATCAATACTAATTCAATTTGAAAAGTTATTTCCGCCATCTAGCGGGCGGTAGTGGTCATAGCATAGTATAAAGAGGGGGAAGTAAGTTATCTTCACTCTCGTACTCGCGACTCTCGTAATCTCGACCCGCTTAGTGCGGGGAAACGAGTCGAGAGGTTTGTTAAGGGTCACAGGGGACAAGTCCCCCCCCCCCAAATCGTACACGTCAAATAGAAAAATCAAGTCTAAAAATAAAGTTTAATTTACTTGACATATTTTATTATTAGTGACCCCCCCCCCCCCAAATTTCAGGCTGCGACCGCGCCTGGTGCGGCGATGCACAGATACTTTGGTGCACACATACAAGCCGCGCGCGGTGCGTTTGTATGAAGATAACCTACTTCCCTTCTCTTTATACTATGGTCATATTGGTCATACATAGTACTTTGATAATTTACAATTGTGCTTATGAACGCTATTGGCCGCTAGATGGCTGGACAATTTAATAAGGAAAATAAAATCTTTTGCCAAGGTATTATAGTTGAAAGTAATTGATACAGTCAATACACTAAGATAATCTGAAATTATCTTAGTATATTGCTGTAAAGTAGTTTTGACCCATCGGCCTATATCAATAATTTTAAGGTGCCGACATACCATGAAAAGGATAAGCCATTTTATACTGCACTCACAACTGCGTATATACACGACATTTTTTTTATTTATAGTAGGAGGGGGGCAAACGAGCAGGCGGGTTACCTGATGGTAAGCAATCACCGCCGCCCATGGACACCCGCAACACCAGAGGAATCACGGATGCGTTGCCGGCCCTTTAAGAAAGGAGTAGGCTCGTTTTTTGAAGATCCCTATGTTGTATCGGTCCGGAAACGTTGCTGCGGCAAGCTCGTTCCAAATTCTTACCGTACGTGGCAAAAAAATCCGCAAAAACGTACAGTAGTTAACTGCCACCGATCAAGGTGATGAGGGTGGAAGGTGAGTCGGTTGGGAGTAGGTCGATGGTGGAACTTGGCATCAGGTAATGCAACCTTGAACATTATTCCACCTATAATCGAAATATTCACGAAAAACCGGAGTTAAACTCGCGTGGAGAGGGTGCCGTTCCATACATGATTATCTGAAATTTCCTGTTATTTTAAAAACTATACACTTCTTATAGGTTTTCCTGTAATCTATAGGTAAAGAATTATTTTCTGTATTTTTTTCATTTTAAGCCCAGTAGTTTTGGAAATAACGGGGGGGGGGGGATGGTAACTTTTCGCTTATTTTCCTAAATAACTTCCAAACTATTCATCACAAAATTCTAAAAAAAAAAATATTGCCTAAGCCCTTTAACTCGATATGTCACAAGATATAGTTTGCATAACTTTTTTTTTTTCTTCTTAACTCCCTAATAGTAGCCCCCATGTTTAAAACTCATTTATTTGCATTACGCGTTCGTGCTGCGGTCACCGACTTACATATGAATACCAAAATTTGAACTCAATCGGTCCAGTACTTCCGGAGCAAATTGTCTTTGACAGACGGACAGACAGACAGACAGACAGACAGACAGACAGACACCCGAGTGATCCTATAAGGGTTTCGTTTTTTCCTTTTGAGGAAACGGAACCCTAAAAATTATTTATTTTATATTTAACACTAGAAACATACCCTAGAATGCGTGACCAAATGATGCTTCAGCGTGAACGCCATCTTACACTCGTGGCACCTAAACGGACGGTCCGCCGAGTGCAGCAGCAAGTGCGTGTTCAGACAGTGCTTCCTCGCGAACGCCTTGCCGCAATGCGCGCACACATGCGGCCTCTCACCTACACAAGTTAGAGAGAGATGGACATAAGTTTACCCGCGTATGAGTAAGGAGGTGGTGTTTGAGGGTGAACGTTTTCTTGCACTCGGTACACTGGAACGGGCGGTTGGTACTGTGCAGTAACAGGTGGGTGTTGAGACAGTGTTTGTGAGCGAACGTCTTGCCACAGTGTGCGCATGCGTGCGGCCGCTCACCTGAAACAGAGCGAGCCGCATCGCTACGTGCACTATGGCCTACTGGGGGCTATTCCCAATAGTTTCCACCCCTCGGTGGGAACTACTGGGAATAAGCCCCTACTGGTTCTGATATACACTGTGTACCCATCCAGGTATATACATCAGACCAACAGATGCTCAGTGTACAGTGGATTCATCCATACTTGTCTTATTTGGTAAACAAGTTTCTAACCTCAAAATGTGCAATTTTTGGGTGAAACAGCTGTTTTATCCTAAATAAAGCAAACCTAGGCTAAAAACTGGCAAAGTGACGTCTACACTATTGTCTCTAGTTCCTTTATTTGCAAGGAAACAGCTGTTTTAGCCAAAAAAGGTACATTTTGAGGTTAGAAACTTGTTTACCAAAAGAGACAAGTATGGATGAATCCACTGTATATTGGAACTCACATTTGACTGTCTTCAAGCTCAGAGACTTTAATCTTTTTATTGAAACTAATTACTGCACAGTACATTATTTTACACAAAAACAAATAGTTTTAGGAATTAAACTTGTGTCTAAACATTTTATATGATTTGATTTTCTTTTGTATCCATGTCTGCTTAAAATTTTACTAAACGGATACTGAATTTCCTGAGTTAAGTTTTAGTGTATAAATCTCAATTTAACTTCAAATCAAATCACAATGTTCTTTTCAATTGGAACAAATGGCTCACCGGTATGCACTCTCGCATGCGTCGTAAGATGATGCTTAAGCAGGAAGGACTTGCCGCACTCCTCGCACGCGTAAGGGCGCTCCTTTATCGGGGCGGGCGGCGCCGCGGACATCGTGTTGTTTGACATCAGCTCCGTCTGCGAATAGACCGCCTAACAACCGCTTATTATTTGACATGCGATCAAATACATTGGCGTAACTGAAGGGTTTAACAACTGAGAGTTTAATAAAACAAATAGGCCCGAAAGATAGGCCAAGTGAAAGAACCGTCTTTAATATAGATACTTAGAACACTGACAGAAAACCAAAGGGTTTGGTTATCGCATAGACTCTTTCATGTTCGGGCAATCCTTCGTCATTTTGTATCAAAATCGAGGCGAAGTTTTAAAATGCAAGTGCTTTCTCGACATCGTGTTATATCTTATCATTTTAGTCAAATAACACGTGGTCACAAAACACTTAGCTTTTGACCTTAAACCCTTTATTTACGCCAATGTTTAATTAGGGGATAAAATGTCGCCAACCAAAACGGACCTTAGAGCGACCACGTCCGTCTTTTCCCATTTATATTGAATAGAAAACGTAAAAACAACCGTATTATAAGCAGCCATAAAGTCCGTATTGGTTTGGACGGCTATGTAAGTAAAAGTCTACTGTAGGGACTGTGTGTCTAACATTGAAGTGTTCAAATGTTCATTTGATTGTCTTGTCCTGATTGGACTCCTCGTTCGTTTCACAATTACAAATACGCCAAGCATTCTTTAGGGCTTTGTATATCAAAGAAATGTAATTCTACAACAATACACTTAGACGACAGACTATACCTCGCCCGTTGTAAAAAGAGCGCTGACGGCCATATAAAATGTATCGCCATCAGCGCTCTTTTTACAACGGGCGAAGTATACCACCCAGTCCTCACTATGGGGTCTACGCCCAGTAGTTGGCCGTTTAAAGGTTGCTGATGATGCAATACGTGTGTCTCTAGCTTTAATAAATTAGCAATAAAGAGTTGATAATGTCCCAGATAAACATTATCAAGTCATTAGAAATCATTTCCGAATGAACTTCTACAGTCAATTCATGCAATAATTATGCATTCGAAGCGAACATTTGAAGACTCGGAGCTGAACGCACAATCCCTAAAATTGAGCGTGAACTCAACTGTCTTTAGCAGACCCTCAAGAATCTACAAGGCAGGAGCCTTCAGAGAACGTCAGATAAAAATAAAATAAAAATCTACTTGACAAACGAATGCTGGTCCCGTCTTACATTTTGCAATTGTGTGTGCTGTATAACTGTCGCGGACGATTCAGCATCTTCGCTGAAGCTGACCAACTCGTAGCTCTGCCCAAAGATACCAACATAAACAAGGTTGTTGAGGGAAAACTTACGGGCGAAATTATTAGGCGGGTGTTACACGCTCGGTCATAATCAGGGATCGGATGATCGGATGCATATCTAAAAGTTTAGTGGCGGTGTTGTTGCTGTCTTATGGAATCTGGCTTTAAAAAAATGCCCGAGATTTAAATGCATTTATTTATTTATTTTTTGGGACAATCTTTACACCAATCGATCTAGTCCCAAAGTAAGCTCTAAAGACTTGTGTTATGAGTACTAGACGAAGATATAAATACTTATATAGAGAAATAAATACTTAAATACATAGGAAACATCCAAGACTCAGGAACAAACATTCGTGCTCATCACACAAATATTTGCCCTTACCGAGGATCGAACCCGGGCCGCTTGCTTTGGAGGCAGGGTCACTACCAACTAGGCTATCCGCGTCGTCAAGTTATGCTACTAATGTTGAATGCTTGGTAAGAATGTTTAAGAGGTGTTTTTAATATGTACCAAAAAAATACTGGTATTGACGAAGATCGTGGAATCGGTACATATTTAAGTAAAGTATAATATGTAGCAACTAAATATTTTTCAGATTGCACGAGTGAGATAATTAACGTTTTACGCAAATCCGATATTTCGATTATTACCATCACCAAAAATATTTTAAGAAGCCGTCTCCGCACTTACATAACTTTTTACGAGATTTCACCAACTTTAGGCAAATCCCTGGTCATGATTAGTCTATGCATGCACATTCTCACACTCCTTTGTCGCTAATCCGGTAACTTTA
Organism: Tortricodes alternella; assembly: GCA_947859335.1. NCBI lineage: Eukaryota > Metazoa > Arthropoda > Insecta > Lepidoptera > Tortricidae > Tortricodes > Tortricodes alternella. The sequence continues at coordinate 3,604,483 of OX401982.1, read as the reverse complement.
ATTCGAAGTTTATCGTTAGGAAGTTAGGGTTGTTTATGCAACTTTAGGTCTGAATAAGAAACGTGTTTGAAACAAGCGATATTAAAGGCAGACCGCCGCCGCTTGGCTCTCTTTAGAACCTTGTCATAATAAATGTATGTGTTGGATGGATCATATAAGACTTAAATTTATTATGACAAGGTTGTAAGGAGGCACAAGCATTACGGCAATCTGTTTTCAACATACAGAATAGCACTAATTGAGTCGTGAAAACGTAGCCATTAGACACGGTACTGAAGACGATGGCTTATTTAGTTTGAGTAAGCCTGAAAATGGAATTATTCCAGTTAATTTGTTTGAATTAACAAACATTACGTCCCGTGAGCCTGCTAACCTTTTGCCCGCCAAGCATGTCAGAGAAGTAACACGAATTTCAACTTTAAGTCAAGGTAATGAAGGACTTTTTTACCCTGTATCCGCTGACGGTTGCAGCCGACTGTGGCGGTCAAAAGGTTAACAGAAAATCCTTAATATATTTGTCAATTCAGCTAAAACATAGAGTTTATCAACTTAATGGCTCCTAGGCAATTATTTTGGATTATAGTCTTTATCACTGGCCAATTAATAACGAATGCAGTTGGGTTACGGGTCAATCAGTTATCATTTGGTTATGTCTCACTTCATAGACACACAAATTGAGCTGTTGCCACAATGAGCGTGTAACACCCGCCTTAAGAAAATACATAGTAAGTGGAATTTGGAATAGTAATAACAAAGCCAAAGCCGGTTCTGCAATTGTTTTCTTCATACATCAGTGCAATGAAGGTCTCTATAAATAGTCAATACTGGACAAGGTGCATAAGTATGAATCCGTCACTGATAAGGCCCGCCCCACACATTCGTTTTCTTGATTCGATTTCCGAATTCGTTTTCCGTATGCGGACACCCCGAACGCAAGCATTTCATATAAATAAATTCTACATGACACACACGTTCGTAATTTTTCCGTACGGAATTCCAAACGGATAACGGATACGGAACGGAAATCGAATCAGGAAAACGAATGTATGTGGCGGGCCTAAATGACATCAATTGCGAACATGAAAATTCCAACTTTTTTCTAGTAGTTAGGGAGCTGGGTGCCAAATTTGGTATATGATTTGTTCGTCGTTCATATTGATAGGGATGCCTAGGGAAGTTTTTGCCTAAACAAATCAGCGACCTAGACGTCTCCCAACTTTTTTCTCTATTCTGGGAGTTCTAATGAATCAAATGGACGCAACGAGAACGACGAACAAATGAAACACACGAGAGCTCTGCACGTCTGCCTCTAAGATGTTCATCGTTTTGAGTATGATTCTGACCATCAGTCCAAGAGGCAGACACGAACAAATGATTTAGCACACCGTTTTTTTTTAAATCTTTGAAACGCTGTCCATTGAAAACGCAGCGCAACGCAATGGTGGCAGACTATTTTTCTGTGGTTCTTTACATTGTCATTAATCAAACAAATCAGGTCTGCCAAGCGAACAAATCATATAGAAATTTTGGCACCCAGCTCCCTAGCTATAGCTTTTACGTCAAGCTTTTAAACCGCTGTTCTTCAAAAGTAAGGGCAGTTAGTTGCGCACGACTTTTTGTAGCGATGCAGTCGCGCGTTTCGTATCGCGAGCACCGTGACAGCGTTACGAAACGAGCGACGCCATCGCTGCAAAAACTCGTCGTGAACGACTAACCTAACAATCCAGTGTGGACTATTAACAAAATCTTTTTCATCACACTTGCTCGGAAAGGGTGTTATTATACGCAGGCGTATAGAGCAGCTATAGCCGATTTAACTCCTCTACGGGCCCCGCCGTCAGCGGGAGTTATAAACCATACAAAATCCATAACTCCCTCGGGAGTTATGGATATTGTATGGTTTCGAACTCCCGCGGGCAGTTAAGTGCGCCAGGTCGGCGGAGCTGCTCGGGAGCCGCAGCCGGCGGGGCGCGCGACCGCAAGCCGGCGGAGCTGCCCCGCGCTGATCGCAACGTAGGCTCAGTTTATGAACACCCACCTGATGGTAATTCACGGTGTAAAATGGGAATAAAATTAATATATATACTTTTTTTTGTCTAATTTTTATTTTATTTCCTTGCAAATGTGATGAAAAACATTGTGTATATCACGGGCAGTAAGGGGACAACAAACTCAAGTCATAAAAGCCCTCGCCTATCGGCGTCGGGCTTCTAACAGACTCTCGTTAGTAACAAAATTCCAGGGATGGAAGCATTTCTTTTTCGACTGGAATATGTTCAAAGTGAAATGAAAAAAACAAAGTACTTATAATTAGATGTCATCAAAAAGTACTGACTTTTGGGGAGTTATTGGCTGTTCCCGGCTCCTGTTTTGTGTGCATTAGTTGATGATGCTGGTGTCCTGTGTTCGTTTGGATGGAATCAACTTGTGCCTGCTGTGACGTTGCTTCGGCGAGACTCTTGAGACCACCATTAAGTATGGTATGGTTTAATTGAGAGGCATCTATGACTGCTGGCGCAGCAATCCCTTGGGCTTGCAAGGCTCGCTTCATGAGGATCTCGTTGCATTCTTCAGCGGTGAGTTGGATTGGGCCGATTGGAGTCATGAAGGGCTTTGAAGCGAGGTTTGTGGCTGTGAATATAGGGGCTAAGAGTTAAATCATGCTGCACTTTTATGAAGGAATAGGGAGGATTACGAAAATTATGTATATGTATAGCAAAATTTAAGGCCATTCTTTTTTAAAGATCAATTATAATAATAATAATAAATCAGGAGACAATCTTTACACAAATCAATCTAGTCCCAAAGTAAGCTCTTAAGGCTTGTGCTATGGGTACTTGACGACGAGATACATACTTATATAGACAAATAAATATTTAAATACATAGCAAACATTCAAGACTTAGAAACAAACATTGGTGCTCATCTCAAAAATATTTGCCTTTACCTGGGATCGAACCCAGGACCGATAGCATAGTAGGCAGGGTTACTACCAACTAGGCTAACCGCGTATAGGTATCAACCTAAAGGTAAACGTCACTTTACTAAAATATAAATTATTATTTGAGTGGCGTTCCTGAATTGAATCACTAATTTGTCTAATCTGTTTGTAAAATGTTCAATTACCTTAGGCCTTAAATAATTCTAGACTGAAACTCACTCTGTATGGTGGCCGTTTGATTCTGCTGCGATACTCTGTTCAGAGTATGTGGGGTTTCGTTCAGCACAAACATGGCTCTCCGCGCAGGTGCCCCAGCAGTGACAACCCTAGTTACTTGCGTTCCAGTGTTGCTCACCGCTACGGAGACTGTGCCGACCTTCTCTTGGACCTGCGGCGTCTTGTGGGACATAACCGTTAATGTTGTTTCAGGTGACACCTTAAAAGACATCAAGTGGTTTACAATCAAAGTGGTACTGGATCAAGCTCAGGGCTTCTATTCCCATTGTCTGAGCAACAGATATGGCTATGGCTTTACAATGCAGCCACCTTTGCTGTAAAGTTAAGCACTACCACATCTAGCAAAATAATTTGCAATATTTATCATTTAGGCAATGTCGAATACAGGCCCTGGTCTACCAAAAAAAGTGTATGGCAGCCATTACGCGCTCAATCTTGATCGTGATCTGGACCAAGGTCACGGATCGCAATTTGTGATCCTATGTCGCGATCCCTCAATCCAACACCTTACACAGTCAATCTGGATCAAGATCACTGATCTCGATCCCGGATCTCGATCTAGATTGAGCGTGTAATGGCTGCCTATTATTTACTTTATCATTGAAATATCAACAAACTCTTTGTCAATTATCACTTCATAGACAATGTTTACCACACTTTCATTTTATACTTAGTCAGACAAAAAGTTCTGTTACTCAACTCCCGCCCCTTTTTAAGGTTCTATAGTCAAACTAGGAACATCTGTTTGTCTGTTCATAGCCACTACATCCTCAGAGGCATAGCTAGGTAACCAAAGGCCCTGGGTCAAAACAAAACTGGGTCCAAAAAACCCTATATTCTTTCAAATGAGTTGCCATGATTAAAATTGTGATGCAAACTATTTTATTTACATTCTGAAGGTGGGAGAATCTTTAGCTAGTTCAATACAAGGGTTGATGTTCAGGGTCTGAGGGCTCTCTGAGCTTGGGGAGCCCAGTGCAACGCACCATCTAGCACTTTGGTAGCTACGCCACCTGTACACCTTATTATTTGCTACTGGCCTATGATGTAAATACTTTAGTGTGTATTAATAATACCATATTAGAATGACACAGTAAGAGTGTAGTAGTGGCATACTGATGGTGATTCACATACTACGTTTTTTCTAAGGCCACTATTTAACAAGCACCAACATTAGGTATTTGATTAAGCACATACTATTTTGTATAAAATTGAATGAGAAAGAAATAATTTTATTTCATTTTCTAATTTGACTAGTCCTCATAATTTTTTTTATAATTATTAAAAATTATACAATGCCATTGTGCAATTTCTGAGTTTCATGGCTAACTAGATTCAGACTTATTTTCAAATACAAATATTCATTTTACAAGTCACTAAATATATGTATATTATACATATATAGGAGATATACTATATGGTGATGTAAATATTGGACTTACCGTGTTTCCCAGAGTGTAGCTGAGACTGCTAGGTGTCTCAACCTCGCCCTTTGTAAGATCCGCGGAACTCGTGAAGCCCCACGAGTAACCGAAGCCCGAGACATTGCTCGGCGTTGGCATACACATTTTAACAACAATTAATCACTACATCAAAATAAAAACAAACAGACCAACACAAATCCACTATTTGATAGTAAACACGAATCCTCATGACAGTTTTAATCATGAACATGTATGTATGTACGCTCGCTTTCACAACTACTAGCGCAGCGCACCCATCAATCACACTACCGCAACGCCGACTCACACACGCGATTCCAGTCCTCCTGTGCCTTGAACTAGTCCGTCCTGCTAATACAAATCATTCCCTATCGAAAAATATTCGTAAATTGGACTAATCGACTGAATATTAAAGGCGGCACAAGACAACGACGCTACCTAGCCACAAGACGCGCACACTCATTTGCTATCAAAACTATACCGTTTAACCTGTTAAACACATTATTAAGGTTCATTGTGATGTCTGAACACTAAATTTTCGTTAGAACTATGAAAATTCACACAAATTTTCTGGATTTCATGAAAACAATTACTTCATTGCACACACAAAAAACCGGACGCCATTTTATTGTTTATGGCAGATTTGATTTTTAAATACCAACCATTCGTCAATGACGATGATCTTCGGTGCCAAAAAGAAAATCTATTTTGTGATTTATGACAAAAATTCGGCCAAAGAATGATGAAAATTAATCGAATATCGTAAAAAATAGGGTAGATTGAAATGCTTAAGTAACGTGTGTCTTTAATTTCTTTGTACCGTACCAAAAAAATGGAAAAATAATTTACAAAACACACCTCGAATATTACATGTGTACATGGTTTTATAGAACTCCACTAGAGTTGCGCGTGTGTGCACAGAAAAGATGACGTTTGTTTTTTTTTCGGCTGTATGCGTATGCGTGTGTGTATCTGTCGTTCAGTTTGTGATATCAGTTGAGCGCTTTGTAGAAGAAAATGTGCAAATAATATCGTTTCTAGTCTTAGTTACGCCGTGTTGCTGAGCTGCTGTGTTTTGTTAAGCTTGGATAACTCTAGGAATTAACATGAATGCTATGGCGATTGACAGGGACGAGCCTTCGTCGCTGTCTTCTTTTCCGTCCAACCACCCCCTGGAGCAGTTTGTTCTGTTAGCGAAGGGTGCCAAGGGTTCTGCTTGCGCGGAACTCATTAAACAAGTGTTAGAAGCCCCAGGTGTGCACGTATTTGGCGAACTCCTCGAAATGCCGAACATAGCAGAGGTTAGATTATGCATTACTTTGTTCAGTTTTTTTTTCGTACTTGTTAGTTGTTTGTATTTTAGAAAAAATAAGAGGTCCGGTTAATGTACGTCCCAATATTGTACGACCTGATAATGCTCGACCAGATAATTCGCGTCCAGCCCATACTCCTGGTCTGACCACTATCGGGCCATACATTAACCGGACCCAAAATAATGTTTGATCTCACTTATTAATGTTTAAAATAGTCATAAATATTGATATAACCTAAGTATTGATTATATATCACATTGTGTCCTACCACCCACCTTATCTATTGGATATTTTTATTTAATTTATTAGTACCTGGATGACCGAGCTATGCTGGTTTTTTTTTTGTAAATCGTGTTTTTTGGAAATTATATTTAGAAGTTCTGGTTTTGGGACCACCCGATTTCCCACCTGAGCTATTATAACCTTGTAGATGGTGGCGAAATTTACCTTCGTATTCTAATGATATTGTAACAGTTTTTCACTGCCCGAAAACAAGGATTAAATGACATTTTCTAAAAATGAAACCTAGCTAGATCTATTTATCAACCCCAAAACCCCCTGCATACTAAATTTCATGAAAATCATTGGAGCCATTTCCAAGATTCAGATTATATATACAAGAATTGCTTGTTTAAAGGTATTAGATAATACATGACCAAGTTATATTTGTTATAAAACCATGCTGCTTTGTATAAAATCGGTAGAATTTCAATTTTAAATTGGTATACCTAATTTAAAATAGAAATGTGCATTGTCTGATTATTAAATAACAATGTGTAGATAGGTATGTTTTCCAATAGCCTTCATGCAAAAAAATATGACCTTGTTTTCAGTTGTTGACTTTTGTATGTATTGTTTTCTCACAAATTTACACTATTTTATATCTGAGGTCAAATATTTTTTGTTATATATATAAAATAAAAAAGCATTATACTTAGACTAGAAATAAGCACGGCTTTACTCACGATTTATTGTGCGTGTGCTTATTTCTAGTCTTAGTAATGTCTCACGAAAATTTTAATCTGATTATAGCATTATACTTATTCAGAGCTGGTGGCTTATAGGGATATATGAAAAAGAAACATACTGTGTAAACCCTACAGAAATAGGAAAAAGGTGTGATGACTTTCAGTTTGATAATTAACCCTTTGTATGCTTAAACAGGTCCTTGCCTTTTCTTGAGTGCATTTTTTCAAGTATTTTGTTTAGTGCTCTAAGAATGACATGAGACATGAATAGTGATTTTTTTACTATGCATATGAGGTGTTAATTTCATAATCTATAACTGTACCTGCATAACAATAAAACATTTCACCAATACATTCATAAATAATAAATTTGAATATCTTTCCAGCTTGAAACAGGACCATACGCAACTCATTTTAACACCCTAAATCTATTTGCTTATGGCACATACAAGGACTACTTAGAGAACAAATCAGACTATCTCGAGTTAACTCCAACTCAGTGTAAGAAGCTACAACATTTGACCATAGCTACGCTAGCTACACAAGAGAAATGCATACCCTACAGCGTGCTGTTGAAAGAACTGGACATTAAGAATGTTAGGGACTTGGAAGATCTTATTATTGAAGCTATTTATGCTGGTAAGTTCATGTTATAACATACTAAATGCTTCTGCCCGCAACTTCGTTTGTTTGGAATTCAGTTATGGTTATTCCCTCAGGGAGTTTAAAATTTGCTCCTCTGCTGCACTGGGAGTGAAGAAATAGCATAGAATGCGTGCAGATGCTTATCATCCTGGCATGTCGTAAAAGTCGACTAAGGGATGGGTCCTCTCAACATGGTGGACTATCTGTATGGGCAATGGGCTGATCACCTGTCACCATACGGTTCATCATACCATCTTAGGACTAATTAATCAAACGTGGCCACAAGTAGTCTTGTGGCTCTGCCCACCCCATTAGGGATTTCGGGCGTGATACTATGTATGTATGTATGAGTTTAACATTTTCTGGGAAAAATGTAGCCTATGTGGTATTCCAAACTATAATTTATCTCTGTCCCAAATTTCAATCAAATCTGTTCCGTCATTCTGGCTTGATTGAGTAACAAACATATATCAAACTTTCGCATTTATAATATTAGTAGGATTATTATTATATTATTTCAATTTCATAATGGGTCCAATTCGAAATGGTGTCTGCTAAATTTAAGATTGCCTAAATTTAAAATAAGAAACGTCAAACTCGATTTTGTATATCTCCAAGGTTCAAGGAGTCGAACGTTTCTTATTTCAAATTTAGCGACTTCTAAATTTAGCGAAAACACTTTCGAATTGGCCCCAATGTCTCAAGAAAGTTTTAATTTGGCTATTGTATAACCATGCTCTTAAGTGTACAATCTAAGCAACTACTCAGTAGAGATGTGTAGCTTGCGAGTGAGTGATATAGGTAAATGAGTTTTATCAATTGGTTTAGTTCCCCAGCTCACTAGCTCAGTTCGGATTCAAATGTGTCAGTATATCTTTAAGCTCACTCTCTCTAATAAAGCGAGTAGCTGGACTGATTAAAATGAAAAGAATTGCATAGCAACACAATCTTCGTTTGTGAACAAAGAGAAAATGTAATTATTGAGTTGACAAAATGCGACTGAATTGAGCAGCAAAGGAAACTAACAGTCGCGCAAGGCACAAAATGAACTTTGTGTACCATTAATATGATTCGTTTTAGGCTGCTTGAAAACAGTCAATATATAAATTTTACACCCAACTTACTTGCTTGGCTTAAAGTCTATTTTCGTTTATGCGGAGTGCAAATGAAAAAGCGTTATACATGAGTGAACGAGTGAAAGAAAGGAAACTAATAAAATGAGCGATAGATACACAAACACAATAGAGCTTCTGAGCTAAAAGAGTTAGATATTGGTGAGCTGAAGATACATACATATCACTGTTTTCAATTTAGCGGGACATTTTGTGCATCTCTAAAAAGGGGCGTCATGCTAAAAAACAATTACAATTGTCTATTACAGTGTGATTATGATTGATGATGTCTCTCTATTTTTAGAACCAATTTAAAAATGAATTATAGTAGTATTGTCGCAATTTTCACATGCTGATAGTGGAACATATTAGGTCAAGTTTAAAAAAAATAGTAATCTAATATTGAAAGGGGCTCGGAAAGGGGCTAGTTTTTCGGCAATTTATTGCTGCAATTCGGCCTATCCCCAAAAATATTATATATTACATCACTAATAGGGACAAAAAAGTTTGAATGTAAGCTTTTGAGGATAGTCCGAATTGCAGCAATAAATTGTGGAAAAATGAAATGATTCATTCATTCATTTAGCTGTTTATTATAAATAGAGCTGGTGAACTATGTCATACTGACAAAAAAAAAAAAAATCACATGCCTGTCAGAAGCAAGCAGTCGCAGCTATTACATCTTTCTGTCAAGCATATGAATTGATAATTAAAAACCGTTCTTCCAGACATTATCCATGGCAAGTTAGACCAAGAGTGTAAGCGGGTAGAAGTGGACGTGGCCCTCGGCCGTGACGCTCGCCTTGAAGACGCCTCCGCCATCGCCGATGTTCTGGCAGATTGGTGCAACTCGTGCGAAGCTGTGCTCAGCTCTGTAGACCAACACATACACCGGGCTAACGCCCATAAGCAGAGGGCTATAAGGCACCAGCAGAATATTGAACAAGAGGTATATAAGAGTGGTCGAATGACTATACTCTATTCATTTAGGTACTCGACTAAATATAAACAAACTAATCCACATGACTCAGCTAATCCAGCCAATCCAGTTTTTTTTATCTATGGTAAGTCTTAATTGACTGGTTAGCAGTCACGTGGGTTAGTTTGTATACATTTTAGTTAATAATTAAGTACCTAAATGAAGAGGGATAGAGCCCAACTTACTATGTATCGTTTGACTACTTAAAAGGCATATTACAAAGCTGAGCTGGCAACGTCGGATTTTTCTTGAATATTGAAGTGAAAATCAAGAATGCAGTCTATCATTGTACATTTGGTGTATGGCGACAATGTGTGTAATGCAATATTTTCACATAATATTGCATTACTGTCAACTGGAGATTTCCCAAACACTTCCACTCCTCCACAATGAAATAAATGATGGCAACCAACTCGGTTGCCTTTATACAGTCAGCTAAATGGTTATAGGATTGTACCAAAATAAAGCGGAATACCAGAAAGCGCGTCAGAGTTCTTATGTCGTTTACAAAATGGCAATTGTTACTGTTAGAGTAACTAACAGTGGCGCAGCCTGCCTAAAAGCCGATTTCTTCCAGCTTTACCAAGCTGGAAAGCTATGGCTAGCTGTCAGTGAAGTCCATGTTACTCTAACTAAATGTCAGACTCGCACGAACGGCCGCTCAATTACGCAACACCAAGTGGTATCGCTTTCGCGAAAAGTAAGCCAATTATGCCCTTATTTACACAGAGTTAAGACTAAATTCTGCCGGCTTCCCTTAGGAAATATTTGTCGCTTCGCCACTGGTAACTTCCTGTTTTTGTTCCAGATAATGTTCCTAAAGAAAACTCTCAAGTCTCAAGCGGACACGGAGGAGTCCGCCGCCGGCGGAGGCTCCGACACGCACTCGGCGCCCAAGAAGAACTCCGGCAAAGGCAAGACGCCTCGAAACGCGGCCAAATTCTGGCAGAAGAACACGTAGACCTTTGTATATTGTGATAAATAAATTAAGTAATTTTCGCTCTCATTGTGGTTTTTGTTTTGATGAGACCTAGCAGTGGCGCAGCCTGCCTACAAACCGATTCCTGACGGCTTTACCAAGCTAGAAAGCTAAGGCTAGCTGTCAGTAAAGTCCATGTTACCATAGAGGAATAAGACCTAGAGAAACCATGCCCTCGGTGGACTAGTGGTCGCTAGTATGCACATGGTCATTTAATATTTTCCAAATCTATCGATTTCATGTCTAAAAATTTAATGATTCATTTACTTTTAAGGCTTTTATGTATGAATAATCAAAATTATACGTTCAATGACCTAAAATCATTCACTTAACAATAAAAAGTAATATACGAAAAATCTGTTTTAGCGCCATCTTACACAATTGTAGCGTACTTTTTCGTTTGTGCATTGTGATGTGACTAATTTGACCGATAACAATGGTTTTCATATAAAAGGTCATAGATACCGGATATACATACTTATAAATATAAATAAAGACTTAAATACGTAGGAAACATCTAAGATTAAAAAAAAACATTGTTGCTCAACACGTAAATTATTTTCCCTCACCGGGGATCGAACCCGGAACGCCAGCTTCGGAGGCAGGGTCACTATCAACTAAGCTAACCGCGTCGTCAAAATATCCTATTCTATAAACTTGTAACAGAGAGAGCTACGTCTGTACATTGAAGTACACTTCGTTTTTAGGGTTCCGTACCTCAAAAGGAAAAATCGAAACCCTTATAGGATCACTCGTGTGTCTGTCTGTCTGTCTGTCTGTCTGTCTGTCTGTCTGTCTGTCTGTCTGTCTGTCCGTCTGTCACAGCCAATTTGCTCCGGAACTACTGGACCGATTGAGTTGAAATTTGGTACACTTATGTAAGTCGGTGACCGCAACACGGACGCGTAATGCAAATAAAGGAATTTTAAACATGGGGGCTACTTTTGGGGGGTAAAGAAGAAATTTTTTAAAAAAGTTATGCAAACTATATCTTGCGACATATCAAATGAAAGAGCTTATTGTGAGGATTTCAAATATATTTTTTTAGGATTTTGAAATAAATAGTTTAGAAGTTATTTAGGAAAATAAGCGAAAAATGACCCCCCCCCCCCCCTTCCTTATTTCCGAAACTAATGCAATGCAATAATGAAATTTGTATGCAACTTAAATTGCTCTAGAGCAAATTAGGGCTGCTTTGTGCTGAGTATTTAAGTCCATAATGATGAAATTAAAGCGTAGTTGGAAGAAAACACATAAACGGGCTCTCACCAGCGATGTTACGTCATTCTCTAATTAATCTCGTCTCTCATTTCATCCCACATTTCGGCTGACAATCATAAATTGACCTACGTGCTCGTCGGCATCACGCGGAGTTAGGTATCTACGTCCAGGGCCACTTGCGCCGAAATGACCAAGGTCGAAGACACGCACGAACTAGTCATAGCTGGGCACAAGACCGTTAATCAGTTAATCTTAATTAACGAAGTTAACAATTCTAGTAACGGATTAACTTTTAAGTTAACTTTATAAATTGTTAACGGACTCATAAACTGCAGTTAAAACAACCAAATATTTGCCAAAAGGACACCGAGCGGACCGCACCGCGGTTTGGCCTTCTGCCTAAACCTCCACAGTCCATACCAATTTCTTTTTTATAAGTAAATTACTAGCATTAACGATATATAAAATGCAGTTTCTATCACGTTTTAACGATTAACTTTAACTTCCGTTAAATCTTGCGAAATGTAACGCTTTAACGTTTAACGAATTAAACCTTTTTATTAACGGATTAGCGATTAACGAAGATAATTATTTAATTAACGGTGCCCAGCCATGCCACAGCTGGACATAAGACCGTTCATCCGTTCATCGTTAATTAACAAATTTAACATTTCGATTAACGGATTAATTAAGTTTTGTTAACGGACTCATTAACTTCCGTTAAAACAATTAAAGTCGGCTAAACGTTAATTAAGTACCTACTGTTTGCCAAAAGAACAATGCTCGGGTTATGTCAGATAGCTTTTGATTTGAATTTGATCTCTAAATAATAGGTAGAAATGCAACGGATATCCGGCTACTATCCGGTATCCGGCCTATCCGGCCATGATTTTACTATCCGGCCGGATACCGGATAGTGAGTCAGTATCCGGCCGGATACCGGATAGTAAAAACTTAGATCAGAAATACGATAAAACAAATAAAAGCCATCAGAAATAAACAAAATCAACATCAGTTAATAAATTAAGACTTAGTTTCCTTTTATTTAAGTATAAAACTAACATGTCACATCACGTCGTGCACGTTCGAATATTCCCTACTGACGTAATAAGGCGCGTATTTAACCTCAAAGGGTCTCCCCGTCACTTACAATTCGTAACAAGTTAAAACTTGCTCGCCGCGCAAAGGCCACGCAAGCTAACACAGCTTTAGAGATAGCTCGTGTGCGGCCGGATATCCGGTTCCCGGATATCCGGCTATCCGACCAATGGCCATGCCGGATATCCGGTATCCGGTATCCGGCCAAACCACTATCCGTTGCATCTCTAATAATAGGTATTATTTATTACAAACTCTAATGCAATAAGGAGGTACCCAATTTTTACTAATGTTCCATGTCCTGCCTATACTTTCATAGCACCTACCAACATTTTGTATAAGTAAATACCTAACGCAACAACATATGTATAAAATGCAATTTCTATCACGAGTTACCAATTAACGATTTACGTTAACTCCCGTTAAATATTCCAAAATGTAACGCTTTAACGTTTAACTAAGTTAACTTAGTAACGCAGTAGGTATTTACGAAGTTAACTATTTGATTAACGGTGCCCAGCTATAAAAATGGCCGCCATTTTTTGTAGTTCTGATAACGGAAACGGATTCGTATTCGGTGGCTACATTTATTTATTTATTTATAAACACATTAACATGACATTACAGTATATAACCAATGCGTCACCAAACTTAGACTAACAATTAAAAAAAAAGACAATAATTAAATATACATTTGAAAAATTAAAATCAAATAAAAAATTGCTTGATCATCTGAAATACGCATATTATATTAAAACCATAGATAAGAGTGTATAATCGGAAAATTAAAACTATCCGTGGCGTGACGTCAAAAGCGGGGAGCGCACGGTACTTACCTACCGACCTCACGCTATGAAGCTATGGTCGCGTCATGAAATTTTACCTAATTATTTTTATACGGCGCTGCTGGGTATCGTTTTGCGAAATTGATAATGCTATTCCTAAAATAGCGCCATCTGCGATTCTTTTTCCAAAGATCCATAATCAGAAACAGTTATTCTTTCATGTATTTTCAAAGAAAACTGACAGATGGCGCTGAAATCCTAGAGGCTTTGTAAATAAAAGGTTGCTCCCTAGCGCCATCTACAAATACGGGGGTTTGAGGTGGTCACATTTCAATGTATGGAGTTGACCTATCTGGTTATACTTAATTTATGATGTTACTCTAACTAAATGTCAGACTCACACGTATATTTATGGTATTACAATTCAATTCAAATTTTGTGTTATAGCTCCATCGATATTATCGATGATTCCGCCAATGTCAAGGTTTAAAGAGACACGTTCTTTGACATTTACCGATTGTCCGGTAATATGACGTTTATACTCAGGTGAGGATCTATAACAAAAGACAACACATACATTTATTGATAAACTATCTACAAACCAACCCAAAGGGTTAAAACGTGACCCTATTACTAAGGCTGTTGCTGCTGTCCGTCTGTCTGTCTGTCTCCAGGCTGTATCTCATGAACTGTGATAGTTAGACAGTTCAAATTTTCACAGATGATGTATTTCTGTTGCCGCTATAACAACAAATACTAAAAAACAGAATAAAATAAATATTTAAGGGGCCTCCCATACAACAAACATGATTTTTTTGCTAATTTTTGCTTGATATTGATAACGGCAACAGGTAGACGCATAAAATATTCACAGAATATTTAGATGTATATTCACTTTAAAAATTAAAAAAAAATAATAAAAATAAAATAAATATTTAAGGGCCCCCATACAACAAACATGTTTTTCTTTTTGCTTGATTATAGATAATGGCACGAAACCCTACATGCGCGAGTCCGACTCGCACTTGGCCTTTTTTTTTCTACATCCAGAGCATTGTCTTAACTTACATAAGTAAAAGAAAATTGCACTTTAGATTATTAGATAATTACTCTTAAGGACTCTTTAGATAAAAAGAAAGTTTCCCTTTCCTTACAAAAACCTCGGCACCGACATGAAGCCAGTCTTACGTCAAATACTGAACATTTACAGTGACAAAGGTAACAAAATCGAAGAAACGTGCCCAGTACTGCCAGTGAAACAACGGGAAATGATGCAAAAATACATAAAATGAGCGAAGCTGACTATTTTGAATTAAGTTTTAGTAACTGAAAAACCTGAACCTGGAAAATTGTGGATTACCTGGAGAGTTACGAGTTTTTCTTGATAATTTTAGATAGCTAATCGGGAGTTAAGAGTTTTGTTATAAAAATCCGTAAAAAATTATATATACCAAAACTCTTAACTCCCTATTAGCTTTCTAAAGTTTTCAAGAAAAACTCGTAACTCCAAATTTTGAAGGGAGTGGCGGGGGGAGATACGAGGTATTCCTTTTACAAAATAGCGGTCGGGAGTTGCGAGGTTTTCTATTTTGCTTTTTAAACGTAAACGGTTTATTTTTGGTATTTAAGAGTTTTGCCGTTAGATGCGTTCAGAATAGTACCTACTATCAAACAGTGTTAAAACCAGTCAAAACATGATTTTAAAAAAAAATGGAGTTACGAGGTACAGATATAGTGAATAATATGTTTCCATCGGTAAAACTCGGATCTCTATCGGAATACGACGGGACCCGAAGTGTCAATTAATTATTGTATTAAATGAGTGCAATGTTTATATTCATTCATGTAAACTTTATTATTTATTGTCAAATGTCAAAATGAAAAATGACAGCATGGTATGATGGATACTAGCCCCCAATTCTCGATGCATTCGAGATAATTTCGATTGCGAGATTAAACGTCAGATTCATACAATTGTGTCTAATGACTGTATGCACTGACGTTTAATCTCGATTGTGAGATTATCTCGAATGCACCGAGAATTGGGGGCCTGCTGAAACTAATTGAGAGAGCACGATAATACGAACTTTTCCGATAAAACACGATGGAAACTAATTATGCACTAAATCTGTATGCGATTTAGGCCGACGATATTTGAAATCGACGTACTAATAAAATACAGCCATCTTGTTTTTTCATTAGGGCGCTGATGTTTGCGGGAGCAGCGTTGCATTACAGTCGTAGGTTCAATTAATTTACAGCGGAATTTTTACTTCTATAATCTAAGATCCAGACTTAGCAAGGTTATTGCCATCTGCACTCCGATCTTTGTAGTGTTATAGAGGTCAGATAACAACCGGCTGGAGTAAACTAAGCGTTGCCAAAAGCCTGACGTGCTATACTGGCATAAGCCGGTTTTTATACAGCAGCAGTCAGCCGCCCTAGCAAGGTTGACACAAGAATAAGTTAAGAAACCGTCTTATCTCTAAGTGCGTCCCTCACACTAGTGCCGACGAAAGAGATAGTCAGAGATAAACGAGTTTAACTTATCCCCGTGTCTGGCATGCTAGGGGCGTTGGTCGACATGTGGACCGCTCTAACGATATCGACTCTGGTCTTCACCGTAAGTACAGATATAGTGAATAATATGTTTCCATCGGTAAAGCTCGGATCTCAATCGAAAGACGACGGGACCCGAAGTGTCAATTAATTATTGTATTCAATGAGTGACATGTTTATATTCATTCATATGAAACTTTATTATTTACTGTCAAATGTCAAAATGAAAAATGACAGCATGGTATGATGGACACTGGCCCCCAATTCTCGATGCATTCTAGATAATGTCGTTTGCGAGATTAAACGTCAGATTCATACAGTTGTGTCAAATGACTGTATGCACTGACGTTTAATCTCGATTGTGAGATTATCTCGAATGCACCGATAATTGGGGGCCTGCTGAAGCTAATTGAGAGAGCACGATAAATACGAACTTTTCCGATAAAACACGATGGAAACTAATTATGCACTACATCTGTACAGTCGTCCCACGATAACTCTGCAACGAAAATATGGCAACCCCATACGACGGATTGAATGACGTATGGTGTTGCCATTTTTTCGTTACAGAGTTATCGTGGGACGACTCTAGCCTATTTTACAAGCTCATTCTCAAACGCCAGGATTGAAGGTATAGCTTACTTCGCTACTGTGCGAATACGTAAGTATGTAAAGCAATAAATACCATTTTTAGGGTTCTGTAACTCAAAAGGAAGAAACGGTACCCTTATAGGATCACTCGTGTGTCTGTCTGTCACAGCCAATTTGCTCCGAAGCTACTGGATCAATCGAGTTGAAATTTGGTACACATATGTACCTAAGTTGGTGACCGCAACACGGATGCGTAACGTAAATAAATGAATTTTAAACATGGGGGGCCACTTTTGGGAGGTGAATTACAAGATAAAAAAAAAGTTTTGTCAACTATATAGTGTGACATATCAAATGAAAGGGCTCGTTGTGAGAATAGTAAATATATATATTACTAGCTTTTTTCCCGCGACTTCGTCCACGCGGAATTCGGTTTTCACTGTTCCCTCGGGAAACGTATAAATTTCCGGAATAAAAAGTAGTCAATGTCACTTGGGATAGCGTAGTTTTCTATTAAAGAAAGAATTTTTAGAATCGGTTCAGTAGTTCCAGAGATTACCCCCTACATACAAACAAACAAATTTTACCTCTTTGTATAATGATATATATAGTGTAGATAAAAAGTTGCGGCAAAGAATACCATTCATTATCTGACTCTGGCGGGCGACACCGGGCTCTTATATATATTCAGAGAGCTAGGCTCTAGGATATTCGAGAAAGTTTGAGAATAACAATAGGTTCTGCAGCTGTAGCATACTTTCGAAATGCAACCCAAATAATCGTTTGAATGAAGTTCAAATACTCGACAACAGATGGCGCCACTACACTTAATTTCCAAGTTCAAATACTCGACAACAGAACAAATGTAATTTAAGACTATTGAAATTAGAATTTTAAATTTCGCGCCATTACTACACATGCTGCAATTGCTCGCAGCGCCTTTCGAAATGCAACCCAAATAATCGTTGTTGTTCTGAATACAGTTCAAATACTCGACCACAGATGGCGCCACTACACTTAATTTCCAAGTTCAACTGCTCGACAACAGATGGCGCCACTACACTTAATTTCCAAGTTGAAGGGTTGGAAAAGCCCTTATATCTTTAAAAATACGCCCTTTAGGTTAAAACGGGAACTTTCTTGTTCGAGGGGGGATAAAGGGCTATCACACTATATAAGTCCCTTTATCGTGCCGGGACTCCTTTTTAAGTTTTATCGGCACGCACATTTTATTAACTTAGTTTTATTATATATAATGATAATGATAATGATATTTAAATTTTAAGATAGATATAGTTTGGAAGTTGTTTCGGAAAATAGATGAAAATTGACTGGGCCTAAAATTTTGAAAAAATTACCGAAACTAGTTCTTTACCTATAGATTACAGGAAAACCTATAAAAAGTCTATGGTATTTAAAGTAACATAGGAAATTTCAGATAATAATGTACTGAACGGAACCCTCTACACGCGAGTTTAACTCGCAGTTGTCCGGTTTTGTTACTCCAAATGAAAAAGGAATTAGGTAAGTACTTAGTCCGTCTCTAGTTTTATACAATCTACAAATACGAAGAAGGTTGTAATCGATAGCCAGGTTTTTTCTATATGTATTAGACCGTAGCTTTATGACTAGACGAAGAGTTACCGTGGAGTCAACCCTTCATTATTTATAAACTCATACATAATAATAATGATAATAATTGAGTTTGATACACAAAGAATGTTAGATCTCACGATGAGTGCGAGTGGGATGCAAAGATTATTTGGTGACCTGTAGAACGTAAATTTCATAATATTTTAGCTCTGTCTCTTTCTACGCCCTTAGAATCCAGTTGCCATGTTGAGAATATAATTTTTATACCATTTGGATAATTTATAGGGTTGGTATCATAACGACTACATTGTCAAAACGACCAAATCATGATAAGGTCCAGATCTCAGAAGGAACATCTCCGTAGAAAGCTTATATCTCCGAATGACTTGGTAGTAAAACGACTGGTTCTCGATCTTAGAATTTTCGCAGCGTTATTTTAGTCATAACATACTATCTTCGCACGAGCAGAGATGAATTTAACGTACGTTGAAATAGACTTAGTACAGTAACTCATACGGCATCAGCATCGATATTAATAAGTATGAGCATACCTTTAGGACAACAATCGTACTGGGCTTGGGCGTGGCGCACTGCGTCCGTTTCCCCACCTTGGTTTAATAGATAAGAAAGTTAAGGTTTTCATCACCTTCTATATCACAATAAGTATAGTTCGCGCGCGAGCTCTGAGGAATCAGGGGCTGGTGAAAAAGGCATGGTGCACTGCGGCCGATCGTCCTTTCATACCTTGCACTCGGTATCGAATCGACTCGGTCGGTTCAATTTAAATATACCCAACTATCTACATTAAAGCATTTACCAAAACAGAGAACATGTTAAACGCCTAATAAAAAAAGATAGCAATAACACATTTTAGAAACATAGCTCATACAGTATTTATAGGCGCTCTCAGTTCATGTTGTTAAATAAACGTATCTTAATAGCAATCATTGTTATAGCGCTTAATAAACCTACGGTTAAGCAATATTTATAAGTCAACATTTCCAATAGATATTTTACTAAAATGACCAGGCAACCCCCGGCAAACGTCAGTTGAGTGAGTAGGACAAACACATCGGCTCGCGCTGGCCGAGCCGATGGAGGGCGCGATTCATTTGTTCGCGTCCCGACGAAGCCCGACGTGTGCAGCGCAAAAGTTGCGCAGGCAGTGCAACGATTATCGCGTCTGCAGGCCGCAAATGTGATGTAAATACCGTAGAAAACCCAAAACATTGTAAACAAACACTTGACGTACTTAAATTATCGTTATTCAATCGGACAGCAGTGTCGTGATTGCTCGAAACACCGTGGCAACCGGACAGTGGAAACTACGACACAATTTTGATGGTCGCGTTTACATTATGATATCGTGATTTGTTTATTTTTTGGACGCTGGAGTTTAGGGTACAGACTGTCGTCCGGAGGACTGCCGCGTTCCGAGCATCTTCGTGTATTGGATGATAAAAAAGGCAAGTACCAATGCCCTTTGTTAGGACGTCATAGATTCACCTTTCATCTTTGCGGACGCTTTCATGGTCATAGATGTTTATTCAATAGTAAACAACAGCGCTATATCAAAATCCAGCTATCAATACACACTCAAAACACCTTTATGTAATTCTGTAGGTAATTAACAAGAATGCATACGAAAATATCTATGTTTTAAGAGTACGTTCAGACGTATAGTACGTCAATCAATACAGTAGCTACGCGTGTTTTGCTTGTTAAAAATAAATAATGTTATTGATGCAGCTCTATATGTATGGGTAGGTGTCGATGTGTGTACGCGTTCCTTTGTTGTTCGTTGTGTTGTGCGCGCGGTCAGCTGTTCGCTGGGAGGGGAGGGGAGACTGGTTTGACAAGTCGAGTTGTTGCATCGTCTCGGTCGTGTCTATGATTGATTATACATCTATACCTATACCTAAAAGAAGAAGCTGACTGACTGACTGATCGGGTGACATATCATCGCACAGCCAAAACTACTGGAGCTAGAAGTCTGAAATTTGGTACAGGTATTCTTTAGGTAATGTAGGCGCCCGCTAAGAAAGGATTTTACGAAAATCAATCCCTAAAGGGGTGAAAAAGTAGTTAACAATTTGTATGGAAATCCGTCATTTTTTAGCTTATTAACATGTAAATGAGAATTTAGGCTTCTTAATAAAAAGAAAAAATCCCCCTGTAGGGGTGAAAATGTAGTAAATTGATTTTGGGGTAGTTTTGAAATTCCATCCCATTGGGGGCAAAGTTTATATGGAAAATACCGCGGGCGAAGCTGTGGCGGGTTCTCTAGTTCGTTATAAATGTAGGATGGATGTACACTCGAGGTCAAAAATATCAACGCAGACAAAGTGGTCAAAAATATGTGAACTCGACTTTATTATCAAGTGCGTAATAGCGCTCTTATACTATTTTTTATCCTTAATGTATAGGTAAGTATACATATATTTATTACCTTGACTGGATATACAAATACATACATCTCTTTGTCCTAACAAGCCCAAGTCCTAGCGCTGGCCAAAGGCGACTTTTTGCAACGATGCAGCCGCACATAGCCCCTCGTAGACACGATTCTGCATCGCTAAATAAGTACCTACTACCCTGTTGCAACATTCGGTACAGACAGACAGACGCTCGCGGCCTCGCTTCGCTATTCCCTCCCCCGATGTCACCCGATACAGTTAAATCAGTCGCGCGTTTGCATCGATACGCAGTGTTGCCATATGTACGGATTTATCCGTATTCGTACGGAGTTTCAGTGTTCCATACGGATAAAAATTGCGTACGGATATTTGTTCGGATTTTCACGGGTACATTATATTATACTAGTATGTTACATTTACACCCAATACAATATAACTATATAACACACAACATGGCCACAAATAGTAACAATTTCATGTTCTCCCTTTCATTATTCATTTATTTTGCATAATTTTTACTTTGTGTTGGCCGCTCTTCATACAAGTAGTACATACTTCTTACAAACAGTTGTTAGGGAATACACCTTGTTTTAATTTGGATGGATATTGCCTCAAATAAAATTTTAAAAAAGACATGTATCAATGATATTTATCTTTTAATTTCCAATTTTCAAACGGATTTCATAGGGAGCTTTAAACTTATTTCACGTTCGGATTTTGTACGGATTTTGGTCTTGGATGTACAGGATTTTAGTCTCTAGCATCTGGCAACACTGTCGATATGGTCGCGATGCTGAATCTAAGCAGAGCGATTGCATCTCTACAGTCACGCGTCGCGAATGTAAACAAGCGGCCACATGTAGCAATACAGCAGCGCGATCACGAAACGCGCGACTGTATCGCTCTCCACAAAAAGTTGAGGGCGAGCGCCCTTAGGAATGGAAAAAAATCAGAAAAGGACGCAGCGATACGCAAGTGAGTTACACGTTCATATCGTATCGCTGCGTCGTTGCTTTCGATCGGCTCCATCGGACTGGATGCCTGGCTTTAATACTTATCATAGGTAATATAAGTTTATTAAAATAACGATATGATTTTAAAATAATTATAAATATCGTGTTTTTCTAAACTGAATAGTTTGCGCGAGAGGCACTTCCAAAGTGGTAAAATGTGTCCCCCCCCCCCCCTGTAACTTCTAAAATAAGAGAATGATAAAACTAAAAAAAACATATGATGTACATTATCATGTAGACTTCCACCGAAAATTGGTTTGGACGAGATCTAGTAAGTAGTTTTTTTTAATACGATATAAATCGTAAACCACAATTTAACTTACAAATATAAAAATTAAAAATAAAATATTTAATTTCATAAACAACCGGGAACCATTGTAGATAATGGTACGGAACCCTTAGTGCGCGAGTCCGACTCGCACTTGTTTATGTCTTGAATAAGTTTATGCTACACGCTCAATTGCTACGACGTAGCTCTGCTCTCGTAGCACTTGTAGCAGAATGGCAGGGGTTATACGTGGGTTAACGTTTGGCATAATTTAATTATGCTATTTTTCATACATAATGCATTTCTTTATATATATAATTCACTGTACGTGTGTATGTCACTGAACTCCTCCTAAACGGCTGGACCGGTTTGAATGAATTTTTTGTATGCGTTTGGGTGGCGCCCTGGATGGTTTAGATTCACAAATCAGCCCGGCAGATGGCGCTGCAGGACAAGGTCTGACGGGTCCGCTAGTTTAATTATAAAAATACTCATTAATACATTAATCTCTTTCAACGTAACTGTTTTCTTTTAAAAATAGCTCCTAAGCTCGCTTAAGATCTTTCAACCCATGATAAACAATAGTTTAACCCTATCATACGGCTTCTCGACCAACCTACTTAAGCGGTGAGGCATGCCACTGTATCCTATCTGTGGTCAGTTCAGTAATAGGGTAGTAGGGTAGGGGCTTAACGTTCATTTGTGAAGGAGCGTAACCTGTGGTGTGATTCTCTTACGTGCATAGCGGCTGAGCAGCGGATAAACGAAACTATTAATTTAGACTGTAAGGACAAAGACATTCTCGATGAGCGTACCTGCTGTGGTATATACTTACATTTGTATAAAACTGTAGACATCATTGTTGACTTATATGTGTACTGATTTGAAAAAATGATACCTCACCGAGTTTCTTGCCGGCTCTTCTCAGTAGAGGATTTTTTCCGAACCGGTGGTAGATTCATTCCTTGACCTTCATAAGAGCTTGTAAAAGCCTAAATTGAATAAAGATAGTTTGACTTTGACTTTGATTCGGTCTAAATTTGAATGTGTCCCTCATCGCTGATCAGCCGCTGTACGTTAGGGAATCACAAGGCTGTTAACAGTCGATTCATCCATACTTGTCTTATTTGGTAAACAAGTTTCTAACCTCAAGATCTGAAATTTTATCCTAAAAGCAATCCTAGGCAAAAAATTGGTAAAGTGACGTCCTTAAACTTTTCAAACTGTTTCAATTGTCTAATTTTTATGAAAGGTAACCTAATAATGCGTTACGTGCAGTAACGAGTTCAGAATCAGTGCAATTGGGAATCCATCCTATTTATTTAAATGAATGAAGGAAGTTCACAATTTCCTCCAAGGTTCGTTGCACCACACATAATAAAACATTCGAACAATGGAAACGTGTGTAACTCAATATTCTAGGCTGAATGGTACACGGCCATAGCTCAACAGAACCGCAGACGCTCAGTACCGACCACAGATAGCGTACAGTGTCACGGTCGTGGGTATAGGTCTAATTCTAAAGCTCTTATTCTATTGGAATAAAGTATTGTTTTGTAAAGAACTTTGACAGTTCACCGTTTGTGTAGATGTATATAATATATTTGAACAAAGAAACCGCAAGTATGTAATATGCAAATGTATGTGAGATTGTGTGTACCCGGCTTAATACTAGCTGGGGTGCTTTGTCGAGCATATTTGAAATTTCATGTGAAATCCGAGCATTGAGGTGCCTTGATGTGGCAAGTTGACATGCGAGCGAAAATATGTGTTTTATTTCCGCTTCAGGAATGTGTCGATGAATTTATGATTATTTATGAATTTCCACTACGCATGAGTTAACTTTAAAATCGGTAAAAAAAAAAAAACAATTTTACTAAGTAGCATGAAATGAAACTTCAATCGACCAAGGCATTGGGCTTGTTGTTGGTTTGTACCGATTTCAATCTTATACTACTGAACCGATTTCGATGAAATTTGACAGAGAGGTAGCTTAACTTTAACATAAAATACTTTTTTCCCGGAAAATTGTTTCCCGGAGGGATTCGATGCGAAGTTGCAAAACCTAGTCGTCGATTACAGAGGCGAAGCGTGAGGGTAAGCCGGTACATAATTTCTTAACTCAAACATTATTATTATTATTAATAATTACTTCTTATATTAACATAAAAATTGTATATTACATATTTTGTATGTAAATGCAAAATTTAATGAGTAATAATATAATGTTTAGAACGAGAAATGATACACCGGCTTACCCTCACGCTTCGCCTCTGGTCGATTAACTCTAAAAGTGATGAAGCAAATCTAGAAATAGTTGAAAAACCTCCATTATAATTTAACGCACGTGTAGGGATTATACACGGACACACTTTAATTTAATTCTACATTATGACCCACGCATTTTAATCTCGTGCTGTCGACCCTAAGGTCAGCGTACTGCGTGAAGCAATTGAGGTTCCGAATCAACATGGTTTTTAAGCAGCGATTAATTCCGTTTATAATTATATTAATATAAGATTTTGCGTTATTTTTACAGCCGTATAGTATACTTACAGACAGAAAGGTGGACTGCCAAAATACAATTAAAAAGCGCATACAACATTATTTGATGAAAAGTGACGTCAACTGAATGCAGTACTAGCTTTTCGGTGGAACTAAATTAAAACAGTTATAATAATAATCTTTTATTTTCACACAACATACTACCACATCCAAATACTCTACTTCTTCTATTCCCTAGCAAGGTGTGAGAGAGACGCACTTAGAGATAAGACCGTGTTATCTTAGCTGCAAAGCGATATGAATGTTCTGGAAGATAGTTAAAATTACAATCACAACCTCCCCCCCACACTCCTGTATCCGCGCCTGGTCACATGCAATCAGGACTTTTGTAAATTATGGCAAAATAATATTTGTCATGTAGCATATGGCTACTTTAACATATTAGCAGTAACGACTTGGTTTACTGCGACATAAACGCATCTTGCTTGTGTCAGCGTTTACTTAACATTATAAAATAGCATGTAAGTTATTAATAAATGTTCTTATACTTTGAGACGTGGCTTTACTGCATTACTCCCGCACAACATATTTCAGTCAAATGAATAGTTCGGGCAAACGATGTTAGCGTAAACGAAATTAGGACAATTCGTCAAACGAACGGACCATAAACTGACCCCGGAAACTTGTAAGTACGTATACGTAGTGGTTTTTTCTGTTAGAAGCTCGTCGCCAAGTGTAATGCTTTGCACTTTACAGAAAGTCTGTGATCTAGGTACACTCCAAAAGCTTATAACATTTTAGGACTTGATAAATTGCATAACATTATCTAGCTTAGTGCTTATTGTGGGCTTAATTACTCGCCCGCAACTCAATTACGTGACACAATTAGTATCGGTTTGACTGGAAATGCAAACCAATTTAGTCATCACTCGATGTAAATAAGGGTACAATTGGTTTATTTTTCGCGAAAGCGATACCAATTGGTGTTACGTAATTGAGCAGCCGTTGTTCTCATAATGGATCGCAGCTTAGTGTTAATGATGAAATCTCGGTAAATTATTGATGAACAGTGTCGCAATAGTTACCGATTCATCGGTAGATCTACCGATTCAAAGTCAAAGTCAAAGTCAAAGTCAAACTATCTTTATTCAATTTAGGCTTTTACAAGCTCTTATGAAGGTCAAGGAATGAATCTACCACCGGTTCGGAAAAAAACCTCTACTGAGAAGAGCCGGCAAGAAACTCGGTGAGGTATCATTTTTTCAAATCAGTACACATATAAGTCAACAATGATGTCTACAGTTTTATACAAATCTAAGTATATACCACAGCAGGTACGCCCATCGAGACCCAGGGATCGCCAGTGCAGGTCACGATTTAAGCCAAACGTCCCTGTCCATGACGTAGTCTTTTACTGAGTAATATGCCCTAGAAATAAGAATTCGCTTTACAGTAGATTTGAACATTGTGTCTGTTTGTTCTATTATGTTTTTAGGTATTTTATTGTAAAAACGTGTACAATATCCTAGAAATGATTTTTTAGTTTTAGCCAGTCTATAAGTTGGTACTTTAAGCTTTCCGGTATTTCTAGTAGCCTTTGGCTTATCTACATTTGTAGGAAAATTGTATATATTTTTTCTGACATACATTATTATTTCAAATACGTATAGCGAAGGCAGGGTTAGTATTTCAATTTCCTTAAAAAATTCCTTCAGTGACTCGCGGGTGCCCATGTTATATATGGCCCTGATGGCCCTTTTTTGTAAAATAAAAATAGACTCTAAGTCAGCAGCTGATCCCCATAAAATTAAACCGTATGAAATAATACTTTTGAAATACGCGAAGTAAACCAACCTTGCCGTCGCTACATCTGTTAATTGCCTCATCTGTCTGACTGCAAACGCAGCAGAGCTCAACCTACTCGCTATGGCTGTAATACGGGAACCCCACTGCAGTTTTGAGTCAAGTGTTAATCCTTGAAAAACAGTTGACTTTACAAATTCAATGTTTTGACCGATTTGATTTCATTACCTGTCCACCGATATGCCTATTTTAGAATGTAGTCTCCCGATTTTCTTCATAGGTACCTTCAAACCGATTCTGTTCCTTTTCTTTGGCAATTACCAACAGAAAACATGAACATGTAAATAATTAACGTAGGTACGAGGTGATATAATGTGGTAAAATTTTAACCTCAATCAAGAAAATGAATTAAAAAAGTATACTTCTACAACTAGGTATTGAGGTAAATTATTATTTTCATGTTGGTTTACAGTTGTTAGAAAAGAGAAAATTACTAGTAACGTTTTGGTATGATAAAAATGTCAGCATGTCACAATATTTTTTGTGTTTTGGCTAATGTAAGTGCATTTTACAATTTATATTAAAACTGAAATGATATGGAAATTATCAATTTATTTACTTTTCCCGATTTTTAGAGTTCCGTACCTCAAAAGAAAAAACGGAACCCTTGTAGGATCACTCGTGTGTGGCTGTCTGTCCTTCTGTCACAGCCAATTTCCTCCGAAACTACTAGGAAACTACAGAGCCTAAAATTTTGAAAAAAGTACAGATAATAGTTCTTTACCTATAGATTACAGGAAAACCTATAAGAAGTCTATGGTATTTAAAGTAAGTAGTAAGTAAGTAAGTAAGTAATTTTGAAAAAAATACGGAAAATAGTTCTTTACCTATAGATTACAGGAAAACCTATAAGAAGTCTATGGTATTTAAAGTAAGTAGTAAGTAAGTAAGTAAGTAAGTTACTTTAAATACCATAGATTTCTTTTAGTTTTCCTGTAATCTATAGGTAAAGAACTATTTTCCGTATTTTTTTCAAAATTTTAGCCCCAGTAGTTTCGGAAATAAGGGGGGGGAATGGTACATTTTTACCTATTTTCCAAAATAACTTCCAAACTATTTTACTTAAAATGCAAAAGAAAATATATTTAAGATCCTCACAACAAGCCATTTTATATGTCACACGATATAAGTTACATAACTTTTTTTTTAATTTTTCTAATTTACCATCCAAAAGTGACCCCCATGTTTAAAATTCATACATTTTCGTCACGCGTCCGTGTTGCGGTTACCAACTTACATATGTATACCAAATTTCAACTCAATCGGTCCAGTAATTTCGGAGAAAATTGGCTGTGACAGACAGACAGACACACGAGTGATCCTATAAGGGTTTCGTTTTTTCCTTTTGAGGTACGGAACCCTCAAAAGGTTTTTTTGTTATGTATATCGTGTATACTTTCATATGTATTTAGTAAAACGATTTTATTTTTAAATTCCAAACAGAAACTTCTATTTTATTTATTTGTAGGTAAGATTATTTTATCATAGCGAATTTAATAGAATTATTTAATTATCGACATCGATAATTTCTTTATCCATTGTATCTGGATAACGACGCATTTATGGGGAAGTAGTTATAATCTTAGGACTAGTTAATCGAACATGGCCGCAAGTAGTCTTGTGGCTCTGCCCACCCCATTAGGGATTTCAGGCGTGTATGTAGTTATAATAGAATTAAATATCTTTTTGTTAGATCCTTATTTATTTATTTACTTAGTGTAAAGTTACAGTACATTTAAATTCCACGTTTTACTAAACTTAACTTACAACTACCTATTTACTTACAGGCACATGCACGATTTATCATCCATAAGCAGACAGAAAACATAAGAATAATAAAAAATACAAATCATCACTGCATATAAATAATACTTATTATTTAAAAATGTATATTTTTTAGGTTATTAATTAAAACTACACATTACTCAATATGTAATACATTACAACAAATAACCACCAACTTGACAGTTGCAGTAAAATATAATCGTCAATATAGTGAGTGAGAGTTCAAAGATGTTCACGTGAGGAGCGCAGGCGCACAGCCGGCTTCGGTGCCACCTTCCCCGTCGACATGGGCCAAGGAGTCACTTGTAGACCCAATCACCCCCTTCTTAGCAGATGGTTTACTGGGGATACCCAGCCATTCACGATACTCAGCGACACCCCGCCTAAACTCACGGGTAAAGTAACGCAACCGGATTCTATTTTCTTCACTTGGGAAAGAATAGTAACGTCTGCCAGCACGATTTTTGAAGGTCTTTAGGCGGCGTAAGTCATCTGGCAAGTCCAAGCGAAAGTAACCATTAACTGCCTGGTCGGTGATCTCGTTTCTAGTGAAGTTCGAAGCGTCGGAGTCGCTCGCACGCAAGTCAGTCTCCGCGTCGGAGACTTTGTTGGTCCTTGGCTTTGGGGCTCCGCAGTTTGCCGGCACTGGTGACGCTTGATCTATGACCTCCGGGTAATCCTCGGCGAGCCTTCCGCTGGTGTCCGGCCACTCCATCATTATGAAGTCCAGAATTTCAAGCAAGTTCCACGTCGACTCCGTCATTGTTAGACGATTAAGTGCTAGAGGATTTTCTACCAGCCAGCCTCCGATTGCCCCTGGGGACAGACGCCAATCCTTTTTAAGGGATGGACCAGGTGCTCCGAATCCCGTCACAGATTATTTTCCACCATTGAAGCTTGGTTTCAATTCACGACGCTTGACCTCGGCAAATCCAGAGGGGTGCGCGAAATGTGCGAGCGAGAGGTCCGAGCTGGGAGCCGGGAGCGACGGGCTGATTGGAATAGAAGGCAGACACGACCGTTCGATGCGAAGACGTGACGCGGTGTGTTCCAAAAGACTGAAGAAATATATGGTGCGCATTGTATTTATACGTGCGTGAGAGCACGCAACCAATCGTTTCGTGTATCTCTAACCGTCTCGCTCACTCTTGTATGCATTTATACAATATATTATAAAATATCAATGTTAATTATTTCTACAACTAAATAATACAAACATCTCTAAAACCTCGGTAAATTGTACATGTACAGTTTCGGAAATAGTTTTATGAGCGTCTACTCTACCTACGACCTACATATATCTTCTTCTTCTATATATATACAAATGAATTGCTGTTCGTTAGTCTCACTAAAACTCGAGAACGGCTGAACGGATTTATCTTATCTTAGTCTTGAAATGTTCGTGGAGGTCTAGGGAAGGTTTAAAAGTACATAGGTTACTTAAATTATTATTCTTCGCAGACTAAGTCGCGGGCACCAGCCAGTTTTCTATAAATAAATTAATTAATTGCATTCATAATTTTTTAAAAGACGTCCTATTTCTAAAATTCTCGTAATAGGCTGATTTTACAATTTGTACCCTATTATTGATAAGGTATTAATTGTACGTAAGTAGTTATAGATATATTTAGTATATATTTACTTGTCTGAGACACAGAAGATCGTCTCTCCTTTTCTGATAAGTGATAACATGCTATAAGAATGGTCTCTGTAGATATTTCTTCAGCGAAGTTAGTGCTCTAATGCGCGAGGACAAGGCTTCTTTTTCAATTTATCTCCTGTCGGAGAAATTATAATAATATAAACACATAAAAAATACGTCAAGTGTATTATAAAACTGAGCTCGCAACGCATGTAATTGTGTATTTACGCAATATATACATTTCTGTACAAAGACACGATACAAAAATATTGTCTCATGATGAATGGGAATATTGTCTCTGGTTGGTATTAAAGCAAAACTTAATTTATTGCGTAATTAGGTCAATCAACTTTTTTGTCAACATAAAAAAAATCGTGACCACTTTCGCCGTCGATTGTGTGGTATTTATTAGTTATTTATTAATGGAACACGATGGAAGCTCTATTAATATATACATATAAAATACCTTAAATTTTGCCGTTTGTCCCCCGGGCAACCTATATTTTCATGTAAATTTGCATGTTCAGTGGATACCACATATATGTTCAAATTAACTGTTATTTGGTTATGAAAGCTTTTTATTTCTAATGCATACTTATTTCATGGCAGGTTATAATGAATTAAAAAGAAAAGGACATAAAAAGTTGATAAACCAAAGTCACAATGGCATGCGTAATCACAACATAATATTGCATTACCCACATATAAATACATTAAGTGCATACATACATACACATCACGCCCGAAACGCCTAATGGGGTAGGCAGAGCCACAAGACTACTTGTGGCCACGTTCGATTAATTAGTCCTAAGATGGTATGATGAACCGTACGGTGACAGGTGATCAGCCGATCGCCCATACAGATAGTCCACCATGTTGGAGAGGACCCGTCCCTTAGTCGACTTTTACGACATGCCAGGATGATAAGCATCTGTACGCATTCTATGCTATTTCTTCACTCCCAGTGCAGCAGATTATATAGTAAATTAAGTGGGACAATGTTAATACATAACATTTTATATTTTCACTCAGTTTCACTTAAATAATCGAGCAAAACGTGAAATATGCGACGTTGTCAGCTCAGCGTTGTAATACGCCTCTTAAGTAGGAACCCTCATTAAGAGCGCCCGCTTAGACAAACCAGCTTCGCCGCTCACGTGTTATTTTATCATGCTATTTCTTTTGACCTGCACACTATACTAATAACTAAATAAAATATAACTTTTAATTATACATTATGTTATGTCAAATACAAAATGTGCGGGTATTTGCATAGCGTCATTTCACGCTGCTGTTAAGAGGAGTGTGAACGGCTTTTCATAAAATTAAATGTGAACCGATTTTAACCAATTTTTCAAACGTTAATAGTTAGAAAAAAATCTAGGTCTATACGTTTTGCTTTTTTCATTATAATAAATAAATAAACAAATAAATATCAGGGGACAATCTTTACACAAATCAATCTAGCCCCAAAGTAAGCTCTAAAGGCTTGTGTTATGGGTACTAGACGACGATATACATACTTATATAGATAAATAAATACTTAAATACATAAGAAACATCCAAGACTCAGGAACAACCATTCGTGCTCATCACACAAATATTGGCCCTTATCGGGAATCGAACCCGGGACCGCTGGCTGCGGAAGCAGGGTCACTACCAACTAGGCCAAACGTGTCGTCAAATAATCAAAAAAAAAAGATTATTTGACGATTATTTATTTGACTTTGTTGATCTTTAATCAATATTCAAAAAACCGTATAGTGCTAGATTTTGTTCTGACTGACAACCTATCAAAAAATTTATTTTAATTTAAAAACAAATAAGTTGTCTTTGTTTTGATAAAAAAAAAAGATATTCGTTGAACGACAAAGTTGCCTTCGGAGCAATCTTTAGTCGGAGCGACGAAAAGAGCCCGCTTTTACAGGGACTTTTAAACATAGATATTTCCTACATAGTTATAATGTCCTTAACAAATTTCGCTCTGTGCAAACATAGTTTATGATTATCTCTGTAGAAAAATATACAACTAGCTGTTGCCCGCGATTTCGTCTACAAAATCCAATGTATCTCTATACCAAAATTCATCAAAATTGGTTCAGCGGTTTAGGCGTGAAAACGTAACAAACAGAGCTACTTTCGCAATTATAATATTAGTTAGGATATTAGCACGAGAGCTCAGTCACTGAACTGCAGATGGTAAAATTAAAAGTTACTGACGTACGCACGTTAACAATTTTTTTTGTGAGAAATACTCATATATATCTTCCAAGGGCGTCTTAGCTGGCGCGTTAGAAGAGCACTGTAGGTCTAGTGGCACGCCCCTGTATTAGGTCCCTCTGAATTCATCTATTTCCTACAGTTTTTTACCGCTGGGACCACGGACAGTTTCTTTCTATAGATGTGAACTTTAGCTTATAGCAGATTATTACAAACTATGTCACTAGCAGTACCAGCTAAAAATAGCACAAATTAGGTTGTTAACTTATTATCGTCATTTGCAATATTTTTGGCAACCCTATCCGCATGCAAGCCCGCAGTGGCGTTGCCGCGACCCTTGTAACTGGGTCAAACCAGTTGCAGCTCGGGATCACTCGGCCGTTTTCGGCCTGGATCGGGCTGTCTATGTATATGTATGCATTGATTACATTTACTCCCAGTATTGCATTATGCAACCAACTTATTCGGAAAACTTTACGCCCATGAATTCGTGTAATTCAGTTGAATGTTGTGCTTGGAAACTACAATTGCTCCAGGATAAAAAAGTATCGTATTTTCATCTTCAGATCTGTCTGTCAAATGGTTCACGTAAAAACGTAAGAAAAAAAATAGAGACTCACTTCCACACTACTCAAAGTAGTATAAAAATTAACGGCTGAATATGCTAAAGGCAATTTTTTGGGCAATATACTATTGCTGCAATTCGGGCTATCCCCAAAAGTTTACACTGATAATGTAATATGTTATCATTTTGCAATTAATTACCAAAATACTAGCCCGTCTACAAGCCCCTTTAGTGAACTACGTTCGAGGCTCGTAGACCTCGAGCTATTTCATTCCAAGTATATTCCCCGGCACATAAGTTGACCCAAAATGGCGGTTGTCCGCGCACCTTCGCGCACTTACAACTATGGTTGCTTCGCGGCACGTAAGTTGAAATATGACCTTGAATGCGCAGAACATTATCGGTTCTCAATCGAAGTGCGGGATGAGGTGCGACGCGAGAGGCCACGCGTAACCATTGTTATACCTGCGCGGACGACCGCCATTTTGGGTCAACTTATGTGCCGGGGATTATAGCGTTTCTTTGCCTTTATCCTCTTGTTTGTCTAAAAAACTTCTAAACTATTTTAGTTGAAATTCAAAAGAAAATATATTTAAGATCCTCACAATAAGCCCTTTCATTTGATGTCACACGATATTGGTTGCACAACTTTTTTTTTTTAATTTTCTAATTTACCTCCTCAAAAGTGGCCCCCATGTTTAAAATTCATATATTTACGTCACGCGTTCGTGTTGCGGTCACCAACTTACATATGTATACCAAATTTCAACTCAATCGGTCCAGTAGTTTTGGAGCAAATTGGCTGTGACAGACGGACAGACAGACAGACACACGAGTGATCCTATAAGGGTTTCGTTTTTTCCTTTTGATGTACGGAACCCTGAAAATGTTGTTCGCTGTCTGTTTT
This sequence comes from Tortricodes alternella, assembly GCA_947859335.1. Taxonomy (NCBI): domain Eukaryota; kingdom Metazoa; phylum Arthropoda; class Insecta; order Lepidoptera; family Tortricidae; genus Tortricodes; species Tortricodes alternella. Next base: position 3,570,835 of record OX401982.1, on the reverse strand, counting down.
ATGTTTATTGCATGCAAAATAAGATGCCGTGTATAAATTTAGTATGTATGACCCGGACCCGGTCGATACGGTCGCCTCATCCCATTCATCGTAAAAGTAACTTAATGTAGATAGATTACCTTACCTATGTGTAATTTCAGACATTACAAAGTTGAAACGCTCGGCTCACGACAATAAGTTGCGACTTTGCATGGATGTTGCATACAGTAAATTTCGAAACATACCCGTCATTTAAATCCTGATATTAAGTAATACCTTCCGCCGAGTGGATACATATGTCTTTACAAGCACGGATCAATGTGACTTCTTCAGTTACAATAGTAAAGAAAAGGATGCAACATAATTGTCGGCACACAGCTAACTGGAGTTGCAAGTTTAGGAGTTCATATTCATATTCATATTTATTAATAATTATTATCAAAAGTCTAAGAACGCCCCGAAAGCGCCGAAGTATGCTATGCTAAAATAGCGACGAACTACGCTCCGGTGTCAAAAAATATATCAAACAATTACAGACAAATTACGTCTAAACTATGTTTGCATCGTGCGAAATTTGATAAAAAATTATTATGTAGGGAATATCTGGCACAGACGATTATGTAAAATAGCTTTTTTGGTGGCTCTGACTGCGACGTTGTCGCTCTATTGAACTAAGTTTTCTTCGATCGAAACAAAGACAATTTATTATCCGCTTATAATAAATTACAATCAAGACAGACCAACCATTTTTTTACATCATTAACCTCCCTAAGGCCGGTTCACGAACTTAAAACGCTCATAATTAACTACACTTGAGCAGAATTTGAGTAGGTAGGTATACAGGCTTGGCAGGGATGCCTTTACCTAATATGAGTGTTTTCTCTCGTAAATTAAAAGGAGTAAACCTACGGCTTTTTATATTTCGGACCTAGATTTTGTTCTGACTAACAATTAACCTATCAAAAATTGGTCAAAATCGGTTAGCACTTGATGGCTGCTCTTCACATCGGGCCAACATGGGCGAATAAATGGATGAATGTTGGGCGATTATGTGGACACGCGTACCATCATCGGCATGAATTCCTTTGATGTATTGACAACTGACTCACGACTACAGGCCAATCGTGTGTGCCTATACCTACCTATTCACCCATGTTGGCTGAATATGAAGAGGAGCCATAAGGGGTGAAAATGGTTATCGCCTTTTGTGTGAAAAGGGTGATTTTTGCCGTTGGTTCACAGTCCTCTTAAATAAAAGAGATAATAAAACAAAACACTATTATTATTATCATTTGAGAAACGGGCCCCAGGTACGTACTCTTCTCGCAATGCGTGGTGTTTTCCATTTCTTTGTATAGTTAATTCGAACATGCAGGTCAAAAGAAATAGCATGATAAACGACCACGCGATTGACTAAGTCGATTCTCCTAAGCCCTCTAATGGGTTTCATCTACCTGATTTGTTTAAGTACCAGGTAATTTTTTAGGTACTCCTCTGCTGCACAGGGAGTGAAGTAATAGCATAGAATGCTTGCAGATGCTTATCATCCTGGCATGTCGTAAAAGTCGACTAAGGGACGGGTCCACTCCAACATGGTGGACTATCTGTATGGGCGATGGGCTGATCACCTGTCACCGTACGGTTCATCATACCATGTTAGGACTAATTAATCGAACGTGGCCACAAGTATTCTTGTGGCTCTGCCCAACTCATTAGGGATTTCGGGCGTGATGCTATGTATGTATGTATGTGTAATTTTTTAGGCTATAATCATACTCAAATATGTGGGGAGGAAGTAGTTTATTAAATTAGCGAACGCTACTGAAGCCTCAAACGTTATTTATACAGAAGTTTCTCCGAAGGCATATTCTTTTATTTTACCTACATTTATATTATATTATTCCGAACATTGCAAAGCTCTTATTTTAAATTTCAGCAGCTAACAAAATTGTCGAGACATAAATAATAATAAACAGACCCAACCAACTTCTCTTTTCAACTGGCTAAGACAGGAACCAGCTTAGCAACGAACGAATTTAGTAACATCTTTCAACAACAACGCGTTCATTAACTGCAAAGATAAGTTTGTAACACTGTAAGCAGTCTAGACAGAAGCTAGGTATCTTTCCTAGTATTTTGCAGCTTACTCATTTTCACTGAATTCAAGTTCACTGAAATGGTGGATCACAATAACAAGTCAAATTTAGCGAGTTCCGTTCAATGAAAGAAAATGGTGACGAGACATCCGATATATGTTTAATAAATAATTTTGTTTACACACAGACTTAAAGATTTTAAGTTTTCTGTTTCAGCGCGCAATATTTTGACAGTATTGCTTTTTTATGCTAAAGTTATTATTAAATGCACTTAGTAAATGCAACGGTTGCACCATAGATGTTTGTTTCCTTCCTAGCATTTTTTTTCTTTATGTGATTGTTTTTCCGCGAAGTTTGTAATAAATATAATATGCTTAGAATAATAACGCAATAGAAACCAAGTCCACGCGCACAATTTGAAGCAAGAAAATCGGAGCCATTTATGGCTCCAAACGCCGGGACGCCCCGTAGTGTCAAAAGGTCAAAGCGCACCGAACGCATCTCGGTTTATTGATTCAGTTTTGTCAGGGCGGTTGTATGTAAACTATCCATCTATAGTTTGTAATTCTATGTTAATATGTATACCTATGGAACTTTCTTCTTGCAAGTTTGAAATTCAGAAATTCGCATACCCAGCATACATCTTAATTGTCTTGTCTCTCTCTAGCTACCTTATTCATAGTGTGACCAAAAAGGGGCCAAACGTTTGATTCTTAGCAGAACGACTTCAAAAACAACGACGGCCAGACTGTGCATTATCGACTCAGGATGTAGTTTTTTAGTTATTCGGCTCCTTTGGCAAGCTTGACGGGCATACAAATTACTATTATGCGGTGCCCTTGACAATCACCGGACCGGACCTGTCTGGGTAATATTGTACGTCTTTCAATCTCAGCTCAGTACGTGCTTGGCTTAGGATGGCTCATTACATTTAGGCTCCTTGTGTATTCATATCTGATCTGATTGTTACATAAGAAGTACTCACTAGAGTAGGTCTATGAACTCCGGGTTAATAAAGAGATTTAATCGTCCACACTACTTCTACACTCTTAGCAGCCCTAGGATGCCAGACACGGGGATACGTTAAAGACGTTTATATCTCTGACCATCTCTTTCATCGGCACTATTGTGAGAGAGCACTTATAGATAAGGCTATTTAGGACCGTTTCCTAAAATTCCTATAATATCCGCTATTGGTTTCCTAGAATGTCTGGTCTGCTTCCTATAATGTCTGCTTGGGTTCCTACAATGTTTCCTTTATAATAATGTCACATTTCTATATCAGGAATGTGATTTTCTAACGTACCGGATGAAGGCTCAACGACGAATCCCGTATAGACTCGGACCGATTTTCTATGCGCAGGCTAGTCTTCGTAATATAGTATAGTGAAAGCGCTTTGTGCATAAAAACTTAATTTCGAAATTGGCCTCACGGACTCTTTGACGTGTCCTAGATCTACGAGGGCTATGTTCAGAGTCCTCGTTGATTGAAAGTACTACGTTTTTCTTTTGGCAAAACCCCTAACACTAGATTCAACAGAACGCTAGATTTTTTCAGGCACTTTTCCTGTTTGGCAACTCAAATTAACTGACGTCAGTGAATGTTTTTTCTGGGAAAGAATCATTACGTTGAATTGGATTCTGTCAATAGACCAAGTCAGTATAAGGTACTTTTGGTCCAATTGGATTGAGTCCCAACTTGCGTAGAACGCTTTGCGTAAACTTACTTTCTTACAGTTGAACAGGTTCCATTGAAGGTCCATTACCACTTTGGGTATGCATTATCTGGCAATTTATGGGACGCATATTAGACTAAGGTTCATTAAGAAATACTACGTTAATGTTTTACCGTATTACCTTTTACTCCCACCGATCACATGTTTGAAATACGGCCTTCCCGCTTAAAATAGATACTATTTCCCGTTTTCTTCTTCCGAAATGATTTTGTCGGTCACTTTTAGGAATTCCTTTCCATTTGTCCTAGTCGTAGGATTTAGTGTCCAGTTGCTATTAGCCTCATCTTTTAAGTGGTCTTTGCAATAAATATCATGTTCGCCCTCTGCGGCGGCCTGCCCTTGTTATTGGTGAGGTTTCGTGGCCTCTAAAACTCTTCAGTATACCCGTTTTTATTGACCAGGGTGCATAAACCCGCGCTGGTTTAAAATGTATTATTTTATTTTAAATTAAATTTTACCATTTAAACATGACTTCCTTCCATTAAACATCCTGGTGAAAGGATTTAAATTGTATTTATATTGACAAAGTTGAAAGAGCCAATCCTATGGAACTTCTAAGCCCATAGCAACCAGACGCAACGGAATGTTATTACAAATTTTCTACGCGACGGCCTCGGTCATAATCGATTTGCTTATTCACGCAAGCAACCGACATTTTATTTGAAAATCCAAGTCTATACAAGAGACTTCACATAACCCAACTTTTAATTCTAAATCTAAGTATTCAACCGGCTGACATAGGCCACTTCTTTAATAATAACAAGTTCTCTATGAGAAATAAACGGGAATACAACGCAAAACCAAAGAACACTAAAGAATCGTCTTCTCTTACTGTCATCAGTAAAAGAATTACTTACAACAGCAAATGCCAATGTAATTGAACGCGACGCTTCAGCGTTCGCCGTAGGAGTGCATTTGTTATTGTAATATTACTCGTATCTATCCGTCTAGTATGAAAAAAGCTCGTTTTAAGAAATTAACAAATTAAACTTAAGTTTATACAGTTTATTTTTACATCAATTAATTATGAGACACGAGATTTTTTGCCGAGTACCTAATTACCTATTAATTAACGATATTTATTTAATTCAAATCCACTTTCCTTATATTCCCCTTGGTTAACCAATTTTATTGAGAACTTTGAAAAGGTTCATTCGATTTTCATTTACTAAATGTATCTTCCAATCATTAACAATGAAACGACTGCAAACTTTTTGTAATAATTTTAATCTCCTCGTGAGGCCCACAATTGGTATTGTATAAAATGATTTCAATATTTATACCCTAGTCACTGTAAAGTGAACGTGGTAATTTGTACTAAATGTAGGCCATAGGTATTTCAAACGTAAAACTATAATATATAGCTATTATTACTTCAGGAGCGTTAAAAAAAACCTGCATTGTTTCAATCAATTATAGTCCCCATTATGCCGACCGATACCCTTGACAGTGACCGATACATTGAAAGCAACGAGAAGTTCACGTAGATCATATTTCCTACTTCTTGACAATGGAATTTATACCTGTTCTGTCGATGAACATTTCATCGCGAAATTACCGTGAAAGATATTTATGTGTCAATAGGTGTTGAATAGACTTTTCATTTACTTCAAATGGCAGAGTAAAATTTAACACTGAAGAGCCATGATATTTATTTTATTTATTTATTTATAAGCTCAGCATGCCCGAAACACAGCTTTCCGCCAAATCAGAGGCATAGTAAACACAAGATTTAACAACAACATGTAACAATAGATATACATAAATTAAATTAAATACAGCTAACTTAAAATTTAACTTAAAAGGTATACATTTTTTTTTGCGAATAACGCCAAATGTGTCTGAAAACACGTCAGGACCGTGTCCAGAAACTGATTCAGCAGTAATAGGGCGCGCACAGCAGGTGCGTTGCGCGCATGCAGCGTGCGTGCGGCGGGCAGCGCGCGAACAGCGCGTGGCGAAGGATGCGCTCCAACACCGAGGAGTTGTCGACTCTGTATGGAAGGAGCACACAGTAATGGACTATTACCGACACCTTACGCCTCAGCTCCAAGGTTTTAAGTCCAACCATGTCTATCACGAAGCCAGATGGATATAAGTAAGGGTAATAGCCGTAGCCGTACGAATGACGATATGAATGTAACCGACTAGGTACCTAACACTGCTTGGCACAATCTCTCATAGTAAAAGGGATTTATTGGAGAATATGTCATCCCATCGCAAAATTATTCATGAAGAGATTATTTTGCCTTAATAAGGTGTGATGTGAGATTACCATCAAAAAGCTTAATCCGGCCTATAATTTTAGTCTCCTTTCGATAAAGTAGGAGTTTATATAGTTCTAGGGCATCTATTCGGTACTGCTATGCTAAGTTATTTAGAAGATCGTCACTAAAATTCAAAATCGCGCATGTGTACGCCAAACACGTACAAAACAATGACACATTTGCGGTTTTGGCATTTTAGTTAAATCACTAAACTGTAGGTACCTACCTATAGAATGGAGGCCGTGTATGTGTTAAGTTAGTGGTCACTGTTAAACTGAATAACATAAAAAAGCAACAGTACCTATAAATATTTCTGTATGTATCATTATTCTTGGTAATGATAGTGATTCTGATACGGAGTTTAGACAGTTCGAGTTAGTATTAAACAGTTCGAGTTCTTAGAATTGCTTCCAGGACTTCATCTAGGGCAAAAGTTAAAGATAAAACGGATTTTATTAATAATAAATTTAGCTTTGACTTTTGTTCATGTATTTAAACTATGCCAATGCTTGTTAAATGCGAAATATTTGGTGATATTATTGGTGAATTGAAAGGAATCAAAAGCAATAAACATGCCATATCTTTAGGGTATCTATCACATGTAATTTCGTCATTCTTTCTAGATTTTGGCGTCGTAATGATTAATTTTTTATTGAAATTATAATAACTATTATTTTAAAGTTTAAACTTTGTATGTAACAAAACATTTCTCATTTTTAATCGTCTTCAAAAAAAACCGAAGGAGGAGGTTCTCAATTCGACGCGTATATTTACTTTTTTTTATTTTATTTTTATTTATGTATGTTCACCGATTACTCGGAGATGGCTGGACCGAATTGCCTAATTCTATTTTTAAACGATCGGGTATTTCTCAAAGTTGGTCCTGTTGTGATCGAAGTCGAGATCTGATGAGAGGATCTATGAGGAATCGAAGGAACTCCTCAAATATTATAGGCTCTATATGCGTATATAGAGATTTTGATATTTTCTTTCATAACTCAAGCAGTTGCGTTTGTGCAACATTATTTGATGAAGTGGAACTGATGATGAAGACCACGGGTGACCACCGGAACTCCTCAATGATAAGTATTTCACGGGTGGCGATTAGATTTCTGTATAAGGTTGGAAAGCAACTTATGCTCATAAAAATTCATGTGGTAAAATAGAACCGGTGATGAAGAACCAGGAGAACTCCTCAACGATTGACGTCCTTGCACCTTGGATAGCAACATTTTGTAAAGGGTGATGAGCAATTGGCATTATGCTACTGTTACTTGATGTAGTAAATGTGTGTCGGTAAAACACATATGATAATCACTAAAAAAAGTGAAAAAATTAAAATTTAACATATAAAAAAACCGACTTCAAAAACCCTTTGAAAAGTAAAAAATTATGCCCTTCTTATTAAGTTAATCTTACTTCATGCTGTTTTAATAATTACTTCTTTTAGGGTTCAAAGTTTCAAACTCAACTGGAAACTCGACCGGACGACCGTCTCACTTGAGAGCTTGCATATAAATGCTAATAACATCATTAGGATGTTGAACATAATTCGGCTCTTAATTATAGCATACCGCTAAGTGCATTCACCTACAAGAAGCGGAGGAAGCAAACCTTTTTTATTACTGAAGTATTAATTACTTATACATAACTAGAGGACCCGCCACAGCTTCGCAAGCGGTATTTTCCATACAAACTTGATCACCCCTTTTCACCCATTTAGAGATGGAATTTAAAAAAACCCTCCTTAGTGCACCTCTAGGGTACTCGAGGAATGTCTCCTCTAAATTTCAAACCTCTAGGACCACCCGTTTAGGCTGTCCGTTGTCTATAAGTGAGTCACGGTACTGTTTTATATGTATAGATTTGATTACGGATATTGTACCTAAATATGAATCAGGTGAAAAATATTCTAATATTTGGATGTTATTGAGACACATTAAATATTCCTTTCCTATAATTTTCTTTACACCGTTATTTTTTCATTCGCCTTGTAATTATTACCAGTATTATTTATGAGCTATATAATTATATGTTTCATCTGTTGTACCTTGAGAAACAATTAACAATAACTATACAACTTTGTCTTCGCTTTGCCAATACTGTAAAGATTTCCAGACATATTCTCAATGAATTTTCGCTTGAAGATTTATGCCTCAAAACACAAACAGTTTTGAGAAATTTCAATGAATGCTAATCGATTATTGCAATTGATCGTGTCTCTTAAATAGCACAAAATAATGCTATGATGATATATTACTACATGTGACCAGGATACCAGAAGTGAGTAACCACGAAGAAAGTGATAGAATGGAATTTATCCGTCACACTGCAAGGCCTAAATCTCAGTAGAGTGAGGTATAAAACCGGACAAGTGCGAGTTAAACTCGCGTGGAGAGGGTTCCGTTCCGTACATGATTATCTGAAATTTACTAGGTTACCTTAAATACCATAGACTTCTTATAGGTTTTCCTGTAATCTATAGGCAAAGATCTGTTTCTGTATTTTTTTCAAAATTTGAGCCTCAGTAGTTTCGGAAATAAGGGGGGGGGGGAATGGTAATTTTTCGCCTATTTTCCTGAATAACTTCTAAACTATTTTACTTAAAATTCAAAAGGAAATTAATTTTAACATCCTCACAATAAGCCCTTTCATTTGATATGTCACACGATATAGGTGGCATAACTTTTTTTTGTAATTTTCTAGTTTACCCCCAAAAAGTGGCCCCCATGTTTAAAATTTATATATTTACGTCACGCGTCCGTGTTGCGGTCACCAACTTACATATGAATACCAAATTCCAACTCGATCGGTCCAGTAGTTTCGGAGCAAATTGGCTGTGACAGACGGACAGACAGACAGACAGACAGACACACGAGTGATCCTATAGGGGTTCCTTTTTTCCTTTTGAGGTACGGAACCCTAAAAATGAAGGGTTTTGAATAACAATCCCAAAACTATATACTTAAAGTAAACATTAATTGCAGTCACGTTTTTCAAAACCTGGTCTAACTTTAACTTGTCAGCTATATTTTACTACCAAGGATTCCCAGAGTGCTATAAAAAATGCTTTTTTTTATAATACTATTGGAAAATCTGATAACACAATAATAAAAATTAAAAGTTGATAATGTAAGCACGTTAACTATGTACAAACTAAACTATTCGAGAAATACTCAGTTAAACTTCCTTAATTATATACTTTCATAATTTCACTTTCAAACAATGTTGAGTGAAAACAATACCAATGAACTTTGATTGCGCATTGAGCTGTCACGATGTTTTCACCATGCGCGAGCGCATGACAAAACATAAGAACAATGGCCTTGCGGCAATGACTCTTACACTTGGCTTATATAACTTACTAGTGGACTAGTAAATTATGGTAAAAAAATAGTTTGTCAAATGAATAGTTCGGGCAAACTATGTTCGCGTAAACGAAATTAGGGCAACAATTCCTCGAACAAACGGACTATAGACTGACCGCGGAAATATGTAAGTACGTATACGTAGTATTTTTTTTCTGTTAGAAGCTCGTCGCCTGTGCTCGAAATGCTTTGCACTTTATAGAAAATCCGTAATCTCGGCACACTCCAAAAGCTTATTTTCGATACAAACTTTATCACCCCTTTTTCACCCCTTTAGGGATGGAATTTCATAAAATCCATCCATAGTGCACATCTAGGGTACTCGAGGAATGTCTCCTCCAAATTTCAAACCTCTAGGACCACCCGTTTAGGCTGTGCGTTGTCTATAAGTGAGTCACGGGACTGTTTTATATGTATTGGAGCTCTCTGTAGACGAGCTAGTCTAGGGCTCTCATTACAATATCTATCTTCTTCTTCTCCTTCTTGTGCCACTCCATTACTGGAGGTTGGCCGTTTTCTCTGACAACTTTTCCCGGTCTTGAGCCATCCGGAACAGTTCATCTGCATTGGTGATCCCGGTCCAATCCCTAATATTACGCACTAATAATAGCGCTAATAATATCACATAATAATATCATCATCATCAAGCTTCAACAGCTTGAACCCTGCACTCTTATATTATAAATGCGAAAGTTTGTGTGTGGTAGTCAGTATGTTTGTTACTCCTTCACGCTTCAACGATTTGGATGAAATTTGGAATAAAGGTATCTTTATACCCTAGTTTAAGTCATCGAAAAAGTTTCCGAAGAGGAAAAGTTCCCGGGGAAATGGCTATAACCAAATTCCAAACGAACGAAGTCGCGGGCAGAAGCTGGTACTCTATATTCATATTAGGTTCCGATGCAACTCTAACCCACTTTCGTCCCGGTGTCGTAACCATGTTTTACGGCGTCACGTGTTACAACACTTGCAACGGGAAGCGCAGATTCTCGGAGTGTCTATTCAGAAGAGCCTATCCCCACCTCAATAACGCTTTTAATTTAGACTGTAGTAGCATAGTCATTAGGTCTAAATTAAACGTTTCCCCTTGAATGTATACGCCCTTTCAGAGAGAACGTCACATGTCCCAGATTCCGGATCAAACGTCTCACGAACGCTGCAGCGCTTCGTGTAAACGTTCCTGCCCTATTTTTGATGTTGCAAGCGGTTCCTGCTTACCTGAGGCATCTGGTGCCTATTGCATAACAAGGAATAAAGGGTCATGAAAATCTTGCAAAATCATTTATTTATTGAGATACCAAGTGTTTACACAGAAACTTACATAAAAACATACAATAGCGCAATATTCTACATGTGACACTAACAATAGGTGTATACAGCGCTCATACGCACTCATACGCAATATAATTTAATATTATTACGCAATAGCCCCATGGGTAGTGTGAGCGATCATAGCATGCGAGCAGGCCGATAGTTTTCAAAGGTTTTACCCCCAAGGGAAATTTTACATTCCCTTTTATTGCTTGTTACATTTGACAGAATGTCCTTTGGTTAGATTCTTGTTTTGAAGTCGGCTTATTTTCACTATTAAGAGCGTTGTGAACCTACGACTTTTCATGCAAAAGGCGATAACGATTTCCACCCCTTAAATGTGAACCGATTTTAACCAATGTTTTACCCGATTGTTAAAGATTGTCAGTCAGAACTATAGAGGTATTATAACTAGAGGAGGTGAGCCATAGGACTGCCTGTAAGTGGAAGCGTATCACGGTAAAGAGAGACAGAAACTAGAAATAGTGGCACTGTCCTTGTCTTGCCGCATTCGCAATGGCAACATGCTGCGCGCCGTCCGTTGACGACGCAATACGAAATGTTCTAACCTATTATTTCGCTCCAGTTCTGTATGTATTATTTGATTTTGTATTTTTTGTTCATATTACAATAATAAAAACATAATTTTCAGACTACTAACTGTTTTACTTTTTTACCTTTTATTATAATCATTTTCAGCATTTGAGTGACATTATTACAAATAATAATAAAGAAAATGCTGCGAAAATGATATTATTTTACAAAAACAGCTACACAATATACATAACCACAAAATTTTGACAGTCGAATGCGGAAGGGTCAGTACAATACCGGAGGCGAATCGTTTACTGCGCATCCGTCATCAGACAAGGAAGCGCATACTATTCCTATGCTCTTTCTCTTTCTACCATTATAACGCGTTTTTGGCTGGCTCACCTCCTCTATGTATACCTCTATGGTCAGAACAAAATCTAGGTCTATACGTTTTGTTTTTTCACTATAATCAATATATTCAGTTTTATTGCTGTTTCAGTATTCTCAAACAAAACGAATTCGGCGATTATTTGACTTAGTTGATCTTTAATCTATATCCAAAAAACGTATAGACTTAGATTTTGTTCTGACTGACAACCTACCTATTTGAGTCAAAATCGGTTAACATTAAAGGGGTGGAAATCGTTATCGCCTTTTGTATGAAAAGAGTGATTATTTCTGTTGGTTCACAGTCCTCTTAAGTTATTGTCATATGTTATAACGACACGTACTTCACACGTTCACTTCATCCAGTAATAATAGAATAATACGATTGCTCATCTCATCACCCTTTACAAAATGTTGCTATCCGAGGTGAAAGGACATTAATCGTAGACTCCATCATCGGTTCCGATTTACCAAATTTTTATGAACATTAAGTTGCTTACCAACCTTAATATAGAAATCTGATCGCCACCGTGAAATACTTAACACTGAGGAGTTCCGCTGGTCATCTGTGGTCTTCATCATCAGTTCCACTTCGCCAAATGATGCGTTTGAAACGCAACTGCTGGAGTTATTACAGAAAATACCAAAATTGCTATATGTTTGCCTATAATATTCGAGGAGTTCCATCGATTCCTCATGGATTCCATCATCAGATCTTGGTTTTGCATATTTACCTATTTAATCAGAAATAATGTATCTAAATTGGTGCACATTTGACGGAGGCACAGTATAATCGGAGGTATGCGTGGACATACAAAAAAAAGCGTTATGAATTGAGAACCTTCTCCTTTTCTGAAGTCGGTTAAAACTTTGACGCCGATTTGAGGGATCAAAATAAACTATTTTGCAGTGGAAATAAATTTCTCGGGTAACGTTGCCAGCAGTGTGAAAGCTACATATACGAACTGAAAGGTTAAAGACCCTCACGATTAACTTATTTACAGTATTAGTTACATTACATACATATAATTAAAACATTTCTAATTTATTTCCGTTTTGAACAATGTAAACATTATTTATAATCACCTTTCAACAGAATTATGGTACCTCTGACGAAGTCGGTGTCCACGCTTCGTTATTCGAACGGACACTTTGAAATTAAATCCCACCGGATCCACAAGCGGTCGCCATGCTGTGTCAAACGTGGACTGTGCCATGGTTTCATGTTCCTTTTGTCAATGTAGGTTGGATTAGTTGTTGTTGGTACTGTGGCAAGGTTTTCAAATATAGAACGACAACCAACCAATAGTAGTTTATGCAACGGTTGCATAATGATAGGCCTTAAAACACTAGTGCGGTTTTATGAAACGAGCTTTTAGCGAGTTTCATAATAAGATCGCACGTGTGTTTTAAGGCCAAATTATGCAGAGTTGCATACATAACTTTATCTACACACATATTATAAATCCTCCATGATGGGTTCAGAAACAATATTTTCTGGCAACAAGTTATTTGTTGCAATCGTGGCTGCATATTTCCGATATCCGGCGCATTTTCACATCACACACACTCCGAGAAGACTACTTACGATTCATATTTTCAACTAAAATGTAAATTACACATGAACTTTTTCTATTCAATTCAACAAAATTCTACTTTCGTTCAGCAAAACGTCAACGCGGCGCGGCGCGTTAATAATGGCGGCCGTCCGTCAAGACCATTTTTTTTTAAATCATAGACAAACGGATGAAGTCTCTATTCTCACGTCACTCGAGATCAAATATTGTGCAGTTTATATTAAAAAAACATACTGAATTGACGTTTCGTATCAATAACTGTTTTAATATCTATGGATACTAGAATAGAGACCCACTTGAGTTTGACAGCTGTTCCAAATTTAATCTCATTTCTTTACTAAAAACGATAAAGAAGTCATGTTATTTCTTCATCGCAGCATTGGTTTTTCCTAATTGGTTGTCAAAATGGTGGTCATTTCCTATGGTTTTTGATTAACCAATGGAGATTTTATGATATGGGTGTAGATAAAGTTCTTTACAGCTTTAACAATAACAAAACGGCTATGTATTGCTTAAATCATGTATTTTATTTTATTAAGTAGTAGATACTGGGTCCAATTCGAAACGGTGTCCGCTAAACGTAAGATTGCCTAAACCTAAAATAAGAAACGTCAATCTCGATTTTGTATAGCTCCAAGGTTCAAAATTGAGTCTCACGTTTCTTATTTCAAATTTAGCGACTTCTAAATTTAGCGAAAACACGTTCGAATTGGCCCCACTGTATTGTAAATATATTCGAGAATCAAAAAAATAAGTTCTTAGATGTTTTGTCTGCTTGTATGTTTTTTTGAAATTAGGTGTTATGTCACAGGACTACTACTGAAAATATTTTGATGGGATTATTAACCTTTTGACCGCCACAGTCGGCTGCAGGCGTCAGCGGATACAGGGTAAACAGTCCTTCATTACCTTGACTTAAAGTTGAAATCCGTGCTACTTCTCAGACATGCTCGGCGGTCAAAAGGTTAACAAGTGCTCTGCGCATCCCAGCGCGTAAAGTTAATTCATCCTTACTTGTCTTATTTGGTAAACAAGTTCCTAACCTCAAAGTGCACCTTAAATAAAGCAACCGGAGATAATATTTTGGACATCACTTTGCCAATTTTTCACCTAGGATTTGCTTTACTTAGGATAAAATAGCTGATTTAACCAAAAATGTCCTTTTTCAGGTTATAAACCTGTTTACCAAATAATATGAGTAAACGTGAATCGACTTTACATATATAGTCGCGGGTTCAATTAGTATATAATAATAATATCAGTCTCACCACTTACGCCAAAATTAAATGCCAAATTACTAATCTCAGTAGATATATTTCGACGACACGTTTGGCCTAGTTGGTAGTGACTCTGCTTCCGAAGCCAGCGGTCCCGGGTTCGATTCCCGGTAAGGGCAAATATTTGTGTGAAGAGCACGAATGTTTGTTCCTGAGTCTTGGATATTTTCTATGTATTTAAGTATTTATTTAACTATATAAGTATGTATATCGTCGTCTAGTACCCATAACACAAGCCTTTAGAGCTTACTTTGGGGCTAGATTGGTTTGTGTAAAGATTGTCCCCTGATTTATTATATATGTAAACGTTACGCCAGTTTGGTAAAATTCAAACTTAAATAAAAATAAAAAAAAACAATTTGCATGAAAGCATTCAAAGTAAACATTTTATCATTTTTTTGCATCTGTAAACATCATATGGCCGGGCTACACCTGCGGCTGACGGCAATAATTAACGCGTTAGTCGGCACTAAAATGCAGATGTAACGCGTTTATCGTTAATTCACAAACGCCATTAGGCCATTACATATGCATTTAGGCGTGCGTGCTCCGTGGGCGATATTTTTGATACCTAAAAGATAGCCAGTAATTTAAGACGTGATTTTACGCATTACCTAACGCATTAATTATCCTCCTGGATCCTGGAGGTATCGATTTTGACGAAACTGATATTTTCTTCGTTACTTCAAAAAATCGATTTAGTAAGTATCCATTAATGTCGGAAAATTAGTTAAAAAAAACATGTCTTCTTAAGCCGTTACCACTTGTTAAGCCAGTTTGACATTTAGCTGTAGATTTTTTTTTAATGTCCTCATGTGAGGACCGGGGTCCCAGGAGGCGGAGGTGCGTTTTTATTGACGTTTAAAGGTACGTTAGACTAGACTTAAGACAGGTGAAGCCCAACCATTATATATAAGCGAGTATTAGCGAGTAGTGAACAAATATAATGCAGAATGAACTTAAATATTTATACAGGGAACATTGTATGTTAATAATTGCCGGTTTACAAATATGTGAAAATCACGTGCGGCACCTAGTTATTTTATGGTAGAGGAATGGACATTATATTATTTTTAGCCAGTCAAGGATTGTTTTTAAATAGATTACCCAGACAGTATAATACCAGTTAGGAACGGCAGAGTCAACTTCGATATATACGTTTGTACAGGGGCGTATTTACCCTAGGGCCAAGGGGGCCATGGCCCCGGGCTCCGAGGGGCGGCGAAGCCTTCTTTGGGCGCCTTTTATTGTCAGGCTTACCTAAAATATTTTTATTGCTTAGTGGGGCGGCAAAGCTAACTGGCCCGGGGCGCCAAATCTTTTAATACGCCTCTGTGTTTGTATGTACATATGTTCGGGTCAAATCTTGCAAGCTGAATTATAATCACTTCCTCTTATCCTACATCTGAAAAAACCCGATATTAAATTTAAAATACAGCGCCAGTTCAAACCCACAGAATACCTATATAAAAAACGAACTGCATGATCCACACATTAATCGAAAGTCAAATCAACCATAGTATATAATACTCTGTGCTCACACTTACTTTTTTAATTAATAAAATGGCTTCTTCACTGTAACGGAGAACCTTGCAGCGTAACTGCGCCCCACGGCGTTGGATTACCGATGAAAACTATAAGTTTCGCTTAAACCATAGAGTGATCCGCTTACTTTTCCGCTCTTCAAGGTTTCCGTATACTTCCTTCACGAGGGATTACTATTATTAGGTAACTAATTTCTAAAAAGACCAATAAACCTACATATTAACGTAAGAGCCAGATTATTCATTGATTGGTCGTCATGTCACGTTATGCAGAAACTATTGAAATCTCCATACAAATGAATGGATTTTGTGGCGCTATTTAATTTTTGTGTTCATAGTTTGGCACTTTAGTAACTGATTTCATTGCAATTTCAACGGACCCTCCGTTGTATCAAAGTCAAGGTCATTCAGAACGGGTAGCCCCTTGCCCCCTTCTAACATCAAAAAGCGGACAAGTGCGAGTTAAACTCGCGTGTAGAGGGTTCCGTGATTATATGAAATTTCCTATGTTCCTTTTAATACCTCATAGACTGCTTATAGGTTCTGCTGTAAAGAACTTTTTTCTGTATTTTTGTTTTCAAAAGTTTAGGCCCAGTAGTTTGGGAGATAAAAGGGGGAATGGTCAATTTTCGCCTATTTTCCTAAATGATTCCAAACCGTTTTTCTTAAAATTATAAAAAAAATTAAGATCCTCACAACAAGCCCTATCATTTGATACCTGTCACACGGTATAGTTTGCAAAACTTTTTTTATTATTTAATTTGTCATGTTTGAAATGTATTTATTTACGTTGCATGTCCATGTTGCGGTCACCGACTTACATATGTGTACCAAATTTCAACTCAATCGGTCCAGTAGTTTCGGAGCAAATTGGCTGTGACAGAGACACAGTGATCCTATAAAGGTAAAAAAAATATAATTTATAATTTAAAATTAACGGTTTTGAAGCAATTTACAACATAGGCAATTTCATATAATCACGGAACCCTCTCCACGAGAGTTTAATTCGCACTTGTCCGGTTTTTAGGGTTCCGTACCTCAAAAGGAAAAAAGGAACCCTTATAGGATCACTCGTGTGTCTGTCTGTCTGTCTGTCTGTCTGTCTGTCTGTCTGTCCGTCTGTCACAGCCAATTTGCTCCGAAACTACTAGACCGATTGATTTGAAATTTGGGATACATATGTAAGTCAGTGACCGCAACACGGATGCGTAATGTAAACAAATTAATTTTAAACATGGGGGCCACTTTTGGGGAGTAAGTTAGAAAATTAAAAAACAAAGTTACGCTAACTATATCATGTGACATATCAAATAAAAGGGCTTATTGTGAGGATCTTAAATATGTTTTATGTGGAATTTTAAAATAAATAGTTTGGAAGTTATTTAGGAAAATAGGCGAAAATAGACCATTCCCCCCCCACTTATCTCCGAAACTACCGGGCCTAAAATTTTGAAAAAAATACAGTAAAAAGTTCTTTACCTATAGACTACAGGAAAACCTATGAGAAGTCTATAGTATGTAAAGTAACATTGGAAATTTCAGATAATCATGTATGGAACGGAACCCTCTCCACGCGGGTTTAACTCGCACTTGCCCGGTTTTTAAGGTACGGCATTGGCTCACAATGCCCTCTCTAGCTACGGCCGTGCGCCCAATGCTATCTCCATTCCAAAGCCAAAATGGATTAAACATTTATTTGCCCACGTAATCATACTGCAAATTGTGAATATTCACAGCAAAGTCGAATAAATGTTTACCGAATCGAGGAGAATGAGTTTTGGTCCGCGAGCCAGCAACAGATTTTCATAGCCAATTCCCTCCCGGGCTTTGAGTTTATACCTACATACTTCAATGCTCCCGGGCGATAACTTGTAAAATACTTTAGAGAGTTGTATCATGCATGAACCCACGTGATCGTCAGCTGCAGTTCCATGAGTGGGTTGAGCAGTGGTAACGTCAAACGCAAGCTTTTTTTTAATCTTTCCCTCCCGATTGAAAATGTATGAGACCGATTAAAGCATATATTGAGAGAAAAAAGGTCAGCTGACCATAAAGTGGCGGGGTATACGTCAGCTTTCATGTTCTGGTGACCAGCTGATGTATAATCCACCTCTTTATAGTCGGCCGACTTTTTTTCTTCAAGATATTGGGTTAGCTATAATCTGCAAAAACGATCGGAAGGGAAGCATTAAAAGAAAAAATGTTTCAAGGTGATTTTGAAGGTACTGTTGCTCAACCCACACACAGAACCGCAGCTAACGTTTACGAGGCTTCATGATACAACTCTCCGAACCATTTAACGAGTTATCGCCTGTGAGGAAATGATGGACGAAATTTGTACCTGGCTCGTGTACTATTGGGACACTTCAACAAAACCCTTTGAATTCGATTGCTTGCAATTAGATTACTGCCTGAAGCTTTTCGGGTTACATTGAAACCTCGTTATTTCCTTTGAAGTTTCAGGATCACAAGGTTGTATTTTACTCGTATCGAATGTTTACGTTAAGAGAAGAAAGAAAGAAAGAAACATTTTTTCACTGACACAGAAGACACACAGAGTAACATAAATAAAAATTTAAACAATAAAAACAAAATGGTGGTGTGTGTCCTCGCGGCAGTGAATGGGACACTGGCTCAGCATAATGCTGAGGTGTAAGACACCTACAGCGCTGATTTTCAGCCAGCACCGTTTGTGACTCACGGAGCGCTATACATATAAATACAGAAGTATAAACCTACGGCTTTTCATACAAAAGGCGATAAAGGTTGACCGATGTTGACCAATTTCTGACAGGTTGTCAGTCAGAACAAAATCTAGGTCTAATAATACGTTTTGGTATTTTCACTATAATCAATAAATTTAGTTTAATTGTAGTTTTAGTATTTCCATATTAAACTACTTTCAGTGATTATTTGACTTTGTTGATCTTTAATCAAAATTCAAAAAACGTATAGAGCTACAATTTTGTTCCCACTGACCTGTCAAAAATTGGTCAAATTCGGTTAACATTTAAGGGGTGGAAATCGTTATGGCCTTTTGTATGAAAAGGGTGATTTTTGCCTTTGATTCAGTCCTCTTAAGTCCTTTTTAACAGACGTCAAAAAGAACAGTGCCATTAGAATAGAATAGAATAGAATAGAAAAACGTTTATTTTGCAAACACAATATAAAAAGAAAGAACTTACAATTAGACATTACCATGAGTTTAGCAAACCGTCGTTTTCGTTATCGAAATGTAACTGATATACTCTTGTTGCCGATATAAGTAAAGGGAACCGAGGGATAGTTTTCTATTACGAGAACAGTTTGCATAATCTCATGGTAATGGTACTGGAGGATCAATAAATTCCACGTGTATTTTGTTTGTTACCTCTAAACTCCAATATTAGTGAACCGATTAGAACGATAATTTTTTGATCGGTGGAGTTGATAAAATCCGTGGGGAATTCGAGGAGTTCCGTTTTGCTTAATTTATCGGGTAAATAATGATATATTTGATGTTTCTAGTTAATTAAACCAGTTTTTTTTTTACTTTGCAATTTTGGATTTGTTTTTTATTTTGTTCTGTAGAACTGTATGCGAATACCTGCTGAGTTTCTTGCGGCGTTTCTTCTCAGCACATGTCACATTTCGAAGCGCTGGTAGATTCAGACATGTGAAAGAGCCCGTGTGGCTTACTTGCAAAATAAATATTTTCATTTTCATTTTCATAGGTAATAAAAATGTGTTTCCGATGATTGTTATTCAATCACGCGATCGATATTATCTGAATTGGTAAGAAGATAAGACACCGGCCCTAGCAAGGTTCGGTCTCCCTCAGTGCGTCTGTCTCATACTAGTATACGTAAGCACGTATAGGAAACAAGAGATGCACTGAGAGATAAGATGGGGGTAACTTATCCTCGTGTCAACCTTGTACATCCATAGACTGTTAAACTCTATACCGTCTTTTCGACTTCGCGCAATCGGGCAAACAAAAACCACATTCATTCTTCGAGTATTGGTTTTTATTACTAGCTGAAAGCGTCTCCGTTTCAGCTTGGGCAAAGAATTAAATGCCTTCGGTTGTCCGGCGGCTGTCCGGATGTCCAATAACGTCCATTTGTTCTCCTCTACAGGTTTCCTCTACGCATTTCTAAACCGATTTTTGTGAGTTGTGAGTAGGTTCGATATAATCGAAATTTTTCAAAGTGGCGGACACTTGGTTTTTGCGATTACAAAGTCATTTGCGGTGTTGGTAAACTGGCCGCAACCTATGTAGAAGTATGGAGATAACAGTTTTCCAACGGCAAAGTTAAGTTTGTCGCGAGGTGACCAGCTGGAGCCACTAGTTTTATTTTGGTCACAAACTTTCCTGGGCGTGCGCACAACTCACCAAAGTTGCATCCGTTTAAACAGAAACGACGCACAATCCAGAGCCAAACAATCTGAAGGCGCAAATTGTACCAAGAAACGTCACAAAGGGAAACTCACGTTCGCTGTCATTGAATTTTATGCACGATTTTCTCATTTCCTTGCGATTCTCCGAATTGCACTGGCATTGAAAATATAAGGATTAGAGGAAATCTTTTTTGCACACTTGCGATCCAATTGTATTGCTATAATTTTAAATGTGAACTCAAAGGTGTTCATAACTCGTAACTAAAAGCATAAGAGCATTCATACTAAGGTCTGTTCGTCGAGAGTTGATAAAAAAAGTAAAAAGTCAGGGCCTCTTAACTCATTACAAAAAGCGGCCCGCTAATTATTTTTACTGATGATAATAAAAAATTAAACGGGAAAATTATATTATTTTCATAGAATATTATTATTGAATAGCCTAACTGTATTAACAGAAAGCAACTCATGAACACCCGAACGACACACTCGCAGCTAATGCCATATAGAAAGACACAAGACACGTCAATCGTCATATCCATACGCAACGCGTTTTAAACATGTGTCATATATATTTTTTTTCTTTTTCGTTTCTTTTCGGTCAGTGCCGATTTATGTGACATTTGACGGGCACATATAAGACATTAATTTGCAATATGGCGCGTGTATATGAACAAAACAAATAAATGTTTATCGCCGCCGTTCGCTCGGCACGACACCGCAACAACATCTGCGTCCCTCGTACCACGAAACTCAATGTGCGCGGAGATAAGCGACGCCCGTCATAGATACAGTTTGCGATAGGTAAGCGACAGTCGTTATTTCGAAACGATATCATAATATTTTATCGAACAGACTTTACGTTAGTAATTTTGTCAAATCACCCTTAAGAACAATATATACCTACTTTTAAATAAAATTAGATTTCTTTGTATGTAGGATGCATCCTACACCATGCATTTTAAGGTGCCCTCACTTGGATCATTCGCCTGTAATGTAGGTAGGTACGTCTCCGTGTCAGAGTCGAGCATTACATCAGCGGCGGAAGAGAGGGAAGCATTACAGTGCGCAACCTGTAATGTTACAGATTCGAAGACTAAGGTATTATAAAAAAAAAAGGTATTATTTTTAACATTAATACGTAATCTAATCGTAAATAATCCAATAAACGTCTAAAAATATCAACAAAGACAAGTCGCGCTTACAAGTCTGCTATCTCATAATCCAATAAAGCTACCAAGTTACTCATGCCGTCGGGCAACTCCGAATTTAACATTTTCAGTATATACTTACATAGAACTTGCGTGTTCTGACGGTATGTGACAGGTTGCTTACGATGTGAGGCGACATAGCGTCTGTCAATATTGTGGGAATTACATCACCAGGGAAAATAGTTATTTGTTTACAAATATACAGTCGATTGTTTTGACCTTGTACGTAAAGCCAGGTTTAGACAGGGTCAGTGCACAAGTCAGTATCGGCGCCGAACCGAATGACCTCAAAATATTCGTATGCGAATATACAAGTCAGCGCTGACCTCCCACCGCTGTACTGACTTCAAATCAATTTACATTGGGTTTTTCTCGGGTCAGCGCTGACTTGTCTCGAATTCGAATTCAGTCACTGACCCTGTCTAAATCTGCCTTAAAGTTAAGAGTGTGAACCTAAGGCTTTTTATACAAAAGAGGATAACGATTTCCACCCCTTTAATGTTAACCGATTTTGATAAATTTTTGATAGGTTGTCAGCCAGAACAAAATCAAGCTATACCAAGGACCTGCACGTCAAACTTAGGTTTTATATTTTTTAAATTACTTAGGGCAAAAATGTGTTTTGTATCAAAACACTAAAACATCATTTTTTTATTTTATTAACTCAATATAAAACTACCTTTGAACCTAGGTATCATTCAGGTTGGTATGTAACAAATTATTAAAATCGGTTGACGGAATGTATTTGGTAGTCAAAATCGCGTGAAGAATATTCAGTTTTCATTTTTCAAGCTTATGCCTATGGTAGAAGCTGGCGAGCAGCAAATGCTTTTATTAGAACTGGATAGCTTATGTTTTGTGTCAGAAGTTAATGCTACTTGACATGTAACATTGTTCTTATTAATGATATCCATTTCTTTCACTTTTTGTGGACGACAATGCCGCAAAACTTCTAGTGATACTTGGTTCGCGTGGACAGTTCTTATCTTAATGTTTTCACATATTTTATTTAAGCCCACAAACACAATGGTGCCTTTTGCCGTCTGCATTGAAATAAATAGTAAGGAACTGCTCAAAGCAATTCTCGCGATGCTTACTTTCGAGGTGTCATATCGCGAATATGACACCATCGCACGGCAACCACGGTCATGGACACCCGTCTAAGTGATTCCACAAACAACCTGTGAGACCACACATCCGAAGCCACCGCCGACAATAATATGAAAGCGTGTGAATCAAGCCATATTAGACTTTTTTATGTATGTCGTAAGTACTAAGACATTAGCAATAGGGTGAGTGGTTATGCCATGGCGCTGGCGTTTGACAACCTTCTATGAGACTTGTTACACGAAATTGTACTGATAGGCATATCCTTCTTTTGAGATCTTTGGCCGCCTGGTTTGAAATTACTACCTTTTTAAACTTCGAGTATTTCATTATGATTCCAGCTTTTACAGCATTTTTTTCTATTTCATTTTACTTATTAAATTATCTTAATGTTCCGCAATAGTAGTTTATGCAACGGTTGCATAATGATAGGCCTTAAAACACTAGTGCGGTTTTCATAAAACGAGCCGATAGGCGAGTTTCATAATAAGATCGCACGTGTGTTTTAAGGCCAAATTATGCAGAGTTGCATACATAACTTTATCTACACACATATTATAAATCCTCCATGATGTGTTCACAAACAATATTTTCTGGCAACAAGTTATTTGTTGCAATCGTGGCTGCATATTTCCGATATCCGGCGCATTTTCACATCACACACATTCCGAGAAGACTACTTACTATTCATATTTTCAACTAAAATGTAAATTACAAACAACTTTTTCTATTCAATTCAACAACAATTCTACTTTCGTTCAGCAAAACGTCAACATGGCGGCAATTCGATCATCCGTCAAGACCATTTTTTTTTTAAAATCATAGACAAACGGATGAAGTCTCTATTCTCGCGTCACTCGAGATCTAATATTGTGCAGTTTATATTAAAAAAAACATACTGAATTGACGTTTCGTATCAATAACTGTTTTAATATCTATGGATACTAGAATAGAGACCCACTTGAGTTTTGACAGCTGTTCCAAATTTAATCTCATTTCTTTACTAAAAACGATAAAGAAGTCATGTTATTTCTTTATCGCAGCACTGGTTTTTCCTAATTGGTTGTCAAAATGGTGGTCATTTCATACGGTTTTTGATTAACCAATGGAGGTTTTATGATATGGGTGTAGATAAAATTATTTAGAGCACATACAAGGTTAAGTGCAGATATATAATTCGTTTTCGTGCGACAGTTTCCATAACTTTAACAGCAAATTCTCAACATCATTCCAAACAAACATCTTGATTGCAAGAACTGATTAAGGTGCCGGTGACTCGCAGAATGGCGTGTGATGAACACAGGATATTATTGGACGAGCAGTCATTACTGTCTGGTGTTGACCAAAATTTCGTAACCAGCTTCGAAACGGAAAGAAAAATCCCTATCGGTAATCGGTTACGAAATTTTGGTTACCAAACGGCACTAAATAAAAGCTATTGCGCTCCATCCCACAGAATATTCTAGACATAATTCACACGATTGTAACTGGTAAACCTTGCAATTGGTGAAGTTGGTTTGTAGTCAAAACGCGATCTCAATAAATTTAAATAGGTAAAAATAATTTGCAGATGCTGACGTTATTACGTATGCATATTGGATTATTTTTGTTTATTCCAATCTGTATAAAAGGTTCAAATAACTGTTCCTTTATAAAATAACTAGCTTTTTCCCGCGACTTCGTTCGCGTGGAATTCGGTTATAGTTATTCCCTCGGACACTTAAATTTTCTGGGATAAAAATTATCGTATGTTACTTCTAATACCTCCAAGAATTTGTGTACAAAGTTTCATGATGATCGGTTCAGTAGTTTTTACATGAAAGCGTAACAAAAAACTTACAAATATTATTAAGGATAATGGGGCCAATTCGAAACTGTGTTGGCCAAATTTAAGTCGCTTGAAATAAGGAACCTCAAACTGGATTTGACAGCTTGTTGCTATACACAATCGAGTTTGATTTTTCCTATTTTAAGTTTAGGGAATTTTAAATTTAGAAGACACCGTTTCGAATTGGACCCAATTTCAAATTAAACGTAGAGACTGCGTGTTTCCGTAAGTCGCCCATGTGACATTTAGTTCAGTTGGTACATACCTACTTCAATTAAGTATGTATGAACTACTAGAGTAGAGGTAAAATCTTAATCTTCCATTTTAGAGTTTGTTAATCATACAATTTGTCGTGGAAAAAACACTCTTCCGTTCATGTTTTCATTTCTTTCATCGTCTGTTTTCACAAATTCCGAAAAAACGTCTCCTTATGAGAACCCTTTCAGTGCTATACTTTTCCGGTGAGTGTCAAAAAGTGCCATTTGGCACCTTCCATCTCCCGAAGTGTCGGTCCCCTCATGTGAGCCATCTGTTTTCCGTAGCACAGGCTCCATACATCTCACATTATTGGACGAGCTATTCTGAAAAGACTTAACTTACCTCCACTTTTTTGTAACTATCGACCTTATTACTTCACTTCCTGGGTTGAATGTACTACAGCTCGGTGTTGAAACTAAATTGCTTTAGAACTGGATCGACTATTTATAGCTGATGTGACGTATATTGCAAGTCTTCGTGCAGTTCTGCAGGTATATTGGTTGGAAAGATTAATCGGGTAAACAAGCCGAGAGCTAGCGAAGACGCCCGAGTGGGCCCGAAGTTGATTTATGGTGGATATTGAAGTTTCGTTATAATATACTTGAGACAGTTAGATCATTATAATTTCTAGAAGTGCCTGTCAGTGACAGTGAGTCAAACTTGTTGAGGAACTATCAATAACTTCTTCATCTAATTATCAGAATCATAATAAGTGGCAGCCGTTCTTTGTTCGTACTTTGACTGGTATGTAAATATAGGTATCTACGGCTCGAATAAGCCGCCTACTCACTGTCGGGTGGTCCTTATGCGTTTTCTTAACCTTGTCCGCGTTTCTTGCTTTACCAAATTACGTGTTTTATAATGTTTCTTCCTTTTAAGCGTTCATTACATCTAACAAGGTATGTTTAGTTTCGCAATGTAATGGAGACCTGGTGGTTTATGGTAAAGCCAGGTATTAGTGCAGCATAGTAATCATAATTTATAGGTACCTAACCTACTAGTGACTGTAAAATGTTTCCGTCAAATTGATACTGTATTATTTGAATAGTCTGTCCTATGCTGCACTGGGAGTGAAGAAATAGCATAGAATGCGTGCAGATGCTTATCATCCTGGCATGTTGTAAAAGTCGGGTCCTCTCCAACATGGTGAACTATGTGTATGGGCGATGGGCTGATCACCTGTTACCATACGGTTCATCATAACATCTTAGGACTAATTAATCGAACGTGGCCACAAGTAGTCTTGTGGCTCTGCCCACCCCATTAGGGATTTCGGGCGTGATGCTATGTATGTATGTATGTATGTATGTATGTATGTATTATTTGAATAGTCATTAAGATACGTCAACCTAAGGAAGGTTTATTTTAAAAGAACAAACCTCGTTCAATATGCGTATTAAATTTAACTTTTTACTCATTACTTCAGATATTACCGAAGTTTTGTAAACGCTGACACACCAGGAAACATTCTCTTCCCAAATATTCGGGTCTATATTGACTCCCATAAAATTAAAGTTCCGATTTTCACAATCCATAACGTTTTTGGTCATAATTGTTACTAGTCATAATGTTATTAGTCATATATTAATAGGAATAATTTCTGAGTTCCGATTTTCGCTGGTCATATTTGTCGAAAGTCATAAAAACTATATTCATAACTGTTTATGTCATAATGTATTATACTTCATAATGTTACAGGTAATAATATTACTTGTAATAACGATTATTACGTCTAAACTTGTTGAACATAACACTAATATACATAAAATTTAAATACCTAACTTGTGCAAGGGCGAAAATTGCGGAGTGTAAATTTAACTTAATTTAATTATACCATATGTGGTCAGGTAATCCTCAAATTCATAATGTATAACACTAAAAGACGAGAATCAAGCATAACATCTTACAACCAAGCAAGATTTTCTGCGCTGTTACAAAAAAAAGACCTAACATCGAAGGCTAAGGCGGGAGCTACGCTTCGCTTCGCTCCCGCCTTAGCCTTCTGAACCTAACCAATCCAAATCGCTTCTGCTCCGACCCATTTTGCTCGCTCGCTTCGCTCGCTCGCTCACTGGCGATTACCATTTGTAGCCATAATATGTCAATTTCTTCAACATAACATTTTACAAACAAGCACGATGCTTTCGAAATATTGAAAAAGACCATTATTAATTTTAGACAATGAAACGGTATGGGTAAAAATAATTAGCACTTTAAAATATATAGCTTACAATATTTCTGAATAATAATCGTTATGCCTTTGTATGTCATAGATATCAATTTTATGACTTTTGAAAATTATAATCTGTAACAATATGGATTATTAACGTTAGAATTATTAAGGTTATGGTTTACAACTTTTATGACTTTCGATAATTATGAGCATAAATAATATGGGAATCAATATCTGACTTTCAAAATTCGAAACAATAAGTTTATGGGTAACAAGGGGATCCCCAAATATTCACATAAATACCATAACACTAGTTAAATATAATATAACTCTAGTATTACCATATCCGACTTTTATTCGCGACATTGGCGAGCTCGCTCCTCTTGATTGATTGATTGGCAAATCTGATTTAATTCAGATTGCAAATTGTATTACGGGAGCGCTCTGCCAAGATCTGAACACAACTAGTGCGTTTGACAATCCTGCTAACAGATAGAATGATACAATCCCTATTAAATGACGTAAGTCGGAAGATATGACATTGCATTTGAAATCTTGATAGGCGCCAATTAGGTTTGAAATAAAAGTTTTACTCTTGTGAGCTATTAACAACCGCTGAAGAAAAGCAATGTCAAAGGTAGCTTGAGGATTTAGTGTAGCATAAAGGGTATTGAAATTAATAGTAGTACCTACACTTAGCCCATTTTTTAACCTTATACCTCGTTCCCAGTTTTGAGAATTTCCCAAGGAAGTGCTTTGGGTCTAGTTTTATTACATCCGGCCGTACCAGACGCCAGGCTTTAGAAAAAGCTGTTTCCCTTGACTCTGGCAGCCTTTGATATTTATTTTGATATAAAAGACGTAATAAATAAATTGTCTGAGATTACAGAGAATTGCAATTGAAGGCCTGAACCATTTATTAAGCGATGCAATTATCTTCCCACGTTTGGTTGGTTCCGATTAGTTTGTTGCGTGGTTGTACTGGACATATCAGCAAACTGCTTTTGGTCGACGGACCAACGAACATCTAATCTCACAATGGGGTCCCCCACAGAACACAGAAAGAGGTTAGAAAGGGCGTCTGCCATAATTCGTACCGAAACCGCTGTCGCCGAAGCATCCCCGCTCGACGTTACAACTACTAGCGCAAACGAAATAACTACGAGAATACGCACACACCCACAATAACCAAAGTCCGCTCGTGATTCGTGCGTTCGAATAGCCAGCCGTTGCCCCGCCCATACCGCTTCATTGACAAAAGCAATTTATTTTACATTTGCACTAGGCCTCGAGCATATCGATAATAGTTATCGATGATGTATCGCGCCCTCTATGCCGCGTTTTGAAGTGTATACTACTAGGTATTTCGTAGTTAATCAGGCGCTGTGTAAGGCGGGTTGCGTGCCGTGTCCGGCAGGTCGCGCTGTGTCCGGCGGGTTGCGCGCTGTGTCCGGCGGGTTGCGCGCTGTGTCCGGCGGGTCGCGGTCGGTCCGGCGGGTTACGCGGTTTTTTTGTCTAATTTTTATTTCTTTATATGCAGCCAGGATTGCAACAAATCACTTGTTGTCAGAAAATATTGTTTCTGAACACATCATGGAGGATTTAAAATAAGTATGTGTGTAGATAAAGTTAAGTATGCAACTGTACATAATTTGGCCTTAAAACACTCGTGCGATCTTATTATGAAAATCGCCTATCGGCTCGTCTCATAAACCGGCACTCGTATTTTAATGCCTATCATTATGCAACCGTTGCATAAACTACTATAAATATGCGCAAATACAAAAAAAAGTTTAAGTTTCTCGTGTGTAATTTTGAAACTTAATCATTATATTGTTATTTATTATTATATTGTATTTACTTTTTTATGTAAATTAAATATAGTTATAAAAACCCACAAGCTATTATAATATTAAGTTTAGACATTATACACCGGCTTCACATCAAGCCCGCCACTTTTAGGTAAATTGTTTTTATATTATTAGGAACAACATTGATAAAAAATACAGAAGTTAACTTAAATGATAAATAAATTCAAAAGACTTATTATAATAGGGTATAACAGGACCAAATGTACTTAAGCTGAACTCAAGGGGAATTAACAAGTTACTTTGTAAACCAGGCTTAAGGTGTATTATGGTCGCAGCTCTGTAAGTGCATTAAAAGTATTTTTTTAAAACACTCTTATCATTAATTATCGCTTTTTTGGTCCATTCATCAATGCAGAAAAATAAATAATTTATCGAACACATTGTTTATCTATAGTCGATAACACTAACTTTGGCCACATCACTAGTCTCATTACTTCGTCACGTAGGCAGTTTTTGGGAAACCATTAAATAACTTAGTTTTTAGACTTACCTGTGAAAAGAAATTCCATCTTTTGACACATTTGATACTTGGCTTCTGGCCCTGCACGTAATTATTGCACAAGACGACATTTTCAATTAATTAAACCGGATTTTACCGCAGCTCAACACTGTGACGCATCGCGCTCGCGACTGACTGCGCTGACAGCGAGTCGTGTTTGAAATAGCTCATTTGCTCAACTGCGCGGCACGCGTGCCCCGCCCACATCGCCTTTCTAACCTCTTTCTGTGTTCTGTGGGGTCCCCCCATAATACCTGATTATAACAGGCACTCTGCTGCACTGGAAGTGAAGAAATAGCATACAATGCGTGCAGATGCTTATCATCCTGGCATGTCGTAACAGTCGACTAAGGGACGGGTCCTCTCCATAATGGTGGACTATCTGTATGGGCGATGGGCTGATCGCCTGTCACCATAAGGCTCATCATACCATCTTAGGACTAATTAATCGAACGTGGCCGCAAGTAGTCTTGTGGCTCTGCCCACCCCATTAGGTATTTCGGGCGTGATGCTATGTATGTATGTATGTATGATTAGCAAACCGGTGGTATATCTGCTGTCTGGTATTTTGAGAACAAGTAATTTTTTTACACTACAGCTATTTTCTTCTCTCTTTAATTTCATGTTTACCTAAAATTGATTGAAATATCTTTGATTCACCAGACGCATGTAAGTTTATTTTCACTGTTCTAAATCCAGATCCATTTCAACTATTTCACGCTTCGTTGATATAACCATAACTCTTCTTTCTAAAAGTAGGGCACAGTCGGCCCCTAGCCGTTGCACGTATTTATTGTTCTAAGAGCTGAAAACCGTTTTGTTGTCGAATGTGTGGAAGTGGAATTGAGGAAGAAAAATATTACTGGTTTATTGGTTTTAAAAACCAAGATCTTTTTAATCAAATTAGAAGAAAGAAGAAAGTAAATACATTTATTAACTTCACAAGACACACAATAATGAAAACAAAAAACGATACAATACAGAAAAATTAGGGATGTGTGTCACTGGCTCAGCAGATTTAAATTAAAAAAAAAACAACCGAAGGTTCTTCTCAATTTTTCGTGTTTCTTTTTGTTTCCAATTTTGTGAACCGCTTTGGACGATAATTTTTTTTATCTATAGAATATGTCTCCAGATTAGCCCCGTTAAGGTCAAACTTTGTAAGCATGTGGCGATTTATCCGTTTTCTAAGATAACTGATGGTTGTCCTCAGCATCATCTGATAAAACAGGAGTGATAATGCAGTCCACGGATGGCTACATGGAACTTCAATGAATGCTAAGCAACCTATTCTCTTTAGAACGCATCTTGTAAATCGGAACTAATAATGTTGTGCGCAAAAGAACTCCTTAATGGTCAATCAATCAATCAATCAATCAAATCTTTATTTGTGAAACATAGGTAGTGAGGATGGTACAGTCTTAAAATTATATATCACTATGTTTAGCCATTAGGCATACAAATGTTCTATGAAATAAGCTTGCAACGCGTTGCACGCGTGCATTACTAACACCATGATATTAACACTAAATATTGTTTGTTATACATAAAATTAAAACAGGTAAGTACTCATATTTGGAATAAACAGCCTTTTCCGTTAAAAAAGTTAATAAACGAATTTTAAATTGAGATGTGTCACAGTCTTTTTTACATTCCGGTAACTTATTATAAACTCTCAGTGGCATGCCGAATACACTTACGTCAAAAGTCTATAGTGATTTCATTCTGATAGCAATATTTTACAATTGTCGATGAGCAATTAATGCTATGCTATAGTCATCTGGTTTTATATATTATATTACAACACTTAATTTTCATATTCAATAAAAAAGGCAAAACTGTTAACTCCACGTCCTCCCAATCCTAACTGCTGTGCTAAGGAAATCTGAATTCACCCTTCTTCGTATTTCTTTCGCTGTATATCACATTTGGGGACGTTCAGTAAAATATTAGTCATGACCGCGCGGCCAATTTAAATAAGAGCCAAATGGAACATCATTTGGCTCGTATTGAAATTGGCCGTTTTCTTGTTTTGGTCTGTTTTCATAATGGAGTATAAACTAAAATCAGGCCAAATTTTATTGATGAAACTTAAACCGTTATGGAAATACAGCTGGAACAAAATTGGTCTAAAATCAGGAAATTTGTAGGGTACCAATGTACGGGGAGCTTCTCAGGATTTTTTTTTTTTGATATTGTTATTATTAAAACACACACCTATTCTGTAAAAATTCTAATCTTCTAGTTTTTACCGTTGCTGAGCTAGAAGCCTCTGGCAGACGGACGGACGGACGGACGTTGTAGGCCCAGTAATAGGGTCCAGTTGATCCCGTCGGGTACGGAACCCTAAAAAGGAAGAACTAGCTCTCAAATAAATTATGTCAGAACTCGGTGAATGACCTCACATTTGTGTTCGTATCTTTTTAAAATAAACGTTATCCAACCCGAACTTTGAGTGTCATAGGATGTAGGAATGACTTTTGTTGTAAGCGAACGGCAAAGAACTGAAATAAAATACTGGAATATATTAATAAAATTGAAATTGTAATTGAATTTTTTTATTTCCAGAACTAGGTTCCATCACACATTAATAACATTGACATTACACAATTAATAAATAATTAAAAATTCATAATAAAAAACCGGACAAGTGCGAGTTAAACTCGCGTGGAGAGGGTTCCGTTCCGAACATGATTATCTGAATTTTACTAGGTTACCTTAAATACCATAGACTTCTTATAGGTTTTCCTGTAATCTATACGCAAAGATCTATTTTCTGTATTTTTTTCAAAATTTTAGCCCCAGTAGTTTCGGAAATAAGGGGGGGGAATGGTCATTTTTCGCCTATTTTCCTGAATAACTTCTAAACTGTTTTACTTAAAATTAAAAAAAATATATATATTTAAGATCCTCACAATAAGCCCTTTCATTTGATATGTCACACGATATAGGTGGCATAACTTTTTTTTTTTTAATTTTCTAGTTTACCCCCAAAAAGTGGCCCTTATGTTTAAAATTCATATATTTACGTCACGCGTCCGTGTTGCGGTCACCAACTTACATATGAATACCAAATTTCAACTTAATCGGTCCAGTAGTTTTGGAGCAAATTGGCTGTGACAGACGGACAGACAGACAGACACACGAGTGATCCTATAAGGGTTCCTTTTTTCCTTTTGAGGTACGGAACCCTAAAAACATAAAAATCTAACTTAATAAGTAAGTACATTGCTTTATAGTGCCACCACCTTGTAATGAGGCGCTATCACCGACACGTACCATACTCTTTTGATGCTGACAACTTCTTTTTCTTTATTCAATTTATGTTTCATGTTTCGGATTTTAAATTTAGATCGATTGATCGATTTAGACTTTAGATCATTCCGCAATAGATCTTGGCCTTGAAAGGTCCCTTTTCGCCTGTTCTCTCACGCTCAATTTATAGAGCTCCTCTCCAGTTCATATTAAACACCAACTACCTAGAATCAGTGAAAGTTCTACAAATAAGACAACTGTGTGGTGTCCATTGTAAATGGAACACATATACATCTGTAATACTGTAGTATGTACCTAATTGTGAATATGATTTACCATTAAGGCACTTACATGTAAGTAAAGTGTCACACCAAGCCTATCCAAACATCCCATCCACATCATTAGGTACTATACGAGTAGGTAGTACCCATAATCTATTAGTGTTATAATAATATTGTTACAGTGCCTCGTATTTTAACTAATAAAGCTACAATTACTCCCTCACTTCTTGTTTTACCTGCTGCTACCATCCACCCTCACCTGCATCCTGGGTCTCAACGTCTCAAACTTATATATTAGAGTTTAGAAGGACGCTAATAGAAATGACACCAAAAAAGAAACATAAGTTAACTATGAATAAAGCGTTCCAATTCCCACTGCCTCAACGAATCATCATCATTACTATATGCATTTAGTCAAGTAACCTGCCGGTATCAGCACAGTCAGATGCGTCGTGCCTCGTGCCGAGTCGATAGATCCAGACGACCTAGGTCAACCCGGGTCGCGTCCTGGTAACCGGGTCATTGTAGCCGGTGCTATCGGAACCAAAATAAACCGGCGAATCGCGAACGAATCCGGAGTTGTGCAGCGCTGTGGGTGTGGCGGTTACAATTAGCTGGTTAATGGTACCAGGATTTAAAGCGTTACAAGAAGGTTTATGGCTGCTGTGATTGTCAGATGAATGCCGGGAATTTTGGTGTAAATATCTTACAATTAAAATGTTACTAGATTAATCTGAATCAACAGTGTTGTTTTTAATTGAGTTTATAACCTGCTTAATAAAGCAGACAGGAAATTAATTAATCCTAATTACCATCGTACACAGGCACAGACCAAACGAGTTAGTAAGTCAATTAAAACAAAATCGAATTCAGAATTAAAGTCCAATAATAGTAGTTTATGCAACGGTTGCATAATTATAGGCCTTAGAACACTAGTGCGGTTTTCATGAAACGAGCCGATAGGCGAGTTTCATAATAAGATCGCACGTGTGTTTTAAGGCCAAATTATGCAGAATTGCATACATAACTTTATATACACACATATTATAAATCCTCCATGATGGGTTCAGAAACAATATTTTCTGGCAACAAGTTATTTGTTGCAATCGTGGCTGCATATTTCCAATATCCGGCGCATTTTCACATCACACACACTCCGAGAAGACTACTTACTATTCATATTTTCAACTAAAATGTAAATTACAAACAACTTTTTCTATTCAATTCAAAAACAATTCTACTTTCGTTTAGCAAAACGCCAACATGGCGATCCTCCGTCAAGACCATTTTTTTTTAAATCATAGACAAACGGATGAAGTCTCTATTCTCACGTCACTCGAGATCAAATATTGTGCAGTTTATATTAAAAAAACCTTACTGAATTGACGTTTCGTATCAATAACTGTTTTAATATCTATGGATACTAGAATAGAGAGCACTTGAGTTTTGACAGCTGTTCCAAATTTAATCTCTTTTCTTTACTAAAAACGATAAAGAAGTCATGTTATTTCTTTATCGCAGCACTGGTTTTTCCTAATTGGTTGTCAAAATGGTGGTCATTTCCTAAGGTTTTTGATTAACAAATGGAGGTTTTATGATATGGGTGTAGATAAATACATTTTATATATTAATACCAGCCGTGTTGCATTATTTAACCTTATTTAATTATACATTAACAAAATCCTACCAAAACATTCCGTTTAAACATCTTATAAAGACAAAGGGAAACATAAAGAAATCTCAGTGTTCTCCCTTGACACAAAAACAACATATTTTTCTTTGTTCGTCCACAAATATCAGGAAAACGGATCAATGAGAGGTTGGGTTGGTTCGGGTTCAGATGCAGGCGATGGGGTCGACAGGTCAGTCTCGGTTGAATATAGGTCACGCCGCCGGCAAACACTGCATTTCAATGCTTCCAAATAAAGCAGTTCTTGGCCTAGTTACGAGTATGATGACATATTTTGTTGCTAGACTTTCCTTTAAATTAGTTTAACAGGTGGAAAAGCAGTTACGTTTGTCCTGTTATTTTTAGTGGTCCTAACATGCAAGACACAAAGATAAGTTAAACGCGTTTATCTCTATGTCTCTATCTATCTCTCTTTCATCGGCACTAGTGTGAGAGAGACGCACTTAGAGATAAAATGGTTTAACTTATCCTTGTGTCTTCCATGTTAGGGCCGCTGTATGGATTTGGAAGCGCCTGTTTTCTATTGCTATTTTTGCTCACTTTCATAACTATACAACGTTACTCACATGCTTGTGTCCATCTTAAAAAAAAACCGGGCAAGTGCGAGTTAAACCCGCGTGGAGAGGGTTCCGTTCCGTACATGATTATCTGAAATTTACTAAGTTACCTTAAATACCATAGATTTCTTATAGGTTTTCCTGTAATCTATAGGCAAAGATTTATTTTCTGTATTTTTTTCAAAATTTTAGCCCCAGTAGTTTCGGAATTAAGGGGGGGGGGAATGGTCATTTTTCGCCTATTTTCCTGAATAACTTCTAAACTATTTTACTTAAAATTCACAAAAAAATATATTTAAGATCCTCACAATAAGCCCTTTCATTTGATATGTCACACGATATAGGTGGCATAACTTTTTTTTTTAATGTTCTAGTTTACCCCCAAAAAGTGGCCCCGTGTTGCGGTCACCAACTTACATATGAATACCAAATTTCAACTCATATTCATATTCATATTCATATTCATTTATTCATAATAATAATATTATAGGTCATAGTAAATTATTTTAAAACATTAAATTGAAATTAAAATTAAAATTAAATTAATTGGTCCAGTAGTTTCGGAGCAAATTGGCTGTGACAGACGGACAGACAGACAGACACACGAGTGATCCTATAAGGGTTCCTTTTTTCCTTTTGAGGTACGGAACCCTAAAAAACGCGAAATACTAGTAAAAATCCAAAACTGCAAAACCAACTTGTTTTGCACGGATTTGTCTTTTGGCGGCCAGTGGCCCGTGTCACTAAGCCACAAGTCACAATGTTACAAGCAAAACCTGGCAACACCGATGTCAGATCCATCCATACACCTGCCGTAACTTGTAGCTTTGTTATAGTAAACTAGCAGCGAAACCCGGCGTTGCTCGGGTAAAAAGTACACCGCATACTTTAATGGTTATAAAATCTGATTTTCTATCTTTTGTGGAATTTTGAGAACGATGTGTAACATTCTAGATCAACTACGATCACTCATTTACATACCTATAGTTCTTCTTAAAAATTATAGTATATTCTAGTATACCTACTCTAGAATATTCTGGAAAGTCTGAAAAAAATCTGAAATATTGGAGAAAGGTTCTCGATATTCTAGAACATTCTAGAACAATTGAGGATGTTCTAGATGACGGCAGACCATCTTACATCGTTTTAAAATTAGAAGATTGTTTTCAGTTTTTTTTTAATCGTTTTGGAACATAAAATAATATTCTAGAAAGCTTGAGAACATTCTGGACGATGGCTATCCTGCGACATTTCAAAATTTTTGGATTATTTTAGACCATTCTGGAACTTTAAAGATCCTTCTAGACTATTTGAGCAAAATCTGAAATGTTGTAGAAAAGTCCTCCCCAAATAGGACAGAAATATATTATTTTAAACTTTTATCAGCCACATCCACCCACTTCCACCCAGAGCAACCAAACTCCCTTACTTGCAAGTGCACACGTAGGGCCTTCTACCACAGCAACCACGAGTGGGTGGCAGTGGGTGGTCATGGAGACAAGGCTGGACGTACAGACGAACACTCTCCTTTTATATATATATTATGATGTAAGAGTTTTTTATGGGAATTTGATTCATATACCGTTTACAACTCTGTGGTGGGTTTGCAATAAACCTATATGGGATATATAAAATAAATAGTACCTAATGAGTTACCGAGCGAGCGTTTCCATGTTCACCCATAAAGTAATTAAATTAAGGACAAGCCCGAGCGCGGGTTGCGTTTAAAATAAACCCTTTATAGGAGCTTTAATTTTGTAAAGTGCTTATTTAAAGGCTCGGTCACATTGCGGGCGCGCAGCAGCGCGGCGCGATCTATTCCACTCACAACAATGCAAATACATAATGGCGTTGCTCCGCGCTCACGCCACTGCGCCCGCATTATGACCGGGTTAGGGTTGTCAACTGTTTAAAAAACTCCGACAGAGATTTTCAATTAAGTATGTGTTTGTTTTATTTTATGTTCTTTTGAGAGTCTTCACTGTGCAGGTGTTATATATAGGATGGATTTAACAAATATCAACTCCTTCGGGGAGGATTGGGCGTGTTTCCTGAAAAATTCTAATTAGTCCGTCATTTACATAATAAAAAAATATTGAACACATATTTTTTCTTTTGTCAATTAAACAAAAAATGAAGAAGATAGAGTGCGTTGAAGTTCCGCGTGATGTCACGACTTTGCACACTTTTTACCATTAAGTGACGTCTTGAGCCCCCACACCCGAAATTTGATGCGCGTTATCTTTGTCAATTTTGATTGTATTATAAAGCAAATAATACGTGTTCAATATTTTTTGATAATCTAACGGACGGACTAATTAGAATTACTATTTATTTACCCAGGAAACATCCCTAATCCAAGTCCATAGCTTAGTTCTTATGTTTACGTAAATATTCTATTGTATTGTACTAATTCTACATTTGTAATTAAAATTTAGCTACAAGAACTTTTCTTAAATTCTCCACTTCATATGAAATATGCTGAATCTTGCTAATAAAACTTTGTACCGCCGAGCAAATAATAAAAGTCAGCAGTAAAATGCAGCTCACATTTAGCTGCACTGGTTTAACGATTTATTTAATTTAGCAACTTACATTTCAAAGAACAAAGGGGC
Source organism: Tortricodes alternella (assembly GCA_947859335.1). Taxonomy (NCBI): domain Eukaryota; kingdom Metazoa; phylum Arthropoda; class Insecta; order Lepidoptera; family Tortricidae; genus Tortricodes; species Tortricodes alternella. The sequence goes on along the minus strand of OX401982.1, from coordinate 3,533,037 downwards.
ATAAAGTTGTGCAGGAAACTTAAGTTTATGCGCCAATTTAAAAGCTCTATGAGGTTTAAAGGATGTTTCCATTAAAAGCTGAGCGGTATTAGAATACACGCTTTCAGGCGTACGTCCCATTGCCGGTAGGGTTACCAACTATTTGTGGGGCAAATATAGTACTTTCCAGTCAAATGTATAAATAATATAGTACACTGAAACAAAATATAGTAATTTAAAGAAAATCTTTTTAAAAGAGGGTAAGGTATGACTGATTAAATAAAATACACACAATTCATCTTACTAAAATTCCGATTTCACATCTTGTGGCTACCCAAGCTGCGAAAATGCGTATTCTGTCTTTCGCACCAGCATAAATGCAAAACGCCATGTCGATCCATTGCCTCGCTTTGATTCGTTAATCGATTAATCGATTTAGATGTTTCTTTGCTTCAATTTTTATTTTTATTATTATGACCCTTAGAGACTTTATACATCTCTAAGTAACTTAACTTTTCCAGACGTGGAGACTATACATCTCCCTTATTAGTTATTTATTAGAATTAATTTGTACCCATTAGGTTTTTATGTTGCACATTTTGTTTCAGTTTTTAGATAAAACTACTGCCAAAGTTGAAAAAAAACTTACTGCTGAGTTTCTTGCGGCGTTTCTTCTCAGCAGTTGTCACCTTTCGAAGCGCTGGTAGATTCAGACATGTAAAAGAGCCTAGGTGGCCTACTTGCAAAATAAATATTTTCATTTTCATTTTCATTTTCATTTTCATTTTCATTTTCATTTTCATTTTCATTTAAAGGAACAACCAACAAACAAAACAAAAACATCTGGATTTTTTAAGTTATTTTGTGTACTTTGGGCATTTTTTATTAATTTATCATTCGCAATTAAAACAAAGTATGACCCATTTGTAAGGACTGACCGAAATATAGCATTTTTGCGTACTATATATTTCTTCAACAGTATATAGTACACAGAGCCAAAATATAGTACAATACTATATATTATAGTACGGTTGGCAACCCTAATTGCCGGTGGCAAAAAGACCGGCAATATGCGGTTTGCCAGCCTAAAGGGGATCGTATATGAGCTAGATTTTTGGCAATTTATTGCTGTAATTTGGGCTATTCTCATTAAGATTATACATAACATCACTACTCGGAATAAAAAGTTCAAGTGTAACGCTTTGGGATAGGGCTTTTTTTGCGTGAAGTAAGAATGTGCAAAACGAATACGCACATTCATAAAATCGGCGTGTCGCTGGTTTTATTATAATTTTGTCTGACATAATTTTGAATGCCTATATATTGCTCCATTTCTTAAGTATATGACACGAAACAAATAAGTCAATATGTTAATTTTAACCATATATTGGACCACGCAGACCTTGTTCCAGAAACATTTGTTTCGACACACATAATATATGCGTGTGACAATGTCCCGAACTTGACCGCACAATGCAATACATTGAAAACAATACCGATTGTTACTACGTATAATATGAATTATTAGTAAGTACGTATTATTAGTAGTTTTTAGGGTTCCGTACCTCAAAAGGAAAAAAGGAACCCTTATAGGATCACTCGTGTGTCTGTCTGTCTGTCTGTCCGTCTGTCACAGCCAATTTGCTCCAAAACTTCTGGACCGATTGATTTGAAATTTGGTATAAATATGTAAGTCGGTGACCGCAATACGGACGCGTGACGTAAATATATGAATTTTAAACATGGAGGCCACTTTTGGGGGGTAAATTAGGAAATTAAAAAAAAAAGTTACGCAACTATATCATGTGAAATATCAGATAAAAGGGCGTGTTATGAGGATCTTAAATATGTTTTTTTTTTAGTTTTAAGATGAATGGTTTGGAAGTTATTTAGGAAAATAGGCGAAAATTGACCATTCCCCCCCACTTATCTCCGAAACTACCGGGCCTAAAATTTTGATAAAAAATACAGGAGATAGTTCTTTATCTATAGATTACAGGAAAACCTATGAGAAGTCTATATTATGTAAAGTAACATAGGAAATTTCAGATAATCATGTATAGAACGGAACCCTCTCCACGCGGGTTTAAATCGCACTTGCCCGGTTTTTTTTAAATCGTACGGTCGCGTGCGTTATATAATGCGTAATATAGTATCACGCGTTGAAACAAAAACGGCTAGTTTTTCGCCAATTTATTATTGCGATTCGGGCTATCCCCAAAAGTTTACATTCAAAGTGTTGGTTCCTATTACTGATGTAATACGTAATCTTTTTGGGGAAAGCCCGATTTGCAGCAATAAATTGCCGACAACTGGCCCGTTTACGAGCCCCTTAAGTAGCGTTGAATTGTCTAGACAATTCATAGACAATTAAACGCTACTTATTTGTCAACGTCAACGTCACACCGTACATCTCTTTGATGTGTCTAAAAAACAGACAACCGAGCCATAGTATAAAGAGGGGGAAGTAAGTTATCTTCATACAAACGCACCGCGCGCGGCTTGTATGTGTGCGCCAAAGTATCTATGCGTCGCCGCACGCACACATAAACAAATCTCGACCCGCTTAGTAAGGGGAAACGGGTCGAGATTTTGTTTAAGTGTGCGTGCGGCGATGCACATATACGTTGGCGCTCACGTACAAGCCGCGCGCGGTGCGTTTGTATGAAGATAACCTACTTCCCTTCTCTTTATACTATGACCGAGCTATCACCTAACGTCTTACTTAAGATATGTAACGTCATGATAAAGTCAGCAATGAATTAGCCCCTATCCCACCTGAGCCTCTATTCGAGAACGCTAAGTGATTCTGTTGCGATTCGCGAGCGAGAAATCTCGCTCACGAGTCGCTACAGAATCACCCGAATAGAGGCGCAGCAGTTAGTACCAATTCACGCACTAATTATTGGAAGTATGTGTCAAACTTAAGTGTAGTCCAGCCATAAGACTTGTTATAAAAGAAAGAGATAGCTATAAAAATGTACCCATTGCGAATTATCGTTAGTTATTGATTTAACCTTTTGGACGCCGTTGTCGACTATACTTGACAGCGTATACAGGGTAAAAAAGTCCTTAATTACGTTGACTTAAAGTTAAAATTCGTGTTACTTCTCAGACATGCTTGGCGTCCAAAAGGTTAATAATTAAAGATTCTGGGTAGCCGATAGATATAAACCAAAAAATACTTTTCTATTTCGTATGCCGATCATTAGTTCTCAATTTTCAAGTCGGTGTTTTTAAACTCATTTGAAAATAGGGCATTATTTCATAATCTCAGTTCTACCAACTACATTTACTTGGCTACATTTCGCCGCAACAAAACTCCCAAAGGGAATATTAAAACGAATGGCTCCGTACTGTGATTGATCACCTTCTCAGAGTTCAACTTGATTTGGATGCCCACAAAGGTTAATCCTTTTAGTAGAATTACTGGCCATCGCTGGTCATCTGTAAATTCATTGAAATGGCTATTTGGCAAAGGGCCTAATGTTGGCGCCTATCTGGATAGTGCTTTCAGTCTAAGCTGACTCAGTGAAAATGGGGAGACGGAAAATCATTATCTTCAAACCACCCTTATCTATGACTCCAGAGCGCATCATGTGGCGACTTAGTGACGGGTTAAGGGCCGGATTATCCATAAGGCAGTGCAGGGAACTATTTAGAGGCCCCGCAAGGCTAGGAACCCCGCACGCACCGAAAGTCAAAGTCAAAATTTGAAATATCTTTATTCATTGTTCAGTTTCGTAATAGATAATGTATTTTTATTAAAGTAATAGTGGTAACACTAATAATTTGATGATAGTTAGTTGCATTAGTTGCATATGGCAACATAGCTAGCTTCCGGTTCCTCTCTCGCTCTCGTATCGACCTCCATAACTGCGACATTTGATCGTCCTTATCTTTATTTGTAAAAGTCCGTCGTTATAAAGTAGAAAACAAATTACAAAGTGCAGATTCACTGTGTACAAGTGTGGGCAATGTTCAGTGAAGTTATTAGAGGCAAACACGGTAATTAAGTCGAGCTCGCGTGCTGTAAGTAGGCAATGTCTCCTCAGGTGTCTGGGAGCCCTACCGACGTCCTATCAATCTGACGAACACAGGTATGTGATGACGCACTTTTTGTAATAAAATTGTTGCATCGTTTAATTAAATTCTCGTAATTATACAGTCAAGTCTATTAACCATGACCATAACAAAACATTCATTGTAGCCTTACAAACTCTTAGCTCTGTGTTATGCTCGCAGAACAGATGGCCGATGTAGCCGAAGAGTTCTTGAGTAGCGACCGCATACTGGAAAGCGCAGCGTGCACTGACCACCCACACGCTGGACTGACGACCTTCTGAAGATTACGTGACTCCGCTGGATGCGAGCGGCACAGCATCGGTCGTTGTGGCGAGCATTGTCCAGCAGTGTCATTCAGCTACTATGATGATGATGAAGCTCTTATGAAGATCAAGGAGTGATTCTACCACCGGTTCCTCTATTGAGAAGAGCCGGCAAGAAACTCAGTATTGCACGGTTGCTGCGAGGGAGTAGCAACATACGACTTATTCTAAATACTGGCGGAACACGAACCCGCGACCCCAAGCTTCGTAATACAACCGCTCGGTCTATGTAATCATAGAACGAAGGGGTATTGATAAGCTAAGCAAATTGACGCAAAGAAAAATTGGGCTCATTTCTAAAAAAAACTCGAAATAGTAAAAAAAGGGTAAAATTTTCCAGAAAGAACGTAGCCATTTCCGCGAAGCGTATTTTTACTTTTAATTTAATTTATTGTCGCGTTAAACACGTTCCTGTATTTTACTAAAATAATGACAAAACATTAAAAAAATGTCCTATTGGAGTCAATTTGCTTAGTTTATCCTTTGATTAAATGGATGATATTTTCGTTTGTACAGCGAACAGTCTCGAAAGCGGCCTCCAATCTCAGGCGAGGACAACGGCTTCATTTGCTCGGCTTGATCCCTTTGTATAGAATCTCCCAAATTAACCTTTAAATATGCTCAGCTGGCAGCTATTCTTGGAATTAAGAATACATTTTTATTTAAGTAATCATGATTTGTTTTAGTTTCGTTTATTGTTCTCTATTATGTAGCTACTTTAATCTTATTAAGTACAAGTGGATCTGTCACAGCTTTGCCCGCGGGATTTTCCATACAAAATTTATCACCCCTTTAAGGATGGAATTTCAAAACATCCCACATTAGTGCACCTCTAGGGTACTCGAGGAATGTCTCCTCCAAATTTCAAACCTCTAGGACCACCCGTTAAGGGCTGTGCGTTGTCTATAAGTGAGTCACGGTACTGTTTTAAATGTATTGATGATGATGATAGGGTGGGATTTTTACGGAACTGTCTCTCCGAAATGGTTTTAAAATAATGTGTCAACGCGCTCGCATTTTTGATACTCATTAGCCACAGACCAAATATCCTAAAGAAACCGCTTAACCTAACTTACTTGCAAATAAAGCTGCCAACCTTGCGGGGCCCGCGGGGTTTTTAAATCGCTGTGATTGGTGCGTTCGAGGTTATGCGCTCCCCGCGTCTGTCTCTAGCCCCGCTGCTTATGGCTTCTTGCCTCTAATACTGGTAGCGGGGGTTGCCCGGTTATGCGGAGTTTATTGGATATTATTATGTGTAGGTAAGTAGCAAAAAGCAATTAGCATATAGACTATCAGGGTCCAATATTACAAATACCAAACAGCTGTTCCCTAGCCTATGTGTCACTCTCCGATCCATAAACTATTTACATAGTATAAAGAGGGGGGAAGTAAGTTATCTTCATACAAACGCACCGCGGCGCGCGGCTTGTATGTGTGCGCCAAAGTATCTATGCGTCGCCGCACGCACACTTGAACAAAATCTCGACCCGTTTCTCAGTGCGCCAGTCGGGGCTAACACCGCACGAGGTTCGCGCGTCACGGCTTTTTGGCACCGCTAAATGAATGAAAAATGTGTGATAATCGCAGGAGAACGTTTTGCTGTGTATTTGGGTGACTTAATAATTCATCGATTCCAGAATTGTCTCTGTTCAGATTACCTATTGAACAGGAACAAGCCTGAGACAGTAGGCAATTATATCGCGGATTGGGCCGGAGATAGCCTACTTCCCCTCTTTATACTATGCTATTTATGCAATAATGTTGCTGAGTGAAAGGAGAACAAACTAACAGACACACTTCCGCATTAATAATATTAGTAAGGATATAAATGCCATAAACATATACATTTCGATTCCATCAGCTCCGTCATCTGTTTACGATCCAGATCGATCTTGGAAAGTGTTGCCAAAAACGTGCACTCATAAACAAACATGCAGTTGAGTGTTCCCGATATGAAACACTTTTTTAAAACAAAACTGATATAAAACAAAGATATATACGCCTTGTAAGGATCTGTAGTACTTTTATAAAATGTTTGTTTACGGTTTATGACTTCGAAAAACATTTTTTTAGTGTCGATTGTTTTTGAAATGGATTCTGAGTTAACCCACGGCCTCACGTATGCGAAAATTGTATATCTTGATTTTATGTAGTGTCTTATATTGTATTGTTGTGTATTATATTGTTTGTCCTTAGCACAGAAGAGCCCTATATATGATCAGCAGCCCTAGCATGCTAGACACGGGGATAAGTTAAACCCGTTTATCTCTATGACTATCTCTTTCGTCTGCACTAGTGTGAGAGAGACGCACTTAGAGATAAGACGGTTTAACGGTGTCCCCTGGTTTCGCAGACAGAAATTTCATATTATTTCGTTTCGCAGAAAATGTTTGTAGTCTTATGTCGAATATTATTGTTTCAACGACTATTTACTTCCATGAAACATACTTATTTCACAGAAACCCAATTCAATGAATTTTATAAGCTCATTTTTTATTTAAAAAACTTATCGAATAGTAGAATTATTATTTAACGAATATTGTTGGTGTATTTTTCAATGGAGTTTTATTTCGACGAAAATGTTTCAATATTTTGAAAGTATGGTGTTATGCTGAAGAGGTTGACGTATAATGACAAAAATGGTAAATGCCAGTGAGCGAGCGAGCGAAGCGAGCTAGCAAAATGGGTCGGAGCAGAACCGACTTGGATAGTTTAGGTTCAGAAGGCTAAGGTGGGAGCGAAGCGAAGCCCGCCTTAGCCTTCGATGTTAGGTCTTTTTTTGTTACAGCCCAGAAAACGAAACGAACATGTAAAAATAGACGTTATGCTATCCATAATTTTAAATAAATATCTTACAAATAAAATGTGTTTCTTTCTTGGTAATAAATTGTATATTAAGTAAACAATATAAGGATAAAGAATATTTGATTTGTTATTCTATGATATGAATACCAAAAAATTTAATTTTATCTCTAACAAAAATCAACGATTTAAATTTCTTCAAAATGAGTATTCTGCGTATTGATTATTCTATGAAATGATAATATGAGAAATAAGTTATGTGAAACGAAATTCTATAAAATTTTTGTCTATGAAACCACGTACTATCAGCAAAGGCGAAGCCTATCCAAATCCAAAACAATATTGCTTGCAAGCAATGATCATACTTAGACCCGCCCTTTTTTTCATCCACCAATTAGGGACTTTACATCTGTGTTTACTGTTTTTTTTTTACCAATTTGAGACGTCACATCTGTGTTTACATTTTTTATTTCAACTTTCACGGGTCTGGTCAGTATACATGGTCAGTTGAAGTTTAACTTATCCTTGTGTCAACCTTGCTAGGGCCGCTGTGGTCCTTATATGTAACCTAGATATAAGGACCACGTTGGTTTGCATTTCGTAGCATTACATGAATCGCTTATCGGTTTGTGAGTGTATTCGATTAAAACTTCTAAACTACCTTACGGGTTTTGATAGGGCTTTCAGCATCTCTTTAATCATTTTTAGGAATTCATATTATATGTATAATACACACCCGTGCGGTGCCGAGCGGGTCGCTTGTTCTATATATAAATAATTGTATTTTAACTCCTTCATTGAGAGTAGCAGCGTGTTTCCTGGTTTGTAGCGAAAACTTGCTACGAGCAGAAAACCCGGCGCAGCTAAAATGTTAGGGCAATTTAAAGCTAATAGATAATTACTCGCGGTACCGCCAAAGCTGCGCCCACGGTAATTTCGATACAAACTTTGAACCCCAATTTCACACCTTCCGGGGTTCAATTTAGAAAAATCCCTTAGTGGGCGCGTTTTGTTCAATTTCACTTGTTCCAAGTTTTAAACATAGTTTTGGAGAGTCGATAAGTTAGTCAAGATTTGTGATAGCTGATGTCGGCGAAATCGCATTTACTTTAACAGTTTTTTAACAAAAACTATTTGGTTTGGGAAAGCGAAAAAAATATATGTATGTTCATATTCAATATATTATTGGAAAAATTACTATTTTCAAAACACGATTTGACGAAATCTCTTTAAACAGTTCTATGTCTGAATTTGTTTAACTTATGCGTCTATAATTAAAAACACTATTATATCACGCCCATACTAAAAAAATGACTAATTTATATTTTACGTGTGGTGTGTTTACTTATATAATTCATCTGTTTTTTATTTTCCCCATACAAAAAACCGGACAGTGCTTCTCGTTCACTCCGGTGCAATCAGACAGTGACCGCGATCACTCAAGGTCATTGGCAGTTGTCAGCGTCTTAATACTGTGGTGTGATTCTCTAAGGCGCACAGCGGCTGATCAGCGCATAAACGAATCTATTAATTTAGACTGTAATGTTAAAGTCATTAGGTCTAAATTTGAATGTTTCCCTCATGGCTGATCAGCTGCTGCGCACGTTAGAGAATCAAATCACATAGCTGTGTAACGATACAATGTGATTGAACCTTCACATTATAATTATAGTTATATCTATGCGTCAGCCCTGCCGCACTTGATGAATAATATTTTAATTAACGCTAGGTCTCTTTGTGTTTAACACAAAGGCTCTTAGTTCCAACAATACGTTTATAAGTGGTATAACACTATTTCGCCCATAAGTCGTGGTCTTAAGCACCACTCAAGGCGTGACTAATAAATTAATTGAGGCTCATACATTTTGCATAGCTAGAAACATATTTAACACGCATGCCATATTAAGTAGTATCTTTTAAATAATTGCAGATGGCTTTATTAAAAATCAAAATATCAATTCAGGTTTGTACACGTGACGTGACATCAGTCAAATTAAATCAGGGTTCATTAAGGTGAAATACAAAGTCTAAAATCGTAAAGAAACCTAACCCGTGTGTGGTCCCATACGCACTTGGCATGTTTATATAAGTATTCTTAGATTAGCATCATCATACTGAATTAAAGTGATATATATCTATATATCTTTTTAATCTGCGTTTTGATATCGAGCTCATCGCCAGAAATAATATCAATTCCTTAAAGAATATTTTTCGTTAGTATTTAATTTCTAATGGCTATGTAAACCTTAGAGATTGTAGCCCATTAACATCTGAAATGAAAGATAATTAGAATGATATCTAATTAAACTTAATGAAGCAGACGTTTTAATTATAATTTATGAGGGCACGGGTTCTTTTCAGTCGACGCCTTTCAATCTAGTTCTCACAATTAATACTATTACTAGTGGACCCGCCACAGCTTCGCCCGCGGTATTTTCCATACAATCTTTATCACCCCTTTTCAACCCTTTAGGTATGGAATTTCTAAAAATCCCTCCTTAGTGCACCTCTAGGGTACTCGAGGAATGTTTCCTCCAAATTTCAAACCTCTAGGACCACCCGTTTAGGCTGCGTGTTGTCTATAATTGAGTCACGGTACTGTTTTATATGTATTGATTTTTATTAATTATTATAATGTATAGTTGACATTCAATATTATAGCTTTCAGGGGCCCATTTCTTGAAGCACATTAGTCTATAATATTAGAGTTTTGTCTCATTAATTAAAAGAAAAAATGAAACAAACGAAACACTATTATTATTAGACTAACATGCTTCGAGAAACGGGCCCCAGACCGTAGACATTAAAATGAGTGTAGTATTTCATGGGCGGGTGGGATTGACTCGCAGTTAATCCCAATTTTACGATTTTTTAGTGAAGTGAAATTCACTAACGTTTTTCAACGTTCTATTTAACTCGTAACAGAACACTTAGAATTAACTCGCGTTTAATCCTAAGGTGCGTATTTTTATTTCGTAAAAAGATTTACGGAAGCTAAATGCAGTTTTTATAACTGATTCAGAAATGACGGTTACGAGTTTCACTTGAGCAGTTTTAAGATCGGCTATAAAATAGTGATCACTGAACAATAAATACCTTGCTGGTTTTCTTCGTCGGATTCTGAGGATGACGTCCTTAACCTTTTGCGACATTGCACATTGCGTTGTCCTAATCTTGCAATTGATTTTTAAATTTTTTCTTCAATACTGCGCTTAGGTATTTTGAAGAGCGTGTGCACTCGTTGCCTGCACGAAAAGGAATGAAGCTTGCAATGGTGACCCGGCCGGCGGCGGCGGGTACAGACAGCGTACATTTCATTTAAAACTATTGAGATACCTTTAAAAAACGTGCAATTTGCCCTGTAAGTTTAGGAAACTACGTTGTTAACATATATACCAACATATATAACATATATTGGTGATTATATCTTCGAAAGAAGCGACTCATATTATAACGATCGAACTTCACTTTGCAAGTTCGTTTGATCATCTATTGTATTCCAATTTAAAATTCAAATGATTTATTCAGCAAATTGGGGCTCTTTTACTTGTCACATGCATAAATTAAGATGGGTTGAATCTGTCAGCGCTTCGGACAGAACCATCATTACTGAGAAGAAACGCCACAAGAAACTCAGCAGAAATGCGTCTTTTCAAGTCAAAACATTGATTTTACATCACATAAAAACCCAAAAAAAATCAATAAAAACATTACAAAGCAATAAAGCAATAAATGATCTGAGAATATGATAACAAACAATTGTTAATCGCCAATGCGCTAGTTTTTACGTTCAAACCATTTCGTAATGTTATCATACCGAGAAACACTAGACTGTGTCATGGGAAAGCTAATGCGCCGGCGCTCCCAACGGATTCAAATGGACGCGTTTGTACAGGCGTTTGTGCAAAAAGATTCCTAATTTGGTCGTGGTGTGTATTGAATTGACAATTACCAGGCGCGGATACAGAATGGGGACAACGGGGGCAATTGCTTCTAAACACCAGGTATTTTTCAAATGACACACATTCATTTTTGTCATTTTTAGGGTTCCGTACCCAAAGGGTAAAACAGGACCCTATTACTAAGCCCCGCTGTCCGACTGTCTGTCCGTCCGTCACCAGGCTGTATCTCATGAACCGTGATAGTTAGACAGTTGAAATTTTCACAGATGATGTATTTCTGTTTCCGCTATAACAACAAATACTAAAAAACAGAATAAAATAAATATTTAAGGGGGCTCCCATACAACGAACGTGATTGTTTTGCCTTTTTTATAGATAATGGTACGGAACCCTTCGTGCGCGAGTCCGACTCGCACTTGGTCGGTTTTTGTTATCAAATATGAACAACAAATATACTAAGATGACACTTTTTGGCTGATTTGGTCGTAGTAAAACAGTATTGATTTGATTAATTTTGAAATCACCGCAATCGGATTGGTGTTCCTCACTCAACGCATTGCGCGAAAGAAAATAAACCTGAAAGTTTAACTTTTGATCCACGTTTAATTTCACAGTTGTTAACATTCCTCTCCTCATACATAAACATAATAACCAGCTCTTTAGTCATTAAACTCGTGAATGCAACCCTGACCTTACGCAACCCTAGCAGGGAACAAAACTCATACGCAACGACGTGTTTCTCGTGAATGCGTCCTTCTCTTACTGGTCTTGTATGAACGAGACGACAAAAGTCAAAGAGTATTGAACGATGCAGTCACTGGAAAATCAGCATTTGAGTATAATAAACCTTATTTTTGAACTGAAACCTTCTCTAGGTGCCTTTGGGCTCTTTCTGAAGGGTAAAGGAAACTTAACGCTTCGCCATGAATCGCGCTCGGATCGGTGACGCTGAATAGCGTATACCGGCTCTAGTCGTCAATGCGCTCTTTCTGAAGGCGTATGAGTATGAGTATGAATGAGTGAGTGAGTAAGTGAGTGCGTGCGTGTGGGTGTTTCAGTTCTATCGTGTGGTCTCACGACACAATTTTTTTTATTAGATTGCTCGTGAATACCCTTTACCTATTAAGAGCTATATTGCATGGCTCGGGGCTCCTTCATTTAGAAGAATGAAGTAGATTGCTCGATCAATTATTAAAGCATTACAGCTTGCCCGACTTGCTCGCTGTGATTTTATATTCTGAAATTGTTTACATTTTCTTGAAACTTCATTATAATAGTGACGTCATGGTTCGCAACGACCGCAATAAAATTTAAAATAATGCCTTTTGCGAAGACGTTTCAACGGAAAAAAGGAGTGGGCTACGAAAATATTAGATTATCTTATGATAATAGTGCTCCATTTTTTATAAAAGCTCGTTTTATTTCGTCAACTTCAAATCAAATCAAATCAAATCAATTTATTTGCATGAATACAGTTTCATAAAGGATGTCAAGTTTTTCAATAATAATGTACATTGTATTCAGCCTGCATGCAGGCGTACAAATATTAAAATTATCCGAATCTAATACATTATCCCATTAATTATCTATCACAATCTATTTCATTAATTATAACATATTATTATGTCCACACAATTACAATATTATTATTTAAAATCAAAAAAGTCCTTCATACAATAAAAACATTTGTCCAAGAGCCAGTCAGTCAATTTAAATTTAAACTTAGTTCCATCAACTGCTCTCAATTCCTCTGGCAGATGGTTAAATGTCTCTATACACATATTGAAAACATTTCTCCTATATAATGATTTGTGGCCGGGGGGCTTGTACAGTACATTCATAATCTTAACCCTTGTCCGCCTTTGCAAGACTTCACCTCGCGTTTTAAAATATTCCTGGTGGGTTCTGACGAAAACACACATATCTCTAATATATAGGCACGGTAAAGGCAGTATACGTAATTTTTTTTAAAGTGGGACACAACTGTCGCCTTGCCATGAGCTACAGATAACCCTGACACACTTCTTTTGGATTTTAAAAACTCTGTCCACGTTTACTGCATTTCCCCACAAAATCAGTCCATAAGAAAGAACAGATGACACGTAACCATGATAGGCCGTTAAAGCAGCCTCAAATGCAACAGTCTCTTTCAGCCTCCTTAATGCACTTACTTTGTGAAAGTAAATAAATAAATTAATAACTTTTTATGTTCTGCAAGTAAGTAATGATTATTTTTCTTCGTTTCAGGTAAATCATCATTCCAGTGGCCGAAATATTAGAATTCCTCCAAATGTGAGTGACTGATCCACTAACGATAAATGTCGTTAAGAGGATCGTGTACCAAATACATACATACATACATACACATCACGCCCGAAATCCCTAATGGGGTGGGCAGAGCCACAAAACTACTTGTGGCCACGTTCGATGAATTAGTCCTAAGATGGTATGATGAACCGTATGGTGACAGGTGATCAGCCCATCGCCCATACAGATAGTCCACCATGTTGGAGAGGACCCGTCCCTTAGTCGACTTTACGACATGCCAGGATGATAAGCATCTGCACGCATTCTATGCTATTTCTTCACTCCCAGTGCAGCAGAGGAGCAAATACGTTCCATACAAAAAGGGGAAAAAATGTACTCCACTAAATCTTAGCCAATGTTGATAATTTTTAACATGTTATCAACCTGAACAATATCTAGGTTTGTCGGTTTTAATATTTTTTTATTGAGTTAATAAATTCTTAAATAATTATGTATCAGTGTTTTCATACTAAACATATTTTAGACAATAATCTCTTTATTTATATTTAATATATAAAATCGAAACCCTATAAACCTAGATTTTGACCTGCCTGATAATAATAAAAATTTCAAAATCGGTTATTTTAAGAAGTAAAAACGTCACACATCCTAAATCATGTAATAAGAGATTCTCACCACTAACCCGGGAACGAATGGAAGAGAAAGATAAGGTTTACTGCCTCGTCTAGACGGGGTAGCAAGTTTGTCTATGAAAGAAATGAGACATGAATTTTAGTTAACGTATAGCTGTCTGTATAGTATTTAGTTTACATATAAATACTCGATTTTGCGGTTTCGCTCGCTCGGAAATTTTTCATTTAATTTATTTTCCATCGCATGAATCATAGTATGTTTTACTCCAAAGTAAGTATATTGAGTCAAGTTAACTTATCCTCTTGTCAACCTTGCTGAGGCCGCTGGGTGACCGAGCTTTTCCACTTTCTTGTAAAGTAAAACATTACAGAAATCACTGATTATATAATACTTACAAAATTTCATTCAAATTGTTAGAGCCGTTTCCAAGAGCCCAATTACATTTTTTAAATATATATTATATATAAGAATTGCTCGTTTAAAGTAATAAGACGTTCTACTAAAACAGAAGTTTAAATTGAACGAATTAAGTAGAACAATCCACTTAGGACTTAGGTGTTACTTATATCTACTTGCTTTGAAGGAGACTTGCTTGCTTTTAAGACAAAGTTTATATCGAACTTATTATTAATAACAAAAACTGTAAAGTGATATTGCTTGTTTGTACTTTTTTGGCAATTTAAAACTTTTATCATATTTTTATTACAAACTAGCTGGTGCCCGCGACTTCGTCTGCGAAGAATAATAATTTGAGTAACCTATGTACTTTTAAACCTTCCCTAGACCTCCACGAACATTTCAAGACTAAGATAAGATAAATCCGTTCAGCCGTTCTCGAGTTTTAGTGAGACTAACGAACAGAAATTCATTTTTATATATATAGATATCATTCACAGGTTTGTGACTTAAAATGAATTTTAGATTTTACTACACTTAATATTTACCAGTTGTTTAATTAACGGCACCATAATACATACAAAGTTATAGGTATAAAAAATTAGTAAAACACTACAATAAAAAAATAAACTAGTTTATAGAACGAAAATTTAAACTAAACTGGTTTTAAATAAATGATCCCGGGCGTGTTGTGTTCACACAACATACATATAGTACATGTGGGCTTGTTGACTCCTTTGTTGTCTGCAGCTGAGCGTCTCGGCGAGATATCAAGAGAACATATTATATGTACATGTACAAGTATTATGTTGTCGACGAAACTTTATCTTAGATGGAAGGATTTCTGAAATTGCTAGGTGAAAGTTGTAACGACTTTTAACTGAAACTTTATTGCACAAAAACATAATAATTCAATGGACAATTTCAATAGTAATAAAATAATGATATAAAATTAATAAACGAAATTAAATCATAATAAAGTCATAAAATCATCAACAAAATTAATGAAATAAAAACACATTTAAAGTCCACTAACCTAAAAAAACCCATCATGCCCTACCCACCCAGCCGCATTACCGCGCTGGATACCGCGCACAGGACTCGCAGCCCCTTCCCTTTAACCGACGACCAAATGCCCCTGTACCATTACCATGAGTTTACGCAAACCGTGCTCGCTATCAACATCTATCAGAAATACTGCTTGTTGCCGATACAACGAGCGATAATTTCGATAACGAGAACGGTTTGCATAAACTCATGGTACAGGGCCCTGCCGTCTCAACTGCGACTGCGTTTAATTAATTAGCATTGGTACTTGTTTGTAGGCTTGAATACAGGATTGGGGTCAAAGGGAGTAATTTCCCCCTCCCCTTCCGAAGCACCTTATTTTGACCATTTTTTTTATTAAAACGAATTTTCTGGAAGATAGGTCACATGAAACTTACCACGCTACGACGCTTACCCAAATAATGACTTTAGAGTCTCATTTTTAAGACACAAAGATGTTATTATGTAAATACACAGACAATGGTAGACGGTTTTCATTCAATATTTCATTTCATTCAGTTATTACGTAATAACAGCTTATGAAAAATTCAATCACAGGGACGTGAATATCTGGTGATGGCTATGTTAGCTATTTTACCAGGGGCGGATACGGGGGGGAGGGGGAATTGGGGACTATCCCCCCCCCTCCTTGATGCACGACCGAAACACCTTATTTCGTCGTATTTTTTTGATTTTAGAACGAATTTTCTGGATCATGGGTAAAATCACAACAATTGCTCGCCCCAAACGAAATCTTGTATGTGCGCCTTTATTTTGCCAGGTTATTTCAGGGTTAGAATTCTGTCAGATACCGTGGATCTTGCAATCGCTCGTTAAACGTGCATGAAAGATCCTGGCAATGGCTGAAACGTTTCTAATGACGCCAATTCAATTTATTCAAATGGCATTTCCCAGTTTCCGTCGCGCTGTTTGGAATCAACATACATACATACATAGCATCACGCCCGAAAACCCTAATGGGGTGGGCAGAGCCACAAGACTACTTGTGGCCACGTTCGATGAATTAGTCCTAAGATGGTATGATGAACCGTATGGTGACAGGTGATCAGCCCATCGCCCATACAGATAGTCCACCATGTTCGAGAGGACCCGTCCCTTAGTCGACTTTTACGGCATGCCAGGATGATAAGCATCTGCACGCATTTTATGCTATTTCTTCCCTCCCAGTGCAGCAGAGGAGGAAGGAGGAGGGTGGAATTAACATCGCTTTGCATTATTCGCGTTTACGCTTGCAACACTGTCCACGGCTCGGAAACGGTACGACTCGTGCGCACTACTGTGAAACATGAAATTGGGAACTCAGCTTTATATATAGGTACTTTATTTCACAAATAAAAACATGTACTAAAGGCGAGCTTAATGCTAGAAGCATTATCTACTAGTCACCCTTTAGGTAAAGCAGAGAACCCCAAGTAGATGCAGTGAAGAGTTCATATTTATATACATATACATTACACATAGTTACAAATACTTATACATAAACTAATGAATATGAATAAATACACAAGTATTTATTAGTATAATAGAGAAAAAGTGTAATGATTTAAATATACATACATACATACATACATATAATCACGCCTGTTTCCCGTAGGGGTAGGCAGAGACCACTTCTTTCCACTTGCTACGATCCTTACATACTTGTTTCGCTTCGTCCACTTTCATTATTCCCTTCATACATGCTCTTCGGTTTAGGGTACTCTTGACCTGGGCTTTTTTCAAGACGTCCCCGATTTGGTCTAGAAACGTCCGCCTAGGTCTACCCCTTCCAACCCTTTCATTCACACTCGCCTTATACACTTTTTTCGTCAGTCGTTCTTCATTCATTCCTCGACATGGCCAAACCATCTCAGCATACCTTTCTCAATTTTTGTCACTACATCTTCTTAAATATAGGCAAACAAAAAAACTGTGTTGAAGAAGACGTAAGATTTGTTAAAACTGAACTTGTTTCAAAGCTCCTTTATGCGTAACTGCGTAAGGGAAACGCGCTCTAGAGTTGTGCTGCCTGAACTGCAAAGGCTTTATCTCGTAGAAACTGAAAACTATACAATGTTCCACAAAACTGTGGTTACAGTTGGAAACGTAGAGACTATGTAACGGATCGGGGAGGGTAGATTTAAACAGCAGGTAAAACAACGTAATGGAGTACTGGTTATTTATTATTTAAAATTGGAGGCACTCCGTAACAATATTAACTTATAAATAAAAATACTAGGGATGTTGGGACTGATGTGGATGGGATGTTCGGGTAGGCTCTGTACAACACTACTTACACGTAAGTGCTACAATGATAAATCCTTGATATCCACAATAAAGTAATAAGTAAGTATTTGTGTTTCATTCACAAAGAAAACCGCACTGATGTCTTGTTTATAAGAAACTTCCACAGATTCTAGATAGATACTTAAATAATAATGTTGAATATAGAGAGAAACTATAAATTCGAGAGCAAGGCGAATATCGACCTTTCAACGCCAAGATCTCTTATGGAATGATCTACATCTGAATCGATCCATAACGATCTAAACTTAAAATTAAACATGATAATAAAATTGTAAAGAAAAGCAAGTTGTCCGGATCGAAAGAGTATTTCACGAGTCGATGATGACGCCTCGTTGCACAGTGATTCGGATATGAACCAAGTGACACGGACGGGCGCTAATGCAACACACTGAACATAGTTCGATAACCGCTGCTTCTATCACCACTTATTGCACATAATTGAGACCGCGTGGGTGTATAACGAGCAGCTGTCAGCTTAAGGGGAAGCGCCAGGATTCGGTTCCATGCGAAATACGCATTGAAAAATATAGTAAAGAACTGCTCAAAGCAATTCTCGCGATGCTTACTTTCGAGGTGTCAAAACGCGCATCTGACACCATCGCATGTTCAGTCGCATGGCAATCACGGCCCTTGACATCCATTTAAGTGAGACTATTATAATTAAGTATGTAGTACGATTCCACAACCTGTGCCACCGCACCACCGACCACACCGTTCACAATGATACGATAGCGTGTGAATCAAGCAATATTAGACTTTTGTATGTATGGCGTAAGAATTAAGACATCAGCAATAGGGTGTGGGTAAGCCATGGTGCTGGCGTTTGACAACCGTCTATGAGACACTACTGTACTGATGGGCATATCCTTCTTTTGAAGTCTTTGGAAATACCGGACTAGAACTTCAGTAAATGAGGTTACAACCTGCCGAGTGTTCTGTTTGTCTGATCCTTGTGATTGATTGATCGTATGTGGAACTTCGTCAAAACTGGTACAAACCGGTTTTCTATGAGGCTGGTTCTTTGTCAGCAAAAGCGCTTTGGGCGTGAACCTTTTCATCGCCATTTCCTTCTATCTCGATATAGTTCTGTGGCGTAACATCACATTCATATTAAACTTATCTTAAAGGCTTCTGCGTGTCGGTTTCCGCCCCATGTACGCCTTTCAAAGCTCCGGGACTCTTATTTCAGACAAGCAGCCATATGACACATACACAATGGAATGGATCCGATGGCTGATCCTTAACGGTAAAATTGAATTGTCGCTTCAGTTCATTAACTGCATATTCCTCTTAACTGTTAACTGCAGCAATATCGTTTGAGTGCATTAGTTCGGCAGTTAAAGTGATTCATATGGCAGCTCGGAATTGCTCAGGACATTGTTCCTGACTCGTACAATACTTTAGTTCATTATTTATTCACTTCCAATATTTACTAACACTAAATACTCCACACAGTTCCGTTAAATTGGAAATAGTTTGGCGCGAGTGCTGATATTGAATCAAGAGCAAGCGAAAGATGCTATAATTGAATCACGAGCGCAGCGAGGCATTCAAAGACACGAGAGTTCACGAGACTCAAATAACCCGGCTGCCGTGCGAAACATAACAATTTTACAGCCTTGCATAAACTACGCGGTATTGCTTAGGCAATGTCGAATAGAGGCCCTGATCAATCCCATGAAAGAATAATCTGTTCTTTAAATTTTAAAACTTTTATATCGATCTGTCTGGAATACGGCATGATGCCCTCTACCACGATTCGTTCAACGAACTTCAATTCACTTCGCACATTCTAAATTTGAATTCGCGATGCGATTTTGTTTACTGAATTTACGAACTTTTCTGAAAGATTTCCTTGGAATTGTTTATGGAATGACTGTTTTTATTGTGTCAAATGCAATGTTCAGTCGGTCATAAATATATACCTATGTAAGAACGTTACCAAAGGGGCAAAAATCTCTGAGCCCTTGCCATTAAAGTCGTGTTCACATATTTTTGACCAGTTTGTCCGCGTCAGTCGCGGTCCCAGGGTGGGGTCACAGGGGACATGACCCCCTCCCCCCAAATCGTACATGTCATATTGAAAAATCAAGTTTAAAAGTAAAGTCTAATTTACTCGACATATTTTATTATTAGACACCCCCCCCATTTCAGGCTGCGACCGCGCCTGGTCCGCGTAGATATTTTTGACCTGGACTACGTACAGTCCAGGTCAAAAATAGAAGTAAGAAGAGAAAGAAGAAAGAACAACATTTATTCACTAACACAGAAGACGCGCGAAGTCATCTTACTAATATTATAAATGCGAAAGTTTGTGTGTGGGTGTGTGTGTGTGTGTGTGTGTGTGTGTGTGTGTGTGTGCGTGTGTGTGTATATGTATATTTGTTACCTCTTCCCGTTAAAACGGCTGGACGGATTTTGATGAAATTTGAAATGGAGATAGCTTATACCCTGCATTAACACATAGGCTACTTTTTATCCCGGAAAATTTCCCGAGGGAAGAACGATAATCAAGCTCTATGCGGGCGAAGTCGCGGGCACAGCTAGTATTAAATAAAACAAAGCAAAATAATGTCCTGGTTGTGTCCTCGCGGCAGTGAATGGGACACTGGCTCAACATAATGCTGGGGTTTTAGACACCTGCAGCACTGATAGTAAGAGTCAATGTCATAAATGTCTACATTACAGAACATTACATGTCACTCTCATTTGATATTCGCCAATGTCACCTTGATGCGACTTGCTATTTATCAGTGGCAGCTAGAAACCACTTTGAAATGACAAAGCCAGGCAATTAATACCAAATTTTGAGTCAACAAAATCACAATAAACTTTTAAAAACGCTTGTGTAAACCGTTTTCGTACTAACAATACTGTTTACAGTTTACGACGACATGAAGGGCACCGTCGGGTCACCGAACTCAATACCTACGACCTATCAATCGACAGCTGAAAGAAAACTGAAACGCGAATGCGAACAGACTTAAGGCTAGCCTACAGTTATAATGATCGTCAGTAGATGATATTGACGCTCAATATCGACTACTGACGATAAATATAATTGCGCAACCAGTGATATTGCACAGTTATATTGTAGATCAGTGGCTAGCCTAAGAATATGCGTCTTGCCTCATAAACTAAGTTTTCTGAAATAAAAAGATACTCATACATACACCTACGAAAACAAGTGAAAATGAAACTCAAGCTGTGGAATTCATCTAAAGCAAATTTATTTTCGCATTTTTCAATAGAGTTCTTATTTTTGCCATAAGTATATTACTTTTGGCACTACTTTTGTGGTTGGAATTAATTTTCTCTACACCCATATCATAAAACCTCCATAGTGTAATCAAAAACCGTAGGAAATGACCACCATTATGACAACCACAATGTGTAGGTAAAACCAGTGCTGCAATGTTATTACAGTATCGATTTTAGTATCGAAATGAGATTAAATTTGGAACAGCTGTCAATGTCACACATCTATCTTGTTAAAAAAAAAAAAAGTTTGAAAAATGACAGCATTAATTGCAACTTTCGTGCGTTTGCGACGAAACCCGTGCTTTTTCAGAATATTTGTCGTCTGTACTTGACCTTTTACGTACTGATTCCACTGCGTCTGGTATGGTATAGGTTATCAGTCTGTGGTAATGGGAGCCTACAAAAAAAGTGGTGGTTATTGATTTAGGGGATTTTAGGGATTTTTCGCCTTCTTTTAGGGGTATGTCTCTTTGAAGAGTTGGCAACCCTGCGTCTGTCCGCTGATCTGCCGCTTCGCAAGTGAGTGAATCACATAGCTGATCTGCGCCTCTATTCGGCAACGCTAAGTGAATCTGGCTTACGAGTCGCTACAGAATCACTTAGCGTTCCCGAATGAGGCGCCTGGACTCAAAACTGTCGGCACAAGCTTCTTACTTTGACAAGAAATATGCTACGTTAGTCCGCATCTAAGCAAATTATAAAATAATAAACGCGTCATTAAACTGCGTTTTGGTCCACCGTCTGTTTGCCCAAGTGGTACACACCTGTTCAAATGCTCCATTTTGTCAATGTATATCGATATCGGTGTCAGGGCGGCGTATCATATATCTTAACTCGTATTCCGTCCAAGTAGGACTCTAGTAAATGTTCCAAGGTTGGCTGACCAGTTGGTCTGTGTCAAATGGCCACAATTACGTAACTTGTAAATGTTGACTTGTACTGGATAATTATAGATACATGGCTGTTCCCAATATTCAATTTGCGGGTAGGTAGATTTGGTTACTTCGGGTTAAAATGTGCTGATTTGCTGATTACAAAACATGTAGATTTTTAGCAAATCTATCACCGGATTGAATATTGGTAACGGGCGATAGTGTCTTCAGAAGCAATTAGTCCTTAAGGGCGTACCCTACGCCGATGACCTTGAGCGTTCCAACTAGGTCAAAATAAAAAAAATACTTGAAACTAACTCGTCGCTTGTGCGCGGCGTCGAGCGGCACAAGCTTCACGTCAGACGGCTTAGTAGCGTATGCCACCCGTCGCCCGCGCAGAGCGCCGCGAGCCTCATAGTTCACGCGCCGCAGTGAAAAGTATAATTTACTCAAAAACTACAAAATAAATTGAAAAACCGATAGATGAAATTATAGTATACATTATTGTCTTCTGATTAGTAAAAATTTCATGTATAAACGTCGCATAATAAGGGAGCCTTTACGGATTTTAGTTTGAAAAAAGGGTTTATGGTTTTTTTTTTTGCTCTTGATTTATCACTTTTTTCAAGATTCCGGTAGACAAAAATAAAGAATAGATTCCATACTACAATATATATTTTTTTCAAGATTCTTGTACAACGCTAAGTATACTTTATAGGATTTGAAAACAAGAAGATTCAAGGCCATTGGCGTGGGGTACGCCCTTAATGACGCAATTTTTGCTGCTCAGAATAAACTTAATCTGTATAAACTCAATGATTAAATTTCACTCCGCACAAAGATCATCGTCACGGATATAGGAAACAAAAAATCATGATAATGAATGCTAGTAGCGTTAAATAATTCAAAGATTAGCGAAAGTATGATAGGAAACGTCTCTTCAAAAATGTGAGTGCGGATTGCGGCAAAAAGAAAACTAACTGCTACGTACCAAATTTATGGCCTATCTGAATCATCATAATGTGTATTGTTGTGTGTTATTGTTAAAAATCGTAGATATACCGTAAATAGGTTTGCTTTTGATGCGAACCTTTCCATCAGACGGGCGGTCTGCCATTGGCCTGTGCATGACAATGTTCCCCAAAGTCGGCAACGGATCAATAACTCCTTTGGGTTTGGTGGTCAGTTACCCGTCATAACTTTGTCCATCCTGTATCGTGGGGGTCCCAGGGGTTAATTGCTCACTCTGTATATATTTCGCAGATGTGTCGCGTGCACAGAGCACCTGGCTATCCAGGTGTGACTAGACAGTCGTTCACCTTTCTAGTACGTACGTGATCACCTGCTAGCAAATATTAGCCAGGACAACTACGAAGGGCAGTGCTCTAATGAGTTACTAGCAAGTACAATGAGGGTCTTTGAGGGCTTCTAGATGTAGTTGACGTCAGGGATACCGTCACTTTCAACCAATCATCAGAGTAAAAACCTACATGTTAGCTTATCATTGGTTGGAAGAGGATATACTTGATATCCATTAGGACCGCCCTGAGGCACTCCCAAGGTTGACACGAGGATAAGTTGTCCCTATCTTATCTCTTTCTTGGCTACTTGTATGAGAGAGACGCACGAAGAGGTAGATAAGATTGGGGTAGCTTATCCTCGTATCAACTTGGCCGGGGCCGCCAGTAATCCTCATTGCCCAGCGATGAGATTTCTCTATGCACTTTACTCGTGGAGGGACACTCGCCTGCCGCATAGAAAATAAGTCTGTGCCAGAATGGGACTCGTCGTCGGATCTTCGCTTAGCAAGTTAGAGAATCACACTCCTAGCTTCTTAAACCTAGTTACATCTTATTTTGTTGCCTCACCGACCCAAACATCTTGGCCTCCGACTACGAGACGATACTTTTCTCTGCCCTGTGCCACTTGATCTACATGTATAAGTACGATATAGTTACTCAGATATTACAAAATCATAATTGAAAAGGGACTTGTTAATTTTTTGGCGCCTGTGTGACGCCACAGAATGTGATTTTTCTGTACTAACGTAATCCTTCTCTCTTCGTCACATAAAACGTGCTCTTTAGTGTACGCTAGGGTTGTTAGTTTTTTATCCGTGTCACCCAACAACACCAAGTCACCAAATATCTAGGGTACCTGATGACGCGCGAATCTTACTGCGATTTACAGCTCCGAGCTGTCCGACGGCCGAGCGTTCCTAAAGTGCGGAGTGACGCTTTAGATTTCACGCAATACTTTTGCCCGAAATTGGCGCGCGTTTTGCACGCTCTTTAGCAATCCCTAAAAGGTGTTAAATAGTAGTTTATGCAACGGTTGCATAATGATAGGCCTTAAAACACTAGTGCGGTTTTCATGAAACGAGCCGATAGGCGAGTTTCATGATAAGATCGCACGTGTGTTTTAAGGCCAAATTATGCAGAGATGCATACATAACTTTATCTACACACATATTATAAATCCTCCATGATGGGTTCAGAAACAATATTTTCTGGCAACAAGTTATTTGTTGCAATCGTGGCTGCATATTTCCGATATCCGGCGCATTTTCACATCACACACACTCCGAGAAGACTACTTACTATTCATATTTTCAACTAAAATGTAAATTAGAAACAACTTTTTCTATTCAATTCAAAAACAATTCTACTTTCGTTCAGCAAAACACCAACATGGCGATCCTTCGTCAAGACCATTTATTTTTTTAAATCATAGACAAATGGATGAAGTCTCTATTCTCACGTCACTCGAGATCAAATATTGTGCAGTTTATATTAAAAAAACATACTGAATTGACGTTTCGTATCAATAACTGTTTTAATATTTATGGATACTAGAATAGAGAACCACTTGAGTTTTGACAGCTGTTCCAAATTTAATCTCATTTCTATACTAAAAACGATACGGGAATAACATTGCAGCACTCGTTTTACCTAATTGGTTGTCAAATTGGTGGTCATTTCCTACGGTATTTGATTAACCAATGGAGGTTTTATGATATGGATGTAGATAAAAGGTGTTAAAACTTCCTTTAATTGTTCAACTGA